>CM069525.1:55533129-56737062 GCA_035773235.1 Eospalax fontanierii | reverse complement strand
CCAAATATTCCTTCTGACTTCATGACCTCCATTATTATTTTTTTCTTTTAAAAAAGGCCTGTCTAGTTTGAGTTGTCAAAATGCTCTTAGGAGTGGGTCCATCTCTTAGAGTTTCGTCAACATATATGTGTCACTTTCTTAAAGAAAACTGACTGGCCCTTTACCAGAAGTTATCAATTGTTAATAGTTAACTAGAGCCCTACGTTCCCCAACAATGCTGAGTTTTTGTTTGGGCAAGGCACTTCTATGAGGGCCAAGAATGTGTGACTAGACAAGTCTCATGCAATAGTGGTGAACCTACTATTATTGTGCTAAGTAAACATAATATGAAATCAACTTCTTATTGTTATACCTATAGATTAGTGCATCTTTCACCTGTCACCAGAGAAGCTTCTTATTGCAGGAGATGGTGACTGACACAGAGACCCACAACTGGTCAACATGCAGAGAAGAGACTGTGGAGTGCTCAGCCCTCAATCAGACATTTATATCACACCTTCTTCTCCCAAAGCTTGGGCTCATTTCATAATAGGGGGTAGAGGTGGTCCATGAATATAATTAAGCCATGCTGTCTGCACATTACAGGGAAGTTGTATATATGAATGCACAGCACTTGTGACAGAATAAACAAGACCTGTGCAAGTCCAAACTATATAAAAGCCCACCATTTCAATTTTTAAGCAGCCCAAGTCTCTTAAACTCTCCAAAATTCACTATCCAAAGACAGTGGGTTCTTCTTCTAGAAATATGCTTAAGTCCTCTTTGATACATCTGATTTCTGTCCTCTCATCTGATTTCCTTTCAAATCTGGTTCCCAATTCCTAATACATCTCACTGATTTAATGAATGTCCTTTTGAGCATATGCTCTGTGTCCACCTTAGCACCAAATTTGAGATGTAGAGAAATAAATAAGTTTTCTGATCGCTGGAGGTCATGATCTGGCAGAGAACTGAATAGTTTGTGAAATGATGGGAGTAATAATCACATTGGGTGTTATGGAAGCACGGGAAACTCAGGTGGGAATAGGAGAGAAAATAATTCACAGAGAGAATTCAAGAGAGATTTTTTTCATAGGAACTTTGTACAAGACGGCATGTCCAAAGTCAAGGAGGCATAAGAGAACATAGACCACTGAAGTAACTACAAGGCATTTAGAATGATTTAGACTGTTAAATACAAAGGAGGTGGCAAATGAAACTGCAGATGTAGGCATAGAGATTTCTGTGCCATCTGAAAGAGTGCAGACACACTCTTATGTGACAGAAAACCACTGACTTATTTTTTAAAGGTAATGATATAATCAGTTATTCATTCTAAACAGATTGTTCTGGTGACAACAAAGAACACAGATTGAATAGGGACAAGACTGTTGGCAGGAAAACAAATTAAGGGTTATTGTAATGGGACAGACAAGAAGATGATTACAGGCTGAATTAGGTAGTGACACTGGAAACAGAAGCAAATGCATAAAAGATAGCTGACAAGCCAAAATGATCTCTGATACAGTATTCAATTTTACATGTGTGAATTGAATTCATTGTTTACCTACATAAAACATTTAAATAAAATTTTAAATAGTGCCTAGTATTATTCTCATACTCATAAGAGGGAAACTAAGTCACTGAAAATTTAAGTAACTTAAGGTAAACAGGAACAGATCCTAGGGACTCTGGTTCCAAGGCTGAGCTCTTGTTAAGATATCAAAGCTACAGCATTTGTCAAGGGAAAGAGGTTGTAGTATGATGGGAAAACAGAGGTTATGAATGATTCTCAGATTAGTAACTTGGGTATATTAGTTAACATATATAAAAATCTAGATTGGGGGTGTGGAGACCAGCTTATGTCTATACTCCTTTGCTGTGTCAAGTACATATTTGGAGATCAGAGGAGAAGAGGGCTGAATACAGATCTAGATAAATTAGCAAGATACTACTGATAGTTAGAACCATGGATAAGACTACCCACAAAGGACATGTATAAAAATTATAGCAATCAAGAATATAGCCACTGGAATCACAAATTTAAGAATAAAACAAACTAGTTTCCTGAATAATAACAAAGTAAATCTGTGGAGATAGATAGATTTCAACGTCCAGTGCAGAGAGAGAAGTTGTTACAGAAATCAAGGTAATTTCCCAGAACAAGGTCCATGGAATAGTAGGATCCGAAGCCAGAGTTCAATGAATGAGAGAATGAATAGAAGTTGAAGATTTTTGAGACAGATTGTAATGAACACATTACAGGAGTGTGATATAAAATATACAAGAGACACTAAGAAGCAGGAAGGGCTCAAACCAGATATTTATTAAGATGACACCAGGTATGGCAGTATGGGCATATATTAGTTTTAAAAAGCAGGAGAAGATCATGATTTTTAGTGCAACCATCACTATGCAGCACATTCAGACAAGTCTGAGGTACATAACTATACTATGTTTCAAAATAAATACATTTGAGCCAAAAACCAGGAAAAGGCACAGTTAAGACAGGGGTTTGGATTATACAAGACCTAATGTTTCAGGAATAAATGGAATGAAGAAAGTAAGTGGAAAACATTTACATTTCTTGTTTTATTTTTCTGTAGTTTTTAGTGTTGAGAATTAAACTTGGGGTCTTTCATATGCTAGGGAAGCATTCTATCATTGATCTACATTCCAAGCTCCAGATTTCTTAAAAAGAAAAACATATTGTTGTTCCAAAAGAAGAGGAGAAGGAAAGATTCAAGAACGTCAGATATCAGTATATTTATTGCAATACTGGAAGCAATATATTTTAGTGATACATATATATTTAGATTACTTTTTCATTTTTTGAGAATCTGAAGTTAAGTGATGACAGTTTTGTGAAGAATAGTGAATAATGAAACAGTGCCTTTGAAAAATATACCAAAGTGTGTGTGTGTGTGTGTTTGTGTGTGTGTGTTTGTGTGTATGTGTGTGTGTGTGTCTGTGACATAATGGGCTAGTCAGTAGAAGCAAAAGTCCAGTGGAGGTTTCTGGCTACGAATTTACATTGTCACCAATGTTGTATTGGTTCATGTTTTGTTTTGAGCATGCACAGTTCAGAGTGTGTGGATAAGGAAAGGAGAATGAATGAATTGGCTTAAGTTGAAGATCTGCAAGACAGTTACAAATATCCATTGAGTATTTACTGTTAGCTAGGAAGTATGCCGTTAACTCTCCATAAATTAACTAATTTCATGCTTTGAATGAACACAGAGAACAGTACTCTTACAATCACAATTTTTTTCTTGTATTGAGAAAATCAAAGCACATAAAGCTAACACAACTTAGCATACAGAATGAGTAAGTAAATATAAGGCTACTAAAATCAGAGATAATGGAATATTTAGGAACTGGATATTTCAATAAGTTTAAGTACAGTTGTAGAAGTACATGATTGAGGTAGCTAAATAGATATTATTGGAAAGAAGAAAATGTAGTTTCAGATTTCAATGATGGAATATTTCTAGATGATCTTAAAGTTAACAGTTTGTACATGTGGGGGAAGGATGAAAATTAAATTTACCTAAATTCATTGGATATAATAAAATCAAAGGACCAGTTGAAATGTCATGAATGTGAAAGCAAATATCAAAAACATGATGGCAGGACTTAAGATAGTAATGATGAAATCAGAAACTGAATTTGTCAATAAATAGAAATGTCTGAGAATTAATAAAGAATGACAATGGTAGGATTTACAAAGAGTTATAAATAAGTATTTTTGATTGAGAATGGAAGACTAATGATCTGGAAGTAGCAATGCTGTCCAAAGTCCAGCTGTAGGAAATTCCACCTGTACCTCACATGAGTGAAATTTAGGATTCTATCATTTTTCACCTGACCTATTATCTACTCCTTATTCTTCCCTGCTATGAATCCAGACTTCTATTCACAACACCATCTCTTTCCACCATGAAGAAAAATAAACTGTAAAAGCATTACAAATAAAAATATATAACAAAAATTAAAAAGTTTAAACAGAATTACCTTCCATGGGTGGACCAAGTTGTTCCCAGAAGGCCAATGAAAATCACAGTCCAAGGAATATGAGTTATTGATCATGGAGGCCCTAGAGGTCTCCAAAACAAACCAGGTTATTTTCACAACTCTTTGGTTACTCACCATAACTACATGGTAAGATACAGTTACTGAAGACACCACAACCTTTGGCTGAAGGACATAGAAAAATCAATCTCAAACTGACTGGGAAATCCCTTACTGCTGGCTAGGCTTCCTAGTGTACAAAGATTCTATGCAGACTCTATGGACAGAAAATAAATCAATACTCTTTGCAGTGTTGGAAAGTGCTTGCTGAAATACAACCCTGCCGGGCAAGATGTGTCTACTGGTAGTATAATGACATAAATGCTGTGGGGTAACTAACTGTTTTCTGATTAGATTTGAGGCCTTCTCCGGAAAGGGGAATATCATGATTGGTCCAATAATCATGTTCAAAAGTCCATGACTAGAGGGGGGAATAGACTCCAGGATAGAATCTGTTATTGCTTTTTCGACTAAATGATTATAGTATCAAATTGACCTCTAAATATTTATGCTTAAACCTATAGACCTGGGTTACTGTCAACCTTGGTCAGAGAAGCTTCCATTTTCAGTGGTCATCAGTCAGTGGGGAAACACATAACTGGTCAAAGTGCTAAGGATTAGAGGTGTCAGTGATATCTGATACCACCAACACCAAGGCTCAGAGAACACTGCAGAAGAGGAGACATAAAGGGAATTGAGAGAAGTGCTGTGAATTGCTGACTTCTGGACATGACATGATTTTTGTACTTATGAATCTACAGCATCTGTGGTTACATGCACAAGATTTTCATAAGATCAAACCAGCCAAAATCCTGGCATAGTTGGAGTAAATTATTTCCATGCCCTACCCATTTCTGAGAAGAGAGAGAGAGAGAGAGAGAGAGAGAGAGAGAGAGAAGCATTCTCTTTTGAAGATGTGACCAACTTGTAGGTTTTCTAGGCTCCAGTGAATGGTCCCATACCCATGCACATACAGACAGCATTAATTGTACTTAGTGGGTTAACATGCACACACACACACACACACACACACACACACACACAAAAATAAATCTTTGAAGGGCATGTGTTGGTGAGGGGGTATAAAGGGAGTTAAGGGAGTTGGAGGGGGAAATGGGTATGAGTATAATCCTATTTAAATCCATATATGAAATTCTTTAAAGAAAAATTTAAACAAAGATTGCAAATTACAGATCTTGATCTAAGTCTGGGTTTTGGAATATTATATATGTTTACTACAGCTAACTGCAAATTACCAGAAATGAAGCAGTCTAAAAATATGTAATTATCAATTAACAGTTCTGTAGGTCAAAAGACAAGCACTGCATGACTGAGTTCTCTGCTTTGGTTCCATAACACTGAAATCCTGATGTCATTTAGCATAGGGCCTTATCTGGAGATTCTAGGGAAGAATCTACATCAAGATATTTTTTTCTGACTGCTGCTAGAATTTGCATCTCATAACTGTAGGATACACGTACTAGTCTTTTTGTTAGCTGCTAGTTAAGGCTATGCTTTGACCCAAGATATCATTCTGTTTTTTTGCATATAACCCTTCTATATTTAAAGCTGGTAACTATACACCGAATACCTCTCATGACTCAAATCTCTTTGAGCCCTATTCTACCAGTTGGAGATGAATCATATGATTTTAAATGACTCAAATGACTAAATTATGCCCCACTGAATAAACTCCATATTTTATTAATGAAATTAACGGCAAAAATCTTTTTACCTATTAACATAATATTGGTGTCATTGTTTCACTGTACTTAGTTCTGTGGGACTGGAGCTTATATTTCTGCTTATTACAGATGGGGGACACACCAAATATTTCTGGAAAGCAATTTGACGATATTAGTTAATAATGTTAAAATATTTTGACCATGAAAGATTCTGTTCATAAAAATTTACCCTTTGGAATTAATGCAAAAATGTTCGCATGAACTTTTATCAAACAATAGCAATTGCAATAAGGCTGGCAAGCCAGAATAGGAGCTTGCTGATGGTCTGAAGACTCGAGTTTGATCCAGGGATTCCACGGGGTGGCAAGAGAAAACTGACTTCTGCAAGTTATCTTCTGACTTCCACATGTACATTGTGCTCTCTACACACACACACACACACACACACACACACACACATACATAGTGAAAATTAGTCATGCACAAGCATTCACTGCTCTCTGATTCATTAAAAATGTTATAATAATAAATATTTTAAAATATTTGTAGGATACATCCTTTCTTTTTTTCTGAGACATGCTCTAATGTAGTCTAATGAGCCTCTAGATGGCTGAGGCTGATCATGAACCCTGAGTCCTGGTCCTCCAGCTTCTACCTTTGGTTGGGAAATTCAAAGGACCTAGGAATTAATTTGCTGCTATTGTTTTGTGAAGTGGACATCAAAGATGTTTATTTGTGTTATGGATGGCTATAAACAAAGAAATTCACAGCTCATCAAAGTGTAGAAAATAAGTGATTGTGGAGTGCTCAATCACAAATATATACATTCATCTTTCACACCCTCCCCACAAGGATTCAAAGGATATTTTGGAAGAAGCAGCAAAAAGATTGTAAAAATCACAGTTTTGGGTGGATCTGGGAGGAGTTATGAGGAGGTTTGGAAGTAGAATATGATAAAAATACATTATGTGCATATATGAAATTCTTGAAGAATTTATAAAAATATTACTTTAAAAATAGTAGAAAATTCAAAATACTAAATGCTAAGTAAATCTCTCATGTCAACATATATTTGCCTACCCTTTTTATTGTTACTCAGTTGTAGATTTCAATGCCCTTAAATCGTGCACTAATATGTATGAATGAATAGATAATGGGACCAGATTGCATATTTCCCTGCCTAAGACATCAGGCAAATAAGAATCCTTAGCATGTTAATGCTCACAACCTTTCTGTTAAAGTAAGAGTAGGTGTCTTTCAGTTGTACATAATTATCATAAATTCATAACAAAGTTTTATTCTTCCATTTCTTAATTTGACAATGATAAACACATGTTATCGAGGAAGTACTAAATATTGTCTATATTTTGTATACATATGGTTATATTCCTATAACAATTTAGTAAACCTTCAATAAATCCTTTTTGCTCAATTAAAAATAAAAACAGTTCTAAATATGTAAGTATTAGTACATACTGGAAAGTAATGAAAATATTTTCAAAACTGAAAAAATAGAAAAGAAAAATACAGGCCCCAGATTGGTCAAGCAGATGGATAGATGTGCAAATATTTCTTATCATAAAAATTATCTTACTTTCTAGCTATTTAACATTTCCCTATCACTGCCTGCTCTCTACTGTCCTTGGTCCCTGTAACCACTATTGTATCATAGCTTCTATGAGGTCTAGACTTAAATTCTATATACAAGTGAGATCATGAAATCCAAATTTTCTGTATCTGGCTTACTTCAGCTGACATACTGTCTTCCACCACTTTCTGTGTTGATACGATTGATTGAACTCTATTCTGTTAATAGCTGAATAATATTTCAGTGCATCAGTTTCTTTCTTAATTCTCAGTTGATGGTTGTTTCCATTTGTTCCTAGTTTCCTTTCTGTTGCTATAATAAAACATTGACCAAAATCAACTTGGGAATAAAAGGGTTTATTTAATCTTACCCTTCTAAAGCATAGTCCTTCTTTGAGGGAAGTCAGTGAAGAACTCAAGGCAGAAACTTGTATACAGGAACTGAAGCAGAGACCATGGAAGAATGCTGTATACTGGCTTGATTCCCCTGGCTCCCTCTCTTAATCTCCTTATGCAGCCAAGGCCCACTTACCTAGGGATCGCACTGCCCACAGTGGACAGGGCCCTCCTACATCAATTAGCAATTAAGAGAATGACTTACAGACATAACCACAGGCCAATTCGACAGAGGGAGTTCTTGAACTGAGGTTGCCTACTCCCAGGTGTCTTTAGTTTATGTCAAGCTCACAACAATTAACCAGCAAAATTAACCTTTTGTCAACATGACACACAAACAGATCACAATTAAATAACCTTTTTTCTTTATTCCTAAGAACATCTTAATATCATAGTATAAAATATAATACAACCTTAAATGCTACATTCTGTAACTGGGTAGTGGTGGACACACAGAAGGACAGCGAGGTATCTAATAATAAAATACCACACAGAGATAATTTAATATTTAAGAAAACTGGGGACCAGCAAGCTCCCTGTTCCTTACAGGAAAGAGCACTGAGTCTCTAACTTCCAAGGTTTTATCCAGATTACTCTAAACCAGTACTCAGGAACAAAGGATATGCAGATCAAAGGACAGATCTCTCCAGGAGATAGTTCTTCAGCAATAGTTGGGGCTTCTTGCCCATCTCCCCAATTCTATGCTGCGTTTTTTGACTGGCTTGAGTTTGCATGGGTCTTGTGCATGTGGTCACTATTGCTATAAGTTCATATGAGCAAGTTCCAAGAAGTCTAAAATACTCTGTTTCCTTGTGATCATCTACCACCTTGGCTCTTACAATCTTTCTGTCCCCTCTTTCATAATGGTCCCTAAACCTTGGGTAGTGTGGTTTATTATAGGAGTCGTATCCATGGACACACACACTGCAGTCTCTTATTCAATACACTTTGGTCACTTGTGGCCTTCTTCATTAATCACCCCCAGTGGTATGAAGAAGCTTAGATGGTGAGACTTGAGAGATGCATTAGTATTTCCTTTACCCCATGTTCCACTATGTTCCTTGAGCCTTAGGTGTAAAAGTTCTACTGTAGATGTGTCACTGAGGTCTGGATATTCCACAGATAATTTTTCTCTGTTTGACCAGTTGTGGAACTCTGTAATTGTCTCCATCTGTTGCAAAAAGAAGATTTTTTTTGAGTGGTGATAGATGTACTTGTCTGTAAATATATAAGGATCCATATTTAGCATACAGTATGAATTGATGTTTGCCTAGGGATGTGACAGACATAGGTTTTTCTCTAGGATCTATGACTTACAGCCATGTGTATTTGGCTATGTTTACAGTGTCACCGATGAGTTCCCTCCCATTGGGAGAGCTTTGGGAACAATCAGGTAGCTGTTACTTACTCCAAGATAAAAATGCCTCTACTGCACTGGCATAGTTTGTTTTGCTCATTACTGTTGAGGTTATTAGGCTTTATAGCTGGGGTGGACCAACGATTGATTTTCTCCCTAGTACATAGCATCTTCTGAAAGTATGAGTGCTAGTAGTCAGGGAGGAGACTTCCTGGTCAGTTCCAGCTCCATTGTTTCAAGTCCTGTGTCCAATTTATGTCCTGTCTTCAGCAATAGGGTCTTACAGAAGTCTGGATTTGAGCCCATACATAACCTCCATGACTCTTATTATAGATACTTTGTTCATGCACCGATATGGGATATGACAGGGAGGGCAGGGGAATGGGTTATCCTATCTACTTGGTTATTAAATGTCTCTTTGAGGGAGTCACCTTTGATGAGCAATTACATGTGAAACAAGAATCATCATATCTTTTCCTTATTTAGAGAGATCTAGCTACCTAATTTTTCCCCAAGTTTCTTTCTTACCAATTTCCCAATCATGCTTCTTCCAAGTGCCTGACTATTGTATATAAATTTTCTCTAAATTGAAACATTGTCTCCAAAAAGGATGGGGGAGGCTCCTGATACTCAGGAAATTAAAAAACTGTATATGGCTGAGAAAGCAGAAACTTACAATATTCACAAGGGCGTCTCCTCAAGGTTATAGAAGTAGTAAACATCTATTGGGTGAGAGACTTTCACCACTGTAACTGCCAAGAGGAGATTATTGATCCTGTTGACTTGTTGTAAGTGCTTTAGGTGTGCAGAGAACTTCAGGGATGCATTTTTCATGAGATATCGCCAGTGATGGGTGGGATTTTTACGATGCACCCTCTTTTGAGTCATTCTTATTCCTTAAATAATCTCTTACTTGTTCTCCTGTACTTAACTCTAATTAAAAATTCATTTGGACTTAGGTAGAATCATTAGTTTTGTCTGTTCTGTGTTTCCTACCAGGAATGAATTAATGTGTTTGTGTCTCATGTTCCCCAGAAAAAGGTTTTACACAACACTGATTATCTACCCAAGCATTGGCTCCAGCTCATGAATCAGAGAAATCTGGCAATTTTCCTTTCCCAGCAAAATGTATTATTATGTTCATTGACAAATGTTATGCTCACTAGGCAGATTTCCCTTTACCACTGTCCTTCATGGTTGTCCTACAACAGGACTACAATGCTTCAGTTGTCCACTTCTAAGTGGTACCTGCATAGAATGTAGAACCATGTGAAAACCAGGCCCTGGTCTTCTCTTTTATGATCACAGATCTCTCCCTAATGGTGCCATTCATAGGTGTATGCTTGAGAATAGGTGTCATTGTAGCAGGAGAAGATATCACAGGCAATGATACAACTTTATGAAGCTGTGTTCTGAAGGAAGAACAGTTGTGTGCAGAAGATAGTAAGGCTTTCCTCAAACATCCCAAAAGTCACCATTATGATTCACCTATAGGATCCTGCCAAAGACTTCAAACAGCCTCCCTATCTGCCACTGACACCTTAAGTATCAATAAGTCTGCTGAATGAAAAGGCTCACCTAGCACAGCAATCTGCATAGCAGCATGGACCTGTTGATTTTTTTCCTGTTCTAGACTCCATGTGAAACTAGAAGTTTTCTGAATAACTTGGTAAATGAGTCATAATAATATGTCCAAGTGAAGCTCAAGTTGCCTCAAAATCAAAATAGACCCACTAAACATTTGCTTCTTTCTTTGTTATGGAGGGGCCAGAAACAACAACTTATCCTTTGCCTTAGAAGGAATATATATACAGGTACCACCTCACTGTAATCCCAGAAATTTTACTGTGATAGAAGGTCTTAGCATTTTTATGGAAATTTCCCAGACACTGATGCATATATACTTTACCCACAAGTCCAGAGTCATCGCTATCTCATGATCACTTAGTCCAATGAGCAAAATGTCATCAATATAATATATGGTACCACGTGAAAGAGACAGATGATCAAGATCCATGTGAACTAAGTCATGTCATTGCTGAAGAATTAATATACCCTTGAGACAGAATAATAAAAATGTACTATTGTTCTTGCCAAATGAAATAAAATTGCATCTGATGGTCCTAATGAGTAAGTATGAAGAAAAAATATTTCAGAATTTCCATACCAGATACCTGATAGAGATGTGTTAATCTACAAAAGTAAGGAAGCTGTATCTGGTAGAGCAGATAGAACTGGACACACTCATTATTTAAGTTTATGATTCATTTGTTATTCTCCATGATGCATCTATCTTCTGGATAGTAGAAATAGTAGAAGTAGAGCAAGATATGGTAGGAATCAGAACTCTTAGACTTTTTAAGTCCTTGATAGGGGACACTAATTTCTGTAACCCTTCCAGGGATGTGATATTATTTGGTTCACTATTTCCCTGATAGGTACAAATCTAATGGCTTCCATTGGGTTTTTCCAACCATAACAGCTCTCACTCCACAATCTGGAAACCAATATGGTGATTCTGCCAAATTCTAAGTATATCTATTCCAATTATTCATTCTGGGATTGGGTCAATAACCACAAGATGAGTTTGAAAACCCATTGGACAATGAATTGGGCTTTGGTTAAAACCTCGCTGATCAATTGACTTGTATAAGCCCTAACTTCAACTGGAGACTTGCAATTTTCTTGAACATCTCTTGGAATATATCTCAATTCAGAGTCAGTGTCCACTAGTCTTTGAAGGGACTGATTATTTAATTTTTCCCAATATAAAGTTCCCCTAGTAAAAAGACTGTAGGTCCCTTTGGGGAAGGATGGGAGGAAGATAAGTAGAAAAACTATTTTTTATTATAACAAGGTCTGTCCTTAAGGAGACGTGGCCTCCTTATCATCTAAGGGGCTTGGGTCTGTAAACTGGCTCTATAAATTCATTAATGGACTATGATTCTCTATTATTGTGACTTAAGGTAGCCATTCATTTATTTATTTTTAACGTTTTCGGATTATTCAGATCTAGTTAGAGCTTAGTGAGTTTCCTGACTATTTCACATCTTTGACCACCAAAACTAATCAGCCACTGTCAAAGGTTTACACAAGTCAGACCATTATGAATATTCCTTTGCTTATGCTGTCCATTAGGGTAAGCATGCTCACCTTTGGCAGTTTGATTATACCACTCACTTGTTACTCCAGACACTTATCCTTTCAGTTTTCCATTTTAGCCTCCCAATGTGAGGTTTGACACACAGGGAAAGCAACAAAAGACCCCTTCAATTATGCTGATGAGTAGAGAAGATGCCCCTCTCCAAAATCTGTTTTTTATAGTATTAGGAAAAATATGTTTTCTGGATCTTCTTATTGTAAAGGATTAGATTTTGCATGGCAAATGCACTGCAGCGTTCCAAGTTCCCTGAGCCATTGAACCCCATCATCAACACTAAGCCAAGAGATATAATACATCTCAGGCTCATTCACAGTAGGCAGTCTTTTAACCCATATACTAGCCAAGCAACTGAATAAACTGTTGACACTTTTTTAAAACCTGTATGAGCTGCAACATCGAACTCAGAATCTCTATTCGATAGGCTCACATCCACAAACTCAGTCTGGGATAGTTTTATGTTCCTCTACTTTTATCCCACACTCTTAAAATCCATTCCCATACATATTCCCCAGACTTCTGCTTGCATGAATTACAATACCATTAAGTTATTTAGAGGTGTAGAGGCTCTCTTTACGGATTCCATTTTGTAATTCACTTCTTGGAGTCTGCTTAGCCCTGAGTGTGGAGACTAGGTCTAGAGACTCAGATGGATAGGTACTAATGGATATCAGAATTGTCTTCCTTGGCATCTTCTTCACTGTCAGTTCCACAGAAAATGTGATATTATTTTCCTTTGCCAAGTGCAGAGAGAGACTACAATAGGGATGGGAATGTATCCTCTTTTAAGAGATGGAAGAATACTTCCTCAGAAAAAATAATCCCATCAGAATTAGAGAGTTTAATGCTCTCAGCCACATTAGGAACTTTCATAGATCTCTATCCAAAGTAAGAGAATCCCATTCAATTTCAATCAGTGCCCTCACTTTAAATGCTGGCATCCTTCAAGGCTGTGACTTCAATTTGCATTGAAAGTCAGTCAGTCATGTGATGAAGGCTTCCGTTTGTTTTTTAGTGACTTGAATCATATGGCTGTTGGAGAAAAAAATGTTTTCCGGGCATACTTAGAATCCCTTTAAATGGTTTTTTCACATCTGGATCTAGATAACTTTATTTGTAACCTCACACTTGTCCTTCATTATTTTCTCCAAAGATGCTAGAAGCCATTATCTAGCATCACTATATTCCCTGCTTTTTCATAAATATTCCAAAATTTATATAGTCAGCAATTTTTTTGCTCATCAGAAGAGGTAAATCAAGACTATCAAATGCAATTATTTTATATAGTTCTTTAAACAGTGGATTTCATGTGGATGTCCACGCTACCAGGGGAGTCTTTAGTATTTATAGGTTTAGTTGAGTTAGAGAGCCATCTATGAACATTACCAAGTCTACCACAAAAATTCTAATTTTGTTTTTCTAGAATCATCCTTGATACCAAAATGTCTGTTGGTCATGGTTCTATACAGGAACAGAGCAGATAGATTGAATATATACTACTACAAAGTGAAGCTATTACATTGGCTTACATAATATGAACATGCAGTCCAACAATGGCTGTGTACCGGAGAGGTTGAGAATCTGGGAGCTGCTCATCATGTCAGGATGTATGCCTCAATAGACACAATCTATTACTCAAGGTCTGGTTAATTCCTGGGGAGCTACTGACCTTCAATTCACATTGCAAGACTGAAGAACCTGGATGCTGATGTCAACAGAGGGTGGCAACAGCAGTGACAGTAATGGGGTATATGCACTCACCAAAGAGGGGCTAAAGTTAGAAGGCAAAAAGCCACATTTTTCTCCGTACTTTCTTCTGTCTAGGCAGTTGCCACAAAAATGTGCATTTTAGTAGATATTCTTCCTCCCTCAGTTAATTTTTTCATGGCAGACCCTTCCAAGATTCGCCATAAAAAGGAAAGTTCAGAAGTTCAAACAAAAAACACCTTACAAAGAAGGAGACTTTAAGTCACATTTTATGGGCTTTTTTGGATCATTTTCATAGTGTGGGCTCTGGCATTCGTTTGCATACTCCAGGTTTTCTAGTGCATGTTCCATATATTACATATAGCTCTACATACAACTTTATGGATCACATGTCTGATTAACATTCGGAATCTCCACCCTGGATTTTGCATTTTAGTATTGTAAGGAATCAGAGTTCACCTTAAGATACTCAGGTGGCACTGTACTTGCAGCACCAGCTGCAGCCAATCCTAGTTGTCCTAAATTGGGCACGTTCCAGCCTTCATCTTTGCCTACTGTTTCTTCTCCTATGCTAATTTTGCAGCCATCATATAAGGCCTTCTGGGTCTTATTCTCTAACCTATTTTTCTGCCTCACTAAGTTCATTGTGTAAAATACTGATTGAAAAATCATGATGTGTTTATACCATGGAAATTTTGTAGTTACAGCATAGCTATGCTGTAACATAGCTTCCTGTTTTCCCTTCCTACATTCTGATTTTCCCCAGACCTTCTTGAATATTCATCCTCAACTGTCAGGAACCCTGATAGAAAGTGAACACATTAATCTAACTCACTTACCATTCAAACACGCAGATCTTATTTTTTTCTCCACTGTCAAGTACATATAGATCAGACCAGCAAGCTGATGATCAGTTCCTGCTGTGAACTTAACAACTTGGACATTAATAGTGAGCTACTTGTTATTAGGGAAATACAATCTGATTGTGGACAGAACATTGATCCATGATAAGGTAAAAGACCTTTAATAGAAGGGTATTTGAAAAAAAATCCTCTAAATTTCCTTTTCACTCTGAGACATATATGGATACCTAATTTGCATTGGAGTAAAAATCATATGAAAGCAAGACACATGCTGTAATACTGAGTCATTGATTTCTATTGTGGAGAGACTGAATTCTGAGGAAAGAGAAATGTTTTCCTTAATTTGGAAGGCAATGGAGTGTTATTTAAGTGCCTCCAACAGATGAAAGAATCTCATAGGTAAGAAAAGTATCCTTTCCACCTAACCTCAGTTGCTCATGCTACTACTTCCTCCCAACTCATATGTAAATCTTAGTATGAGAAGCCTGCCACAATGTAGATGAATTCTGAATTTTCTTCCATAACTTTCTTCCTAGAGAGTAAGAATTTAAGCTTCTTCAAAGTACACATTTTAGGGGTGATTCATTTCCTAAACCTGCTTAGAAAAATAAAAGGGAGGAATGGTGACCCTTTTGGAGAAATCAGAAGGCTTCGTTGTACATATCTTTGTCCAAATGAAACAGAATAAGCCACCTTTGAGCTTTATGAAGGTTTTGATTATGAAATTTTCTGTTGCTCCATAGAAGGAGGCTTTAGTAAAGTGCTATATAAGCTGAATGCTGCACAACTATAGAGTATCACATTCATATCGTATCTCTGGGGACTGCTATGTGTGTTTGGAAAATTAACAAGGGAGAGGATAGTAGACAGTGATATATAATGAAGGACCAGATAGATCACAGAAGGCCCTCACACTCATTTGTCAAACCCCAAATATCTAGTATTGTGGTTAGTATAAAATATATACAACAAAAATTAGGTTAACTCAAGTATAATAGATAAAAGCACATCTCCAAAGTGGTATTTCAGTATGGTTGAGTATAATTCTGATTCTGTGTGATCTTAAGTATTTCTCTAAGTATAATTTTAATTTTCTTTGACTGAGGAAAGGTAATCTCTCATATTGAGGGTGCATCTACGATAGATATTTAGAAGGCACTTTTGCTGAAACACTTGACTCTTCACTTAGGCCCAAAGTTGATTAAAGAAAAAACGTGTAGCATCTCTGTCTTTATTCTGCATCTGTCTCCTTTCCTTTGCATCACACTCCTGCTTGGCTCTGCATAGGTATATTTAAAACTCAATATGTCTCTGTTATTGAGATAAGGCTATGCACTAATCTAAATTATTCCATATTGGATAAAAGAGTGGTTTTTCACGCTGCACATGCCTGAGGTGACTATATTTTACAAAACAACTTTGGATTCCTTTTATGGGGAAGGATTACTGCAGCCCATGTAGGGACCCTGATACTGCGCGATCTGTCAGGCACTACCCACCCAGCACAGATTGATAAATGTTTATTCTGAGAGTAGAAAGTAAGCCACTCTATGAATTTATTGGTAGTTAACTCAGACTGTAATGACACATTTTGTGTATTAAAATTATGTCAAGGAATTCTGGACCCGAAACATATCAAACATAAGAGACATAGAGAAGTGTGTAAGCCCCTCAACTGAATCTTATAAAGTGACGGACACCTAATACTCTGATGACACAGCCCCACATCAGCCTATTATTTGATACCTTGTGAATGTATCAGGGACTAACGCTGACTTTAGTTCAAATTGTTCCCCAGCTGTTAATGTGGCCTACTCCACTGTTTCACCTGGATCTGGACCTGATATCTCCATTTCCTGTTCTGAACCCCATTCAACCGTTCACCTTGCAGCTGGACTTGACAGTTTTTTCTCTCAAACGCTGACTCCAGCAGCTCCAGCAACAGTTCCCTCCAAGAACTAATCTATTTGGTTAACTTATCAATACACACTGTTTCTCAGTCCACTTCTAAAATCACTTGCACTCTGCTATAGCCACTTTAATTTGTATTCTGACTCTGTGTGATCTTGAATATTTCCCTAGGTATAATTGTCATCACTGTGACTGAAGCAAGGAAATCTGTGATTTTTAAGTTCTACTATAGTAAGCATTTATGAGGTACTTTTGCTAAAACAATTGACCCTACACTTTGGCCCAGAGATTAACCACATTTATATGTATACTGATGACTATTAATATATTTATGGTATGATATGTGATTTGTGATATGAGAGTTAATAATTAAGAGCAAAATAAGAGACCCTGCATTTGCCTCTGGTAAGATAAAAAGTTAGGTGGGATTCTGTGACAAATGTCTGTTACTAAAACTGCTGAACTCTTTAAATTCACTGTTATTCAGTAGATACTGTCTATGGCCAAGCTGCCTTGTATGTGCCTGACCTTGTCTGATGAATAGATTCTGACTCTGTAGAAAACCACAAATGTGTTCATCTATGTTTCAGACACAGCATACTCAGGACACTATCTCCTCTCCCTTCATGGTTGAAAAAGAGGCAAATCACTGTCCTAAATCTGCAGCCACTTTAGATTCCATCACATTTCATTTTCTCAAATGGGGGCAATTATTCACAAAGAGAAAGCAACACACTGGAATTGTAGTAATGCAGGAGTAATGATATTATAGGAAATAAATGGATCCTGTCAAGCAGTGACATAACAATTTCTTCTTACCAACTTGCCGGACTAGAAATGGAACATTGATGGAAAAGACCCCCCACTTTGATGCAGAAGTGTTTTATTATGACTATATATTGCCTTATGCACCCAAATCATCCTGTGTTTAACACTAAAGCTCATGTTAGTATTTTTATGACAAACATAAGGGCACTGAATCCCTTTTTTCCTCCTTTCAACATATTGATTAAATCACAGTTCTCTTCTTTTCACCATTCCGCATCTCTTAAATTGGTATATTGGGACAAATTGCTTTTCCTAGCTTATTGGAGCTGCCAGAGCTGGGGCGTTTGTTCTAAAATTTTGATTACACTTCCATTACTGGAAGTTTTTATTTCTGTGAAAATTGTCGATGTCCTCTGAATGAAATATGGGGTGAGTAGAGGAATAATGCGCAGAACTCTTTTGAGAACCCCGGAAAACATGGAGCAAATAAATTGAAGATAAAAGAAGGCTCTATGCTGTATAGACTGTGGGGAATATCCCATGGAATGGTGTTCTAAATAATATCTGTGACAAAAAATGAAAATGGAGAAGCCAGAATCATGAACCATCTAAAAATGCTTGCAGAGAGGTATAACCGCAGACTGATAAAACAGGAAATGAGTACTACAAACCAAGTAGCTCAAATCCTGTTTGAATTGGAGGCAAAATGAGGCCCAGATAGGATAAAGTATTTTCTGAACATCCCAGAGCACATCTGTAGTACACTCAGAAATGGTTTGGGGATATATGAACTCAGCTCCTATGGTTTTCTGATTAAGCAAAAATACATTTTTGTGTAAGAGCATGAGATTAAAATGTAATAAAGAACATGAAGAACTCAAACAGTAAGGGAAAATAGAAAAATTTAGCCACAGACCAATTCCTTAATTTCAGGAATAGCAACAATTAGAAAAAAATGTTGCTTCTCTCAAAAAGAATCATCAAAGAGATAATCTATGATCAACATGAGATTTAAAACCTACTACCATAGAAGCTTTTAAATATATACATATATAAAAAGAGTTAACCTATCTAGGGGGATGCTCCCATCAGACACCAAATAATAGAAAATAAAAAGCTCAGTGTCAGGAATAAACTCCCTCTTTTGAAGGTGTTGACCAAAGTGTTCCCATAGACCCTCAAAAAGTATTTGCTGCTGCCATTGATCCTAGTTCCACTACAGAATTTGATGGAAAAAATTCATGTACCCACAGAAAAAAGCAGAACCACTCTGATCAACTTTATGTTTTTCCTTATTTTTAATGTACTCAGTCAGTTTTTAATCTCAATAAAATTCCTGTAAGAATTTTTCTTCTGTTGTATAAGTACTTATATAATATTCCTTCATTGACAATTTTTTATTGAGTTTTTGAGTTTTAATTGGATTAACTGTCATTTTTCATGTTGAAGTTCTGAATGTTTTTTCCATGTTTCTATATAATATTCTTAAATATATTTTATAGAAAAATTTACCCAGAATCTCACACCATAGTTTTTAAGATCTGTATCTTCTCTGCATTGTCTTATTTTTTACATAGTATGGCCTAACATTTTATTCTTTATTGATTTTATTTTATTCATCTAGATCCTACTTAATCATAACTATTTAAAAGATGATATAATTGGAACTGATGAAATTCTAGAAAAACCGTTATCAAATGACAGTCTTACCTATCATTTCTATATATTTTTCTATTCTACTATATTTATTTTTGACATAATTATAGTTATAGTATAATTTGAGTCTCCCCTCCTAAATTTTTCATTATGGAAGGAAATATTCTTTATATTACTATATGGCCCTTGTCAACATGTTAAGTTTTTAAATTGACAATCCTATGTAATAACCTTTAGGTAGATTCCAAATATTTCAAAGATTTTTCTGTCATTCTACCACTCTGACACAAGCATTTTCATTTTGTGTGTCCATAAGCAAGTCTATGGTTACAATTCTGATGATACCTCTATACCATTTAGAACCTTACTTTTTTATTTACACATGTGAAAAAAATCAAAATTAAGGATGACAAATATCTTTCTAATGTGCTTATCAAATATAGCCATTAAAAGCAATGTAAATTTCTTTTTTCATTTTTTGAGTCCTATAGGTAGTTGTATTATTAAACGTCAGTAAATACCTCTGTTTTTGCAAAACCTCAATTGAGACAATGTATCACTTTTTATGCAGTCCCAATTCCACTCTAATTCAAAGACCTTATGAATTCTAGTTGATAAAAATATGAACCTCAGGTTTTTGTAAAGAAGCCACTCTTTCTTCTTAAAAGTTATCTTGTTAGATATAAATTAATAAAAGCATGGATATTGTCACATCAAAATACTTTTTTCCCTTCATATGGTCATGGCACAGTCTCTCTTTTTATTCTTATTGCTGTCTCTTATTTAATAGTTACTTATTTAGCACCTACTCTAAGCAAAGTACTATGACTAAGCACTAGATAAGTGATTCCCCAATATTTATCTGAAACTGTATTAACTTATAAAATTCCTTTCTTTTAGTTAAGATTCTCCCTAGTATACATTGTTTGGAGAATTTCATAAATATTTTATTTGTATCATTTCCACGCCTCCCAATCCCCTGATAACTCCTCCCATGTACCACTCTCTCTCAATTTCTTCATTTAGTGATACATGTGTTTGTGTACATGTGTCCAAGGCTGAACACTTGGAACTAGATAAACTGTCAACCTTTTAGGGAGCTTATCCATTGAAAAATTTGATTCTCTCTCCTTCAGAATCCATTGAGTGTATGTAGCTCTTCATCTAGGAGTGGGAGCTTTTGAAATTTCCCCCGTCTACATTGGCATGTCAACTGGTATTATTATGTAGGCCTTGTTAGTTTATCACGCTGTGGAGATTTTATGTATGCCTAGAATGCATTGTCTAGCAGCAGATATCCTTATTTTTAAACTTCATTTTAATGCTAACTTCTGGTGAATATTTTTACTCAGCTTCCTTAAAATTTTTGATTGAATTTTTGCAATTTTCATACAGCATAGTTTTAAAATATTTTATGTGCATGTGTTTTGCCTGTATGTATATAAGTGCATCCATATCATGCAGTGTCTATGGAGGACAGAAGAGGGTGTTGGATTCCCTGGAACTGTGTGCTACTAATGGTTGTCAGTCATGTGGGTGCTGGGAATTGAACCTAGGTCCTCTTGAAGAGCAGTCAGTGCTCTTAACTGCTGAGCCATCTCTCCAGGCTTCATACAATATAGTTTGAATACATTTAGATTCTTTCCCCTATTCATTCACTGGGCACACCAAGAGTCCCATTCCTATAAGACAACAAACCCCGCCCTCCATCTCCCAGCAGAAATCAATTGACCAAACTTACTTAGGTTGAGTTGGAATTTCTTACCCACTTCCCCAGGTCTATGCTGGAATTTTGTTTGATTTGGAATTATTCATGCTGCCACCATTGCTGTGAGTTCATATGGGTAACTGTTCATCTGTCTCTGTGTTTCCTTGTGGTCGTCCACTCTCTTTGTGGCTCTTACAATCTTTTTGTCTCCTCTTCCACAATGATCCCTGAGGCATAGAAAGCACCGATTTGAAATCAGAGTCTTAATCAGGGATGAGCGCTCTGCTGTCCCTTGTTTTATGCACATTGGCCAACTGTAGGTTTCTGTGATAACTGTCATCTGCTGTAATAGGAATCTTTTCTGGTGAGAGTTGAGAGGTGCATTCATTTTCTGGGCAGAGGTTGTATTGAAGATGTATTACTTAAGGTTAAGTGTCTCACAAACACTTATTTTCTGCATTTTACCAGTTCTGGAACTCTATAATTGTCTCCATCTTTTGCAAAACGAAACTTCTTTAATGAGGGGTGAAAGATACACTTGTCAGTAAATATGAGGATGCATATTTAGAATAAAGAAAGCAATTAAGTTGGTCTAAGGTTACAGCAAATTAGGTTTTTCTCTAGAATCTATGACTGCTCCAGCCTTATGTATTTGGCTATGTTTAACGTGGGTCTTATTTCCAATTAGACAGCTGTAGATTTTCCCAAAGATAAAAGTGGCACTACTGCACCAATAGTGATACTTTTCTGGGCCAGTTATTGCTGATTGTTATGCTTACAACTGGGTAGTATCATTGATTGGTTTTCTCATATAGGCCTTGATTGCCTCCTAGAATTTAAAGGTAAGACCCTATTGATGAAGATACATTTCAGATACAGGACTTCGAGTATGGAAGCTGTATCTGAGCTATAGCTGGAGCTGACCTGGAGGCCTTTTCCTTTAAGATTACCTTTCATATCAGAGGATATTATGTAAGCTGTCGAGGCAGAAAACTAATCAACAGTCCTACCCAACTGTATAGCTTAGTAAACAACAACTGTCCCAGAAAATGTCATTATTGGTGCAGTAGTGGCATTTTTATCTTAGGTGTAATTACCCATAGTCCAATTGGAATTAAGACCCTCTCAGTGGGAGGAAACTCATGTGTGATAATGTAAACATAGCCAAATACACATGACTGGAGAAGTCATAGATCCTAGAGAAAAACGTACTTTTGCAACATCCCTAAACCAATGTAATTTTCACTTTATTCTAAAATGCATTTTCACATATACAGCCAAATGTACCTCTCCCCTTTCATCAACAAAAGTCTTCACAAGAGATGGAAACTATCACAGAGTTCCAGAACTGGTCAAACTCAGTTTCCTTTTGTGTGTTTCTTTCTCTGTCACTGTCTCTCTCCTCTCTCTGTATCTCTTTTTTTTAAATAAGCTCTCATGTAGCCAAGACATCCCAGGCTGACCTTGAACTATTGACAACTCTGCTGAGTGCTGGGATTCCATGTTTGAACCACCACGCTGGTCATTCAAAATCTCATGTAAATCAAAAATTATTTATTTAGTAATCTTCAAATTTTCTACAAGTATATTGCATATTTATATTTCTGAAAATGATAGTTGTGAAGATTATGTACATCTGCAATACAGTTATGGCTTATTGTTAATAGAGTATAATAACATTATTTTAAAGTTATGGCTGCTGTTAGGTCAATAGTTGTCTTAGGACCAAAATATGACTGAAAGGGTTTCATAGCTACTGTTAATCAATAGATACTGAGGAAGAGAGAACTAGCTTTTAATAATGATGAGCTCCGTGATCATTTATCCATAGTAAGTTGTTTTCTCTAAACACATATACATACAGACATCACCAAATGTATATATATATATTTATGCAACATTCATAATAAAAGAAGAAATCATGAAATTGAGAGGAAGTAGAGTGGGAATGTAGGAGAGTTGAGGAGAAAGGGAGAATTAGAAAACATGTAAATGCAAAACTTGTGTATGAAATTCTTTTTTTAAAAAAAGATCCATAAGGCAATATGCTCAATGTTGCAGGACTTGAGGGATGTTTTATAAGTCAGATTACAGTGTTTAATCATTTTTTATTAAAATTGTGTTTATAGAGACAGTGTGGGGAAAGCCTAGTCTTTAAAAAAATGTGAAAAAATGAGACTGAAATCTGTATTCTATGACTACAGTATGAAAATATACATAAAAGGTAAAAGAATTATGACATGGTATTATGGTTATATTTACTTAAGCTCATGATATTTTCTCAGTCCTTTTTACTTATTTGCTTTTAGATTTTTATGGTAAAATTATAGAGATCATGTAGCAATATTAAAAAATACTCACATTAAAATAAAGAGTAAAAAAAGACTTAGAAATATTTAAAATTAAAATATATATGCATAAAAATAAAAAAATTAACTTCAAAATGAATAGTAATTGTTGTATTAAACTGAAAAAGTAAGAACTTTTTCTTATTTTTTGCATCAGATTTTAGCATTATATAATGTCTCCTATTAAAATAATACTTTAAAGACTAGATAGCAAAATGGGCTCTTTTTATAATGATGAATCCAAAGAACAGGAAAAATTTTAAAGTGCCTTATATATTAAAATTATCTATGAGTAGAGAAAAGGAAGTAAAAGGATAATGGATCAAAATAATAATAATGCTTGTATTAAGGTTTTACAATTAGGGGTGTTACTTTCTCTTCTTTATTTACTGTAAATCCTGTAATGTGGTTATATTATTCTTATAATTAGGAACATAAATATGTACCCTCAAAAAAGGAAGGAAAAAACAACTTAGACAAGTATGCACAATTATGGATTAAAATAATATTAATGAGGGGGAAGAGGTAGTGGCTATTACTGAAATTAGATAGCCTTAAAAATGTAAAACAAAAAAGACACATATGCCTTAAATTCAGTGTTAGCTTTTTAGGCCATTAGAAAGAATGAAATTAAACCAACGGGGATAGATTGCTTTTCTGTCTAGTACACACCATTTTTCTCAAAAACGGTTGGATACAAAAGAAGCTATTTTTCATGATTGAAAAAGCAATATTGGGAACTATAAAATAATGGGAACTTAATTAAAACCAAACATGTACTGAGTATCTCCTTAATTAAATGCACTAAGGCACATACGTGGGTGTGAGCAGGCTATGGTCAATAAAAACCAGCTATATACTTACTGTCTAGTTGTTTCCTCTGTAGTTCAGGTGACAATATATTGAGTGATAAGATATCAAGAGATAAAAATAATACTAGAGACTACATAGTAAAGACCATTCCAAACTTTCCTTTCTCCCTATTTTCAAGGAAAAAAAATAATCATTAAATTCAATTCTAATAAATCTTAGATTCCCAGCTGGGTTTTACTTCTGCCTCATTGGGGAAGTCAGTTTCAACTATATAGCTGAGCTTTATTCAAGACAATTATAGAAGAAATATCCATGGCAGCATGGACATGGTTAGACAGACTTCAGACTATAAATGCTGAAGAGGAAGAGGTCACATATGACTTGAGTTTTAGGATCTACCCAGGGAAATTAGAGTTTGCAAAAGCATAGCAAGAGGCAATATTACCTTAGGAAGGTAACTCTAGAAAAGGTAATGATTGGTTGCAGGACATACTATAAAGATTGATCACAGTCACTTTGTGGCAGTCTTTCTTGGAGAAAAATGAGAAGTGTGGAGTTACAGAAGTCGGCACTTTAAGATCATCTTAATGAATCTTCCTCATTTTTATATTTAGAGAATTTGTGAATCACAAAGCAGGAAAGACACATCCACATTCTGAATAGAAAATGGTAAATTATTACAAAACTGAGGTATTCAGGATATGCATTCAGGGATATCTTTAGTACATTATGAACAAATGGATCTCAAGAAATATTAATTAAATAGGTGATTGAAAGAGTATGAAGGGATAGTTAATTTATTGAAGCCAGAGCCACACGAGCTGGAAAGCTGCCAAGATTCTAATGAAAGAAAAATCTATAACATTAATTATTTATATAGAAAGTAAAAGTTGTATAGCAGATTGTTGATTTAACTGGAGATTTAAAATGTTTATAAATTAAAATGTGGCTCATTCTTCTTATAATATTAGAATAAACATAATTAATCAGAGATAAATTAGATAGAAAGGTAACATGAATGGGAACTTTTGAAGTTTTATTTAATCTATTAATTTTTCTGACTACCTACTATGTGTCAGAAAACCGGCTAAGCTGGCAAAGCAAGTATAGAGAAAAGAAGCCTATGCCAAGTGGCCTACGCCAAGGAAAGCTTGCAGTCTAATGGGGAACATAAATATGCTAGCAGCACAGATGTTCTAGCCTTGTTGAAGACCTATTTTCTGGTTTTACATTTGAATTAGGACTGTTTTTCTTTAAATGACCATTTTATAAGATACGATTGAAATAAGACATTTTAATATTGTATTTTATTTTTATAAGATATAGTGAAAGAGAAAGGGGAAAACCTAAAGAATAAAGCCCTACTGAAACAAATTATATTCAAACATATAGAAGTATTTTTTAGTTTTCAATGAGTGACCCATGAGTTTTATGTTTTGCACAAAACCATCTTTTACTACCTGTGATACTGGTACTGTAGGGTTTGATTGACTAGTTGGAGTGTGTTGTTTTGATAACTAGGGGGTATTTAAGAACTTGGTGTCATTTTTGGAGCAAAGGAAACAAGCAACATCATGATACCAGGTTCAGTTGGTCCCAAACAAACAATGCCAACTGAGTATATGTGAAGTTGTTCACATATTTTTTTGTAAATCTGATTTTATTGAATGATCTATGCTTTGTAATTTGGCAAGGTCAGTCAGCCATAAGCAGCTATCGGTTTTTTTCCCATTCTTTTTTTTGACTTGTCACCTCTGTGCACAAATAAATTAAAATTTTTATACTCCTCATCTTGGCTCTGATAGTATTGAGGTGGTTTATTGTCATTGCATATTATGTCCACATAAATATATAAATGCATTTTTCTTGTAGAAGTTATCACACTTGTACTTGGAGAAAGACAATAATCATAATATAATAATAAACGTGTGGCTAATATAAAGTAGGACCAATATAAAGTAGGACCAATATAAAGTAGGAACAATTATGAAGGTACAAAAAGATTGGTTTTGAAACCAATCTTTTTGTACCTTATTTTACTAATCCATACTTCCTTCAACTGGATTATCTTTTACGTAAATTGTATTAGTCAGTTTTATGTTACTATGATGAAGTACTTGAGGCAGCTAAATCTAAAAAATGTCTTTAAGATCACAGGTTGGATGTCGAAGGTTCAGTGTGATGCAATTTTTTATGCTGTCGAGAGGCTGAAATTGGACAGTAGATGGCAAGAGCACAACAGCAGCTCATGAGAGGTGAGGGATGTTTGGTTAGGTGTGTGCATGCACATCTGCATATATGTATCTAAGGTCTTATATTTTTTAAATGTCAGAGAATGAAAATATGGTTCAAAAATCCCTTCTGAAGGCATGTCCCAAACAATAAGAACTGTCCACCAAACAGCATCCAAAGATCTAATCACTTCCAAATAGAAAAAGTAAATAGGAGTATTTCATCTCCAACTTAGGGAAAGTGTTCTTAATAAAAGTAGTCATTTGATGAGTTACAATTTACATAGTTAAATCACACCCAAACAATAACAGAAATCCTTTGCATCTTAGTGTATTAACTACAAATTGTGAGCATCTCAAAGACTTTAAAATATCTGCAATACTAAGTTCATATCTAAAATATTATATAAAATAGTATTATCAGAATCAATTTCTTAAAGTATCTGAAAATATTTTGTAGTTGGAATTGATTGAATTAGGATACAAACTCCACACACTACATTCAGTTTGTCTCTTAAGTTTCCTCTTGGCTTCAGATCAATCTTCATTTTTTCATATTTCAGTTAATTTCTTGAAAGGAATAAGTTATCTATCCAAAAGTATCTGTTATAGACAAAAAAGACTTGGGTCAAAAAAGCATCAACCTCACATGGAATTTTATTAGAAACACAAAATATCATGTCATCCTCAATATATAACCTAAAAATCTAAAACTCTGAAGATGCTAAAATCTATTTAAACCTTCTGATCTGGGTGTGGTGGCATATGTCTGTGAACTCAGGATTTTAGAGACTGAGGAATTAAGACTGCAATGACTTTGTGGCCAGTTTAGGTTGCAGGTACTGAACACCAAGTCCACTGTGGTTACGTATCAAGATCTTGTATTTAAAAAAAAAAAAAAAAAAAAAGGTTCCAGACAATTTTGATGCACATTTTAATTTTTTTTCAATGTTCAGTTTCTTTTAATGATACCCAGCTCCCTGAAGGGTGGGTGTAGGCAGTGAAGTGATGGCAAAAGATGTTCACTTTAAGATCTTGCCTTATTTGATGGCTTTGTTCGCATGCTGGAAGGCCCCTTCCCAGGAAAAGTACTCTTAAACCAGAGTCTGGGCGTCCTCTCTGCCAGGATCTGGTTTCCGCCATGTATATGACTCGTATAGTCTACCTGTCAATCTGTACTCAGTGGAAATATAAGCCCTTAGCCTCAAAAGACCCAAACTCCAGAAATGGAGCTGTTGTTGTTCCAAGGAAGATGACACAGGCAAAGGCATTCTTGCTCAGTTTGTCAAATCGCCAGAACATTTTGGTTTTGAGGTTGCAGCTCAGGAAGGTCTGAGTGATCTCTTCAGGGAGGCGGTACTCACCATGCCACAGAGATCTGGTATCCTTATCAAAGCGCTCCCCAGAATGTGGCAGTACCACAAAGGTGTCCTCATTAGAGTACTTACCTTTAAATTCATCCAGCATAAAGTACTCTTGGGCAGGTGAGCGAAAGGGTCCTTGGCCTTGGGCTCAGCAGCCAGTGCTTGCTCACATTTGTCCTTCACCTCCTGAGGATCTGGTGAGGCTGCTTTTTTCTCCTCTTTGCTCTCAGTCCGGGGCTTCTGATTCTCTCGAACCTTTTTTTCCCCCTGTGGAGTATCCTTTATAGGTTGCCTCTCTACAAACTTCTTAGCAACAAACTGTCCATCTTCTCACTTTTCATACAGCTTAACCTCCTGCAAGACAGCCCTGAACAGGGGATGATTGATACATGTGAGAAACCAGTGGTTGGTACTGGGGAAAGCCTGGAGAAAAGCAGGCTCTAAAACCTGTTTATAGAGTCACAACAGGATACAAACAACTGTGATATCATTCAGATTAGATTCTAATTTTAAAAAGTATTAAAGTATGTTTGATAGACAATGGACTACATATATGTAACCTAGTATAATTAAGACAATGAGTATACAGTAAGCTCCAGAGTTTCTTTACACTTCTTTGTTGTAACTTCTATCATCACTCCTTTTCCAGACAACAAAAGATCTGATTTTATTGTATATAGCTGAGGTGTACAACAATTTCTTTTAACATACTATTATGTATAGTTATAAGAAGATATAAGTCAAAGGCTTCAGAATTTCGTTATGTAAGATGAATAAGCCTGACATTTAATGTTTAATAACACGGACACAATATTGCATCCTATATAGCAAATTTCTTAAGAAAGTGTGATTTTAGTGTTCTTAATATAAAAAACTGGTGATTATATAAATGGCCATATTTAGTAATAAATTTAATAATGCTACCACTACGTGTTTCTATCTCCTCCTGTCTTGGGTTAAAACAGTTTTATACTATTACATCACAGTTAACTTTTTCTTAGTTTGCATATTTTAAAACATTGTATTTGTCTTTCTGCATGTGGTTTACTTCACATATCAAACACAATATCATCCCTGTTTATGCACATATTGCAAACATCAGAAACGTCTTTCTGAAGAGTGAACAATATTCAACTGTTTGTGTATACACTTAGATTATTTATATATCTTTATTATTATGCTTCACTAAACACAGGAGTACAAACATCTCCATAAATTACTGATTTCATTGCCTTTTATTATAAACCAAGATGGAGGATATCTGGATCACATAATAATTTTATTTTTAGATTGTGAAGAGCCCCCATATTATTTTCCTGAAATGTAGCACTTACTGATACTCCCAACAACAGTATACATTTCTTTTATTGCTATCCATCTTAACAAATGTGAGGTGATATTTCACTGTGGTGTTTATTTATGTATCCTTGACTATCAGCGGTGTTGAATGATATTAAGAGATGTCAGGGAGTGGAGGGCTCATGAAAGCGGTGTTAGAATACAGTGATATGAAGAGGGAAAGGGGAATAATGGAATGGAAAGAGCTTAAGGGGATGTTTTGATGGGAGAGTAAGCCAAAGGAGGAAGTGTGGGAAATGATAACTAACACTAAATGCCTTTTGAAAAAGTCATATGGAAACCTACTACTGTAAAAGTTTCTTAAACTACATACATATATAAATATTAAAAACTTTAATTGAGTTACCCTATAACAGGGTAACTACAAGTGCCCCTACAAGGCACTACAGGCTAGAAATTTTTTTTAAAAACAGATACCAGTAATGGACTCTCTCTTTTGGAGTTATTGACTAGGGAGGCACCATAAACCCTAAAAAATATTGGCTATTGGTTGTTCTCCAGAATTTAACTATATGACCCATTGCTGCAGAACAGTACATGTGTTAGTTGTAGAACAAACAAGGAGGAATCAAGTTGATACTGACCTTGAAGCTGCGTCTCTACTGTCCAGCTCTCATAGAGCTGGAAGGTGCTCTGCATGGTGCTGGAAAATAAAAATAATCATCATCCTTACCCACTTATGAATGCTTCAAGGTAAATAACTGACCTGCAAGACACAGCCATTGGTGAAATAGTGGCATGAATATTACCGGAGTCATCAACCACTCTGCTTGAATTTAAGGCCTATTTTCCAAAAAGGATCCCATACTTTCCACTGTTATCAAGAAGAAGAACCTATGACTGGACAGATGGTAGGCCCTAGGTGAGAACATACTATTTTTCACTGCTAAATAAAATAATATTAAACAGACTCTACTGACATCATCATAGCAATAGATTAGTGCATTTCTCAACTCTAATCAGAGAAGTTTCTAAAGCAGTAGATGGGTGATTAACACAGAGACCTACAACTAATCATGATGCAGAGAATAAAAGATTGCCAAGTGAGTGCCTAACTATAAGTGGTACACCTATATCACAACTTCTCTTTCCAAGGTTCAAGGATCATTGGCAAAGAAGGAATGGAAATATTTTAGGAGCCAAAAGCAGTGAATAAATTCAATGAAATAGTGTTTTCTGAACACACCAGGACATGTGGACATATATGAACTCACAGAGGTTGTGAAGTTATGCACAAGACCTGCTCAACCTCAAGGAAGACTAAATGTCAGCAGGTAGAGGGGAAAGGGGCATGATGTACCACCCCTAGATGAGGAAGTATTGGCAATTTATAGCTGCTGGACAAAGTAGAATCAGTTTTCTTGAGGGGTGTGGACCGTTAAGGTAGCACTGACCATGCTCCAGTGTATAGCCATTTACCCAAGTTTATGTGAAACACAAATTGGATTCAATGGATTTTTAAAAAGGATATAAAGTTGAGTGGATAGAGAAGTTGGTGGACCTGGGAGAATTTAGTTGAGAATATGCCCAAAATACGTGAAACTGTCAAAGAACTAATAAAAAATTAAAAAGAAATAAAAATGAAAAATAAAAGAAAAAATCTTGGCATGAATAAAAATAAACCATAAACCCAAACTATCGGACAATGTAGAAGAAATAACATAATCCCTAGATATAGTCAATCAAGACAGAAACATGATTAAAATTTGAACAAACAATAATATGCTTGAAAATTTAATTAATAATGCAGGTTATCCGTGAGAGAAAAACCTGATGTTTTCATTTACTGAATTCTACCAAACACTTAAAGGATTAATAACAATCATCTCACTCTTTCAAAAAGCAAAGACTAAGGAAAGCTTCTCAACTCTTTTCATGAGTTCATTATTGTCCTGACACCAGTGACAGAGACACACAAAAATACAATTATAGACTACTCTCTTGACAAACATACATTTTAATTCATTTTATGTTGATAGAATGCTTGACAAATGGGTAGAAGATAGAAATAACCATTCCAAAAACTAGAAGAAAGACAGGGGTGATTAATCAGTCCCAACTGTTTCAAAAAACTAATTGTAATGCAACAATGAATGTTAAACCTGATGAATGATCTCCTTTGACTCCATGTTGCATATCCTAAGCACATTATCATCCTCTTGCCTCGTACTGCCTAGTACTGACATTATAGGCATGCATAGCACAAACCGCATTCATAGATTATGGCTAGAAATCTTGACATTTTTCTCTTACTCTGCTTTTTCTTGAGGCAGTGTCTCACTATGTAGCTCAAACCAGAAAAATACTGAATTAGTAAAACATGTCCTTGACAATGCTCAGCTGTTAGACTTAGAAAAACACTTGTAATATGTTCAAGCAGCTAAAGAAAATCATGTCTAAAGAAGAAATGAATATATGAAAATAATGTCCAATTGAATAGAAAAATATTTATTTACCCATAATACAGTGTGGTGTTTTGAAATATGAAAAGTAGAGCATACTGTTTATAAGAAATTTAGCAAGGCAGTTTTATAAGTATTACACATTTATTTGTCTCAAAATTACTTGTGGCCATATATATGCAAGATACTTCACAGGTGAGGTAACTGTGGTCTATAGATGACCAAGGTCACAAAGACCCTTAATGGCAGAATTATATTCAATCTCCAGTTATTGGTGGGTGATATCTCTGGAATGTCAGAGTACAAGGTAGGAACCAGAATATAGAAGACCCTGAATTTTACTCATGAGCTTGGGTATTATTTTATTAACAAATTTTAAGTCAGTTTTGGATGGAAGAGAAGATAAATGTTATAATGGAGAAAAGAGAAAAATATTTCAGAAAGGGTGTTCCGGGACAAGATAGACTGAGAGTTACGAATTGTGGATGGTACCAAGGCAGTTAGACTACAAAACAGACAATGATTAGTAAGCTGTTTGCAGTTGTCTGTTTAGAGAAAATGAGGGCCTGAACCAGGTCAGTCATGGTGAAGAATATACTCTGTACTGTTATTATCTTTATGTCAGTAATAATTTTCTCTTCTGTTGTTTGCCTTGTATTATGGAATGATTGAATAACATACTGCATCAGAATAAGATGTAGGCCTGGATAATTTGAAAAAAGAAATAAAAATGAACATGAAGAGCCCTGGAAACAAAAGATCACACTAAACCTCATTTTTTAAAAAAAATCTACTGATGTAGCAAATGTCAACGTGATAGACACAATGTTCCCTGTGCCAGCTGCTACTGTTTGTATAAGTATTGTTGTGGTCATTTATTTCAATAATGGGAAAGAAATAATGGCAGCATAAGGATACATACTGGTTGAAGAATTAATTTATTTTGAGAGGGAATCCATATTCATTGAGTTTCTCACAGACATAAGCATGCATTAACCTGCATCATATAAAGAATCAGAATGAACAAAGTGCTATTATGGAAGAGTGACTATTTAGCCACACAGATAGAAACAACAATTTTGATATCACATAATTAAAGCACAAAGGTTCTTTTCACAGCTCAACACAAATCTAGGCTGCATGGCTCTGAATAATTTCCATTTTTCTGAGCTTCAGTTTCTTCCTATTTGCCCAGAGTGTGGTGGTTTAGACAATTTTATAAGGCTTTTCAGCATTACAATATGATAGGATCCGAATGCTTCTCAGTACCAAGAAGTAGCATAAATAGTTTGATAGACGATACAGGTATCTTCTGAGATCTTTTTTGACTATCTTCCCTTACTCTCAGTCCATATATATTCTAATTTATAGGTAAAAGGTATTATCCTAAAACTCAGAATTTTCTGCAGTGTGCCTTTCCTATCTCTACAATGACTGTAGTAATGTCTGCCAAATTTGAGAAATGTGCACCTTCTTCCAAACATCTAGTTTCAGGTTAGTTATTTATATATAATGCTGTTCATATGAGAAAGAAATCTCAGAAAATCATACAGAAAATTGGTTTTCATAATTTTATGAAAGAAATTAATAAATTAATTATAAAGTCTGTAATAAATGAGTAAAATATGAGTTATGAGTATGTAGTTACTGTGATAGATGTTTTGCAGAAATTCTATTGTTGATGTTGATTATGAGTAAAAAGAAGTACCTTATTATTTTATTTTTCTCTTCCTCTTATCCCAATTATTGTATTGTATTTCAGATCAATACGAGTTATCATTTTAGCTAGCTGCTTTCTTTTCTTTCTTTGCCTTCTAATGATTTTAAACATTCAAATTGCACCCAGAGTTTTTCAAATTAGCTTTATCGTCTCTTCTTCAACTCTCTGAAGGCAAGTTGTGGACACTGTACTCCTTGGTCCACAACAAATTCACTATGTATTACCTAAGGACAAAGAAACACAGTGCAATTATTGAAATTATAATAGATGATGTGTTATAATAGTTGATATATTTTTAATGTCCAGTGCATGATGAAATTTCACTACTGTGTCAAATGTCCAGTAAAGATATATTCCATTGTTCCCGGACCAGTGCTTCAAACACACATTATGATGATAGGCATTTCTATTTTGTTCCTGGACAACTTCACACATGTACATAATGCATTGAGCTATCCTCTACTCCCACCTATTCTTACTTCCTTCCCATCCTTATCAACCTCTCACCCTTTCCGACCATTCCTTTTCCCAAATTCATGTCTTGGATTTATTTTGTGACTAATTTAGTTTAACCAGAGTCATTGTATATCATTGAATGGAACTATCATTTGGATCCTGATGAGGTCAAAGTGAGTACACAAATAAAGGCAATAACTGTCCCTACCTCAGAATTTAGCTCATGAGGGAGGAGTAGAACACTTGAGTTCCTCCTTTATCCATGCCTGGCTTTTGACAAACCTATTCTTGAAAGGAACCAGTGCAAGTAAGTGAAGCTGCTGAGGTTTAATGATTACATTGGTTTTACTTTGCCCAGAAGTTGACATGTTGCAGTGCTTCTGCCTCTTTCCCAGCTCTTATATTCACTATGGCCCTTCCTCCACAAGGTCTACTTAGACTGAGAGAGAATTGTGTAGATGTGTTGTTTGGAGCTAAGCACTCATATATCATTTATTTTAGCAACTTGTGCAGCCCTCAGGGTGCATTAACCAGCATTCACTGGAAAGAGAAAAAGCTTCTTTCATTAAGGCTCAGAGTAGCATGTCTACAGATAGGAACATAAATAGTTAGAAGTCAGATTGACATTGTTTCAATTTACGAAACAACAATATTCCCTCATGATGCCCTCCGCCACGTTGTTTTGTCCAGGTTTACAATACCAGATATACATTCTCTCCTGTGGAGCATACCTCAAATCTAATCAAATTGTTGTTCATTACCACCATAACAGTACTTCCAGCTTTGAAAAACTGGGCAAATCTCATCTGAAAGATGTTCTTATCATTTGTAAGTTTCACAACTGGATCAGACTGTTGACAGCTTTTTCTCCCTCCAGCCTGCAGAACATGTTCTGGCACTGTGAAGGCTATCCAGCAGGGAGGAAGAATCTAGTTCAGTTCCAACTTGATTTCTCTAACTCATGCAATGAAGTAGTCCAGTATATTAAATATACTAGAGGGAATTATCATATAGTTCTTATGGATAACAAATAAGAACAACAAAATTCTTCTTTGCTTTGTGCCTGGGTCTATGAGGCTTCCCTATACAACAACTCATATGGAGGAATCCCATACCTGGCACTGCGGTTTTTGTTTATTAACCCATAATTTGTGGAGCAAGTTTATCTAAACATTCAGGGCATTTCCCCTCTAACATTTAAAAAATAATTATGTTTTCTTTAATTCGGTTACAAAACAGTAGCTTTATCTATGATGATTTCTTAAACCTTCATTTTGGTTAAACATCCTCCAAACGCTCTAATCTCTCATACCCCCCATTCCTTCCCTGGCTAAACCTTTCCACTTTCAATATTCCTATTCTCTTTCATACTATTACCTACCTTGCACTTTCTCACTGCCCTTAAGGCATCTCCTCCCTCTTTCTAGTTTACTGGTTTATATGGGAAGTTGAAATTGAGAACATAAAATTAGACTTTTCAATTTGGGCTCCCCCACATCCTGTTATTTTTCTAGTGAGCACAGGCTCACTTTTGCACTGAGCACCCCAGATCTTTGGGCTACCATCTTAGTCCAGACCTGCCCATGGTGTCCTTATCCCCTACAAACAGACCTGTTCAATTTTCAGTCTGATTTCTTAGAGTTTGCACAGGCTGTCCCCACTCACCACTTGCCCTTGAACTCTTGAGAACAGCCTTCTCTACCCTTGATCTCCCCAGCCCCTACTTGCTGTGGATTCCCACAATCAGCTTTCTTCCCTGGTAAGTCTGATCCTGTCCACTGTGCCTTGACTCTCCTACAGCATGAGAAACTCCAATTTCCCAGACCCTACATCCTGTTCTCCTTCTAGCCTTGAGCACAGGCCCACCTTTGCCCTTAACACACGAAATCTCTGGACTCTCAGCTATCCTTTTAGCTCTGCGTGGTATTGAGCTCTCCAAATCATACCATGCCCATCTCCCAACATTGGGACCATCTGAGACCCCTCCTACTGCAGCAGGGCTAGATTTCTCTGCCCTTTACTTGGGGCCTAGACTTTATAAACTGCCTGAGAACACCTGAATCCAGAGTCCGATTAGCAAGCTTCCCAAACTTTCATGTGCCTGCTGCCTAGATGGGCCCAGACCTTACGAGGAAGCCTGCAAGCATATGATTCTTGTCTGACTTGGGCATATGTGGCAATTCCTGAGAAGCTGGACTTGAGTCATATGGCCTCTCCAATACAAAATCCAAAGAGAGAACCTGAAGCCTAGAACAACCAGTTTTTCATACCCAATAAGAAACCAACCAAGGCACATCAAGTATACAGACAGAATCAGACTGCAGCTCAAGAAAGGGAGGCTTGAGTCTCACATCAGAATCACAAACAACAAAAGAAATCCAAAATCACAATGGAAAAGGAATAATCTGAAAAACTCAAATAATATGTCCATACTTAACACCTCCAGTCCTAAACAGAATTTTACAATGAGAACCCCCTAGAGCTAACCCAGGATACAGAATTTAATAGAACAATCATAAACATGATCAAAGAATTCAATGAATTTAAAGGTCATACAAGTAAACAAATAAAAGTACTGAAAGAAGATAGGTATAAACTTCTGACTAAATTCACAAAAGTCAAAAAAATATTGAAGAAAACCCAGGATGAAATGAAGAATGAAAGGAAACACTCAATAAACCAATTTGAAACAACGGGAGAAAGCCTCCAATAGAATGGATAAAATGGAAAACAAAGTATCAGGACTGGATGATAAAGTTGAAGAACTGGACCACTCCAGCAAAGATGATGAATTTTTTTAAACACAGAAATAGAATATACAGGAAATGTGAGATAACATGAAAAGACCAAATTTATGAATCAGAGGCAGAGGAAGAAGAATCTCAGGATAATGGTATGTATCAGATCTTTAACAGGATTATAGAAAAAAATCCCCAACTTAAGGAAAGACAAAATATAAGAAGCACATAGAACATCAGATAGATGGGACCAAAAAAGAAACTCCCCATGGCATAACATAGAAAACTGGAAGTTCACGTGTAGAATGAGATCAGAACTTTGCCTCTCATCTTGTAGCAAAACAAATCCCAAATGAATAAAAAGACACAAACATAAGAATTGAAACTCTAAGGGTGCTAGAAGAGAAGTTACAGAGTATGGTACAAGAGATTGGCACAGGCAAGGACTTTCTTAATGGAAAAAAATAACAGTGGACAACTGGGGCCTCAGGAAACCAAAATTTTCTGCACAGTAGAGAAAATAGTCAATAGAATGAAGAGGTAGCCTACAGAATGAAAAGTTATCTTTTCAAACTATAAATCTCAAAGTAGATTAATACTGAGAATATACCAAAAAAATAAAGCAACAAAAAACCCTACTCAAAATTCAATAAAAATGTACATGGAGGAAAAAAGCCCTCTCAAAACTTGGTCTAGAAACTGGAGAGATGATTCAGTGGTTAAGAGCTTTGACTCCTTTTGCAGAAAGGATTCAATTCCCAGCACCCACATGATGGCTAAAAAACGTCCGTAACTACAGTTCCAAGGGATCAGATGCCCTTCTCTGACCTCCACGGGCACTGAATGACATGGGTCTGGGCTTATTTTTAGTTGGGAAGCTTCAGTATTATGGTTTTAATTTCCTTATGTGTTTGTGAAAGTCCTTCTCCTCAGTGGTTCCTTCATTCAAGTTATTTTATTTTTATGAAGCTATTCAGAAGAATGCTGTTTCTCTGATTTTCTTCACAGTGCATTTGTCATTGATTTATAGAAAAGATGTTGATTTTATCTGTTAATACTGTATTATGTAACTTCATTGAAAGTGTTAATTATTTCTACAAGTTTTCTGGTGGAATCTTTAGGACCCCCTATGGCTAGCATCCCATTTTCATAGAGTGGTATTTTGACTTCCTTTTCTATTTGTATTCCTATTTTTCTTTTGTTTCATTGCTGTAGCTAAGTTTCTGTGCAATATGTTGAATAGGCATGTAGATGGTGGACAATCCTGCCTTGTTTCCCATTTTGATGGTATTGATTTGAGTTTTTCTCCATTTATGATGATATTGATTATTAACTGTCATATATAGCATTGAGTATGTTTAGATATGTTCCTTCTAGTCATATAGTCTTTAGAACTTTCATCATGAAAGTCAGCTGTCTTTTCTGCATCTGTTGAAATGGTGTGATTTTGTTCAGTATTATATTAATAAAGTCTTATAATAATATATAATGACTTACTACAATTATCAATTTGCATATTTTGAACCATATCTGGGATAAATTCAACTTGGTCATATGGATGATCTTTTTGATATGTGGCTGCATTTGGTTTGCAAGAATTTTGTTGACATCATTCCATCAATATTCATCAGGGATTATTGATTTTCCCTTTTTTTGTCTGCTTTACCTGGCATCACAGAAGACTTTTGAAATTGGTCCTTCTCATTATGCTTTGTTGAATAATTTGAGGAACATTGATTGTAGTTATTCAAAACTCCATTAAAATTCTTTTGTGAATTAATCTAAACCTGGTCCTCAATTAAGCTGTAGATGTTTTACTAGTGTTTTGTTTTCCTTTCTTGTTATTGGTCTAAGTTATTTATGACATCTTGGTTTAACTTTGGTGGGAAAAAAGTATCTATAAATTCATCAATTTCTTTTATGTTTTCCAACTTAGGAGAATATAAGTTTTTGGTTTAATTATTTTTATTTATTTTATATCAGTGCTTTGCCTACATGTATGTATGTGCTCCACAAGTGCAGAGGCCAGAAGAGGATGTTAGATCCCAAGGAGTTACAGCTACACATGGTTGTTAGCAGTCATGTGGGTGCTGAAAATCAAACCCAGTTCCCCTGAAAGAGGAGCCAGTGCTTTACCAATTGTACCCATGTCTCCAGTCCCAGGAATATAGGTATTTAAAGTATGCCATTATCATTTTCTGAGTTACTTTGACATCTGTTGTGTTATCTCCCTGCTCCTCTTGAATTTTATTGGTTTGGATCTTCTCTTTCTTGCAGTTACTTCAGTTAAAGTTTCGGCACTCTTGTTTATCCCTTCAAAGAATGAACTATTTGTTTCATTTATTCTTTGTACTTTTGTTGTTTCCATTTCATTAATTATTGTCCTAATTTTAGTTATTTCTTCATGACTGATTACTGTTTGGAGTACAGTTTGTTCTTGTTTTTCTAAATTCTTGAGTTGTTTCATTAATTTATTTCACTTATTTCTATTTTTTCCACATAGGCAGTTAGAGATATAAATTTCCATCATGACTGCTTTCGTTGTGTCTCAGAGGTTTTAATATGATGTATTTTCATTTAATTGGCAGAATTTTTAAAATTTCCTTCTTGACATCACAAATGTCTTCATCCTTCATTTGTGCATTGTTTATTCTCCATAAGTTTGTAAAGATGCTTTTGCCATTGATTTCAAGCCTTATTCCCATTGACTTACTTGAATTTTTCCTAAATTTAATGAGGTTTGCTTTATGTCCCAATATCTGGTCTGTATTTTAGAGAAACTTTAATGGACTGTTGAGAAGAATGTATATTTGTATATTCTGAAGTGGTTAAGTGAAATACTCTTTAGATTATATGTTAGGTCTTTTAATTACATAATTCCACTTAGTTCTGATGTTTCTCTAATTCTTGTCTGAATGTCCTGCCCACTGTTGGAAGTATGGTATTGAAGGCACCTACTATTACTGTGTGGTAGTCAAAGTTACTGTTTTATGAAATGTATTGCATCCAAGTTGAATGTATGTGTTTACAATTGTAATATCCTCTTGGTAAATTTTTCCTGTGACCAGAATGAAGTGATCTTTTTTATATCTTCTGATGAAATTTTACTTGAAGCCTATTTTGTCTGGTATTAAGATAGCAAAACTTGCTTGTTGCCTGTTCCCGTTTGCTTGGAATGCTTTTATTTCAATATTTCATTCTAATGTAGTGTCTTATCCTTGTATTGTGAAGTTTGTTTCTCTTAGATAACAAAAAGTTTGATACTGTTTTCTCATCCAATCATGTAGTCTGTGTCTTTTGACTAGGGAACTGAGGTCACTATTATTCAGTGTTATTATTGAAAGAAGTGTGTTCATTGTAATTTTGTCAGTTTTGTAATGTTTATTTTCTTAGTTGTAATTGCATAGCTTCTATCAATTTATTTATTACTCATAGCTTCTTAGGTATGTTTCTCCTTCTCTTAATTTTGAAAGAGTTTTCTATTATACTCTGTATGGCTGGTTTGGTGTTCATAAATTTTATGACCTGTTTTTATCATGGAAAATTTTCATTCTCCTTCAGTTATGACAATAGTTTTGCTCTTTTGCTGGGTAAAATAGTCTTGACTGCCATGTGTGGTTTTTCAGAACATGAAGCATGTTGCTGTAAACTTTATTGAGTTTTTAAATTTTCTTTTCTTGGATATGTACGATGTAATGAATAAATAAGTAAACACCATGGACTCCAAGTTTCCATTGAGAAGGCAGCTCTTATTCTGACAGGCCCTTCTTTCTTGCAGTTCTCAATACCTTTCTTTGTTGTGTATATTTAGTACTTTCACTATGATATGTCATTGAGATTTACTTTTGTGATCCTTTCTCTTTAGTATTCTCTATTTCTGCTGTACCTAAAAGGGGATCCCATTCCTTAGATTTAGGACATTTTTCTTCTATGATTTAATCAATGATATGTTCTATGCCTTTTACTTGAAATACTTCTCTTTCTTTTATACCCATTATTTGCATATCTGATTTTTTCATGGTATTCTAGAGTTCTTGTGTAATTTTTCATACTTTTAATATAATTTTGTCTACATGATCAATCCTTCTAATTTGTCTTCAAGCCATGATGTGATACCTAAACTTGTCAATCTGACACATCTGGGAAGAGGGAACTTTAAGTAAGGAATTTCCTCTATCAGATTTGCCTGCAGTCATGTTTATGGGGCACTTTTCAATTACTAGTTAAGATAAGATAGCCCATATCACTGTGGGCAGTGCCATCTCTAGGCAAGTGGGCCTGAGCTGTATAAGACAAACCACTAAGCAAGAACACACTGGGAGATGATAGGCCAGGGATATATAAAAAAGATAGCTAAATGTAACCCTAGAAGGAAGTTACTAACCAGTGTTCTTCTGTGTTTTCTGCTTCATGTTCTTGCCTTGAGTCCCTGCCTTGGCTTTCCTTGATGATGGATGGTAAACTGTAAGAATAAACAAAACTTTTCTTCCAAAAGTTAGTTTTAATCATTGTGTTTCGTACAAGAACAAAAACCAAGCTACAATACCTAATATTATGTCTTCTGTGTGATTCATTCTTTAGGTGAGAATTCCCACTGATATTTTTGTATATTTATTAAATTTTTCATTTCAAGCTTCATTTCAGTTTATTTTTTCAGTATTTCTATTTCTGTATTGAATTCAATGTTTATATCCTAAATTGTCCTCGTTATTTCTTTGAGCCATTTTGTTTACTTGATCTTTAATCTGTTTATTCCTGTTCTCTGTAAGTTTATTCATGGTTATATTCATATATTTATTTAAGTTTTTGAAATATTTTATCATGTTTATTGAATATTTACTCCTTTGAATTTTGAATTTGAGTTTACATAAGTTGTTCTCAGGGGTAAAATTTCTATGTCATTGGTAAACTTTAATTTGTGTGTGTTTTCTTGGGGACCTGAGCATCTGGAGTTAGATTATTGATTGTGTGTTTTCAGTTCAATGTTTATCCTTATAGGCTTGGTTCTGAAGACGGAATGTTGGGATGAGCAGTTTCAGAGAATCTCAAAGTGGTGGAGATAGATCAAGAAGGGTCTTTTACCAGGTCATGTGGAAGTGATATGTATGGACTGGACTAGTCCTGAGGATGCAGAGCTGAGGGTCATGGATGGTGCAGGGCAGTGGGGAAGGCACACCAGAACTTAAGTGACTAAGACAGGAGAATGTAGATGTCTGTATCTCACAGCATGGTCAGCACAGTTCACAATGTGGTGTAAGAAGGATCCTAAGCAGCCTGGAGAGGAGAAGAAATACCATTCTACTAACCAGCATAGAGCCAGGTCTGGGAAATTTGGGCAGAATCTCCAGTGACCGAAGGATGAGAAAGTAGACGATGTTATCCTACTACATGGTCATTGTGGGTATTCTCAAGAAAGTAAGCAGAGTCTACTACATGTAATCTTCTGTGATAATCTCTTAAGGCCTCTGCCTCTGTAAGTTGAAAAACATTTAAATATTTTTGTTATATACAAATTATTATATATATAACATTATACATATTATATACAAATGTAGTATTAAATATTCAACCTTTCTTGAATTACCCATTCCCAGTCTTGTACATTCTTCTTATTTTAAGCAAAAACTTCATGTTAACTGTTAAAATATCATTGTGATAATCTTATATTTCAAAAGTACATCTTAACTCTGTTTGTGCAACTATCATGCTGGTTTTATGATTATGGCTCTGTAGTATAAAATGAGAACTGGTATGGTAATCCCCCAGGCATTGCTCTTTGTGCTCAGAATTACTTTGGCTATTCAGGGTCTTTTGTGTTTCCATATTAATTTTTGGATGGAGTTTTCTATTTCTGTGAAGAATGTCATGGAGAATTAGATTGACATTGCATTGAATCTGTAAATTACTTTTGACAGGATAATCATTCTCAGTATATTGATTCTTCCAGTCTCCTTTTGCCTTCCTCAAACTCTTGCTATTGCTACAGTAGCAGCATTTTTATCTTTGTGGTTATCAACAGCTATCTGAGGGAACTTGTGTGGAACTGTAGCCATAGCCAAATACACATGGCTGGAGAGGTCATAGACCCTAGAGAAAAACCTACTTTTGACACATCCTTAGAGCAATGCAAATTTTTACTTCATTCTAAATACACATCTTCATATTTATAGACAAGTGTACCTTTCAACCATCATCAAAGAAGTTTCTTTTTGAGACAGAAGGAGACTATTACAGAGTTCCAGAACTAGTCAAATGCAGAGAACAAGTGTCTGTGAGACACTTAACACTAAATGACACATCTTCAGTGTAATGTCTACTCATGGGATAAATACATCTCTCCATTCTGACCAGAAAACATTTTTTTTGTTACAGATGCTGATTAACACAGGGAACCACAATTGGCCAATCTGTAAAAAAAAAAAACCAAGATTCTAAGATTCTACAGACTATTCATCCCTGAATAAGATAGCTATTTCAAACCTCTACCTTCTAAGGCTCAGGCATCATTGCAGAAGAGGAGGTCCATCAAAAACATTAAGAACCAGGTCTCAATTCTGTGTTTTTCTCACCATTCTAGTATTCCAAAGTCTTACCAGTTCAACCCAGTAACGTCTTTTCACAGCATTCTCTGTCATTTCTGTCTCAAATCCCAAATTCTTTCTACCGCGAACTCATTCCAGATCCCTAAGAACCAAATGACCAAGTTTTTCAGAGCAATAGACCCACTTATTTCTATCAGTCTCCTTATTATTTTTCTTAGTGTTGAGAAAAAAAGTCCCTCATAAAATAAATTAAGAGTGAAAGTGTTTAATTTGGCTTAGGTTCAAATGGATATAATCATGGTGGGTCAAGCATGGTGGCAAGAGTCTGAGGATCTGGCTCACACTTGTGCACATTTAGGAAGCAGACAGCAATGAATGATCATATTCAGCCAGCTCTCTCTTTTGTAATGTAATTTGGAATCCTAGGACATGGAATGTTCTTGACTACATTTAGTGTCAGTCTATAGTTCTCAATTAACATAAGCTAGAACATATCAGAGTCATGCTTAGGGATTTGTCTCTGAGGTAATTCTGGATCCTGTCAAATTTACAATCACTATTAACCATCACATAATGTCTGAGGTAAAGTACAGGACAAAAGGGATGGTTGTGAAGCTCCATTTTATAGAACTTTACCAATGTGTGAAGCCCTTGGCTCCGTTCTCAATACAGGTGAAAACCAAGTGAAAAATAAAGGAGAAGCCTAGAAAAAACATGAGAGTGGTTTCATGCCTCTGGAAACAACAGATGCAATGTAATTATGTATGCAATTATGGAAAAGAAAAACTATATATTACATTTATTTTAGTTAGTGTTTTATAATTGAAGACTAGTGGGTAGACATAGCCATCTGTTTTAGTTTCTTTCATGGTTACTTTGATAGAGTACTATGAGAAAAGCCACTTCAGACAGAAAAGACTCATTTTAGATTACATTTCAAGGCACAATACATCATGACAAGAATGTCAAGGTATCAGAAGTTTGTAGCAACTGGTTACATTGCTCCACATGCATAATCAGAAGAAAGCAATGAATACATAGTAGTGTTCACTTTTCTTTCTTCACTTTATGCATTCCAGGAACACCTGCGAGGGGAATTTTTCAGCTGACAATTAAGATGCATCTTACCACATTGATTATCATAACAAGATAACCTCCATAGGTTTGTGAAGTGGCCAGTCTAATCCAGGCAGTACCTCACAGGTGTGACCAGAAGACTGCCTCTTGGGCAAGTTTACTGCCAGTTTGCCAACACTGACAGACAGAAAACCTAAACAGCACAAGAGGGTATACATGACAAAGTCTTGCTTCAATATCTACCATTGTCTGACTATTCCTATCCACAGAGCAACACATTCTCCATTACCAAAGCAAATACATTGTGGAGATCATCTACAAGTGCAAATACAGTTTCCTATAAAACCTATATTTTTTAAGATATAATGTATACTCTATTTACTGTTCTGATTTTTGTTATTTTGTACTTAAATAGTATATTTAACAAAATTTAGTGATAGTTTTGTGTATCTCAACATCCTTAGAGTCTTTTCTGTCATAATTATTGGTGTCTTACTATCTCTGTTGGTCAAGCACCTTCTGCCATGTAGTAGATTTTGCTGCGGGAATTTGTGGGTATTTTCATAGTATGTGATGAAAATTGTTACCACTTTATTTCAATAAATAAACCACTCAATAACAATCTAACTGAAAAGTATAAATGCTGATTACTCTCAGAAAACTTGTTAATACTCACTGATATGGTATCAACAGCAGTAACACCCAAATTTTCAGAATAGGTGTTGAATGCAGCAAGAATATATTGGAGATAAGAAGGAAGCAGTCTCTGTAAACTTGTGGTGAATGAATGTACTGGTGTGGTTTTTTATAAACATTATACAACATAGATTCACTTGGGAAGAGGGAACTTCAATTGAAGAATTTTGAAGATAGCTTGGCCTGTGCTCTAACTGTAAGAGATTGTCTTAATTAATTATGGACGTAGAAAGACACAGCTTACTGTTGGCATCACCATCCCTAGGTAGGTGGGTCTGAGCTATATAATAAAGTGAGTAGAGAGCCAGAAAGACAACCAGTACACAGCATTCCTCCATGGTTTTTGTTCCAGTATCTGTTTGAGTTTCTGCCCTGGCTTCCCTCAGTGATGAACTGTGAGCAGAAGTAAACCTTTTACTCCCTTAAGTTTCTTTTGGTCATGGTATTTACCACACCAACAGAAAGAAAACATGTATATAAAATCATGGTTAATCTGTGATTGAATTGAAAACTGATTTACAAAAGCTAGACTCTGAAATGAAACTTTAGGAATATTAAAAAATATATGTTCTTATATTTTACTTTATATTATATGATCAAATGGAATAGATGACAAAACCTCAGTGCCAAGCATGGAATTTCTTCCTTTGAGATGTTGGTCAGGGGACTCCAAAAGACTCCCCAAACAATAAATGTTAGTGTTATTTCTCTTCTCAGAACTTGAAAGCAAGACTTGAAAAAGGTCTTTGATGTAGAAACTATATGTATAATAATTTACAGATTCTAGAGATATATAATTTCATAACCATAATATAATATAAATTTGAGAGTACTCCAAATCAGTCCTACAGAGAATAGTCAAAGCAACAAAAATAACCTAACCCACTAGTCCTAAGGAAATGCACTACAATGAGAACCACCCTGAGGAACCCCAGGATGCAGAATATAAAAGAACAATCATACATATGATCAAAGAACTTAAAGAAAACACAAATAACTCAGAGGAAGGCATAAGTTTGTGATGGAAACCCAAGAATATAAAAACATGTGGCTTAATGAAATATCAAAAACAATTCATGACTTGAAAAGTGAATTCACAAGAAATAAAAATAGTGAGGAAATCCCAAACAAAAATGTGCATGACATTGAAAAACTCAATAAATTGACTGGAGGTAGTAAACCTCACAAGCAGAGTGAATGAAATGGAAAGCAGACTAAATTGAATGACAAAGCCGAAGATTTGAACTCGTTAAATTCAATGACTCAGTAAAGTCTTTTAAAAACACAGGAATGAAATACTCAGGAAATGTGGGACAATATGAAAAGATCAAATCTATTAATAGTAGGCATGCAGGAAGGAAAAGAATCTCATCTCGGGGCAATTACATTGAACATATATTTAACAGAATTATAGAAGAAAACTTTCACAAATTAAGGAAAGACTTACCTATAGAGTGTCAAGAATCTCATAGAACACCAATTAGACATTAGACATGACCAGAACAGAAACTTCCCATGACACATAATAGTAAAAACATTCAATGTAAAGAATAAAGACAGGATGCTGAAAGCTGCTAGAGAATAGCAACAAGGTACATATAAAGGAAAACCCATCAGAATTACAGCTGAATTTTCAGTACAAACATGGAAACCAGAAAGCCTGTCCAAAAGTATTCTCAGTTCTAAAGGAACATGGATACCATCCCAAAATACTTTATCCAGTAAATCTATCTATTATGATCAAAGAGGAATGGCAAATTTTTCATGACACAAATAACCTGAAAGAATTCATGTGCTCCAAACCAGTCAAAGCAATACAAGGGATCTAAAAAAGGAATGAGTATACCCAAGAGGCCACAGAAAGAAAACAAAGAAAAGTATAATGATGGAAACACAAAATAGAATCACAAACACAAAGAAATTAAAATGACAGTATCCAATACACATCATTCAATATTAACACTAAATATCAATGACCTCAACTCCCCTATCAAAACACACAAGCTAATTGAATGGATCAAGAAAGAAAACCCATCTTTTTGCTGCCTTCTAGAAACTCATCTCACCTTCAAGAATAGACACTACATTAGGGTGAAAGGGTGGAAAAAATATTCCAAGAAAATTACTCTAAGAAGCAATCAATTGTTGCAGTTCTAATATCTGACAAAATAGATTTCAAATTAAAACTAATCAGAAGGTATAAAGAGGGTCACTTCATTTCTAATCAAAGAAATAATTGATCAAGAAGACATTACAGTCATGAACATATATGCACCAAATTCTGGAGCACCGAATTTCATGAAAACTATACTCCAAGTCTATAAAACACAGATTAACCCCAACTCAGTAATAATAGGTGACCTCAATACCCCACTGTCATCAATCGATAGATCAAAAGAACAAAGAATAAACAGAGAGCAACCTGAATGAAATGACATTTTGTATGAAATGGACTTAAAAGACAGCTACTGAATATTCCATACAAACACTAAAGAATTTGCTTTCTACTGAAGTCCATGCAAGTTTTTCTAAAATTGATCACATTCTGAGATGTGAAACAAATCTCAGCAAAAGAAAGAAATAATTCCATGCATTCTATCAGACCACAGTGCAATAAAGCTTATAATCAACTGCAAAAGAAGCTCTAGTAACTACACAAACTCATGTAGCTTAAACAACACAGTCCTGAATGGCGAATGGGTCAAAGAAGAAATTAACAAAGAAATAAAAGTATTCTTGCAACCAAATGAGGTTGAGAATACAACACACCAAAATCTCTGGGACACCGTAAAAGCAGTCCTAAGAGGGAAATTTATAGCTCTTAATGCCTACATTAAAAAATCAGAAAGACCACATGTAAATATCTTAACAATACAACTCAAGACTGGAAAGGTGAGAACAAACCAATCCCAAAGCTAGTAAATGAGAATAAATAACAAAAATCAGAGCAGAAACTAATGAAATAGAAACAAAGAAACAGCACAAAAAATCAGTCAGTCTAAGCTGGTTCTTTGAATGGTTAAACAAAATAGACAGGCCTGTAGCCCAATTAACTAAAAGAAAGAAATATCCAATCAACAAAATCAGAGACAAAAAGAGAAACCACAACAGACAACAACAACAAAAAATCCAGAACATTGTAAGGTAATATTTTAAAAAATCTATATTACATTAAATATGAAAATTCAAAAGAAATGGATTAATTTATAAAATAATAGACATCACCAATGAGAGATCAACAGCTTAAACAAACCCATAAAAATAAGGAAATTGAAACAGTGATACAAAGCCTCTAACGAAAAAAAAGTCCAGACACAGATGGAGTCACAGCAGGATTCTACCAGACATTCAATTAAATTGTTCAAAAAGACAGAAACAGAAGAATTCCCAAACACCTATGAAGCTAGTATCACTTTAGTACCAAAACCAGGTAAAGAAACAACAAAAAAACCTGTAGGCCCATATCCTTAATGCACATTGATGCAAAGATATAAGCCACACACAGACACACATCAAAAAATCATTCACCCCAATCAAGTTGACTTTATTCCAGAGATACAGGTATGGTTCTATATACATAAGTCAGTAACTGTAATTAAACTTATAAATAGACTAAAAGACAGAAAACACATGATCATCTCAATGAATGCAGAAAGGGCATTTGACAAAACCCAACATGCATTCATATTAAAAATCTTAGAAAGAATTGCATAATTAAAACTATGTACAACAAACCCATAGCCAACATCATTATAAACAGAGAAAAACTGGAAGTATTCCCATTAAAATCAGGAACCACACAGGGCTGTCCACTATCTCCATTCCTTTTCAATACAGTACTTGACACTCTTACAAGAGCAATAAGACAAGAGAAGGAAATTAAAGAGTACTAATTGGAAAAGAAGAAGTCAAGTTACTTTATTTTCGTAGATGATATGATATTATACATAACAGATCCCCAAAATTCCACCAGAAAACTGTTAGAAATTATTAACAATTTCAGTAAAGTGGCAGGTTACAAAATGAACTTACAAAAATCAGTAGCCTTTCTATATACAAACAACAAGCAATTAGAATAAGCATTCAAGGAAACCCTTTCATTCACAATAGCCTCAAAAAACATTTAGGAATAAACATAACTAAGATATTAAAGATCTCTACAACTAAATTTTGAAATCTTTAAAGAAAGAGATAAATGAACATACTAGGAGATGGGAAGATGTACCATGCTCATGGATTGGTAGAATCAATATTGTAAAAATTACTATCTTAACAAGAGCAATTTATAGATTCAATGCAATGCCAAACAAAATACCCACCATATTCTTCACAGAGCTAGATAAAATAATCCTAAAATTCATATGGAATCACAAAAGACCTCAGATAACCAAAACAATCTTGGGCAAAATGCAAAATGCTGGCAGGATCACCATACCAGATCTCAGATTATATTATAGAACTATGGTCATAAGAACAGCATGGCATTGGCATAAAAATAGACATGTAGATTAATGAAGCATAATAGAAGAAATAAAAATTAGAACATGCAATTTCAGTCATCTGATATTTGACAAAGATGCCAAGAACCCACAATGGACAAAGGCACCATCTTCAACAAATGATGCTGGCAAAACTGGATCTCCACTTGAAGAATGAAATTGGACCCTTATCTTTCACCCTGCACAGAAGTCATCTCCAAGTGAATCAAAGATCTCAGTATAAAACCTGAAACTCTGAAACTGCTAGAAGAAAACATAGGCAGTACCCTCTAAGACACAGGCATAGAAAATGACTTTCTAAGTCAGACATCATTTCCTAAGGCATTAAGGTCAACAAAAAGTGGGACCTTCTTAAGCTACAAAATCACTGCATAGCTAAAGAAACAATCAAGGAAGGGAAGAGGAAAACCACTGAGTGGGAGAAAAATTTACCCACTACACACCCAACAGAGGATTAATATCCATAATATACAAAACACTGAAAAAACAAAGAAATAAGAAAATGAACAACCCAATAAAAAGATGGCCTATAGACCTATACAGGGACTTCCCAAATGAAAAAATAAAAATTGCTAAGGAACACATTAGCATTTAGAGAAATGCAGACAAAAATCACTTTAAGAGTCCATCTTACTCAATCAGACTGGTTAAGATCAAGAGAACAAAAGATACCAAAAGCTGGAGAGGATGTGGAGACAGGGGAACGCTCAGTCACTGTTGGTGGAAATGCAAACTCAATCAACCGCTAAGTAAATGAGTGTGGAGAATTCTCAAAAAAATTAAAAATGAATCTACCATGTGATCCAGCTATACCACTCCTTGACATATACCCAAAGGACTCATCCTACTGCAGAGATACCTGTACACCCATGTTTGTTCCTGCTTTTTTCACAGCAACTAAGAAATGGAAGCAACCTAAATGTCCCTCAACTGACAAACTGACAATGAAAATGCAGTACATTTACACAACTGAGTTCTATTCATCAGTAAGAAAAGATGAAATTATGAAATTTGCAGGTAAATGGGTGGAACTAGAGAATGTTATAATAAGTGAACTATCACAAAAGCGGAATAGCAAGTGACATATATTCTCCTTCATTTATGGATTTTAGCACCAATCCTCTATATGTGAGTATATATCCTGATGAAACACTGGGACTCAGGACAAGGGAAAGGATACCTGGAGGCTACAACTGGCAAAGTTCTAAAGAATAAGTGACTGAAAAGTGCATATCCTCGGCTAAAACTCCTTATATTGAACCTCGCCCACCATGGCTCAGGAGTTATTGTGAAGATGGGGCAGAATGATTGTAAGAGCCAGGGTTGCTTCATGGACTTAGGGAATCAGAGCCTTTCGAGCCACTGGAAGATTCCACATATGATCTTGTAGCAATCATGCACAGGACCCTCACCAACTTAAATTTGACAAAGGCCCAGAGTGGAACGATAAGAATTGATGGTGGCCCAGACCTAGACAGAGAACTACTGGAGACTGATTACTACTGGAACAGGAAGAGTATCCCTTACGTATGATCTCTAGATAGCATGACCAGAATCTAGTGGATGAATTTGCGCTAAAGGAAGTCTGGGCAATAATGCTTGATGAAATGGTATTTAAATGTATGAACGGACTACATGAGGTCCAGTAGGGGTTGGAGGAGATGGGGAAAAGGTGTCTAAATTTGAAGAAATTAAAAAAAATAATAATAATAATAAAATCTGAAAAATAAAAAATAAAGTCTTTACCAGTATTCATCAATAAGCCTTAATATATATGACAGAATACTAAAATCTAGGAGGGGCAGTTATGAGGATTGGCAGATAAGAAAGAGAGCCTCAGTATAACAAAGGTGTATGAAATTCACAAAAATTCAATTAAAATCTCTTAAAAAAGTAAGAATTTTTTTTCTTTTCAGTAATAGTTTATTGAATTTTTGTATTTCATACAACTTAATCATATTTAGACCCTCTATCTTGTCTGTACTCCCACACACTCCCCCACCAGATTTTATGCATTTTGTCATATATATTAAGGCATATCAAGTCAAATTTGTGTCCCTAGATGTCCTTCACTGGAGCCTGGTCAGCCTATTTAGCATCACTCCCTTATAGAAGACAAATGGATAGGACTTAACATGTATGGTGGAATGCATGAGGTTGATATATTATAAAGACTGTACACAATTCTATTGAAAAATAGAAAAAATATATTTTTAGAAGGTTCTGCAAGAAAGAAAATAAAAAGTTTTTCCTCTTTCCTAGAACTGAAAACTATTGCAACAATTTTAAATAGACTTTTTGTTGCTTAAACTATACATTGAGGAAATTATTTGAAAAATTAAAGAAAGTTACAAATAAATGATTGCATAGCAGGGCACAAATATTACCTTTAAACCATAAAGAAACAAAATTTAGAAATACTACCCAATATACAAAGATTCTAGAATCAATCCTTTAATCACATTCCACAAATAGTACTTTGTTCTCGAAAATATTTCTGGAACCAAAATTGACAAAAAATTAATTGTGTAAGAGGAATTCTTTCCCCACAGTATTTCTTATTTATATCTGCAAGTAGTCTGAGGTTTTGTTAGGAGGTTACATTTTTATTATAAAATGACATTGGACATCTCAAATCCCTTATTACCCCCAAAATGATCTTTAAGTAAAATACTAAAATTTATAAATAATTAAGCATATTACTTTTTATTTTTAGTCATAGCCTATATTATCAAAAAGTAAGTGATACAGCTAATGCTTAAACCCAATTTTGTTTCAAATATTACTTTAATATGACTGCTGTCCAGAATCACCTTGAATGGCAGTGTCACTTATGGATGCGCTTCACACTATTAAAATGTGATGTAAAAAACAAGCCTCCCTCATTAAGAATGGAGGCAAATTTTGATTCAAATGCACATGTCAAATGGATCAAAATTTAATAATTTCACATAATTTATACACACAAATAAGACTTAATTTTAAAAAGCTTACTAAGTTCTAACTACAGTAAAAAGACAGAAAGACAAAAGTCTCAGGTTCCCTCTCTCTCATACACAGATGCTAGATTTGAATTAGATCTAAGTATTTCAAGTAGATAATCAATAGAGGTCAGGAAAGTAGTTGGGGATTCTTTGTAGGAGCGATAGAAAGCACTGATATAGAGGAGGAAAGGAAAATAACAGAATTGGAAGGGTTAAGTGTGGTGGCAAATGAGAAGGCAGTAAGATTAGGAGCTAGAAGAGGGATAACTAACACTAAAGGCCTTCACATTGAATTTTTGTGTATTTCATAAAAATCATCTTAATCATTTTTATACCTCGTCCCTCATCCACATTCTCTCATAGACCGTGTCCACACACCAAATTTCATGTGTTCTGCTATTTATGTAAGGTATTGAAAAAAGTTAGTGTTCCCAGTCAACCCTCAGTGCACGGTCATTCATTGGGGTCTAGTCAGCTTGTCTAGAGTCCATTGAAGATTAACTCTCACTTGACCACCAATAATCTAAGATTAGGGGGTGCTGCCCATTTTTCCAGGTCTACGCTGGGTTGTTGACTGTGTGAATGTGCATGAATCTTGTTCATGCTGACACCATTGCTGTAGATTAGTATGAGCAAGGTCCTATGACTGTAAAAGATACCATATGGTCAAGCACCACTTCTCCTGGCTCTTACCATCTTTCTGCCCCTCTTTCATAATGGTCCCTAAGCCCTGGGTGGGTGGAGTTTAATATAGAAGTCCTGTCCAAGGACCCACACTCTGCAGACTTATTCTCTGTGCTTTGGCCATTTATGGTCTTTTGTGTTCATTGTCCTCTGTTGCATGAGGGAGATTCATTGATGAGAATTGATAGATGCATTAGTATTCTCTCTACCTTCGTTCCACTATATTTCATGAGCCTTAGGTTTAGAGGTTCCATTGTAGATGTGTCACTTAGGGTTGAACATTTCATAGACATTTGTTCTCTGTGTGTGATCAGTTGTGGAACTCTGTAATATTCTCCATCTTTTGCAAAATGAGCTTCTTTGATGAGAGGTTACTGGCATACATGTCTGTAAATATAACAATGTATATTCAACATAAGGTAAGAAATTACATTCATCTATGGATGCAGCAGCTTTAGAGATTTCTCTGTAACCTCTTCAGCCATATGTATTTGGCTATGTTTATAGTATAACACATGATTTCACTCTCATTAAGTGTGCTTTAAGTAAAATATGTGCCAGGACTCCCAAGACAAAAATGCCACTACTTCTCCAATGTAGTTTGCTGTGCCAGTCATTGCTGTGCTTATTACGTTTTAAAGATGGGGTTGGAACATTGATTGACTTTCTCCCTTACCAGCTTGCACAATGTCCTCCAAGACTATGAGAGCTAGCCTTCAGAGAGGTACCTTCTAGTTCAGTTTGAGCTCCATTGTTCCAAATCCTGTGTCTGAAGTATGTCTTTTTCTCAGTAACACTGTCTTACACTCTAGGAGGCAATCAAGGCTTGTGGCAATAGCCTGCATAATTTTGCAAGTCTCTTGGACTATCCTGGTCAACACCCTGGAGGAAGGTTTCTCCTGTCTGTCATTGTTTCTTGTTATATACCTTTGAGAGATACATATGTACACATGTAGAGATATTTTATGTGCAAATTTTCAGTAGGCTTTGGAACATTTCATACATTTCACTCTTTTTTTCACACCAGTTAAGCAGTATTTTATCTCTGCTCTCTCCCTGTCTAATCCTCTTCCCTCCTTCTCAGGTTAAAGTACCCCCATTTCACCCTTGATAATACTGTTTCCTGTGCCCCCATCTTGATTTTCTTCCCTTTTCCCCCTATGGTTGTTTAACTTTCCCTCGCCCCATTCCATTTAAATACCCTCATTTTACTCATTTCCTTCTTGCTAACACCTGTCTTCTGTTCCTTTTTCTCCTTCTTTCCTTTTACGTACCCAGTTCCTTTCCATTTTTCTGTATCCTGGGGTTACATCAGGATATATATGGACATAGAAGGATTTGTTGCTAAGATCCACAAATGAGAGAGAATACATGTCATTGTTTTTCTGAGTCTGTGTTACTTCTCTTAGTATAGAAGTTTCTAGTTGCAACCATTTACCTGCAAATTTTATAATTTAATATTTCTTTACCACTGAGTACAACTTCATGGTGCAAATGTACCACATTTTCATTATCCATTCATCAATTGATGGACAATTTGGTTGCTTAAATTTTGTAGCTATTGTGAAAAGAGTAGCAAAAACATGGATGTACAAGTATATCTACAGTAAATGAGTCATTTGGGAATATGCCATGAAGTTGTGTAACTGGATCATATACTAGGTTCATTTTTAGATTTTTAGGAGTTCTAAAAATTGCATTCCACAGGGGTTACATGAGTTTGCAATCTCACCATTATTTGGTATCATTTGTTCTTTGATCTTAACCTATCTGACTTGGGTAAGATGAAATCTTAAAATGGTTTTAGCTAGTATTTCCTAATTATTACGGATGCTGAACACTTCTTAAAGTGTTTCTTAGCCATCTTTATTTCTTCTACTGAGAACTTTCTAATCAGATCCATAGCCCATCTTTTAATTGGGTCCTTTCTTTTCTTGAATTTATTTTGCTTTGTGAGTTATTTATATATTCTGCATATAAAACCTCTGTCAGGTACGTCATTGGTCAAGATTTTTCTCCCACTTCTTTGGTTGTGTCACTTGCTATACAGAACCTTTTTAGTTTAATATGTTGCACTCGTTGATTATTAACCTTAATTCCTGAGCACCTGATGTCTTATTTAGTAAGTTCTTTCCTACATTTATATCTTGTTACTTACTGCCTATGTTTTCTTCTAAAAGTTTGAGAGTTTCAGGTTTCACATAGAGACCTTTGATCTATTTGGTGTTGACTTTTGTGCAAGGTTAAAGATAAGGGTCTAGTTTACTTTTGCCAGGACCATTTGTTGAAGATGATATCTTTCCCCCCAAGTGTGTGTTCTTCACACCTTTGTCAAATATCAGGTGGCTGAAATGGCATGCTGTCCCAGTTTGCTTCTCCACTTCTGTGACAAAACACTGTGACCAATACCAACTTGGGGAGGACAGGTTTATTTGCGTTACATCTCTTGGGTCACACAGTTCATCAAATAGGGAGCCTAAGGTAGGAACTCAGGGCAAGAAGCTAGAGGGAGGAGCTGAAGCACAGGCAATGGAAGAAAGCTGCTTACTGGCTTGGGCTTGCTCCCCTGGCCCAGGCTCAACCTGCTTTCTTATACAAAATGGAAAACAACCTGCCTAGGTATGGCACCACCCACACTGGGTTGGGCCCTCCCACAGGACTCAACAGTAAAGAAAATACCCCACAGACATGACCACAGGCCAATCCTATGGAGGAAATTCCACAATTGAGGCTCCCTCAACCCAGGTGTGTCAAGCTGACACTACGAGCACTCACTTTTTTTGGTCTTCAATTGTATTCCATTGATCTATGTGCCCCTGTTTTTGCTCCAGTATCCTGTTGTTTTCTGTGACTATGTCTCTTTAATATAGTTTCAGATCTGGTATAATATTCTCCCCAGCATTGCTCTTTGCATTCAGGGTTGCGTTAGATATCTGTGTTTTCATATGAATATGAATTTTAGATTGTTTTTCTAATTCTGTGAAAAACATTCTGGGGATTTTCATTATGATTGCATTGAATTTATAGATTGCTTTTGGTGGTAGGTTCATTTTCACATTAATTCTTCCAATCCATGAGCATGGTATGTCCTTCCATCCCCTTCAAAGATTTAAAATTTTTATTGTAGAGATATTTAATGTCTTAGATATATGTCCTAGATGTATGTTTCAGGATATTGTAAATGGGAGGATTTCCATGTACTCTTTCTCCCATTGCTTGTTATTGATATATAGAAAGGATACTGATTTTGTAGATTGAGTACCTTGCCACATTGCTGAAAGTGTTAAACATTTCTGGGAGATTTCAGTTGGAAATTTTTGTGACCTTTTATGTATAATATTCTATCATCTGCAAATAGGGATAAAATGACCTATTCTTTTTCAATTAGTAGCACTTTAATTTCCTTCTCTGTCTAATTGCTATAGCAAGAGTTTCGAGCACTATATGAAAAAGAAATGGAGGGCCTGGAGACATATTTCAGCGGATAAGTACATTGACTGCTCTTACGGAGCACCTGGGTTCAATCATCAGCACCCATATGGTAGCTAACAACCATCCATAGACTCAAGTTCCAGGGGATCCAACGTCATCTTCTGGCTTCTGCAGGCATTGAACCACATGGATGCACTTGCATTCCTGCAGGCAATACACACACACACACACACACGATTTTTTTTTTAAGTATGGATAGTAGACAGTCATGTGGTTCCTGATTTTAATGGAAATTCTTCCAGTTTTTCTACATTTAGAATGCTGTTAACCATGGGTTTGTTTTACATAGGTTTAATTGGATATGTTCCCTCAATTCCAGTTCCCTATAGAACTTTTAATTTGCATTCATGTTGGATTTTCTCCGTGACCTTTGCTATATTTTTTGAGAGATTCAAGTAATTTTTGTCTTTAAGTCCATTTATAGGATTCATTACATTTATTGACTTAATATATTGAACCATCCCTGAATCTCAGAAATCTTAATCATAGAGGACGATTTCTTTGATATGTATCTGGATGCAACTGGGAATTTTTGCATCTCTGAAGGGCTCATTTGGTGGACATGAATTCTTTCAGGTTTTTCATGTCATGGAAGATTTCTCTTTTCCCTTCAATTATAATAGATGATTGTGCTGGATGAAGTATTATGAGTTGGCATTTATGGTCTTTTAAAACTGGGAATATTTGGTCCATGTTTTTTTTTTTTTTTTTTTCTTTCATAGTTTGCATCGAAAATTTAGGTGTAATTCTAATCAGTTTTCCTTTATATGAGACTTGTTTTCCTCTTGCACCTTTCAGTATTTTCTCTTTGTTCTGTACATTTGGTGTTTTTACTATGATGTGGACTAGGGAGCTTCCATTCTTGTCCTGTCTGTTTGGTGTTCTATGCGCTTCTTGTACTTGTATGGGAATGTCTTTCCTTATTTGGGGAAATTTTCTTCTATAATGTTGTTGAAGATCTAGTCAATACCATTTACCTGAGATTCTTCTGTTTTCACTATGTCTATGATGCACAAATTTTATCTTTTCACGGTGTCTCACATTTCCTGCATATTCTCTTCCTTTTGTTATAAATTTTTCATGTTCTTTGCTTGAATGGTCTTATTCTTCACCTTTATCATCCAATTTTGATACTCTGTTTTACACTGTATTCATGCTATTGTTGAGGTTTTCCCCTTAAATTGGCTTTTTGAGTTTTTCACTTTATTCTTCATTTCACCCTGATTTTTCTTCAATATTTCTATTTTGCCTATTCAATGGGAAGTATATCCCTATCTTCTTTTAGTTCTTTGAGTTGTTTCTGTCTTTTTTATATTCACTGAATTCTTTGATCATATTTTTGATTATTCTTTTAATTTCTGTGTCCTGTGTTATCTACAGGTAGTTCTCATTGTAAAACTCATCTATAGGTCTGATGGTGTTTGGTAGGAAGATACTACTTTGGTTTTTCATATTATTATTTTTCTTTGTGATTTTGGCATGTGGATTTCTTTTGTTTTTTGTGATTCTGGTAGAAAGGATTCTGGTGATCCTTTCTTGAGTTGAAGTATGATTATCTTTGTACCCTTGATGTACACTGGTTGATTTCTGATTGTACATGAGAAGCTTATTGGTCTAGCCTTCAGATTCTCTCTTTTGTTATTGTATTGGAGGGACAAGATAGTTTAAGTCAGGCATCTTAGGGATTCTCCAGGTGAAGACATGGCCCTAGCTAGTTAGAAGAAATTCAGATGTCTCAGATGAATAGTGCCAAGGTCCAAGGAGAGGATTTGGGAAACGGATGTGCTTGTCTTACTAGTCAGCAGGGAATCCTAAGCTCTGGAGCAGTGGGAGGGACTTCAGATGGTCTCAAAGCAGGAAATGGACTTGGTGAGATTTTGGAAGCTCACCCTGCTGAGGCCAAGTCAGGCACTCTAAGGCAGTCACCAAAGGTCCATGTTCTTGCTAGCCAACAGGGAAACGTGACAACAAAGATCTTTGGAAAAAGCCATAGGGGAGTCTATTACTATAGAAGCTTGTTAAAATACATAAACATACACTATAAAGAGTTTAAATCCAATAACCCTAATATGGTAGATCAATGGCACCTACATTGACAGCATATCAAATAAAAATCCCATCACCAAGAATAGACTCCCTCTTTTATTATTGCTAACCCATAGACCTTCAAATAATACTGGATATTGATATGCTGATCTGGGTTATCTGCTAGAACTAGTTGGAAAGACCCCATTGTTGAAGACACTATATATGTGAGTTGTAGAACAAACATGGAAAAATCATGCTGGTACTGACCTCAAACATCGTCTCTACTGGCTAGCTTTCATATTGTTGGATAGAGCTGTGCATTCTACTGGAATAGAAAAGCAATCATCAACCTTACCCAGCTATGAAATCTGCAATTTACAATAATACCTGTAATGGTGCCCACTGGAACAACAATGGCATAAATGTTATGTAGGTAACCAACTACTTGACAAAAACCTACTTGACAAAGGGGACGAATACCTGGCACTGTTATCAGGGTCAAGAACTTGTGACTTGGCAGGTCACAGGCATAAGGGAGAACATATTACTATTATTTTGTTGAATGGATACAGTATTAAACTGACTTAATAACTTATTGTTATATTCATATTTTAAGACATTTCTAAAGTGAAACCAGAGAAATTTCTTGAGAGTAAGAGACCCATGGCTGCTCAATATGCAGAAAATAAGAGATTTCAAAGTTCTAAGCCCAAAGTGGGACACCAATATCACACTTTCTCTTCTCAGGGATCAGGAATAATTGCAGAAAAGGAGGTAGAAAGATTGTAAGAGTCAGAGGTGATGAATGGCTACAAGAAAACAGTGTTTTTCATATAGCAGGGCAGTTATTCATAGGAACTCACAGCAATTATTAAGGATTCACAAAACCTATGGGAATTCAATCCAGAGAAATTTTAGAACGGAGGGAGGAAGTGGGTAAGAAGCCCCCAACCTAACTGAGGAACTATTGGAAATTGATTGTATCCAGGAGAAGGAGAGACAAGTTTCTTTAAGGGTGTTATACTAGGTAGGTTGGCCAGTTGCTAGGGGAAGGACTCACACCAAAGAGGATTTGGGGAACACAAATTAGACTCTACTGAACTTAAAAAATAATAGAGGACTTGAAGTCAGGTGGAAGAGATAGTAAGGTTAAGGTGGCAATGTGGGAGGGTGTCTGCGTATTATCAAAATACATCGTATGCAATTCTCACAGAAACAATAATAATATTTTAATAGCCAAGAATATTGGTGCACAACTTTAAAACTAGTACTTGGAAGGGAGATGTAGGTGCCTCAAGGCCACACTGTTCTATATAGTTCAAGGCCAGCTGGGACTTCAGAGATACCTGTCTCAACAAAAACGATACAAACTTCATTAATAAAACAAAAATATCTTAACAAAAACCAAAAACAACACAACAAAACAAAAACAAGAACCCTAAATAATAATGTTCAACAGCACTCCTGAAATTTTAGGTTAATAACATAAGAGCATTCCTTTTTTACCCTTAAAATTATTTCTTCCATCATTAACATATTCAAATCTTGGGGAGGGTTTTTTCTGATGTTTTCATGTTCCAAATATTAGAAACCACAAATAATGCAATGAATGTTCCATATTTCTGTGACAATCTCTGTCTCCTAGAAAATGATACTCAGTTGACATCATCTGAAAATAGGGGAGTTAACAACAGAACATGTCCAAACCACATCATAAATAATTATCATGGACTTAGACACCTTGATAAGACACCTGAATCTAGCATGTCTGAGCAGTCAGTGTTTTAATGTTATTACAGAACTTCACTTTTTATACTTCTGTGTTATTATTAGCAAACTATATTTCTAGGTTAATAATTCTACCATATATTGATACAAAACTTCATTTTTAGTAAGGCAGTGATGTGAATTATGACAAAGCAATATTTTTTTCACCAAGTACTTCAAGTATAAAGAAAATGAGTAACTTCACAAATATATACAGACATACCACTACTCCATTAAATTCATCTATAGTTTGACCTAGCCTGTGATCTTGAATGAGATTTGGACCTAGGTTATAATGTGTTTTGGAATAGTTTTTGAGATACCTCTAGTTTTAGTGTGAGATGAAAATCTTGAATGTGATTTAGCCTTAATTTCTTTCTTGTTTTGGGGCCTGGAAAGTAGCCTTAAATTGAATTTGGATTTTGAAAAGGATCAATTTTGGTATTTGAATTGTTCAAAGCAAAGGGGAAATAAAATTAAAGATTAGTTTATTTATTAATCAAATTTGACATTTTTAGAGAAAAAAGTTCCTTCTGAAGTTGAAAAACATGAGTCATTTTCAAAGCAAAATTATTTAACTATTGTTGGTAAAATGCCTTCTGTTCTATCATGATGATCTTCCTGTCAATCTTCTATTTCTAGGATTGTAAGATCTCCTAGAGTTGCAATCCAAAGATCAATTGCTTGATCTCCTTTCCTAATTTCAGCTACTAGTGTATCTATATCCATTATGATCATAACAACATCAGGAGCAGTACACATTCATCCCTTCTTTGACTTTCATTTGACTTGGTGTCTTCCAATCCCACTGTAAGAACAATATTTTAGCTTGACATCCACAAACTCATTTTATGTTCAAATTATGTACATTATCTTCAGCATCATGAATAACCTCCAACTGAAATTTAGCAAATCCTCTTGGATGTCTAGTGTAAAAATCAAGTGAACATGTACATAAACTCTAGAACCATGATGATTAATTCTCACCATAAATCTACAGACCTGATGTCATTTGTTATGTTCCTGATGAACAGATGCCTATTGAGGGTTCACAGGTACTGGGATGTATAGTTGGAACACATCTGTGCCTTCCAGCAACACTAAACAATTCAGCAAACCATCTTCACTACAGCGATCTCACACACACATACACACACACACACACACACACACACACACACCTCAAAGTTACTTAATTGCAATCCTTAAGTACTCATCTTTTTCAAATTATGTATGGCAAAGCATGAAGAATTCCTCATGTGTCCTCTGAATACGAAAGTAAAATGTCTCGAGGAAAAGCACATGTTCGAGCTAATAGCTGAAGCAGTTCCTTTATTGACGGAATACCTTGATTCCTTGAAAGACAAATTGACAATTTATGGTTGTTTAAAATTTAGAATTTGCCACACATTTTTCTCAGAAAATGAATAAAATGACCCCTTTCATTTCAAGGAATAAATAAGCATTGTATTCACTAATAATAAACATTTACAAAGCAAATAAAATTAGAATTTGGGAACACTTGAATCTGCTCCTCTGACTGTCATACCTTTTCCATGTTTGAAATCTTTCCTACTGAATTCCCTCATGATATTAGTAAATGATAATTTTATATACTGTACAGTGAACTAAACAACATGAATGTGTAAACCAACTATCAGTATTTTCAAGATGCTCCACATTATCATAAAATTCTATCATAAGAATTCACTCAAAAAGCAAGATCAAGTCAGTTTAATATTATAGAATGGGATATGAGTATATGTGTGGCTTCAGACTCTATACTGAAACTAAACTTTTCAGAAAATTATTACAAGTTATATTTTGATTTAGTGTCATGGAAGAATATTCATATATATATATATATATATATATATATATAAATGTGGCAGAATATTCTCCATATGCAACATATTCCAACAGATTAGAAGCAGAAGGAAATACACAGTCTTCTACTGAGTGTGACATTAAACATATTTTTACTGATTTTTAATTTATGTTTATTTTATGTGTATGAGTGCTTTGCCTGCATATATGTAAGTGCATTAATGTTGTGTAAAGCTTACAAAGTCCAGTAGAGTATGACAGATCCACTGAAAATGGAATCACAGATGATTGTTAACCACCAATGTGGCTGCTAGGAACTGTACCCGGGTGCTATACAAGAGCAGACTGCACTCTTAAGCACTGTGCCATCTCTCTCTCTCTCTCTCAAACATAATTATTTTTATATTTTAAAAATATATCTTGTGATTTATTAATTATTTTCAATAAAACATAAAAATATGAATAGATATACCATTACATCAAAATCATTGGCAATCTCAATAATTTATCATTGAAAAGGAATTGAGATTAAAAAATTTGAGAACATCTTTGCTTTGAAAATATTATCACTATTAATGTGATAAATAAATGAGATTTCACCTTATGAGTGGCAGGACTTTAACTTAAGTAAATTACAGTGTATCATCAAGACTGTTTCATTTCAGAACATATTAGAGTGACTCATTCATTTTTTCCATTGTCTGTAAAATATGTGAGTGCACTGTGCTATAACTTATTCAGCCAAAGAAGTACTGCAGAACTTACAGGCTATTACAAGTACACAAAAATATTAAAAATTTATGTGACACTAGTTACATTTAAAAGTTTTGTAGATAGTCCCAAATTGTAAGTGTTATCTATGTACAATTCTGATTTTTGTTATTCACTTTAAAAACATACAATAAATATTTATGTCATCAATTTTCAAAAATGTGTTAATGACAGTATAAATTGTATATTGATCAGTCAGATAATTTGGATGCTTTGTAAAGTAATGTATGCATATACCTATGAACTAATGCTACTACAGTGCTGTATGCATGGTACGTGCCTATAATGATAATGTACTGTCCCAAATGGATCAGATTGTCTTATTATGTGGACACTTTGCTTCATCTAAAATTCATTTTTAAGGGAACTTCCCAACATTTTCAGTTTAAAGATTTCTTTACACCTTGCTCTTTTTCTCTTCTCATCTCTATCTTTTTTTCTATCGAAATACCATCTTACTAAACTCCCACTAACTACTGAGAACTGTATGTAGTGCAGGTTAATGATTGGGATCAGGATTTACTTCATGTTAGTCTGAGTTTTAGAGGAATCTATGTATATAAACCCTTTAAAAGAAAACTGCATATCATAAGTACTTCATATGCAGTGACTTCATATGTAGTGACTCCCATTATTGTTACTGTTAAAAACCAGGAGGAGATACATATATTTTCAATACAATTGAATATAATATTATATACTGTATATAGCTGAATTAAAGTACAGTCTATTTTAAGACTTAATAAAATATGATAAAATAAGAATTGCATCTTAGTAGTTAAACTTTCACAGAGGAAATCATATTTAAGCTTACATTAGATGAATAGGTAGAAGTTGGCCAGACACAAACAAGCAGATAGTGTGATATTTAATCTTCACTGTTACCTGGACTGAATTTAGAATCAATATAAAAATACACTTCTGGTCATATACAAAGAGATTACAGTATAACTGAAAAGGAAGACCCATCCTAAATGTGGATAGTACTATTCCATGGTATTCAGGACTGAACAAAAAGGACAAAGTTAGCTGAGCACCTTGCTTCATTGCTCACTCCTTCTTAACTGCAGAGTCAACATAGTCAGTTGCCTTAAGCTGCTGCTGTCATGACTTCCCATCAAGATGGATGATATCCTCACACTATTCACCAAAATAAACCCATCTATCCTTACACTGTTTTTTTAAGTATTTTGTTATTTCATTGAGAAATGTGACTAATAGACACAGTCCTTTCAAACAAAATGAATTGTTTGTTAAAAATATTCAGGGATGTGAGAGAAGTACTGATCATTAGGTATCTTTGCTTATGTGCAGAATAATTTTGACTTGTCTTCTGATCCCAGAATGGAGTTAAAAATTAACTTGCTTTCCAACTATGATCAGTTGGTAGTGACTTCCTGAAAAAAGTATGTAAAATTTATTTTAAAGCCATATTGGGCTCATTTAGGAAGGATTCATCAATTTTGCCAGTGATATTTGCTTTAGGCATGAGAGTGGGAGTGGTGCAATTTTATAAATCTTCTCTTGCTAGTACATAGTTACTGAAACTATTTGAGTCATGTAGAGACAGTTTCAGATATAAAGGGCACTGTGACAGAAAAAAAGATGGATTGGAAAGTATTAGAAACACAGAGACCAGAGAGTTTATTGCATTACTGTAGGCATGAAATTATTTGGTCTTGAAGGGGCATAGCATCAGCAGGAACAGAGAGAAGCAATTACATTCTGGAACATTTATGAGATAAAATCAATATAACTTGTGATTTATCAGACATGGTAGAGGGGTGCAGAAAAGGAAGATATCAAAGTCAACTGAGATTTGTGGCTTAGGCAACAGGATAAATGTTCACACAACCATCCTGAAAAGAAAGGAAGTATACCAGTATTGAAGGAACAATTAGTCTGGGTTAGATATGCTGAATTTGAGGGTCTTCTGAGGCATTGGTATGATAATATATGGATAGGAGAGAAGTAAGAATTGGTGAAAGATATTTAGATCATTACAATAGAAAGGAACATTGAAATGATTTTGATGGATGAGATTACTCAGCAAGTGGGTAAACTGACAAAGGACCCGAGGGTGGTAACTTCAGAAATGAGACTGAAGAAATTATCAAAATATAGGTCACAAATCAAGAATAATGTGTATAAGAGAAACGAGAAAATTTCAATAACAGAATAATAAACAATGGCAAATACTGTAATGTGGTTAAACAAAATGCATGCTACAACAGTGTCCCAGGGCTTTTAGAGGTCCTACTTAATTGGAGGCCAGATGACAGTGGGAAGGAGAGGACACAAAAGTTATGAGTGTGGAATTGCTTAGAGTGAACAAGGCTTCACATTTTCTAAACTTCTATTTCAAGATAGAATAGTGTGTGTGTATGTGTAGATACCCATATACATGCACATGCATACGTAAAACAGTTTAATGCTTATGCTGTTGAAACAATAAAGTGTAAAGTGATTGTGGAGGTTGGTAGGTGTCAAGTTAAATGCATTAAAACATTAAGAAACATGAATATTTTTATATTTAGAATGAAATATAAGTGACTAGGAACATTGTTTTCTACATATTGAATTTATTGTGAGGAAAACTTGAAGATGAATTTATAAAGTTAAGTGAAGTTGGAAATAATTTGAGGTTGATCTCATAACCAAATAGTGATAATTGTTTTATTCTGCAGAAAATGAAAATAATTGAAATGTTTTATGTAGAGGCAAGTTAAGAGTGCATTTTACATAGATTCTCCTGGCTTCTGTGGAGAGAAGGATTTAAACTAACAAGTTCAGGGGCAAGTAGTGAAAAGAGGAAGCTATACTAGTTCACATAAAAAGCAGAACAATGATAGTGGAAATGGAGAAGGAAGACCATTTCTATAAATATCTGCAGAGTGAAATTTGTAGGAACTCTTGTTGATTAGACATGAGTGGGGATGAGAGAGAATTCTGTGCATCCATAATTGATCAGCAACTTTGATGTAGACTACAAGGTAAAGTTTGGAGACTGTTCATGAATTAGTATGATTTTAATTAGAGACATATTCTATTTGATACAATCCCAGAACAAGCATAACTGTTAGAAATATGTCTGAGTGAAGAGTCGTCAGCATCCAGGATAGCAATTAAGGGCTTTAGAGTACTTTAAATAATAAGAACATGCAAAGTGATAAGGGCACTAGTCTAAAGAGAGCCTCTTGAAGAAATCTAATATTTAAAGGACAATTGGTGGTGGAACAGCTGGTGAAAGAGACAGAGAAGAATCTGTTATACAGGTGAAATTAGAACAAATTGAAAGGAGTGTTAGGAAGCACTGAGAAAAGAATATTAAGAGGCACAGGTAAGCCAACGAAGTCAAAAACAGAAAATTGGATTGTAAAGAAAAGACTGACTAGTGTGTACTAGATTTTGCAGTGAGGAAGCCACTGATGAACTGCACAAGACCCATTTCCTAAATTAGTGCTAGGCAAAAACAAAACAAAACAAAACAGAAACCCTCCAACTACAATGTTAAAAAGTGAGTGTGAAGTAAAGTGAGGCAATGAATATAGAAATTCTTTTCTAGAAACTGAGGGGAAGACGGGATACTGAACATTAAAAGAAGATATTTTATCTTGAAAAGAAATGAATTCCATATGGGAAGGATTAGAGCTATTTCCTTGTAGGAGAATTTAAGGACAGAAAAGGAAAGAAATGGCAGTTGATGTAACTCCTCTGAGGTCTCCAATTTTTATGATAATGTATCAAAGTGCTCAGATAAAGATGAGCAAACTGGAAGTTGGGTAGAAAATTTGGGGAGCATAAGAGGAACTACTGAGGGAAAGAGAGAAAGAGCTGATCAAGTACCTGATTAAGTGCTAAAAAGAGAATTATAGATTGATAATAATTCATATAAATTTCAAGGCTGTGATGTATTCTTTTGTCTAATAAAATATTTTCTATTTTTAAATTTTTCATTAATTATTTTAAATTGTATATATTCATAGCATACAATGTAATTACATGATACAATTATATACAGTGTAATAGATCAGAGATTTTTTTCATTATCATTTCTTTAAACATTAAAAAAGATGAACAGGGTCTGGAGAGATAGCTCAGCAGTTAAGAGCATTTGCTGCTCTTGCAAAGGTCCCGGGTTCAATTCTCAGCACCCACATGGTGGCTAACAACCATCCAGTTCCAGGAGAATCTGATGTCCTCTTCTGACTTTCATGGGCATTGCATTAGACAGGTGCACTAACATGCAAAAATACACTCTTACATGTAAATAAGAATAAGAAACAAAATATTTTTAAAAGATGAGCGTGTAAGAATTGTACATATCTGTGGGGAACAGTATTTTAATGCATATATAACAGGCAAACTGATTAAATCAAGGAAATGAATATTTCTGCATCCTTATGAGTTCTTTGAGAAGATTAGGCATGTTCAGGGTGGTATGGCCATGGGCACTTAGCAGTACTTTGTGTATGAAAACTTTGATCTTTCCTCTCCTAGTAGTCATATACATAAAAGATTATGGGGCTTTGCAGTTGCAGACAGCCAGGACACTGGTGAAGAGACTATTTAATTTGTGTTTGCCTACGCCTACTATCCAGATTCCAATGCTTCCGGTGGCAGTATGGAAGGCAACACACCCTCCAATTCACATCCCTCCTCTTCTTCTATCTCTCTGTTCCCTCTGTAATAACACTGACAGGGTATCCATGGTGACACAATCACTGACAGATCCTGACATAAATCATTGCTTGTTTATCACTTTCTATAATTTAAAACATGACTCTACTACATATTCAAGGAATTTGATGCTTCTTTCAGATATATGAGTAGAAAGAATTATGATAGAGAAAGGTGTTTCTGTTACTTCTATTTTTTGAGACATGGTCTCCTTGTAACCTCAGCTGAAATAGAACTTGCTCTCCTGTGCAGACTGGTCTCTATCTCACAGAGATTCACCTCTCTCTTGCTCCTGAGTGTTGGGATTAAAGGCATGTGCCTTCATGCCCAACTTCCTATTACATCTTGAAGTATAAAAATTGTCAGTATTCTGGAATTCTATAATGATCCAACGGGAACTGAATGGAGTAAAACCTTCTATGATCACATCCGCCTAAAGGGAAGAAATACTAGGAGCAATGCTAAAGATATCCAATTGAATATCTGTGTTAAAATTGTTTATAAAACTTGAAGCAGATGGATGTTTTGGATGGTTTTCACAAATGGTTGCTATAATCAAATACTTGACTGGCTTCACTCTAGATAAATCTTAAGTTCTGCTGGAAGAAACAGATTTCAGTGAGCCTTATGTCATTGATGCTCGCTTTCAGTGTAAATGAAGTATTTCTGTGTAAAGGAAGTATAGTTACCACGCTATCCTTCTTAGAGTTAAGGGAATATTAGTAAGGACTATAGAAATTGAGATTTGCTAAGTTTCAAAACAAAATGAACCAAAGTGATAGGTTTTCTTTTCCAGGAAAGGAAATGATACAAGTAATATCATGATGGAACAAAAGTGAGAACTAGAACTTTGTATTACAAGAATGTCCTATCATGTAAATAAATGGAAATGGGGTAGAGAGAAGGCTAACAAGGTGAGTTGTAGGTGGATGTATGGTGGCCATCAAATCAAAGTCTCATCTCCCTCATTTCATTCACTTATCTTTAAGTTTAGTAATTCAGTAGAAGAAAAATTGGCCTGGGAAGACTGTACTAAACAAATGACATAAAAATAAGTTAATTTGGTTTGCATTTCCCTAATTACTAAGGATGATGAACACTTTTTAGATTGCTTCTTAGCCAGTGTTATTCCTTCTTTTGCAAGCTTCCTGCTCAGATCCATAGCCCTTTGTAAATTGGGTGATTCATGTTCTTGCTTCTTTGTTTTCTTTTTAATTCTTTGTATATTCTGGACATTAATCTGCTGTCAGATGAATAGCTGATGAAGATTTTCTTCCACTTTCTAAGCTTTCTCTTCATTCAGTTGGTCATTTCTTTTGCTGTACAGAAGCTTTTTACTTTAATGATGTCCCATTTGTCAATTGTTGACCTCAATTCCTGAGCAACTGATGTCAAATTTAGAAAGTTCTTTCCTGCACCTATATCTCATAGGATACTGTTTATCTATTCTTCTAACAATCTCAGCATTTCAGATTTTATATTGATGCCTTTGATCCATTTGGAGTTGACTTGTGTGCAAGATGATAGCTATGGGTCTAATCTCATTCTTCTATAAGTAACTATCTAATTTTGCCAGCACCATTTGCTGAAGATGCAGTCTTTCCTCCAGTGTGCATTCTTAGCACCTTTGTGAAACATGAGGTGGTTATAATTGCATGTAGTCATGTTTGGGTCTTCTATTTTGTTCCATTGATCTATAAGTCTGATTTTGTGCCAATACCACACTGTTTTTATGACTATGGCTCTGTAATGTAGATTGAGTTCTGGTACAGTAATCCCCTTGCATTGTTCTTTGTGCTCAGGATTGCTATGGCTATCTGGCATCTTCTGTGTTTCCATGCGGATTTGGGGATTGATTTTTCTAATTTTCTAAAGAATGTCATGGGAATTTTGGTTAGGATTGCACTGAATCTGTAAATTGCTTTGGGTAGGATGGTCATTTTCACTATATTGATTTTACCAATCCATGAGCAACGAAGGTATTTCCGTGTCTTTTTGTCATCTTCAGTCTCTTTCTTCAAAGACTTAAAGTTTTCATTGAATGGGTCATTAATGTCTTTAGTTAGGTTTATCCCTGGATATTTTTTTAAACTATTGTGAATGGAAGTGTTTCCCTGAACTCTTTCTCAGATTGCTTGTTATTTGTATAAAAAAAGAAAGATACTGGATTTTGTAGATTGATTTTGTAACCTGCCACATTTTCCTCTATCCCTAGTCACAATGGCTAAGATTAAGAGAACAAATGGTGGCATGCATGGGGGGAAATAAAAACACTCATCCACTATTGGTGGGAATGCTAACTGGTGTAACCACCACCATGAAAATCAACATGGAGAAATCTTTAAAAGCTGAAAATAAATCTACCATATGATCCAATTATACCACTCCTTAGCATATACCCAGTGGACTCATCCTATTACAGAATTGCCTGCACAGTCATGTTTGTTGCTGCTCTTCATAATAGCTAAGAAATGGAAGCAACTTAAATGTGTCCCTCAGCTGACAAATGGATAATCAAAATGTGGTATATTCACAAAATGGATTTCTGCCCAGCGGTTTAAAAAAATGAAATCCTGCAATTTGCAGGTAAATATAACTAGAAAGTGTTATAATACGTAAAGTATCACAACTTGGCAAAACAAGCAACGTATGTTCTTTCTCATTTGTGGATCTGTGTTCCATATCGCTAGATGTGAGTATATATCCTGACATAGCCACAGGATCCAGGAAAATGGAAAGTAACCATGGGGATAAAAGGGAAGAAGGAGCTTTAGAGAAGAGGGGTAGTAGGAGACAGGAGTTATTAAGTGGGAAATAGGGCAAAGTTGGTGCTTTAACTGGCTAGGAAGTAGCTAAGATTATACGGGGGAATGAGAGAAGAGGCATAAATAAAGCTTAGATGGTATAAAAAACAGAAAAATTTATTATTTCAAAATTCTATTGAAAATGCACATACAATAAATATATGAGTGCCTGTGTATAGCTGAAGGCCATATAGCAAAATTCACAGTGCTAAGCAGGAGAAACTTCCCTTCGAATTATTGGTCTGGGTCCAAGAGACCCCCCCAAATCATACAGCCTATTGCCACAGGTCTGATTGCCTCCCCGAACTTAAAGATAAGACCCTATTGCTGTAAACAAGCCATAATTTAGTCATAAGACTGGGAGCAATGGAACCAAAACTGACCTGGAATCCTCCTCTCTGAAGACTAGCTCTCATGGCATCAGAAGGTGCTGTACAAGCTGCCAAGGGAGAAAATCAATCAATGTTCTTATCTAACCATAATGCCTAATAAATAATAAAGACTGGTATAGTAAAGTATCACTGTTGGTGCAGTAGTGGCACTTTTATCTTGGGGATAACCAACAGTTATCTAATGGGAATTAAAACCCACTCAATGTGACAAGACTGATATGTGGTACTATAAACTTAGGCAAATACATATGGCTGGAGAGGATATAGATCCTAGAGAAAAAATTACTTTTGCTATATCCCTAGACCAACGTAATTTCTTCCTTTATTCTAAATATGCATCTTCATATTTCCTGGCAAGTATACCTTTCTCCCCTCATTAAAGAAGCTCTTTTTTGGAACAGGTGGAGACTAATATAATGTTCCAGAATTGGTCAAATTCAGAGAGTGTCTCTGAGATGCTTAATGGTAAGGGACACATCTTCAATGCAGCCTCTACCCAGAGGATAAAGATACCTTTCAACTCATATGAGAGAAGTTTCCTCATGCAGCAGATGGTGCTTAACACGGAAACCCACAATTGGCCAATGTGCAGAGAACAAGAGGCTGTAGAATGCTTATTCTTGATTAATAGTCTGATTCAAACCTTTGCCTTCCAAGGCTCAGAGATCATTGTGGAAGAGAAGGCAAAAAGATTGTAAGAGCCAGAGGGAGTGAATGACCAAAATGAAACATACAGCTAGCTGGAAAGTTACTCATATGAACCCACAGCAATGGTGACAGTACAAACAAGTCCTATCTAAGCTCAAATCAGACAAAATCCCAGCATAGTCATGGAGATGTGGTCAGAAATCTTAACCCAATCAAAGGATCTTTGGCAATTGACATCAGATGAAAGGGAGAAAGATGTTGTCTTATAGGGATGTGACTCATGCTGAACCCAGTGGATGGACATTTGGGGACACAAATCACACTCTACATCATGTGATATATATATATATATATATAGATAGATAGATAGATAGATAGATAGATAGATAGATATAGATATATATATATATAATTGGGCAGGTGATGTGGAAGATGTGAATAGGGGAGGGAATCTAACTTTTATGTTTTACATGTATTATTTTAATTTTATTTTATGTGTATGAGTGCTTTGTTTGCAAGTATGTAAGTGCATCCATGTCTTGCAATACCCTCAGAGGTCAGAAGAGGAGAATCCCCTGGAACTAGTGTTTTGGATGGTTGTTAGCCACCATATGAGTGCTGGGTACCAAACCTGGGTCCTCTGCAAGAGCAGCCAGTGCTTTTAACTCATGTGCCATCTGTCTAGCACCTCAGGGAGGGGATCTAAGTACGATCAAACTTTATTGTATGAAAATCAAAAAATTTAATAAAAAATAAAATTTAAGAAAGTAACAGTCATGGTTTTCTTTATTTGTAGAAAGGCCAGTTATTAGATTCTGTGAAATGTTGTCAATTTTATACATGTGCACAATGTACTGTGGTCATATTCATGCCCAATTACCCCCCATCCCTTTTTCATCTCTACTGACCCCATTCCTCCTTCCAAGTCTGTGATCGTTTTATATCGGTTTTTAAGCTTTTGCAGGTAGCCACCGTTGCTGTGTGCTCATGACTCCAACAGTCGTCTTATACACAGAAGACAGGGTTTCGCAGCACCCCTTTTCATTCCCTATTTCTTAAAATCTGTCTGCCCCATCTTTTTGCAGTTTTCCATAGGTTTTGTGGGGTTAGAAGTGTCTCATTTGGAGCTGAGCACTTAATAATCATTTATTCTCTTCAATTTGACGAGGTATATTTTCTGCAAAAAGATGCTTCTCCAGTCAAGGACTGGAGCAGCACTAGTTTATGACTATGGACATACATGTTTAGAAGACAGCTGAACCTCTTGATTGCTGGGATTACAGGTATGTGCTACCACACCCAGCTGAACTTTGAGTGTTAGATATGATTGAAATAAAAACTAATTGTTTGAAAAACGGTTGTGATGAACTATTGTAAATTCATTCCACTCTGCTTCCACACACCAGAATTTACTATTAATATTTCCATCTGTGTTTTGGTGCACATTATCTATATTCCTTTATTCTTCTTTCCAGCATCCCTTCTCAGCCTCTGACAAATACACTTCTACATTCATGTTGTTTTGTTAAGCATTCACATATGAAAAGAGAATGTGATTTTTTTCTCAGTGTTTTCCTTGACAAAACTATGTCCACTAGTTCCATTCCTTTTCTTTAAAGTCCTTTTAGACTCAAAGAACATTATACTGTGTATGTTTACAACATATTCTTTATTCATTCACTCACTGATTGGTATGCAGCAATAAATTGAGAAATACAAGTATGCAATATTGACTGATTTTTGCCACATATCTAGGAGTGTCTTAGGTGAATCATATTATATCTCTATTTTTTTGTATTTTTAAGCACCTCTGTACAGTTTTCCATAATACTATAATAATTTGCATTCCCAAAGCACTATCAACAATTATTATTGTTGTTCCGATGACCCAATTACAACCATTGTAATTAGACTTAAATGTTTTCTTCTAGAGTGAGATGGTATTTGTTTCCAATACTTTATTGATTTTTGAGAATTTCATACAATGTATGTGAATCATATTCAGACCCCTCTCACTTCTCTCCCCCACACTCCTGCCCCCTCATTTATGTTCCCTTCCTTTCTCCTACATCCCCCATCCCTGTTTACACCTTTCCACTCCTATTGTTCAACCCCTCTACTTTCATATCACTTGTGTTTTACCAGGCTCCGCAAGGCCTCCCCCAATATTCCCTGGCTCCAGTCTTGCTTCCTTTCATCTAGAGACCCTCAGTTCAACTTAAACACAGAAATCTGAAAATTCAAAGCTAACGTCTGCATATGAGAGAGAACATACGGTCCTTGTGTTTCTAGATCTGGGTTGCCATACTTCATATACTATTTCTCAGTCCCATCCACTTTCCTGAAAATTCTGTAATTTCATTTTTACTTACAGCTGAATAAAATTACATTGTGCATTTTTCATATTTTTGTTATGTATCAGTCAGTTTATTGACATCTAGGCAGATTCCTTTTCTTAGCTATTGTGAATAAAGTAACAATAAACAAGGACCTTTATCATATGGTATAGGTAACATCTGTTTACATGCAAATTTCATTTTTCTTTATGATCTACTTGTACCACATTTTCAATATCCATTCATCACTTGATCTACCTTATTTCTGTTTCCTGGCCATTGTGCACAGAGCAGCAATGTATATACACGTACAAATATCTCCGTAATAGGTTATAGAGTCCTTTAGGTATATGCGAAGGAAGGGTGTAGCAGGATCTATATGGTAGAACTATTTCTCATTTTTTGAGAAGCTTGCATACTGATTTCCAAAGTGGCTGCACTGATTTGCACTCCCACCAGCACTGTAAAGGGTTCCTCTTTCTGCAACCTGCATGCCATTTTGACTGCAATGAGATGGACCCTCAAAGCAGTTTTTATTTCCATTTCCCTGGTGGCTAATGATTTTAAATACATTTAAAATGTTATATGTTAAATTCCTTATCTCATTCTGCTTTCGAGTTTCTCTTGCTATTTTGCTTCTGTCAGTTCAGGTGAAAGAGAAACCCTCGATACTAGTCTGCAGAAAATACTTCATAAAAGGAATTGGAATGTCTTTACTTGCTTCTGTGGAGAAAGTGGTGATAATCATTTACGAACATTACCCGCATCTGTTGTAGAGCGTATGTCTTGTTTAACATTGGCTGGCGTGAGTAGGTATTGTGAAACATCTTTTCTGATTGAATACCTTTTCCTAATATCTTATGTCGAATTTTCTTGGAATGTATTTTTGTCTGTACCTTCTGGCAGTATTCTGCAGTGGTCTCTCTGAGACACATTTTAAGTAATACAGAAACAACAGTTGTCCTATTTTTTCAACTTCTTCCCACATTTCAGATATTTCTTAGGCCTCTTTGTTGTCTTACATGTAATATTTTAGTTATAAGATTTACACGCAGGGAGGCATGGGGATGCTTCCTATTAGATGAAAACAGAAACCCCTTTTGCCTTTTCATATGAATTATGTGACTCCTTATTGAGTTTGACAGAGATACAGTTTTCAAACAGCTTTGCTTAGAATACTACTTGTTTCTTTTTTATGCAGTTGTACATATGTGTTTATTTGTGTGCAGGAGGGGAGTGGAAGTCAAGAGATCAACCCTGGGTGCCTTACTCAGGAGCCATCTGCCTTGTTCTTTGTTGCAGGTTCTTTCACTGGCCTGGATCTCACCAATCATGCTAGGCTAGCTGGTCAGCAATCCAGGGATCCTTCTGTCTCTGCCTTCCCAGTACTGACATTACAAGTGCACACTGCATATGGTTTTAATATGTGGGTTCTTGGGAACAAATTCAGGTCATCATGTTTGTAGCACAAGCACTTTACAGACTGAGCCATCTTCTCAACCCATTTTTTACACATTTAAAAATATGTTCACACCGATCGCAAGATAAAACTGTCATTTTTTTCCAGTATAACTCATTTTCATGTCTTTCCTAAATATTTATCTGACCCAAGTCACAAGTTTTTCTTGTTTTAGCCTAGAATTTGTCTAACTTTATTCTCTGTGGTTTGATTACCCAGTGAGTAGCACTATTCATAATTGGTAGTAATCTGGAAAAATGAAAAGAAATAGAAATTGTTCACAGACACACCAGATAGTATAAGTGGGCTTGAAAAGCTCCATAGATTGGTGCAAAATATTAGGGATTGAAGAACTGCATTGAGTCAAAGAATAGGTATGGAATAGGGGATCATGAGTATGGGAGAGAACAGTTTTCCCATCAGACTCACAGTATTCATGAGGAAGTTTCCAAAGCTAGAGTGCTTTATGATAAATCTGAAGGTCACAGGCTTAAGCATAAGAATAAATAAGTAACACAGAAAGCAATCGGGGCCACTGGGTTTGAAGAATGGAGTCTTCAGGGAAGTAGAGAACTTCTGTGAATAGATAGGTCATCTTTTATGTGCAAATTAAAATACAATACGGCATTTGTAGAAACATGGTCAGTTGGATACCAATATCTTCCAAGCATATGAATGAATTATATGAATGAATTATCAGCAGGTAAATGAATTGCAGTGATGTAAATCATAGAAAACTGTTATTCAGATGAAATCAGCCTAGATGGGAGGAGAAGACCCACTATAAGGAAAAATAGTTAAGAAAAGATTGATACTCTCTTAGTTCTTGAACACATAACATACAGGGGAACAGGTGAAGGAAATATGAGTTTCAGTTAGATTGTATGAGGGGTGATATTCTGAAAAATGGTTAAAATTCAAGAAAGTTTTTTAATGTAAAAGCATAGTTGGTCAAGAATTATTAGGTAAACTTGAAGAACAGAAGGAAGATGGAAGAACAGTAGAGAAATGTTAAGGGTAGTATGCATTTGTAAATGATATTTAGATATTCAGATTTTCCAGAGAACTAAGACTGTTGTTTATGTAATTCGCCCCATATATGATGTTCTGATATAGAGGTTTGAAGAGACTAAGAAACTTAATATGGATGGCAGCAAACTAGTCTAACTCTGGTATCATATAAGCATGCTAACACCATTCATGAAGGCTCATTTCATAACTTATTTACCTACCAAATGTTCCACCTCTCATTCCCATCATACTGGGGATTAAAAGTTAACATACAGATCTGTGAGGACACAAACAGGTAATCTATAACCAATTGCAATAGTGCAGAAAATGAGATTAAGTGAGGAAAGACATACAACAATGAAATAAGTGTTAAATACTAGATAAGTTTTAGCAGCAAAAGCTTAAATATAATTCTAGACAGGAAGAAAACAGAGATGGAGAGGATAAGAAAAAAGGCATGGGACTGAAAAGATGGCTCAAGGACTGGCTGTTCTTGTTTTAGACCCAGGTTCAAATCCCAGACCCACATGGCAGCTAAAAACCACCCATAGACTCCAGTTCCAGGGGACCTGACCCCCTCTTCTGTCCTCCACAGGTGCTGCACAACACAGGTTCAATCACACATATGCATACATAACACTAATACACGTAAAATAAGATAATTAATTTTAAAATATTTAAAAAGAGAGAAAAGCATTTTCAATCTGAAAATAAATGTAAACACTGATGAAGTACGGACTTCGGAAAGAGAATAGATTGAACTAAGAGGTCACCTGCAATGTGTGGTTATCCCTGGCCTGAAAGAATAACTTCTTTTATGAGATTAATGAAATGGTGTAGGGGCTAGAGAGATAGCTCTCCTGTTAAGAACACTGGCTGCCCTTGCAGAGGACCTGGGATAGGTTCCCAGCACCAACATGTCTGCCTAACAGCTATCTGTCAATCTGTCACTCTAGTTTCGGGGAGCTCTTAATCATATTTACACCACTCCCCATCTCCACCTCCTCATAGTTCCTCTACAGGATTTTATGCATGCTGTCATATGTTAAGGCCTATTGAGTCAAGTTTGTGTCCCTAGATATCCCTCTGTGAGTTCGTCCACTGGAGCCTGCTCAGCCTATCTGGCATCACTCCCTTAAAAAAAAAAAAAAAAAAAAACTCTCCACTATCCAACAGTGATCAGCTGCCAATAGCTTCTCAGCTAAGGTGGGGGCCTTCTGCCCGTTTCCCCAGCTCTATGCTGGTTTTTGATGTTCATTCAATATTCTTCACAGCCTGATGAAATAAGAACATTCATGAACATAGAAAGAAGCTCAGAAAAGTGAAGAAAGTCTCCCTTTGTCACATCGGTGGGAAGAAAAAATGACAAGCTCTGAATTCAGTAATCTGACAACAAAGCCAGCACTCTTTTTTGGAGGATTCCATTCACCAACATTTTAAATAAAACTATGTGCATGAATGTGTACATAAAACTATTTAGAAAAGTATAGTAAAAAAATTCCATGTTTAGGGATAGGATTTGCCTCCTGTGGTCATGCAAGGTAAGATTAGAGATACTGGTTTTCCATTTGACCCTTTTACTAACACTTAAAACTTGTTCTGGCATATGCACGTTTTACTCTCATCAAAGTGTAACATTTCAAGTAAATATGAAAGTACTGCAATAATTAAAAATACTCCTGTGGGATAGGGTTATTTCTCTTTTTAAAATTATTTGTTTTAAAATTTTAAAAAGTTATGTGTTTGAGTGTACCGCCTGCACCTGTGTTGTACAATGACTGCAGGCATAAGAGGGGAACAGATCCCCTGAAACTGAAGTTACGGAGGGTTGTTAGCCATCATGTGAGTGCTGGGAACCAAACTTGGGTCCTGAGCTAAAGGAGCAAGTGCTCTTAGCCATTGAGCCATTTCTGCAGACCCCCTCACACACACTTTTTGTGGTCTTTTTGAGATCAAGTTTCCCCGGAGTCACAACTGACCTATAGCAATAGCTGCAATGGAACTTACTATGTAGACCAGACTGGCCTCAGTTTCACAGAGATACATCTGCTTATTTCCAAAGTTCTGGGATTAAAGGTGTGTACTACACAGCTTTTTAAAATTTATATATATATATATATATATATATATAAATTTCATATATATATGAATGATTTATCTGCATGTATGTGTGTGTACTATGTGTGTGTGCTTGGTTCCTATGGAGGCCAGAAGAGAGCATTAACTCCTCTGGAAATGGAGTTACAGTTGAAGATTAGCTGTCATATGGGTGCTGGGACCAGAACCCGATTCCTCTGCAAGAATCACAAGTGCTTTTAAACTTTGAGCCATTTCTCCAAATCCCATTTCCCTTTTCTGAAAAAGTTCTATTAAAATCCCATTATTATCACCTGAAGTTCAGAACTGAGTCATCTGATTAAGATTTTATCGCTGAAAATGGCAATATTGTAGAAGAGGTTATTCTTACCTGAAAACTAAGAATTCCGTTAACAAGCCATTTAAAATACTCAACAGGAGAAAGCTTTGAGAGCTTCCATAACAAGGAAAGTGGGTATCCTACATCTTTTTTTCCTTATAAGTACCAACACACCTATTACTCGCATACCTTTCCAAAAGTTTAAATACATATATTTTTGTACTTTTTTTATTTTTTAGTACTGGGATTGAACTCAGGATCTCATGCATGTTAGATAGTTACTCTGCCATTGAGCTATATCCCCATCCCAATATGAATACGCCATCATGAATAATTTTTAAATGTATCAAATTTTTAGCAAATGCAAAACCCACAATCTTACTCGGTATAACAGAATTTGCTGGTATTTGTTGAGAATGAGGAGGGAAGCTGTTGGATTCATAATCTCTGGAGAGTAAAACACTTTGAACTAGCTTACCAGGAAACTTGAGGGGGAAAAATAATACTAATTATGTGGCAGTATAGTGAGATTTAATTTCTCATACTTTTTAATAAACGTTTTTCTATTAGGACCAAACTGTGCATATGAATCTATGAATGTACACAGACACATCCTGTTTACATCCTAAGCACTGTCTACAAACAGAAATATCCAAAGCACTTTTACATAAAGTGCTAATGCAATTTTAACATTTGGTGTTTTCAATGTAAACTAGTCAAAAAAGAACTACTCTCTGTGACAATACAGATGCCTGAATTTCCATCCTCTGGCTTAGGTCTTTCTTTTAAATTCACTATGCATTCAGCTTTGAAAAGCTCCTGCTGTTCATCCACACTTACCCAAATCTTACTTATCAAGTAAAGATTTGGATCTCCCCAACCTGTAGATAATCATCTGCTTTTTGCATTTGCTTTTTTTTTTCCTCCGTTGCCTTCAAACTTGTGCTGCAGATGTGTAGGCACACACCTGGTGTTCCTGTCTGTGTACGAATCGGTAGAAACCAGATAGTGTATTATTTTCATTTGGTATTTCCCAGTTCACAAAGTGGAAACATGGTCAAGATTTGAAAAATAATAAGTCATTCCAGAAAAGCTAGCAATGCTAACTGTTGTCAGAACAGTACAAGGAACGCTTATAGAATGTGATTTTCCAAATTCATTAGATGATGGAGAGGAAAGCGGCAGAGGAGGAGAAGGAACTCCTCTTCACGAGGGTAGAGATTTCTGTTTTACTTACTGCCATACTTCCAGTGACTGAAAAAAAATGCACTGGAGAGCCTGCACTAGTGGAATATTTATCAAAGGAATAAATGACAATATATAAATACATAAATGCGCTTAAGGGTAATAAAAATGTCAGCTAAAAATTTTGCGAGTATATTAATTGTTTAGAGCTAGGCATTTATCCTCTGGCAGAAAATATTAGATTCCCTAAATACAAAACAGCGAAGCCACAAACCCGACCTTTCTGCTGTTGTACGTTTCCATTGATCTCTTGCGCCACCTGTCTTTCTGTAAGAATAATGCTGAAGATCTGAGGATTTCAAAGTTTCCTAATGTCTCTAGATAAAACGTAAATGTGATGTTCTGGGAAAAGATTGATTTTATTTCATAGGAAAAAATTCTTAAGAAACTTAGCATTTCATGGGACATTCAAAATGATGAAAACAACAAAACAAAGCTCACCACTACCTCACTTTTCTTTTCCTACCTGTCTGGCGTGGATCTATGCAAAAAGAAGCCTGTCTGTGCTTTCTTTCAACTAACCTGCAATGATTTTTATTTTTATTATGGTAAAATATGCATAGCAGAAATCTAACATTTTACCTATTTTAAATGAAAAATTTACTGGCATTATAGTATTTATGTTGAGCAACCATTAACAGCAACCAGAACTTTTTAATCAATTCAAGCATAAATTTTTATCACAGTCCTTGATAAACTATACTCTTTTCAAAAAAATTTTAATTGCTCACATTTCTTATAATATATCTTGATCATATTTACACACCCCCCCAAAAAAAATCCCCTGCTGAATTTCATGCATTCTGCCATATATGTTAAGACCGGTTGAGACAAATTCTGTCCTGTTTTCTGTTCCTTTGATTTTGCCTATTCTCTGCAGATCATCTAAGCAGCATTATACGATATCTGACTTCTCGTGTGCAGTTTATTTTATTTAGCCTGTTTCCAAGATCCATCTGTGTTGAAGAATGTATCAGAATTTCATTTCATTTTTAGGACTGACTAACCTGAATTGTATACATAATACATTTTATTTGCCCATGTATCTTCTGGAAGACATTTGTATTCGCTTACCTTTCGGCTTCATGAATAATGCTGCTATGAGCATTAACAGAAGGTTATCAGTATGAGTCACTAATGTTAATTTCTTTGTGTGTTTACCTATGAATTAATTTGCCAAATCATGTGATAATTTTATGTTTAGCTTTTAGAAAAACTGGTAATGTTTTGGACAGGGTTGCATCATTTTTCAAACTCCGCTAAACAGTACTTGAGATGTTCATTTGTTCCACGTCCTTGCCAACACTTGTTACTTCTATACCAAAAATCTGAAAACATGTTTTGTTGTTTGCTTTTTTGTTAATATTCACCCTAATGGATTTGAAGTAGTGACTCATTGCAATTTTGATTTCCATTTCTCTAATTGCTAGCAATATTCAGCATCCTTACATGTGCCTTCCTGATATTTGTATATTTTCTTAGGAGACGTTTCAGTTCATTTCTACATTTTTAAACTGTGATGTATGTTTTTCCACTATTAAAATATAGGATCATTTGTATGATCTGAAAAATTAATCTTTTAAGATATGTTTGCAAATATTTTCTCCCATTCTGTGGACTGTCTTTTCATTATCTTAACATTATTTTTTGATAAATAAAAACTTTTAATTTTGATCAACTACAATTTATCTAATTTTTGTCTGTTGCCAGTGTTCTTGGCATCATGTACAAGTGGTATTAAGGATTGGTCTTAAGATAAATTTGGTTACTTTTACCACAAAAATTAACTGTGGAGGTTTGAATGAGAATGTTCCCTATAGGTTTCAAGTATCTGGGCATTTTGTTGGTGGCCCTGTTTTAGGAGGTTTTAGGAGATGAGACCTTGCTGAAGGAAGCACATCCCTAGGGCTTAAACACTGCCAGAATTCCAGCTGCTCTCTGGTTCCTCTGTGCCTGCTTGAAAATGTGGTCCCTTAGCTTTCTGCTCCAGCCATGTCTGCCACCATGCCTTCCCTGCCATTATGGACTTTAAGCTTCTGAAACTGTAAGCCAAATAAGTTCCCTTGCTCACCATGTTTTATCACCGCGAACAATATAGGAACAGTTTTATAAACCTATATATAATAGTCTCATGGTTTACATCTCAAATGCATACACTATGCCAATAATCCACTATTAGAGTATCCCCCCAAAGAACACTCTAGCACAATTAATTATATGTGATAAACATACAAAAAATCATTAGTTGCTATATGTCAGCAACTAACAATCTGAATATAAAATTAAGAGGATAAACTCATGTATTATCAACTAAAATAAAATGTATAGTAATAGAAAAATGAGATATAAGACGTCAGAGGACACCTAAGCAAAGTCAACTGAATCCTGCATTCAAGTATTAGAAAGCTTGTTTCAATTTATCAAAATGTACTCTTATCAAGACAGGTTGATGAAGACATAACTATAGTCTAAAAGACCAATGGTACGAAATTTAGAGTAGGAAATAAACGTTGATAGCAATGATTATGAGTCAATAAACTTTGTAAAACAACTGGATATTCACAGACAAAAGAAAGAATTTGGAGACCTACCATGGCCTACATGAAAATAATTAAACCAAACTAGATCAATTTAACCTAAATAAAAAGCTACAACCATGAAGCTCCCAAAGGAATAGTAATTCCTCATAATATTGGAATATGATGACATTTACTTACATCTGACATAAAAGCTCAAATAATGAAACACAAGCAAATGAATTCAAAGTCATGAAATTTTAAAATATCTTTCATCAAATGATATTATCAAGGAAGTGAAAAGACATGCTAAAATAGAGGAAATTTTTCTTTTTTATTGAATCACTATACATTTCATATAGAACATCTCAATCAATCTTAGTCATCTTTATAACCCCTTTACCACTGGCACAGCCACATAGTCCCCTGACTGGAATCCATATATTTTTTTCATCTATGTTAAGCTCTATGTCAAGTTAGTGTCCCCAAATATTCCTCAGTACAGGTTCATTCACTGAGGTCCAGTCAGTCTATGTGGAGTTCCTTACTTTATGATGATTAGCTGTCCTCACCCAACAGTAATCAGTTGCCAATATTTCTTTAGCTAAAATGGAGGAATTTTTATGTCTAATATAGATGCTAAGACTAAGGTAAGGGTCAAGGAGATATGAAGAACTTCAACTAAAAACAGTGGATGAAAACCTAATTTAGAACAGATAACACTTGAGCTAGTATTTCTCTCAAAAATGTTGTACAAATGTCCAACAAGCATAATGAAAGAAATTCAATAAATCAACATTATCGGTGTGCAGGGAACTTCAAATTTAAAAATATATGTGCATATATGCACATATATTTAATATTTTTATTTATTTGTATTTTATGTGTATGAATGTTTTGCCTGCATGTATGTCAGTGCACCACGTGCATGCATGGTGCCCACAGAGGACAGAAAGGAACTGAAGTTACAGATGACTGTGAGCCACCATGTGGGTGTTGGGAATCAAAACTAGGTCCTTTACAAGAGCAACAGCTGCTCATTACCTCTGAGCTCTCTCTAGAGAGATAGATGATAGATAGATAGATAGATAGATAGATAGATAGATAGATAGATGATAGATAGATAATAGTTATATTATTTATCCGTTTTTCAAGGTCCATCCATGTTGTAGAATGTATCAGAATTTCATTTCTTTTTTAAGACTAACTAACATGAATTGTATATATACAATACATTTTATTTGCCCATGTGTCTTCTGGAAGGAATTTTGTATATCTGGCTTTATTACTCTTATCTACCATACATATATCTGTATTGTCTTAGAATAAATACTTATAAAAAAGTTTATTAGAGACTGTTAGGATGGTTCAGCAGTTAAGAGTGTATATTGCTCTTGCAGAGTACCTGAAGTCAGTTTCCAGCACACACATCAAGTGTCTCATAACCACCTGTAACTCTAATACCAGGGAGATCCTATGCAGACACCTTCACCTATGTGGTATACAGAGATGAGAGAGAGAGAGAGAGAGAGAGAGAGAGAGAGAGAGAGAGAGAGAGAGAGATACGCATACATAAAAATAAAACAAATCTTTTTAAATATTGAACATAAGTTTATTAAAATTATTCAGTGCTTACAGGTAATAAGTGCTGTACACTGAGTAAAAGGCACTTCAGAAAGAAAAATGGAGGATAATGAACATTGCTTGAATAAAACAAGAAATGCTGAAACTGTCTATTTCCTTTCAGAATTTTCACAGGTCAGAGCTTCATTAGAACAAGGGTGAGTGACGCAGAATAGCCACCAGGTGGCATGATTGCAGAGCAGATTCGAGCAGCCTAGGAAAACAACGGAGTAGGTCAGTTTCTTTCAATCCATATTGTATGTTAATGTAGACATCCTTTCTCGTCATCCCAGAAATTTAATTTGCGATTTCTTTCTCTCGGTATGAGATCACTGAAATTCCCGTTCCAGGCTCCTCAGAGAGCTCTCTAGCGTGTCAGCTTGTCTTCCATTAATAAAAGGATGAACATGGTACTATATTTACTGTACTTCAGAATGATGTGTTTCTAATTCACATCAAGCTGAGAGGGATAAAATGATGGAAAATCAATCTATTTTTGAGGATGTACACACTATATCATTTTATATAATCATTTCATTTAATGATTGCACAGATGACTGCCGACATGCAGGCAAAACACACATACACATAATATATATACAAAGAGATAAAATTTACGAATTAAAACGCATAAAATACAGAAATATGTTGAAAATGTGTTACAACTTTTTAATACATCACAAATGACCATAAACCAGAAAATGGATAATCAAATATAGAAAAGTGCTCTGAAGATAAAAGTTATTTAGATTTAAATAACTTAAAATTTCTGGGACACCAGTTATCTACGAAGTCATTTTTTAAAAGTCAAGTACTTAGTCCTAGGAAAGAATACAGACCAGATACAATGTCTACATGATCAGTGAAGGAGCATAAAGTCATAAAAGAAGTAAATGTAGATTATACTTGAAAGATAAAATGCAAGACCTTTAATAATCCAAAAGGATAGTAATATCTGAAAAGTGCGGAGAGAAAGATGGATGCTATATGGGAATAAAAGTAAAACTGAGTACAGCTCCAGTTGTATGGCTGATGTGCAGAAAAGAGGTAGCAGAAGATTCCCCTAAATGCTAATCGAGGCAGCACTGGTGAAAAGAAACGTACAATTCTAATTCACAGACCAGCCACATAGCCCTCACCAGCCTCTCAACCAGTTGTGGGTGTTTTTGTGACACGGTGACCCTTCCATCCTTCTCTCTCTACTCATTTACTTAACTTCGGTTCTCCTCTATTTCATCTATTTACTTACCTCTTTCTTTATCTCCTTCATTCATTATTTTAATATTTACCTAAAATGCGATTATTTTTATGTGTTTCAGTATTTTGCCTGCATGTATGTAAATGCACCTGTGCATGCATTGCCTGAAGAGATCAGAAGAAGGCGTCAGATTCCCTGGAACTGGAGTTACAGATAATAGTTAGCTGGCATGTGGGTGCTGGAAACTGAACCCAAGTCCTCTGCAAAATAAGCAAGTGCTTTTAAATGCTGGGCTATCTCTCCAGCTCCTACTCTAAATAACTTTTATCTTCAGAGCACTTTTCTATATTTGATTTTCCATCTTCTAGTTTATGGTCATTTGTGATGTATTAAAAAGTTGTAACAAACTTTCAACATATTTCTATATCTTGTATGTTTTAATTTGTAAATGTTATCTATTTGTATATTACGTGTATGTGTGTTTTGCCTGCATGTAATACACCACATACATGCAGTGCCCACAGAAACCAGAAGAAGGTGTTGGATCACCTATATCTGGAATTATTGGTGGTTGTTAAAAGACATGTGAGTGCTGGAAACCAAACCTAATTCCTCTGCAAGGAGTCCTTTTAAACACTGAGTTCTTTCTCCATCTCTACCTTGTTTGTTTTATTTAATGCTGTTGTTGTGAAGTTTTTGACTTCTCCTCACAGACTGGTACAGAGGTGTGAGCCCCCAAGAGTAGAAATGCTCAACAATATGCAAGTGAAGCAAATACATAGGATACAAATAGGAAAAGAAGTGAAAGTATTCCTCTTTCACATGATACCATTTCACATGAAAGAGACCTTGTAGCCTCCACCAAAACAACTCTTAGAGCTGATAAATATTTTGAACAAAGTAGAAGAATAGAAAATCAACACAGAAATTTCAGTGATCTTCATATATATCAATGAAAACCATACTGAAAAAGAAATCAGGGGAAAAAAACCCATTCACAATAGCCACACCAAAAAAAAAAAAAAAAAAAAAAGACCTGGTAATCAGCATAAGCAATGAAAAGAAAGACCTCTACAATGAAAATTTTAAGGTACTGAAGAAAGAAATTAAGGAATACACCAGAAGATGGGAAGACCTTCCATCCTCATGGATTAGAACAATTAATATTATGAAAAAGAACATTCCACCAAAAGCAATCTACAGATGCAATGTGATCCCAAACAAAATCCCAACATCATTCTTCACAAACATAGAGAAAAGCATTCAAATTTTATAAGGAGATAAAAAAGACACAGGATATTTAAAGAAGTCCTGAATGAAAAGAATAATGTGGAAGGTATCACTTAACCTACTTTCAAATTATACTACAGAGCCATAGTAGAATGGTACTAACACAAAGACAGAGATCAGTGGAAAAGAATTGAGGACCCAGATGGAATTCCAAATAACTACAGCTATGTGATTTTTTTAACAAAGATGCCAAAAATACACACTGGAGAAAAGGTTGCTTCATCCTCAAATTATGACAAGAAAACTGGGTTTCAAAACGCTGTAAAATAAAATCGTATCTTTATCTCTCACCCTTCACAAAACTCAGCTACAAATAGTTCAAGGATTTCAACATAGTCTTGATATTTTGAAACTACTAAAGAAAAAAAAAGTAGGCGTGCTGGATAGCTTTAGTGGTCAACTTGACACACCTGGGTTGAAAAAGCCTTCATTGTGGGGAATTGCCTCCATTGGACCGGCCTGTGGCCATATCTGTGGGGTATTTTCTTGATTATTGCATGATGTTCGAGAGACCAGACCACTGTGGGTGGTGGCACCCCTGGGCATGTGGTCCTGCACTATACAAGAAAGCATGTTGAGCACGGGCCAGGGAACCAAGTCAGGAAGCAGCATTCCTCCTGTGCTTTGCCTCCTACCTCCAGCTTCCTGCCCGGAGTTCCTATCTTGGACTTCTTCAGTGATGAAAGCCAAATAAATCATTTCCTTCCCAAGTTGGTATTGGTCAGAATGTTTTGTCACAGCAATTGAAAGTAAACTAGAACAGTAGGGAATATGCTTCAATTTGTAGGTACAGGTAAGGACTTTCCAAATATGACTCTAATAGCATAGGAAATAAAATCAACAATAAACAAGATCTCATAAAACAAAACAAAACCTTTCAACACAGGAAAGTGTGAACAAGCAGCTCACAGAATGGAAGAAAACCTTTACCAGCTATTCATCCCACAAAGAATTAGTGCATAAAATACACGAAGAATTAAAAAAACTGAACATTAAGAAAACAAACTTTTGCTGTAGCTTGCAATTAACACAGAGAAGCACAGTTGGTCAACTTGCAGAACATAAGAGATACCAGCAGAGTACACACCCCTATGTGGGAGAGCTATATCATAACTCCTGCCAAATCTCAGAGATTACAGCAGAAGAGGGGCAGAGAGATTGTAAGAGCTGGGGACAGCCAATGAGTACATAAAAACAGTGTTTTCCAGACATAATACAGAACTTGCACATATGACCTCACACCAGTTCTAACAGATTGCACAAAATCAAGTCAAATGAAATGTCAGCATGAAGTGGGAAGGTGGTCAGGAATTCCCACCCTTAGCTGAGGAGCTATAGGAAACTGATAGCTTCTTGTAGAGAGAGTGTCAGTTTTCTTCAGGAATACTGCCACTGAGAGGCTACACATGTTCCAGTAGATGGCCCTACACCCACGCACATACAGACAGCACTAAATAAACTATGTGAACTTACAGAAAAATGAAGAGAACACATGAAATTGGAAGGGGATAGAAGTAGTACAAATAGAGGAGAAACCAGATTCCAAAATTCACAGGTGATGAATTTTATCTGAACATTATATGCATGTATCAAATTTTCAATCAATTAAAAGAAAGATATCAAATAACCTGATTAACAAAATGGGTGAGGAACTGAATATAAGACTCTCAAAAGAAGAAATATAAGGAAATAATTTTAAAAGTGCTGAACATCCTTAGCCACCATAGAAATACAAATTAAAATTACTTTGAGACTGCATCTGACTCCAGTCAAAATGGCCGTCATTAGAAATACAAATGATAGCAAATGCTAATATGGATATGGCAAAGGGGAACTCCTAAAACATATTTATTAATTCTTTGAGATTTTATGCAATATCTTTTGATGATATTTATCTCCAACTCTCCCCGTAACTCCTCCCACATTAACTCCCACTTTCTTACTTTCCCAACTTCGAGTTTGTTTGCTTTTTAATTAATGACCCATCAATTTTGCTTTGTGATATTCTCTACTTCTGTGTGTGGGTCCGCCCACTAGGTCCTTTTCAACCTACCAGGACCCATATCTGGGTGGGTCTCCATCTCCGGCATGGCTGTTGTGCTCGAGCCATGCCAGAGAATGGAGGACCATCGAACAGGGCCTCAGGTGGCTCAGAGTGCGGCAGGAGGAGCTCCCGGTACGTCATGGGTAGTTCAGTTATCAAAGCCAAGGCAGGGGTTTATATAGGGAGGCCTTTCTGATCGTTACAGAAGGCAGGAAAGTTAAAGGTGGGGTCTTTAGGGAAGGTTGTAAGGCTGACCTGGAAATTCAGGAACGAGGAAACGAAACCCAAAAACCTGGTTCTGGTCTGGGGTGGGGGAAAAGAAGATTCATATCTACAGTGATTTCCTGGGGCCAGGTTATCACATCAGGCAGAGCACTCCAGACACCTGCCATCCCTTCAGGGTATCCGGGGTTGCTTGCCTTGCTCAGTACCCAGCCCCCCACACCCATACTCTCAACAAAAGCTGACCCTTCTTTCCCCAGCAGCCATCCACCGCACATAGCACCTCAGTTTTAAGTGGGGGCCCATGAAGTCCTTCCCACCGCATGCTAGAATGTTAACTGACTTGATCTTCTGCAAGTTTTACACAGGCAACCATAGCTTTTGAGTACATGAATGCATGCAGTGGTTCTGTCATGTCCAGAAGACACAGTTCTGCTCCATCCTTCCCCAAGCTCTGGATCTTAAAACTTTTCCTTAATGGTCCTGAGCCTAGTGGAGGGTTGTGATATAGATATCCCATTTGTGGCTTAATGCACTACATTCACTTATTCTCTCCATTTTGACCGGTTCTGAGTTTCTGTGGTAACCACGATAGAAACTTCTCTGATGAGGTCTGAGAGCTGTGTCAATCTTTGGCTAGAGAGATACAACTATAGATGGTATTTCGATACCATGTTCATTTAGTAAAATAATAGTAGTGGATTCATACTCTGGGGCTAGTGAGCTCCCCAGTTCTGGATTTTGGCCATATTTGCTATATTATTCATGTGTTTCCTCCTGTGGAAAAGTCTTAAATTCAATCATAAAGCAATTGCTTACCCAAAATATTCTTGCCATTATTGTATCCATGGGCATATTTTGCCATGCCAATCATAACTGCAGTTCATAGGGTTCATAGTTGGGTAAAACTGTTGATTCGTGACTTTTGCCCCCACTGGCCTTTCTTAGCAGCTTCGAGTAGAGAACTAGCTAGAAGAGAGGAAGCTTCCTGGTCAGGCCCAACTTGATTTCTCCATGTCCTGTGACCAATGTATGTGGTTTCTTCAGCAATAGGGTCTTACATTCAAATTACAGTGGGCAAGAGCCTGGAATTTTTGTGGGTCTCCATGACACCTCTGGCCAACAACTTGAAGGATATCTCACACATGGCACTAAGCTTTTTACTTGACAACTTATGGCTTCTGGGATAAGCATAATCCCCCATGTGGTAGGGCAACTCCAATTAAACTCTTTTATATGAATATATATAAATAAACACACATATATGAAGCTTATATAATAGTAGATTTTGATTTTTTTTAAACATCCCTAGTGTTAGCTATCCCTCCTCTCCTTGGTCCAATCCTCCCATTCTTCTCCTCATTTAAACCTCCCTCAAAAGGAGAACACTTGGGGCTAGAGATATGGCTCAAGGTTAACAGTACTGGATGCTCTTGCAAAGGACTTGGGTTCAATTCCCAGCACCTACATGGCAGCTAACAACCATCTTTAACTCCAGTTGCAGGGGAATATGACACTCTCTTCTGACCTCTGTGAGCATTATTTGACAGAGGAGCATTTACATTCATGCAAACAAATACACTCATACATAAAAAATAATGAATAAAATATTTTTAAAGAATAACTCATACACTGTTAGTGGGAGTATAAAGCAATTCTGCCATTTGGAAAACAACTTAAAGGTTTCTCAAAAAAAAAATAGAAATAGATTTACCATATGATCCAGCTATACCATTCTTGGGCATATACCTAGAAAACTTTATATCACACTGTAGAGATACTTGGTCATCCAGGTTCATTGTTGTTCTATTAAAAATAGCTAAGAAGGGGCTGGAGGGATGTAGAGTTAAGAGTACTGACTACTCTTGTAGAGGACCCAGGTTCAATTCACAGCACCCACATGGCAGCTAACAACCATATATAACTCCAATTCTAGGGGAATCAAACTTCTGACCTTCACAGGCATTGTATGTTGTGGGTACACTTACATACACGCAGGCAATACACTCATACACATAAAATAAAAATAAGTAAAATATTTAAAAACTGGCTAAGGAGTGGAATCAACGCTAAATGTCCACCAGTGAATGAATGGATGAGAGAAATGGGATGCACATACCACATGTAATATTACTCAGCTGTACAAAATATGAAATCATAAAATTTTCAGGAAAATGGATGGAACTAGAAAACATTATACTGAGTAAGTCAACTCAGACACAGAAATGAAAATGTCCTGTGTTCTTTCTCAAATGCAAATTCTAGTCTCAAATCTTTTGTTTCATGTGTTTAAATTGGAGCACAAGTGGAAGCTAGGAACCTAAAGGTGAGTCTTTGGGGAGGGACACATTGATGGAGGAGAGATAACAGATTATAGGTAAAATTAACACAGAAGTGGAGTAATAGAAGGTGGAAAGCTTAAGTGGGAGTGGGCACCAGAATATGAGGGAAAATAGGAAGAGTAAGGGAAGGCTAACTCGAAAGTGTGTACGAAAATACAAGTGGAAGACTGCTGTCTCACAACCCAATTAAAAATAATTGGAGGGATAGTAGAATGTGTGTGAAATTAATGAAAAGGTGTAATACTGTGGATTAAAGTGTTAAGCAGGGATGGGGGACAAGGAATTGGAGAGGGGTAGAGGTAGTGGCTAAATTAATAAAAATTAAGCCTTATGGAAACCCATTACTTAGCAAGCTAATTTGAAAATACAATATAAAAAAGCATATGATGTAATTATCTTTCATAGTTGGGCAATGCCATTCTAAGAATAAATTGATTATTAAAGGAAAATCACAATCCAAGGCATGGGATGCCTGTATGTAAGATATTGATCAGGGAGACTCCAGAGATCTCCAAAACATCACACAATACTGATGTTGTACTTAATTACACATTAGAACTACGTGGTAAGTCCCTATTGCTGAAGACATCACAAATTCTGGCTGACAGAAAAACCCATCTCAAACTGACCAGAAAGCTTCCTTCTACTTGCTAGCTTTCATAATGCCAGAAGATACTTCACAGGCTGCTGGGACAGAAAAGACATCCGTTGTCATATCCAGCACTGTACCCTGCATGTTATAATACCGCCCGCCATACAAGAGGTGCGAACTGCTGCAATTGGTGTCAAGATGGTTTATGTAGGTAACCAACTGACTTCTTACTTGGATTTGAGGCCTGCTCCAGAGAAGGGAATTTCATACCAGGTACTGTAAACTAGATCAAAAGTCCATGGTTGGGGAGATTATGGACCCTAGGGTGGAACTTATTTTTATTTTGCTAAGTGAATACACTGTTAAATTCCTGTCTAAGTATTTATGTTTATATCCATAAACCTGGGCTACTCTTAACCTTGGTCAAAGATGTTTCTTTTGAAATGCTTCTTTTGAAAAGTCGATGAACCAAATTAAAAAACAAACACAGTAGAAGACGTCACCAATAGACTCGAAAAAAATATTTTAGTTATTTTTCCTATTGCTGTGCTAAAATATCCTGACAAAAGCAACTTAAAGGAGAAAGGGCTAATTAGGGCTCACAGTTGAAGGGTCCAGTCCAACGTGGAGTGGAGGTACTAGTAGCAGGAGCAGTACTGGTCAGATTACATACAGTCAAGAGTCAGAGAATCAGATTCCTAGTGCTCAGCTCACTTTCTCCTTTTTATTCAGACTAGAAACATAAACCTATGGAATGGTGTGTCCCACATTCAGCTCACATTCATGGTTGGCTTTTTCTCCTCAATGAAAATTACCTAGATATTTCCTCACAGACATGCCAAAAGGCATGTCTCCTAGGTGATTTTAGATTCTGTCAAAGTCACAATTGATGTTAACCATCACACCAAGCAAAAGAAAGAATATCATGGGTACAAAACAAGGCAAAATGCTATAGTTAAACATCTATTCAGAAGAAGTATAAATTGGCATGACCAAGTGTCCAAGAACTCAGGAACACGCTCAAGTGACCAAACCTGAAAAGCTTAGGCTAGAAGGAGCTGCAGGAAAACCTAAAGGCATAGAGATTATAGTAAACAATATCAGTGAAACTCGAACAAAATTTTCCAAATCTAGAGAAATGTATATTAAAATGCAAGATGCATTTAGAATGTCAGACACATATGAACAGAAGACATCATCCAAAACATATTGCCTTGGTAAGCCTCAGTTTCCCCACCTCTCAGCACACCTTGATCTTAACCCTGCCAGAATGCTCAGACTCTCCTGGGGTCTTTCCCAGACATGCCTTGGTGTGCTCCCTTTCTCACACCTCATTATTCCCATCATCTCTGTTCTGTTGTGACCCTTGTGGATGCCCAGACCTAAGAACTTTTCCAGACTTGCCTTTGTAAGCCTCCTCTCTCAGTCCATCCTTTACTCTGTGATCTCAGCTCTGCCATAACCCTTGGACTCTCCTGGGGACATTCCAGCCCTACCTTGTTACACTCCATTGTCCATACCACCTTGTGCCCACCATCTCTGCTCTGCTAAGATCTGTATGGACCCCAGCCCTGGGAGTGTTTCCAGACATACTTTCATAAGTCTCTATTCCTCTACCTCCCTGCCCTCTGACATAACCATCTCAGCTCTACTGGGACCCCTGCATGCCACTACAAGTTTTCCCAGACCTACCTTGCAATAAGACCTGCTCAGGTCACTAGGATCCTTATGACCCAAGACCTCTGAGCTCTGCCATCTTGACCTATCAGTCAACATGTTCACTTAGCAACCACCCAGCTCACATCAGACTAAATGGAGAAAAACTCAAAGCACTTAAATTAAAATGAGGAACAAGACAAAGATGATTATTCTCTCAATTCCTGTCCAATATCATACTTGAAGTATTAGCTAAAGCAATAACATAAATGAGGGAGACAGCATGGGCATAAGTTGGAAAGGAAAAAGTCAAAATTTCCTTATTTTCAGATGTTATGATTCTCTACATAAAAGACCTGAAAGACTCAACTGGAAAACTCCTACAGCTGAAAAAATGCATTCAGGACAGTAACAGGATATAATATGGACACCCACAAATTAGGAGCTTTGCTATATACCAACTACAAACATATTGAAAAAGAAATCAGGGAAAAGATCTCATTCAAAATAGCCTCAAAAACTATAAAATATTTTGACATAAATGTAACCCAGAATATAAATGTCCTTTAAGATAAAAATGGAAAAGCACAGAAGAGGGGAATTAAGGAGGATATCAGAAAGACTGTAGAGATGGCTCCAGGACCTGGGTTCATTTCCCAGCAACACATGGCAGCTAAAACTGTAATGCTAGTTCCAGGGGACTCAGTGCCTTCGTTTGATCTTCTTGGGCATTGTGTGCATGAGCTACACTTATATATAAGCAGGTAAAACATCCATAAAATAAAAACTTAAAAATAAAAAAGAGAAGAGTCCAAAAGACGGAAAAGATCACCCATACTCATAGATCTGTAGGTTTAGCATTGTGAAAATGGTCATTCTACCTAAACAGACCTACAAATTCAATGCAATACGCATTAAAATTCCAACATAATTCTTCATAGAAATTGAAAAATTAATCCCAAATTCTATGCAGAAACATATACACACAAAAAGCAGGATAGCAAAAATAATCCTGGATAGTAAAAGAACTCCTGGAGGCATTTTCATCACTCATCTTAAATTATATCACATAGTTATAGTAAAAAGGACAATAATAATATAGTTCTGGCATAAAAGCAGATGTATTGATCAGTGTAACTGAATTGAGAACCCAGATTAAAATCCACACATTTACAGGCATCTGTGTGCTGTTGGGTTTTTTTTACAAAGGAACAAAAAACACACAAGAGAGAAAAGAGTATATTCAACAAGTGATACTGCTGAAACCGGATAGCTGCATGTAGAAAAACAAAACTAGATTCCCTAACTCTCACCGTGCACAAAACTCAATTCCAAATGGACCATGGACCTCAGCATAAGACCTGATTCTTTGAATAAGACAGAGGAGAAAGAAGAGCATACATTTGAACTTATATGCCCAAGAAAGGACTTTCTGAATTGGACTTCTACAATATAAGCATTGAGTCCAACAATCGACAAATGGAAAATCATGAAACTAAAAGGTTTCTACAGGGCAAAGGACACTAATTTGAGTGAAGAGACAGCCTACAGAGTGGGGAATAAAGCAGCTTTATCAGCCACACCTCTGACAGAGGACTAGTATCCAGAATGTACAAAGAACTCCCCAAAGTAAGCATCAAGACACAAACAACCTAAATACAAATTGTAGTAGTAAATTTTTAAAAAGAAAGTATGAAATTTGTAATAGAATAAATGGAATTAAAACAACCATCCTGTGTAAGGTTGTTCCTGGTGATACATGGAAAAGTATCTCAACATAATAAAGGTAATATACAATAAGCTTACAGCCAACAACACGCTAAAGAGAGAAAAACTCAAAGCATTTCCAAAGATGTACACTGTCTCCATTCCTGTTCAATATTATGCTTGCAGTTTTAGCTAGAGCAATAAAAAAATGAAGGTGACAAAAGGATACAAATAGAAAAAGAATAAGTTATTGTAACCTTATTTGCAGATGATATTATTCTTTATGTAAAAGACCCTAAAGACTCCACCAGAAAATAATCCTAGTTCAACAATGTAGGAAATACAAGTATAACAAACAAATATCATTTGATTGTCTATATACAAGTGATTAACAAACACACTTAAAAAAATCAGGGAAACAATCTCATTCACTACAGCTTCAAAATAAAATCTTGGAGTAAATCTAACCCAGGAAATGGAAGACATGTATAATAAAAACATTAAGACATTGAACAAAAAGAATTGAAGATACCGGAAATTGAAACTCCTCCCATTCCCATGTACCAGTATGATCAGTATTGTGAAAATGAACAGTCTACCAAAAGCAATCTAGAAATTCAGTGTTATTCCCATCAAAATTTTAATGCAATTCCTCATAGGAATTGAAAAAGTAATCTTAAATTTTACACAGAAATACACAAAAAAAGCCCACAATAGCTGAAACAATCCTGAACAGTAAAAGAATCAATGAAGGTATCACCATTCCAGATCTCAAATATATTACAGAGCAAAAGCAATATAATACTGGCATAAGAAGAGAAACTCTGATAAATAGAACAGAATTGAGGAACTGGATATAAGTTCAACCTCCTATGGCTACCTGATATTTCTCAAAAGGCCAAATATATATATATATATATATGGTGGAGAAATGACAGCATCTTCAACAAATGGTGCAGGTCAATATGTAGAAGAATGAAAATAGATCCTTAACTCTCCCTGTATACAAAACTTAACTCCAAATAGATCAAGGACCTCAACATGAGAGGTGATACCCTGAAGCTAATTGAGGAGAAAATAGAGGATACACTGGAACTTATAGGCACACCAAAGGACTTTTGGAACAGGACTCTCATAGCCCAGTCTTTTAAACCAACAATTGACAAATGGGATGACATGGTACTATAAAGCTTTGGATAGCAAAATATACTATGACTTAAGTGAGAAGACAGACTACAGAATGGATAAAAACATTTAGCAGTTATAGATCTAAAAGAGGATTAATATCTAAAATATACAAATATTTATACAAATAAAATATGCAAAGACCACAAAAACTGATCATATAAAAATGACCACCCAATTTAAAAAATGGAGCATGAAACTAAACAGACAGTTCTCGAAATAAGGAGTTCAAATGACTGACAAACACTTTAAAAATGTTCAACATCCTTAGCAATCAGAGAAATACTAATTCAAACTAATTTAAAATTTTACCTTATCCCAGTTAAAATGGCTAAAACAACAACAACAAACAAATGACATGTGTTGGCATGCATATGTGGAGAGAGGGGAATATTTATTCACTGATGCTAGAGGTGCAAACTCATGAAGCCACAGAAGAAATCAATGTGGACGTTCTTCCAAAAGCTAGAAATAACTAAACACAAGAGAAAACTATGCCATTTCTGTTTCCTATCTACTGTGAACAGCAGTGAACAGAAATGTTCAAGTATCTCTCTAATAGGATAGAAATTTCTCTGGGTATGTGGTATAGATGAAAATATATGCCCATCAACTTGTGAATGGATAATGAAAGTATGATACATTTACCTAATGGAGTACTTTTCAGCTATTAAGAAAAAGGAAATTAGAAAATTCACAGGTGAGTAGATGAAACTGGAAACAATCATCCTGAGTAAGGTAAGGAAGGATTAATGAGGTAGGAGATGGATGACTAATTTACAGGAAAGAATATGAAGAGGGATTACTAACACTATATGCCTTTTGTAAAATCATATGGAAAACTACTACTGTGGAAGTTCTCTCGAATATACACACAGGCTTTTAAAAAGGGAGCTTAAATGGAATCAGCTTTTACAGGGGTATAACATTCCAGCTAAAACCCTCATACTAGAAAATAAAAACTCCTTCAGTAACCTCAGTGAGTTACCATTCTTTAAGTTGACGACCAGTGGAATTCCAAAGTCACCCCCAAACTGTCATTGCTCTTGATTACCCTCTAGAACTTGATGATAAAACTCTATTGCTGAAGATAATATATATTTGATTAATAAAACCTGTAGAAATCAAGTTGGTGCTGACTCAGAAGTTTCAGTCATATTGACTAGCTTTCATAGTGCTGGACATGCACACTACAAGAAGAGAAAATTAATCATTAATCTCACCCAGCCGTGACTCTGGGAAACTATAATAAGAGCTGTCTTAGCAAGATGTGGCCAATAAGGCAATATTTTCATGAATTCTTGGGAGTAATCAACCACTTTCTGATTGTATTTAAGGCCTGTCCTATAGGAATGATTATTAAAATATGGACATAACCTGGACTAAAACTTTTTACCTAAGCTTGTAACCAAAAAGTCACTATTTATAATGTCAACAAACTCAGCCACGTGCTCTTCTAATACCTCTGGAACCCTTCTTGCCTATAGCAAAAATAGCAAATGAATGTGGGTTTGCATGCTTTAAATATCAGAGTTCTGAAAGCTCTATGCTTTTTTTTTTTCATTGCAAACAATGAGCGATATTTGCTCATTCCTGTGATATTCTAGGCCTAAGGATCAAAGGGTAATGTTTTCTGGTAAGGGTGGGTCCTGACATCCACTTCACTGTTTCATACTAAAGATACGGTTTCAATAAAAGAAAGATCAAGGCCCTGGCTTCTGAGAGAAATCTACAGGAACAGGTTCTCAGATTTCAGGTCCACCCTTGGCCTTAAAATGAATGCTATGAGTAAGTCAGGCTGTTTCTTTCATCAGGCATAACTGTAATTGGATTAAAATTGAAACATTGCTCCATAAAATGGAGTCCATAACTGGCACTGTTATTGTCTCTAGGAACCTATGGTTTGATAGGTCTTGGGGCCTCAGGGGACAACGTGCTACTGATATTTTACTAATTGGACATTAGAATTAAAATGACACCTAATGACCAGTGGCTATATTCATAGATGAGCTCATCTCTCAACCCTTGTCAGAGAAGCTTCTTCTTGCAGTCGAATACAATTAATGCAGAGACTCTGGTCTGTATGCAGAGACTAAGAGACTAGAGTGCTCAGGTCTAAATGACTCATCTATTTCAGCCACCCTAACCCTAAGGCTGGGGGATCTTCAGGAAAAAATGAGTAATTTTGATCAGTTGTAGAACTTTTTAATAGTCTCCATCTGTTGCAAAACTGATTTTCTTTGATTCATCATGAAAGCCACCCTTATCTGTAAATATAAGAATGAGCTGCTTATAAGATAGTAAGAGATTATATTGTTTTAGGAAAGTGGTAGAAATAGATTCTCGGGAGCCTATGGCCTTACTAACCATGGATACTTGGTGATGTTTACAATAACAGGAATAAATTTCCTCCTGTTGAGTGGGCCTTGTACAATTGCCTAGTTGTCTATTACTTCCAGGGTGAAAGAGCCACTATTGAATCAATAGAAATATTTTGCTTAGCCAGTCATTGTGGTTTCAGACTTTATAACTGGGTGAGACAACTGATTGCTTTTTTCCCTTTGCAGGTTCCAAAACACCTTCCAAACAGAGCAATAGTCTTCAGGAGAAGGTTTCCAGATCAGTTCCAGCTCAATTGCTCCAATTCCTGTGTCTGAAGTATAGTGTCTTCAGTAACAAGGTATTATCTTCAAGTTCTGGGAGGCAAGTGATGCCTATGGAAATAGCCCATATTTGTGTGTGAGTCTCTTGGACTGTTCTGACCATTCATTCAGTTTCTTTTATGAGACTTGGGGCCATGATTGTTTAAAATTATTATTCAAAGATATGTATTGATTATTCTTCTGTTTTTGTTTTTCTGTCCTAAATTCTATTTTGTATTTAAATAATTATAGTTTCATTTGTTTTCTTTCTGTAACTTCTTGGATGTCTTTATTCCTCTCTTCAGTGCATAGTATTGCTTTTAATATGATTTGTAAGGCTGGTTTGGTGAACATGAGTTCTTTCAGACTGCTTATATCATGAAAAGGGTTTTTCTTCCAGCCCCCTTCAACTATCACAGTTTTCCTAGATAAATTAGTCTAGATTGATATCTTTGGTTTGGTTATTTAGAACATGGAATGTATGCTTTAGCCGCTTCTGGCTTCCATTGAAATTTCAGGTGTTAGTCTAATGGGTTTTCCTTTATATGCAAATTGTGGTTTTTCTCTTGCAGTTTTCAATATCTTTTCTTTGTTCTGTCTATGTACTGTTTTTACTATGATATGCCATGGAGAACTCTTTTCTTGTCCTTTCTGTTTTGAGTTCTGTGGAATTCTTGGGTCTGTAAGAGTATGTGTTTTCTAAATTTAGGGAAATTTTCTTCTATAATGCTATTGATGATCTTGTCTCAACCATGACCTGGGATTTTTTTCCTTCCTCTATGCATATAATTCATAGAATTTATCTTTTCAATGTGTTCCAAATTTTCTGCACATTTCTTTCATGTTTTTAAAAGTGTGTTTTTAAAAGTGTTTTCAATTCCTCTACTTAATCATCATATCTTCTACATTATCCATTCTACTATAAGGCTTTCCCATGAATTTTTGAATTGGGTTATTGAGATTTTCAATTTCATCTTCATTTTAGCTTGTGTTTTCTTTAGCATTTGTATCCTTTGCCTAAATTTACTTATCAAGTCTTGAATTTTCTTTGTCATTTCCTTCAGCCATATGTCTGTACTTTCTTGAGCATCACTCATGAATTTATTCATATCCTCTTTGAGGTTACTGGAGTGTCTTCATTAAACTCAATAAATATGATTATTTTATCATATTTATGATCATTCTTTTAAGTTCTGTGTCTTGGGGTTCTGCTGAGTAGTTCTCAAGCTGAAACATTTCTACAGTACTAGAAGGTCTTGAAGGGGGACATATTCTCTTGGCTTTTCATATCATTTGTGTTTTTGCATTGTGACCTGAACATATGGACTTCCTGTGTTGGTTGTGTGTCTGATATGAAATTCTAGTCTATCTTTTTTGAGTAGAAGTTTGTCGTTTTTATTATTATCAAGTTAGTTGATTTCAGACCAGAAATAACAAATTAGCTGATCAATCATTCATATTCTCAGTATTGATTTTTGATTGAAGATATGGGGCTGACTCTAAGCTGGTCCAGTGTGTGTGATAGTCAATCACAGGTAGGCCTGGGACTGTGGAGATTGTGGTGGGTGGGTAGGGTTATGGTACTTCATCATCCTAGTCAGGATCATCAATGGGCATGATCTAAGCTATTCCTGGGATTATGCAGGTAGCATTGTATGGGCATTTCTCTGGGAACCTCACCAGACTAGTCCAGAGTGCAAGCTGAGTAACCCAAGCTAGTTTGTGGAGTATGGAGATAGCAACATTGCTGGTGGCATTCTGGCTATCTTGTGATGGTAGTCAGTATGACAAGGTGAACAGCAAAAGCTAGTCTAAGTAGTCTGGAGATTCTATTTTTTTTTCTCAATGATGAAAATGTTTTAAACATTCAAGTACAAAAGTTCTTTTCATAGATGTAGGCATTAATTTCTTTGGATTAAATATTTAAGAGAGATATATCTAAGTGAGAAAGAAATATTTTTGGAACTTGTAAAATATACACAAGAGTGTTTAGTAATAATATATTTTTTGAGTATGGTCTTATATGTGGCAGTGGTTGGCCTGAAACTCACTATGTAGACCACTCTGATCTCAAAGTCACAGACATCTGTCTACCTCTTCTTTCCAAGTATTTGGATTAAAGGCATTTCCATGACCAGCTTGCTGTAACCATTTTAAAATAAAAAACATAAAGCATCCAGTTACTTTACATTCTCAACCTAAGTTAAAATTGTCACTATTTTTAATTTGGGGCATGTATTGATATCTCATTGCTGGTTTAATTATAATTCCCCTAATAGATAATCATGTGTTTACTTGCCATGTACAATGAAGCTATTTCATCCTCGGTGATAAATCTTTTCATACTGTTTGTCTTTAGGATAGTTTGTTTGATGTTACGTCTGAGTCTTTTTTTCCAGAGGAAATAGCAAGATCTATATTTTTTGGTATTTAAGTTACATTGTTGCTTAACAGACTTCAGTGAATGAGTCAAATAATCATTGAAGACACATCTTAGTAAATAGGCTTATAATAACAAGAGAGTAAACGCTTATGTTGTACAGGAGTTTGAAAATGTATTTAAAATGAATTTTGAAAAATCACTGGAAAATTACTCATAATTTTCCATTTAAATGCAAATCAATGAAAATCTGTGGGTTTTAGAACAAAATTAATATTTACCACATTTTATTTGATAAAATAAATGGCTGGCCCCAAGCCTTCAGACATGTCTAGTAAATTTTACAAAGTTATTTCAATTACAAAAGAATGGTTTAACTGAAAACCAAATTAAAACAAACTTCATATATAATAAAACATTAATTAAATATCTATTATTATTTTATTAAAGATACATTTCATTTTAAAAGAAGAATAGCAACCCTATAACATTTAGAAATGAGGTATTGTAGTTTTGTACTTTCAGCATATTTAACTTTATAATTACTACTGAGTCTTAAACATGCTTTTTATCTTATAGACACAGCCGCTTTAAAGATACATAGTATGCAAATATTTTCTGCAAGTTGATGATTTGTCTCTGTATTCAATTCACAGAACTTTTCATGAGATTTTGGGTCGGTTATTATTTAAGAGAGGTAGTTTTAGCAAATTTTCATTTACCAAGATTTTGCTTTTAAGTATAAAATGTCTCTCCTAATACCCCTAGATCACAAACCATTTTCCCACTTTTAAAGTAAATTTATATATATATATATATATATATATATATATATATATACATATGTATATATATATAGTTTTGGGTTTCATATTTATACATATTAACTGTAATTTTATTATATAAATGCACACGATTTGTTTAGCATATACCTAACTATAAACTTAGAATGATTATAAAGGCCATTTGTTATTCATTTCAACTTCAAAATGAATTTGCTAGGAAATTGGAACTTCTTTTTTGTCAGTTAATCTTGTAATCTCAGACCTCTCTAAGCTTATTTGTTAATTTTCATAGGATTTTTAGATTTATTGGAATTTCTTCTGTAGACAATCATTTCATCTCAAATAAAAACAGATTTCTTTTTTGTTTTGCAATGTACATGTATTTTCTGAGAGTGTTTAAACATAAATGAATTATCTTAAATTATTTTAATGTGTTAATTGATCTAGCTAATAGTCTTCTGTATCTTTATATGATGAATCACAATAAAAAATTTTAAAATATTGAACTAATCATCCATTCCTAAAAGGCATTTGAATTTAGCATATAATTACTTTTATACATTAGTATGTTTGACTTACAAATAATTTGGAATGATATTTAAATTAGTTGTCTTTTCTGTAAATCGTTGTCGGTTTTGATATCAGAGAAATACCAGTCTCACAAAATCAACTGACAACTTAATTATCTTAAAAGTGTTATCTATCCTTCTACTTTTGTAAGTTGCTTTTATAATTCATCTTTAAATGTTTGTTGGAATTATATATTAAATAAGATGGGCATGTTGAGTGTGATGGTGCATGCCTTTAATCCAGACACTTTTGACGCAGAGGCAGGTGCATCTCTGCGAGATCAAGGCTAGCCTGGTCTCCATAGTGAGTTCCAGGATGCGGCTACAGGGAGACCCTGCCCCACAAAACCAAAAATAGAAAACAATATAAATAACGTGGGTCTGCACATTTCTCTTTTAGAAACATTGGTTTATTAATTCAGTTGTAAAAGTACTAATAGATCTATTTTGGTTTCATTTAGAGTAAATTTTGTTCATTTTTTCAGTAGTTGTACCATTCTATCAAAGTATTGAAGTTTATATTTTTCAAATTCCTTGTAGCAACCCTATCATTTTCTTTTTTTAAGACAGGATTTTGCTGTGCATCCCTGACTAGCTTGATCTCATGATCCCAAGAGTACAAGTGTTTACACCATACTTGGTGCTGTTATGATTGTTTTCATGTTTGGTGATAGTCCCTATTTAATATTTAGTGATATGTGATTTTTCTCATGTTTTCACTCTTATTAGAGACACAATATTACTGAGTTTCTGTGACACTACATCTGATTGTGTAGCTCTGGCTGGCCTGGAACTCACTATGGATTCCAGGCTGGTCTTTACCTCACAGGCATCCTCCTGCCTATGACTCTGCAGTGCTAAGATTGAAGGAGTGTGCCAAAACACCTGATTATTTTTAGCTCTGTTTTGTTTGTTTAGTTTTACATCATTTTTCTCATATCGCTTTAATTAATTTAAATTACTTTTACATTCATATACAACATTTTCTTCCTAATAATGTTTGCGCACTTCTTCTTCTTCTTCCTTCTTCGTCTTCTTTTCCATTTGTTGACTTAGAATCTTAGGTTATTGATCTTAAGATTTTGACTCATTTCTAATAAAAGTCTTCAGTGCTGTAAACTTCTTTTTCAGCACTTTTAAGCCTGTGATCCAATAGTTTTTTGCATTACGATTTTCATTTAGATTTACGTTTTCATTTTGTTTTTAAAATATATAATTTATTATTTTTACTTTACGTGTATGAGTGTATTGCCTGCTAGTATGTAAAAGTGCACCATTGTCATGCAATGCGGGCAGAGGTCAGAAGAGGGCATCAGGTTCTCCTGGAACTGGAGTAATGTATGGTTGTTATCCACCATGTGGGTACTTGGAGTTGAAACCAGGTCCTCTGTAAGAGCATCCAGTGCTCTTTATTGCTGAGCTACCTCTCCAGCCTCAGATTTACATATTTTTAAAATTTCATTTCAGATTCACTGTTGGACCCACTGATTATGTACAGTGTGTTATTTAACATAAGAGTATAGTCTTATTTTCTCATTTATTTCCAGTATTATCAGACACAGTATTTCATACAACTTTAGTTTTTAAAAAATCTGTTGAATTTTCTTTTATGGTTCAGGAAATAAATTATCTTTGTGAGGGTTTTGTAGGTTCCTGAGAAAATCATATTTTTTAGGGCCTGGAGAGATGGCTCAGTGGTTAAGAACACTGACTGCTCTTGAAAAAGACCTGGGTTTGATTCCCCACACTCACATGGCAGCTAACAACCATCTGTAACTCCAGTCCCAGGGAATCTGACTCTTTCTTCTGACCTCTGTCTGCATTGCACAACACAGATGCACCTACATACATGCAAGTAATACACTTGTACACATAAAAAAAATAATAAATAAAAATGAAATAAATTATATTTTTGCTGTTGTTTAATGGAGGAGTGCTGTGTATGGCAGTAGTCAAGTTTATTATTAGGTAAAAATGACTGACTGAAAATATGTCTATTATAAGAATCCAGTCATTCAGTACTATTTAATTCCTGGGCAAAATCTAGTGGTTTTTTTTTTCTTCCTCTTCTTTTACAATACTATTTCAGACTGTGCACCCATGAAATAAGTTTTGGGGATCAATTTGCAGAAGAGGTGACTTTGAAAGTTCACTTTAACTTACAAATTTAGCATCAGGTTGCTGCAGAAGTGGACATTTTGTATTTTAGTCTCATGTTTTGGTAAGCTACTGAGCTTAGGAAGTTCCCAAGATGCTAGACTTCATTTTTCTTCACTGTCTCTCACAGTTGAAAGTGCACATGCCTCAGACAAGGTCTGCCACCTGTTTAGTTTGCCTCTGCACTAATCTCGGATTCCTATAGAGTCAATCAGAAAAACCAACATGGCCCCAAAGAGAACACCAAGAACCTTTTAGCTGGTCCATAACTGACAAGTTGGGGTAAAAGCAAAGATACAAACACCCACCCAACAAAGGTGAAATCAGATATCTGTACTATAAAACAGGACCAACAATATAAATTTTCTTCCCTATGTTCCACTGCAAAAACACAAACAAAATGAATAATTGAGACAATAAGCCTCCCCCAGCAATTAACACTTCTGTCATAATATTTCCAAAGGAAAGCAACTTAGTTGATATATAGTACAATGATTTTAAAAGAGCAATTATAAATATATTCACAGAAGTCAAAGATGATATAGGTAAAAAAACTGAATGAAGACTACAAATCCACAAATATAAACAAAGAAAAATAAATAAAACAATCCTATAAATGAAAGAATTTGATAAAGAGGTGCAATCTGGAAAAAAAAAGTTAAACTGAAATAACATTTGAAAGAAAAACACCAGACTTTAAGCAACAACCTCAGAGGAAGGCCTTGCCTATAGAAGGGATCAAGTAAAAAGAGAATATCATATCTGAAAGACAATATAAACAAAATGGATCATTCACTCAAAAAGTGTTTAAATCTAAAATAACCAAAAATGGAACATACAGGCATTCTGAGACACTATATTTTTTTTAATCTATGGGTCATATGTAGAGAAGCAAAAGAAACACAGGTCAAAATACAGGGAATACTTTCCACAAAATCATAGAAGAAATTTTCCAAATATAAGGAGTTACCTATTAAAATTCAAGAAACATACAGAACACTACATAGAAAAGAACATACAAGAAACATCCCATGTCATATAATAGTTACAATACTTAATGTATAGAAAAGAGAAAAGATAGTAAAAGCTGCAAAAGAAAAAGATTAAGTCACATACAGAAATAGTCCTTTTAGAATAACAGCTGATTTTTCAATGGAGACTACGAAAACCAGAAAGACTTTGATGAATATCTTACAAGTCTTAACACACATGCTTTCAAGTTCTGGGAGACAATGACCCCTTTTCTGAAGATACTACACAGTTTAGATGCAGGACTTGGAGAAATTGAGCTAGATCACATCTGGAAGTCTCCACCCCAAAGACTTGGCAGGTGTTATCCAACCTGACAAGGGAGAAATCTCCAATCAGTGATCCCACCCAGTTATAAGACTTAGGAACCATGGCAGTGTGCAGCTCAGCAAAGTATCTCTATCTGTAAAATAGAGGCACTTTTATCCTGGGGATAATAAACAAGTGTCTAATTAGACTTAAGGTTCACTTAATATAGGAGGGAATCCATGCATGGTATGATAAACATAGTCAAATACACATGGTTGGAGCAGTCATAGACCCTAGAGAATAACTTACTACTGACATTTTCTTAATTCAATATAATTTCTTACTACATTCTAAATATTTAACATTGTATTTGCAGGTAAGTATAGCCCTCCACCACTCATCAAAGAAGTTTTTATTTGCAACAGATGCAGAAAATGATAAGGTTCCATGACTGATAAAAAATGCAGATAGTAAGCGATTGTATAATGCTTTATTAATAACATTTTTGTCATGGTGATAAAACACCATGACCAAGGCAAATTATAAGAGGTAGTTTATTTGACTTATGCTTCCAAAGGGATGTTTTCATCATGGTGGGACAAGTATGGCAGGAGACAGCCAGAGCAGAAAGTTGAGCTCTCACATCTTCAAGCAGGCACAGGAATCAGAGAGAGACAGAATGAAAGGGGGAATTCTATATACTCTCAAAACCTACTCCCGTTAATGTGCTTTCTCCAGCAAGGAAAATGAAAGGGTACTAAATGGAAAAGAAGAGGTCAAATTATCCTTATTTGAATAAACAACACTACAACAGCAACACAATAGGAAATAACAAACATCAGTCCATAGTAACTAGATATTAATGGCTTCTATTCCCCAGCAAAAGGACACAGACAAACTGATTGGATTATAAAAGAAGATCAATCCATTGATTTGCTGTCTCCAAGAAACATACCTCACTAATTATTGACACCATCTGAAGGTAAATGAATTGAAAAGTTTTTTCATGCAAACAGAATTAAGAAAAAAGCGGATGTAGTTATTCTAATATCCAACAAAGAATTCAAACTAAAACTAGTCAGAAGAGAGAGGGAAACTGGCTTCATATTCACTGATGAAAAAATACATCAGCAAGATATTATAATCCTGAACATATATGCACTACACATGGGGCACCCCATTCATAAAAGAAATATTACTTTTATCTAAAATTACATATTGACACCAACACAGTTATAGTAGACAACTTCAGTACCTCACTGTCACCAATCTACATGTCATCTGCATAAAAACTAGAGAAACCCTGAAGTGACACCATAAGTCAAATGGACCTAACACATATGTACAGAGCATTCCACCCAAACAGAAAGAACACACTTTCTTCAAAGCAGCCTGTGAAGTTTTTACAAAATTATGACATAAAACAAGTCTCCACATGTTTAGGAAAATTAAATTATCATCCTGTATTCTATAGTACCACAAAGACATAGAACTAGATATCAACAAGAATAAAAAAGAGAAAAAGTATACAAACTCATGGAAATTAAACAACATGCTATTGAATAAAGTTTGGAACATGGGAGAAATCAAGAGGAAATTTTAAAATTCTTAAAATTGAATGAAAATGCAACACAGCATACAAAAGTCTATGCGACACAATAATGGAACTCCTAAGAGGAATATTTGTAGCTTTAATTGTCTCTACCAGATAATTAAAAATCTCTCACATCAATAAGTTAATGATGCATCTGCAGTCCATGGAAAGTCATGAACAAACAACAGCTAAAAAGGGTACAAGGTAATGTAATTAATTAATTTCAAGCCTGAAATTAGTGAACTAGAAAAAAGAAAACAATAAAAAGAATCAATGAAATGAAGAGTTGGTTCTTTGAGAAGATTAGTAAGATTGACAAAGCTTTAGCCTAATTGACCAAAAGAAAGTGAGAAAGGATCCAAACTAACAAACTCAAAGACGAAAAAGGGGCATTACAGCAGATACTGAGGAAATTCTGAAAACCATATGGACATATCTTATAAATGTATTATTTCAGTAAACTAGAAGATCTAAAAGATATGAGTACATTTCCAGATTTGTACAGCCTATGACGGTTAAATCAAATTCATATAAATAATTTAAACAGACCCATAACAACTAATGAGACAGATGCCATAATTAAAATTCTTCCAACTAAAAAAAATCAAAAACAAGACCAGATGAACACAGTGTAGAATTCTACCAATTCTGCAAAGAGGAACTAGATTCTTCAAAGTATTCCATTAAATAGAAAAGGAAAGAACACTCCCAAATTATTTTTATGAAGCTAGTTTGTTCTAATACAAAAACATATGCAACAACATAAATGAAATTTAAAGTCCAATCTCCTTGATGAACATAAACAGAAAAATTTTGAATAAAATATATGCAAACAATATGCAAGAACACATCCAATGGAACACAAATTAAATCCACTTTGAGATTTCATAATATTCCATTCAGAATGGGTAGCATCCAAAAAGATATACACAAAGTAAAAATAAACAATAAATTCTGGCAAGGATCTGGAGAAAGCAAAACTCTTATCTGCCGCTGATAGGAGTGCAACCTGATGCTGCTACTGTGAAAATCAGTGTGCTGAGTCCCAGAGAAGCTACAGACTGTTCTACCATGGGATCCAGCCATGCCACTGTTCAGCATAAACCCCAAAGACTACACCTCTCTACAGAAATACCTGCTCATCCATGTTCACGCTCCCTTTTTTTATAACAGTCAGATTGAACACAACCTAGTTGTCCACCAAATGATGAATGGATAATGAAGGTTACATACACAAAATGAAATAGTTTAAGCGTTTAAATATATGACACTATGAAATTCACATGGAAATGGATAGAACTGGAAACAATCATCCTGAATGAACTAACCAAGACCCAGAAACAAATGTCGAATCTTCTCTCTCATACATGAATGCTAGCTTTGAAGCCTTAGTTAAGCTACATTCAATTTGAAAATCCAGAAAGTTCAGTAATTAATAAATGACTAGGTACAGATATATGGCTTCCTAGGAAGTGTGGCAGATTGCAGTGTTATAAAGGGTGAAAAGGGGTAATAGAATTGGCAGAGTTAAATGTGTTGGGGAATGAGAGGGCATGGCAGAGAAGGGAGTTTGGAGAAGGATAACTAATGCTAAATTCATTTAGAGAAAGCCATGTGGAAACCTACACCTATACAAGCCTCTTAAAGGAAATATATATTATAAAGAGATTAAAAGGAGTTATAACAATGGTCACTGCCCATACTACACAGCATAGGTTAACAAAATAAAAGAACAATGCCTGTAATGGACCACCTTTTTGAACATGTTGTCCAGAGATTCCATAAACTCTCAAACAATACTGGCAATTGCCTCTGTTCTTGTTTACCTGCCAGAAATTCACAGTAGGACTCCTTTGCTAAAGTACATTATATGCATGAGATAGACAAAAATCAAGGAGAAATCAAGGTTACTCTAACTTGAAATCAAGGTGACTTCTAACTTCAAATCCTTATCCCTACTGACTAGTTTTCATAGTGCTGCAAGCTACCTGAAGAGAAAATTTATCATTAGCCCTGGCCATCTGTGACTGCTGTGAGCAACATGATCAACTGGCCTGGCAAGGCATGCATAACTGTGCAAAAGTAATATGAATATTATGCAAGTATCTAGATACTTTCTGATTCGATTTAAGGTCTTCTTCATAGGATGGAGCCCATACCTGATATATGGCCTAGGTGTCTGCAATTAAAAATATCACAGGTCATGGTAATGAGCCTAATAGTATAATTCTGCTAAATAGATACAGTATTAAACTGATTTCTAATGAGTTATTGCTATACGCATAGTTTAATGCATTTCTCAACTCTCAGCTAAGAAGCCCTCTTATACAGCAGATAATGATTAATACAGAGAACCACAACTGGTCAACATGCAGGGAATAAGAGGCTGCAGACTGTTTCTCCCTGAATAGGACAGCTATATGTAACATTTGCCTTCTCAGGCTCAGGGATCTTTGCACAACGAGGCAGGGGAAGAGCTCATAAGAGCCAAAGGAGGTGGATGATCACAAGGAGACAGTTTTCTAGATATCTTGTTGGTTCCTTACACAAATCCATAACAATGGTGACAGCATCCACAAGTCCCAAGTAAGCTCAAGCAAGACAAAGTCCGAGCATTGGCATGGGGACTTGATTAAGAAGCCTTAACCCTTCTTGAGAAACTATTAGCAACTGATGGCTGCTGGGAGGAGAAGAGTCAGTTTCATTTAAGTGTGAGACTCTTGCTACATTGACCAGGTTTCAGTGAATGAACCCACACCAAAGGATAACTGGCATATATGTATATATTAGAGTACAGGTAATTGGGTAGAATGTCGGCAAGGAGGCTAGGGGAGGGGATCTTACGTGTGTGTGTGTGTGTGTTTGTGTATGTAAGATTAAGTATAAAGTGACAGATCTAGATCAATAAAATTATGTCATTTTTAAACATTTTTTAAAAAAATTTATTGAGCTTTTGTACATTTCATACATACAACAGTTCTTAATCAAATTTAGATTCCCTCCCCCAACTGGACACCATGCGTTCTGCTGTATGTGTTAAGTCATATCCAGTCAACCATTTGTACCCAGATCCTGGCTGCCCATTTCTCTTCTGCACTCTGGGCCCTCACTGATTGAGTCAGCATGGGTTTTGCGCTAGACACCACCATTGCTGCAAGTTCACATGTGAGAGCTTCTAGACCTGAAAGCCTCTGTTTCCCAGTGTTCATCGACCAACCCTGGCTCTTACAATCTTTTCATCCCCTCTTTTTGAGTGGTCCCTGTAATGTGGATGGATGAGGTTTAGTTAAGTAGTCTCATCCAAAGACACACACTCTGCAGTCTCGTATTCTCTAAAACTTGGCCAGTTGTGACCTTCTGTGTGCACTGCATTCTGTTGTATAACGAAGCTTCACCTGTGAGAGTTGAAGCATGTACCAATATTCTCTCCATCCCCTGTTTCACTATGTTCCATGAGCCTTAGGTATACAGGTTCCACTGTAACTATGTCACCTAAGGATGGGCATCTCTCAGACATATATTATCTGTGTGTGACAAGTTGTAGGCGTCTGCAGTAGCCTCCATCTGTTGCAAAAATAAGCTTCACTGATGGGGTGTATGGTATACTTGTCCATAAATATTAGGATCCATATTAAGCATATGGTAAGAAGTTTCATTTTTCTAGAGATATGACAGAGATAGGGTTTTCTTTGTGACCTAGCTGTGCATATTTGGCTGTGTTTACAGTGCCACGTATGAGATCACTTCCATTGAGATGCCTTTAAGTCCAATTAAATAGCTTTTGAATATTTCCCAGATAACAGTGCCACTACTACACCAGTTAAGGTAGTATGCTGTGCTAATCACTATGGTTATTAGGCTTTAGGATGGGATTGGACCACTGACTGATTTTCTCCCTTAGAAGCTTGCACAGTATCCTCTAGAACTATGAGCTCTAAATATCAGGTGGAAGGTTTCTAGTTCAGTTTCTGAACCATTGTTCCAAGTCCTGTGTCTGAAGTATGTCCAGTCTTCAGCAGTAGAGTCTTATCTTCATGTTCTGGGAGAAAACCAAGAACTCGGACAATAGCCTATGTTATTTTCGGAGACCCTTGAACTACTCTGATCATCCACTTGAAAGGAGGTCTCTCCTGTCTGGTCCTATTCTCGTTGCCATACAGCCTCTGTGTATGCACTAATGGTCAGACACTATATGTGAATTTCTCAAGGAGTTCTCCAGCCAACACATTTCTCTCTGGCTTTCTTAATCTCTCAAGATACATTCATCTCTCTTCTCTCTCCTCCTCTCCAACTTCCCTCCTCCCTCCCAGTCCAAGCTCTCCCATTATCCCCACACTATCCCCAGTATCATCTGCCTCCCACCATACCCTCTCTCCTGAGTTAATTCCTCTCCCACCACCATGGACCCTTACATATCCTTCATTCTTCCCCTCAAAACTGAATACTCCCACCTTATCCCTACCTCCGCCTGGTAACATCTGTTCCCTACTAACTCCCTCTTTTGGGCTCTCTCTTTCCTCCTTGTTTCCTGCCCATTTTCCTGGCTCCTGCCAGTACATTGGGATATGTACTCACATATAAGGGAATTGTGCGATGATCTGCAAATGAGGGAGAATGGGAATCACTTGCTTTTCTGAGTTTGTGTTACTTCACTTAGTATAACAGTCTCTAGAATTCTGTAGCTTTCAAAATTTCAGAGGAGGAATTTTCATACTGACATTGTGGTTCTAAAGTTAATCTGAAAGAACAATTTGGTGAGATACGGCAAGAAAGGATTTACTAAAAATAAAAGTAATTTGTAATGTTGGGTGTTAAAATATTGTATGAACAAAATAATTAAGTTTCTATGTGAAATTTGTTATGTAAACTACAACTAAATCAATACTTTCTCTCCTAACATCACAATTTTAATTTAAAAGTACAATTACCTTATATCAACATTGGCATAAATAATAGACTGGAATTATCAGTAAAGGATTTTGAAAATGCCATCTTAAAAATGCTTGCATAATTAAAAGTACTTAATTATCAATTATAAATTCCTCAAAAATAAAAGAAAATAATAAAAATATATGCACAGAACCTATTTTTTAAAAATAGCAATGTTTCAAAACTTAAAGTCAAAATTTATACAAAGAAATTCAACATGTAACAGATTTAAAACAAGAATCACTGGATCATCTCAATTTTAAAGAATAAAGGACATAAGGAGTGTCCAGTAAACATGAGGACAGAAGAATAGAGCCTAAATCATACAGAGAAAATATACTGAAGAAAAATGGAATAATGAACTGAGGGATAATACAAAAGAATTTCTATTCATAGCTTTGGAGTTCTATCATGAAATGAGGCATAATGCAGAAGTAACAAAATAAAGTTTAAAAAATGATTGAATTCTTTTTAATTGGGAAAAATTAATAACCATGTATATTGAGTATACTGAGAAAAAAAAACTTACATGAATTAAACCCAACAAGGATGTGTCACTAGGGTTGGGAATCTCTCAGACACATTTTCTCTGTATTTAACCAGTTCTACAACTCTGTAATAGTCTCCATCTGTTGCAAAAAGAAGCTTCTTTGATGAAGGATGGAATGTACACTTGTCTGTAACTATGAGGATGCATATATAGAAAAATATGATATATTATTCATAAGAAATCCCAACATTTCCACAAAAAACTTTGAGAAAAGATAAACACTTTCAACAAAGTGGCAGGTTAAAATCAATCTAGAAAATCAGTAGCCTTTCTGTATACAAGAAACATCAATCAGGAAAAGTTCAGGGAAACACTTTAATTCAAAATACATCTAGGTATAAACCTAAGCAAAGACATTAAAGACCAATTTAATGAAATTTTAAATATTTGAAGAGAGAGTTTGAGGAAGAGTCAAAGAAAAGGAAAGACTTTTCATGGTCATGATTGGTAGAATCAATATAGTGAAAATTATCATCCTACCAAAAGCATCTTACAGAATTAACGCATTCTCAGTAAAAATGTCCATGGCATTCTTCACAGAAACAGAAAAATCCATCCTAAAATTCATACGGAAAGCCAAAAGACTCCAGATGACCAAAGTAATTCTGAGCACAAAGGGCAATGTTGGGGGGATTGACATATTTGACCTCAAACTACTTTATGAAGCTATAGTCATAAAAAATATTCATGGTATTGGCACAAAAACAGACTTATAGATCAATGGAACAAAACAGAAGATCCAAACCTGCTTCCTCTCTAGGACTCTCACAAATGTGGGCTCTCTGAAGTTTCAGACACAGTAGTCAGTGGAGTACACAGGGTGCACCTTCTCTGATCACTCTGAATCTTGTCAACAATGTGCTGTCTACAATTGTCTGGGGGGCACTTATGCTGAAGCCATTTATAAGTGTAATATTCCAACAGTTGTGTTTGTTTCTCTCATTTGTTACTATGGGAACAAATGTCAAGAAAAAGGACTTCAGGGCTGGAGTGATGATTCAGCAATTAAGAGCACTGGCTGCCTTGCAGAGGACCCACGTTTGGTTTCTGACACCTAGACGTGACTAACAACTACCTCTTTTTAACTCCACTTCCAGGCAATCCAAGACTCTCTTCTGTCTTTCATGGACATTGCATGACATGGGTGCCCTTACATACATTCAGACAAAACACTCATATACATAAAATAAAATTAGATAATTTGCAAAAGAAAAGGGATTGTAGATGGCCACAGTTATGCATACCTGGTGTTGTGTTGCTGGCTGTCAAATTCTTGTAACATCTGTACTTTAAATTGAACTATCTGTCAGAGTTTTAGAGGGACTCTAATATGACCAAAGTAATGTACAATTTCTAACAATTGACCTATGGTTATAGCTCAGTGGCAAAGCACATCCCTGATGGACTTGCACTACTGAGCATCTCCAGATCCACTCAAGAGAGAAAAAAAGCACAGCAACAACTGGTACATTGCAAAAATCATGCGCAGACCTGCCATAGCAATAAATTTAAAATTAAAGCAATCACAATGGAATACTAATAGACTTGAAAAGATCAAAATCATTGTAAAATAAGTTTAAAAAATAATTTTACATGTACTTGTAAAATCTCTTTACCTTTGCCATATAACAACCAAATCATAAGGATAAAAATCAATCATATTCATGTGGAATATCCATACTCAAGAGGAGAAGATACAAAGAAAATAAATTATATGCCAAAGTACAAACATATTTAGGCCATTTTATAATTTTGTCTTCTCTTATCAATAAATGCTGTACCCATAGATGAGTTCATCTATCAATTCTCATCAGAGAAACTTCAACTTGTAGAAGAAGAGAATTATCACAGAGACCTACAACTGGTCAGCAAACACAGAATAAGAGCCTGTTGAGTTCTCGAGCCTAAATAGGACATCTATATGATCCACATCTCCCTTCAAGTCTCAGGGATCCTTGGAGAAGTAGGGGGCAGAACAGTTGTAACAGCCAGTTGTTGGATAACTGCAAGGGACCACTGTTTTCTGGATACTAGGACAATTATACATATGAACTCAGAGAAGCTATTGGTACTTGATTGCTGCTGGGAGAGGAGTCAGTTTTCTTTATGACTATGGCCCATGGTGGGTCAAACCAGCTCCAGGGTGGGTTCCACACTCAAGAGTATTTGGACAACACAGATTGGAGTCAATGAGAAAAAAAGTAAAAAAGTTTAACTTGAAGTTGTGTGGGTTGGGAGGTAGGGTGGATCTGGGAGAGAGAGAAATGCAATCAAAATTTATTTTATGGGCTCTCCGTATTTCCAGGGCTAGATTGTGTACAACCTGCTCAAGATTTTGACCAGCCTGCTGAGTTAGCTAGAAACCAGCCCACCATATCCACATTATACACACAAGTTTGGATTATGACTGCTCTTGTTGCTGACCAACCTGATAAGTTAGCCAGAACACTGCCTACCCACCTCAGTCTTTACACTCCCAGGCCAAGCTTGTGTTGCTCTCCTTATACTCCTGACTAGCCTGGAGAAATCGCAAAGACCCTGCCAACCCTAGCTTTGTGTACACACATACGTCTATCTGTAATTGTCCAGCTTGCACACAAGACCAGCTTGGAATAACTGCTGTCCCTTCCATCAAAATTCCATACTGAGAATCTGAAGGATTGACCAAGTAGCTTGTTATACCTGATCTGAAATCAAACTAGGAAAACAACAAAAACAGAACCAAACTTTCATCAAACAAAGGCAGGCTAGATTTTAATATCACACATATAACAAAAGAAGTCTGTATGTAAAGATCACATTGCAAAATAACAACCTCTATGAAAAGCCAAACCTTACCAAAACCCACTACTCCTATACAAATGTTCTACAATGAGAACTACCCAGGGGAACTCCAGGGTACAGAATTTAAAAGAACAATCATAAACATAATCAAACAATTCAAGGAGCTTAAAGAAGACATGCACAGACACCCCAATGGATTCAAAGAGAATGTGCATGAAGTAAAACTCCAGACAACTCAAACATAGGCTGAATTACATGGAAAAGTCAATTAAAGATTTGAAAAGTGAATGCAGAAAGAGATAGAAGTACTGGATAAAACTCAAGCTGAAATAAAGATGGAATTGAAATACTCAATAACCCAATTCAAAAATTCAGGGGAAAGACTTGCAGTAGAATGGATAAAATAGAAGATAGAATCTTGGAACTTGAATCTATACTACAGCAATAGGTCACTCAGTCAAAGAATATGATGAATAAAAGATCACAAAAGGAATATGCAGAAACTTTGTGAAAGAATTAAAATATACAATTTATGAATTATTGGCATATAGGAAGGAGAAGAATCCCAGGTCATTGGTCTAGATCAGATTTTCAACAGGATTATAGAAGAAAACATCCCTAAATTAAGGACAAATATACTCATACAGATACAAGAAACCCACAGAACACCAAATAGGACCCAAGAAATTTCCCTTGACATATCATTGTAAAGACACTGAATATACAGAAAAAAGAGAGGATATTGAAAACCACAAGTCACATAGAAAGGAAAACTCATCAAAATAGCTGAATTTTTAAGAAAAACTTTAAAAGCCAGAAAGGCTTGGAGCAAAATATATCAAGCTGTACAAGACCACAAATGCCAACCCAGATTATTTTCCCCAGTAAAGCTATCTTTCATAGTTTAAGGAACAAGAAAATTTTTCCACAATATAAACAAGCTAGGTGAATTCATGTCTACCAAATCAGGCCTCTAGAGAATACTGGAAGCAATGCTAAAGACTAAAAAGAGAAATAAACATAGTCATGAGACTATATATTGAAAAAAATGAACCTATTATTACTGAAACACAAAATAGGACTAAGACCAAAACCAGAAAATAAAATGACAGTAACCAGCACACATCTTTCAATAATAATCTTGAATGTTAATGGCCAAAACTTCCCAATCAAAAAGCATAGGGTAATTCCAAGGAGTGTGAAACTAAGTCCATCTTTTTGTTGCCTAAAAGAAACTTATCTTAGATTCAAGATAGACATTATCTTAGAGTGAAAGGATGAGGAAAAGTATTTCAAGCAAATGGTCTAGCTAGCAAACAGGCATTTTAACCTAATATCTTACAAAATAAATTTCAAACTAATATTACTCAGAAGAGATAAACAGACTGCATTCTGATCAAGGGAAAAATTAAACAAGAAGGAATAACAATCCTAAGGATATTCACATCAGATTCTAGTTTACCCCATTGCATAAAAAGTGTACTACTTAACATCAGACACAGATTAATCCCAACTCAGTAAAAGTAGATTTTAATGCCCTTCTTTCTCTCATAGACAGGCGATTTTGACAAAAAATAAACAGCAAAACATTGGAATTAAATGATAAGATATACACAATGGACCCAATAGACAGCTAAAGAAAGAATACCCCGCAAACACCAATGAATACTCATTCTCATTAGTGACCCATAGAAGTTTCTCTAATATAGACAATATACTGGGAAACAAATCTCAACAAATTCAAAAAATTTAAATGGCTCCATGAATCATTTATGTCCACAATGCAATAAAGCCTAAAGTCAATCACAAAAGAACTGCTAGTAAGTACACAAATTCATGAAGATTAAACAACACACTACTGAAGAAGAATTAAAGAAACAAAAGAGGTTATGAAATTAAATGAGAATGAAAACACAACACAGTCAAACCCCTAGGACACAATCAAGAAAATGCTTCACAAACATTACCATAGTCCAATACCATAGATGAAATTTCTCAGTAGAGTTTCCCTTTTCCCAGGTATATCAGTAAGACTGACAAATGAAGCTACCCAGCTCAAGCATAGAAACAAAATTTCTCAAGAAAATGCTGGCAAATCATATATAGACATAAATAAAAAAGATCACCTAACCAGGATCGATTTGGTTTTAATTTGTAAATTTAGGGATGCCTCAAATATACATAAGAGAATAAATGTAATAAATCATATAAATGATCCAAAAGGCAAATCGCATGCTAACAAAAGATACTGAAAAAACTTTTTGACAAAATCCAAAGTGCCTTAACAATGAAAAGCCTAGAAAGAACAGGAATGGAGGGAACATACCTCAAAATAATAGAAGTTGTATATGACACACCAACAGCCAACATCATTCTAAATGGACAAGATCTCAAAGCACACTCATGCAAATCAGGAAAGAGACAGGGCTCTCCACTATCCCCGTTTCATTTCCACATAGTCCTTGAAGTTCTTCTCTAGAGCAATAAGGCAGGAAAAGGAAATTAAAGGTATACAAAGAGGAAAAAAGAACTCAAGTCATATCTATTTACAGATGATATAATATTATATACAAGAAATCACAAAATTCCACTTCAGTAAATGATCAACACTTTCAGCAAAGTGGCAGAATACAAAATCAACCTGCAATCAGTAGCTTCTTTATATACAGATTACAAGAGGGTAAAGAGATCATGGAAATATCCCTATTCACAGGAACCTCTCAATATTATGTAGGAATAAATGTCAAAAAGGAAGTGAAAAACCTCTAAAATTAGAACTTCTAATCTCTGAAGAAAGACGGAGGAATACACCAGAAGAGACAGAAAGACCTCTCAGGTTTGTGGACTGGTAGAATTAATATTGTGAAAATGTCTATCTTGCCCAAAATCAATTTTCAGATTCAATACAATCTTCTTCAAAGAAACAGAAAAAAATTCCTAAACTGCATATGGGAGCACAAAAGATCCTGGTAGACAAAGCAATCCTGAACAAAAAAATATGCTTGAAGAATCACCATGAAAGATTTCAAAGTATATTTTAAAGTTCTAATAATAAAAACAGTATGGTACTGGCACAAATCCAGGCACTTAGATAAATAAAATAGAATATCCCAAAATGATTTCCTATAATTGTAGTTATCTATCTGATATTTGACAAAAATGTCAAAATACACACTGAAGGGAATATATCACCTTCAACAAATAATGCTGGAAAAACTGTATATCCATTGTAGAAGAATGAAATTAGTTCCATATCTCTCTCATCCTGCACATAATCAACACCAAATTGATCAAAGATCTTAATATGAAACATAAAAAACTGAAATTGGTAGAAGAAAACATATATCATATAAGATTTGTGTCGGAAAAGACTTTGTAACTCATGACTCCATTTGTCAAAGTATTAAGGTAAGTAATTGATAAGTGGACCCTTAGTAAATTAAAATGCTTCTGTATATCAAAAGAAAAAAGTGAAGAGGAAGCCCACAGAGTAGGAAGAATTTTTGCCAATTCTACATTTGATATAGGATTCATTACCAGAGTATAGAGAGAACTCAAAAAAAAACAAACAAAAAAAAAAGAATCAAGGAAACCAATGACCCAATTTAAAATGGGCTACAGACTTGAACAGAGAGTTCTCAAAGGAAATACAAATGGCTAAGAAATAACTTTAAATATGTTAAACAACCTTAGTAAGTAGGTAAATACTAATTTTAATTATTTTAAAGTTTTCTCTTGCCTCAATTCAGAGTGTCTAAGATCAAGAAAATAGCAGAAAAAATGCTGACGATAATGTGAGGATAGGGGATCCTTCATTCATTGCTGGAGAGATTGCAACTGGTATAACTGCTATAGATATGAGTGGAAAATTCTCAAAAAAAAATCTAACTTTTTAGCCTACGTTACTGCTACATGGCATATACCCAAAAGGGCCAAGTTTCCTACTATATAGGATTTCATCCAGCCATATTTAGTGCCACAATTTCACAACAGATATGGAATTGAAACAACCTATATTTTCCTCAACTGGTGAATGCATAATGAAAATATGGTCTCTACATGCAAAGGGCTTCAACTCAACTATAAAGAAAAACATGAAATCATGAAATTTTCAGATAAATTGATGGAACCTGAAAACAAACTGAGTGAAATAATAGACTCATAAAAACAAATGCATGTTCTCTCTCACTTATCGATCTTAGCTCCAATTCTTTAGATTTGATTTTAATAACCAGAAGTAACAGCAAAATTTAGCAAAGAAAGGGAACATGGGGGAAAGACAGTGAGAAGGAGCTTGGGAGAGGAGGCTAGTAGGACACAGGTGCCATCAATGGGAAACTATGTGGAAGGATAACAAGTAAATGAAGAACTGGGGAGGGAGGATGAAGACGAACAGAGGGAGAGAAGGAAGAAAGATTAATACTGTTTGTCTGAAAAACCATAGGAAAATGTATTATTTCATTACCTTATTTCAAAATTTATATATATGAATGCATGCACGTGTGTAGCTGAAGGCTATCTAACAAAAACCCCAGTGCCAGGAAAAGAATACTTCCCTTTGAGTTGTTGGTTATGGTAGTCCAAAAGACTTGAAAAATAACAGGCTATTGTCATAGCCCTGTGCCTATCAAAATTAGAAAGCAATTTTCTATTGCTGAAGACATCGCACACTTTGGATATAGAACTTGAGATAATTGAGGTGGAAGTGACCTGGAAGCCTCCTCCCTGAACACTAAATCTCATGATATCAGAAGGTGCTATGCAAGCTGACAAGGGAGAAAACAAATCAGTGATCTTATCCAGTTGTAATGCCTGAAAACCACAACAATGACTGGCCCAGTTAACTCTTTATCTGTGCAATACTGACACCTTTATCTTGGGGATACATCAACAGTTCCCCATTTGCCTTAAAGCCCACTTGATGGGAGAGAATTAATGCATGATATGGTAACCATAGCCAAGTACACATGGTTGAAAAGAATACAGAACCCATGAGAAAACCTACTACTGTCACTTTCCTAAACTAACGTAATTTTATTGTATTCTAAACACTTCTCCTTATATTCACAGACAACAATAGCTCCCAGCATTCCTTAAAGAAGCTTCTTTGTGCAATAGACAGAGATGATTACAAAGCTCCACAGCTGATCAAAATGTAGAGAGTAATGGCAGTGTGGTGCCGCGCCCCAATTGCTGCATCTACAAAGGAACCTGTACATCTAGGGCTCAGGGAACACTCTGAAGAGGGGCCAGAAAAAGTGTTAAGAGTCAGAGGAACAGGATATCTGTTGCTAGACAGTGTATTTTGGATATGATAAGAAAGGTGCACCTATGAAATCCCCAAAATATTGTTGATTAAACAAGACCTGCATAGTGACAACACTAGCTGATATTCCAATGCATAAGTGAGAAATTTTACAAGGTCCCACTTCTAGATGAAGAGGTATTAGTAATGAATGGTTCCTGAGGGAGAATCAATTTTCCCCAGAGATGAACCCCCTGATAGGTTTTTTAATCCTAGTAGTCAGCCCCAAACACATGTATACTGGAGCACTACTAAATGTACTCAGTGCATTATGTACATGCATATGTATAAAACAATAATATTCAAAGAAGATAACAACAAATCGAGAGGGAGTGGCGGGCATGGAAAGAGTTGGAGGAGGAGAAGGAGGGGTGAAAATAATATAAATACAATAGTCTTGTGTGACATCTCAGAAAAGTTTTTTAAAATGCATTCTCAAAGAATGAATAAAAATATATTTTTAATGTTGTGAGGGCTTTGCTCCACTTATAACTTATTGAAGGGAGATTGTTCTTCCCCAGGATTAGATTATATCGAGCTTGTCAAAGGATCATTGTTACACTACAAAACTAATAAAAAATCACCTAGAGACTGACCCTACCAGATATTTAATTTACTTGTTAGTGAAAAATTGCAATTTTGACCCTTTCACTAAATTGTGTTTTATCTTTAAAAGTGTCCAAGCTCTTCTTTTTAAATACATGAAACAATTAGTGGAACCACAACTTGCTTATAAAAGAAACATGAAAAGATGTCAGTATATAGCCCGCCATGTGTAGAAGTAATCCCTCCCTACAGGCTCTTTGAGGCTGCATGAGGAGGTAGCAAACTAGACCTAAACATCTTTTCCTATTTACTTGCCAGATGGCTTCACTTTCCTCTCTCCTCTTTAATTTTTTTTTCTCTTCTATCAAATGTCTATCTTGGTTTTCCCCATTCATCTGACACTGACTTTGAGGATTCTTCCTGTCTGTTTTCTCTGTGGGCATGTTTTTTAAATATCTTTCTGTCTTTGAGAATAGAATCTCTGTATTTACATCTCTTCTTTTATGTATGTTTCAACATTTCTCTGAAGTATCTTAGGTTCTGTGTTTATTTGCTTCTGTGTATAGTTTTATCTTTTTAAATTTTTAATTTTTTTATTTTTTATGGTTGAGGGTTTTGCCTGCATGTATGTAAGTGTACCTGTGCGTGCAATACCCATGGAGACTAAATGAGAGTGTCAAATCCCCTGGAACTGAAGTTACAGACGTTTGTTAGCTGCTGTGTGGGTGCTCAGCAAGAACAGCCAGTGCTCTTAACTGCTGAGCTGTCTCTGCTGCCCCCAAATTCTTTTTCCTTATCTTTTTTTTTCTGAGATAAAGTCTTACTATGTAGCTCTAACTGGCCTGGAATTCACTGTGTAAACCAATCTGGCCTGGAACAAACAAAGATCTGCCAGCCTTGTGAGTGTGGGAATTAAAGGCATTCACCACCACATGAGGCCAATTCTTTTGACTCACATGTATATAGATATCTCTCTTTTCTTTTCTTCCTTTCCCTTCCTTTTCCTTCCTTTTTTCCTTCTTTCCTTCCTTCCTTCCTTCCTATGCCTGTGTGTGTGTGTTTGTGTGTGTGTGTGTGTGTGATGGTTGTATTTTCAATGCATCCATTTTAAAGACTGAAATATTCTTTAAATCACAAGCCACAATCAAGCCAATGTTTCTATTCTGATTCCCTAACTGTCTATTTCTCTATCTTCTTACCTTTCCTCTATTTCTTCTGACATTCTATTCACTATTTCCTTTCAATGTTTTAATCAATATCTTCACTGTATTCTCTTTTAAACACTCATTTTTTCCTTTTTCTTTCTTCCCCTCCCCAACAAATACAATTTTCATCTATCTTTGCCTCTTTGTTTCCTACTGTCTTAGCCATATTTCCTCTTTCCATCTATTCTTTTCTTTCGTGTTCTTTCTTATCCTAATTTGCCTTCTCTATTTGCTTTTCTAATTTTTCTTCTCTCTTATGTACCTATATTGGTCTATTCCACTTCCTTTCTTCTTATGCTTCTATCTTCCCAATTTTATTTCCTTTTCTTACTCCAGTTTCCTTGCATCATTAGACTTTTCCATTCCTTTCAGATTTCCAGTACCTTTGCTCTTTTACTCATCTCACCGCTGTTCTTGCCCTGCTGACAAACTTCTGGGCTGAGTTTTTTAAACCCCTTTTTCACCTTGCAGGCCTTCTCAGTTATCATACTGGACTCATGAGAACCTTATGTAAGAGATTCTGGCCATATTCCCTTTTTTTTATAATATCTGTAGAATTAGTTACTTTTGTCACCATAATGGGTAAAATACTAGCTTCCCTGCCTTCAGGCCTTTTCCAGCTAACACTGGTTCCATTTGGCTTCACTAGGCTAGAAGTACTTTGAGCAGAAGCCAGTAATAAAACATAGTAGGCAGTAATAACAGCTATTCAAATTGTTCCACTAGAATCCATCACAATTTATTACAATTATGTACAATAGCAGTACAGGTGTAGTTCCTGAGGGCCTGGAGTCTACCAGAGAAGAATGTGTTCCCTATGCCCATCAATATAATTGTTGTCACATAATCCGGCAATGAAAAAATTTATATGTCTCCAGAGCACTAATTTTGTAATATCCGATTGTTTCTCTCTGCCACCCGCCCTGTTCCTGGGTTGGTTTAGCAGTTTTTTCTTCCTTTTATTTTTCCCTCTATTTGTTATGTATAGGAAGTTTCGAGAATTAAGGAGAATTCAATCATCAAATCTGCTAAAGAGTGGCAACAGGGACTTAGGGCTCACATTTAGAAAAATAGATCTACAACTTTTGTCGGAAATTTTTGTACTCCAAACAGGAAGTCAAAAAAGTATACCGTTGTACTTGTCCAGCATAGAAAGACAATGTATGTGTAGTAGAACAGAATGGATCTGAGACAGAAAGCAAAATTCCTTCAAAAGGTATGGATAAGGTGGGTGCAAGATTCTTTTTACTTTTTTTTAAGCAAATTGATCAAGTGTCAGTATTCCAAGGCATTACAGTTATGTAAAATGAATGCAAGTTAAATGGAGAAGATGAACACAGGTATGCAGATACACACTAATGCACACAAAAGTACAAATGAGAAATAAAAGAATAGTACTTATTTCTGAATAGAATTATGTATGAATATTATTTTATTTCTATTTTTTTGTTTTGTGTTTTTGAGAACACAGTTTATAACCAATGATGACTAGATTGGTTATAAAGGTACACATAAAAGACAAGTTGTCTTTTAGCACAGAACTGAGATATGTGTGAGTCCCGCACGTATAACCCAAAAGTTGTAAATATGAGATATGGAACAAGCCTGAGTTTAGTATTTAATGGGGAGAATCAATTCAACTATCTTTGAAACAAGATGGTCGATTCCTCAAGGCAATTTCTTATAAGCAATCTAAAAAGTCATTGATTTCCCAATTGTTCTAAGTAAGTTGAATAGTGTACCAAGTCTGGAAATAAGAAAAGTAACTTAAATTTTAAAAAATGAATCTAGATAGTATAATTTCCTGGCTTCTTTAACAGCATCCGGGATCGAGGTTAGGAGAAATCCAGCTACTACTTTTAAAGTGATGTACATGAAACAGTACTTTATAAAATAATTCAGTTAACCCTTGCAACAGAGATGCTTGATAAATACAATTTCTATTCCAATTTATTAAAAAGGCTTTTGAAACTCACATAGAGCTAGTGACTTTCCCAAAGCCATCCAGCTAAAAAATGGCAGATCCATGGTGAGACTGCAAATACCTGTGTTTTCTACTGAAGACACTTGGTCTGTGGTCCCTAGAGAGGAAGCTAGTCATGGAGAAGTTAGTGCCCTTTTCTACAGTGTCAGAGAAGTGACCTTACAGATATACTTGCCAGACTCTACCAGAGGGGTGTCATCTAGAACTGCAAAGCATAAAAGCAGACTGATCCTCAAAGACAGTCTTTTAAATTTCCCTCATATTTATTGAGCTGTCTTAGTTTATTTCACAAATTTGTAACAGTATTAACTTAACAATAAAATAACTTGTTTTACAAGCTCCGATCATCTCTGGAATCTTGTGGGATAACTGAATATGTTTCTTCTTATCTACTTTGCTAATGCCTACAATGTAGATGTTATGAAAATGTCATCAATAATCAAATATAAAAATAACATGAGTTTCTGCTTTGTTTTGTTATTAAACAATGTATAGCTCCCTTTCCTTAACTTGCTCCTAAAAAATTAATTCACTGAAAAGTTTCATACACTATTCTTGGATATTCCAACTCCTCACATATCCAGTGCATCTGCATTGACTTCAATTTATGTTGCTCTAATAATCTTGAGTATGGAACCAAACCTGGATCATGGCCAAGCTATAAGGGACCACATCCTTAAAGAAAAAGAAATCTTCCACTCCCAGTGGCTATCATAAGCCAGTAGCTCTTTAGTGAGGAGTGAGGCTAAATGCCCATCTCCCCTATCAATTTTGGTATTTTATCTGGCTTAAACTTGAGCCTATCTTGGGCATGCTGTCATAATCCCTGTGAGTTCTTATGTGTGACTTCCCTACTATCTGGAACACATTGTTTCATTGTAATAATCCATCATTCTAGCCCTTTTAATCTTTTGCCCCCCTCTTCCAAGAAGATACCTGAACCTTGTGGGGAGCATGAAATTGATGTCCAGTTAAGGACAGAGGGCTGAGCACTCTGCAGTCTCTTGATCTCCTCATGTTGATAATGTGTGAATCTCTGTGAAAACTTCCTTTTACTACAAAAAGATGCTTCGCTGATGAGGATCAAGAGATGTACTAATCTATGGTTATAGGACTAAATCATTAGGAGTCATTTTTACTACTATGTTCATTTAGTAGAATATTAGTAGCATTTTCTCCACTAGGGTTCATGACCTTTCTAAACAGAGTTTTGCCCTGGATAATGTGCCAGATGTGAATTCTATTTTGTGGAGTATTAAATCAAATCAGTGTGCTTACTTACTCCCATTACATCTAATCACTATAGCACTAATGGACATATCACACCAGGTCAGTAACTTTTGTAGCTTATAGGGTTCACAGTTGGGTAAGAATGATGATTCCCTTCCTCCCCTGGTAGCATGGATAGCACCTTCAGGCACTCTGAAAGCTAGTGGATAGCTGTGAAGCTACCAGGTCAGTACTTGCTTGATTTCTCCATGTTTTATAATTCAAATATGTCTTGTCTTCAGCAATTGGGTCTTATTTTCAAGTTCTGGGGGAAAACAAAGAGTAATGACAATAACCTGTAATGTTTGGGGATCGAAGGAATTCCACTGACCCACAATTCAAACAGCAGTCACATTCCCAGTACTGGAGTTTTCATTTGCTAGGAGGAGACTCATTGGAGTATTGTCCCATGTTAAATGATGACTCCATTTAAACTCTTCTTTATATGTGCACATATATATATATATATATATATATATATATTGTAAGTGATTTGACAGTAGTAGGCTTACATATGTTTTTTAAAAAGGGGTTAGTGCTAGTTCTTCTTCCCCTTATTATCTCCTCTACCCTACCTACACATTCCTCACCAGATTTCATTCCTTCTGAACTATTATGAGCTTTCCGGCTTTATGTCACTGTATTATATTATAGTTAGCCCAAAATACCGCCCCCCCACATATGGCCTATTACTAATTTATTCACCTCTAAGAGGTGAAGACTATTTAATAATTCAAGGGAAACATCCACATATGTCATTACCAGTCTGATTTATCTCACTCAGAATGATTGCTCCAGTTCCATCCAATTACCTGTAAATTTCATAGTTTCCTTTTTCTTAATAGCTGAATACTACTCCATTGTATAAATATAAAACATTTTCTTATCCATTCATTATATGAGGACCTTCTAGGCTCTTTCCATTTCCTGGCCATTGTGACTAAAACAGCAAAGAACATGAAATAACAAGTATCTTTGTAGTAGAATATGAAGTACTCTAGGTAGATGCCCAAGATTACTATAGTTGAAAGTTATGACAGGTCTATTTTTATAGTTTTGATGAACCTCCATACTGATTTCCATAGGGGATGCAGCACTAACATCATCACCAGCAGTGAATATGAGTTCTCCTTTCTCTACATCCACACCAGGATTCGTTCTCATTTGTTCTCTTGATCTTGACCATTATTATGACTGGGATGAAATGAAATCTCAAAGTAGCTCTCATTTGAATTTCCCTGTTGATTAAAGATGATGAGCATTTTTAATTTCTCAGTAATTTATATTTATTCATTTGAGAACACTCTTTAGTTTCTGTCCCATTTTTAATATTTTTCTTTGTATTTAGTTTTTGAGTTCCTCATATATTCTAGATATCAACTCTTAAAAATTTTTTCCATTATGTAGGCTCTCTCCTGACAAGAAAGATGGTGTCTTTTGTTGTAGAGATATTTTTAAGTTTCATATAGTCCCATGTGTCAGTACTTGGCCTTAGTGCCCGTTCCTTGGGGTCTTGTTCGGAATGCCCTTTTGTCTCTATGTGTTCCGATGCATTCCTTATTTTACCCTCTATCAGCCACAGGGTATCAGGTTTGAGATACTTGATCCATTTGGAGATGAATTTGAACAAGGTGAAAGATATAGATTTTCTTTCATTCTTCTACATTTTAGCTATCTGTTTTGACCAGAGCTATTTGTTGACAAAGCTGTCTTTTCTTCAATATACGGTTTTGACTTCCTTGACAAAAATCAGGTGGCCATAGCTGTAGCAGTGTGAACATATATCCAGGTTCTCAGTTTTGTTCCAGTGATCAGAGTATCTGTTTTCATGCCAATACCATGATGTTTTATTTATTTATTTTTGTTGTTGGATTTTTTCACAATTTTTATTGAATTTTTATGTATTTCACAAAAATTATCTGAATCATTTTTATATTCCCTTCCCCGCTGGCACCCTCCCATGGTCTCCACGCCCACTGGATTGCATGCATTCTGTCATTTGTGTTAAGGCCTATCGAGTCAAGGTAGTGTTCCTAGATGTCCTTCAGGGCAAGTTCAACAACTGAAGTCTAATCAGCCTATCTAGAGTCTCTCCCTTTAAGATCAGCTCTTCCTTACTTGGCAGTAATTAGCTTCCAGTAGCTCTAGAGCTAAGATTGGGACTTGCTGCCCATTTCCACAGTTCTAGCCTGGATTTTTGTTTGCTTCAGTTTGCATGCATGGGCATGGACATGCTGATACCACTGCTGGAGGTTCCTATAAGCAAGTTCCCAGAAACCTGTAGGATTTGAATTCCATACCCTGAAGGACTTCCTCCCTGGCTCTTACAATCTTTCCACCCCCTCTTCCACAAGGGTCCCTGAGACACAGGTGGGTGGAATTTAATAAAGGAGTCCTGTCCAAGGACCTACACTCTGCAGACTCTTATGTTCTTTGGCTATTTGTGTCCTTTTGTGTTCATGGCCCTCTGTTACATGAGGGAACTTTGTCAATGAGAGTTGAGAGATGCATCAGTGCTTCCTCTATCCCTTGTTTTGTAACTAGAGCTCTGTTGCATCAATTGACAACAAGGGTAACAGACAATACCTCCAGGATTACTTTTATTTTTGGGGATTGTTTTGGCAATTGTGGGATTGTGTGTGTGTGTGTGTGTGTGTGTGTGTGTGTGTGTGTGTGTTTCCATATGAAAATTAAGATTATTTTTCCAATGAATAATTATTTATGATTTTTGAAGGGGATGGAATCTAATCTCTAGAATGCTTTACGTAAGATGGCTATTTTCATAGTATTGTTCACTTGGACCCAAAAGGATGGGAGACCATTCAATTTTCTGGTATCATTTTCAGTTATTTTCTTCAATGGCTTAAAATTTTATTGTACAAATCCTTTATTTCCTTGATGAGAGTTATTCCATTCTCAAAGTATTTCCAATTTACATCTCTCTGAGGGCTCAAGATAATTTTTAAATGTTTCTCAGCCATTTTTATTTATTTTTTTGAGAACTCTCTTAAGTTTCTGTACATTTGAGAGGATTAACATTGCCACAAGACGGAATTTTAGCAACAAGCTATGTTGTTCCATTTAATCGGGGTTTCTTTTGTGCCTCAACATAGATAGAGTTATGGTTGCCAATTATTTGCTCCCTTAATTGTAAAAGTATTACTCCTTCCTCTTTGATGTTGGACCCAGAGTGCCTTTCTATAGGACATGTCCATTTTTTATTCTATTGAGTCATTTTTAGACAAATACTTTTTCTGCAGAAATTATAAATGCCTTGTCCAAACAAAAACACTAGCAGCCATGGTATAGTTCTGCTATGAATATGCTTTCTCTCTTCATAAGCACTGTAATGTAGATGTAAAAGAAGATCTACAGTTCACAACCACATTATTTTTTTATATTTTATTTATTATTTTTATTTTATTTTATGCACATGAGTGTATTGCCTGCATGTATGTAACCGTCTTGTAAGGTCTGCAATGATCAGAAGAGGGCATCAGATCACCTGTAACTGGAGTTATACTACAGATTGTTGTTAGCCACCATGTGGGTTCTAGGAAGCAAAACCAGGCCCCTGCAATAGCAGCCAGTGCTCTTAACCACTGAGCCATGTCTTCAGCCCCACCTTACAAATTTACTTCTAAAGTTAAAAATATCCAGTTTTATAAGTCACTGAGATTTCGGGCATATGCTTGGTTTTTGCTACATCATGACCTACACAAAGCTGTCGAAAATACGTTCTGGGAAATTAGATGAGGACAGTGTCTTATTTGAAGATAAATGTTTAATATTATTTCAGTTTAATCCATGGTTAGTGTTCATTTATTTATTTGTATTTTATTCTTTCTTAATATTTTATTTGTTAATTTTATTTTTTTGTGTATTTTTTTTGCGTACAGGTGTGTAAGTGCACCATATGCATGAATAGCTCCTCAGAGGCCAGAAGGGTTGTTGAATCCACTGCAACTGGAGTTAGAGTCATTTGTTAGCCACCGTGTTGGTGTTGGGAATTGAACCTAGGTCCTCCAGAGGAACAAGTGCTCTCAACTGCTAAGCTATCTCTCAAGCATCTGTATTTTATTCTTGAATCATCCTTGAAAATTCAGACTTTACTAGAGAAAATATCTTTTCAAGATATTCTATACATTCAAGCTTTATTTTTCTATATTTTTAATTTTTAATTTAGGGGGTAGTAGGACTTAAATAAGAATGCTGCACACAGTAAGTACTTGGTCTACCACTGAGTTACATCATCTACCACTCAGTTTCTTTGCTGATGATATTTATTTTAAGATATTTTATTTATTATTTTTTATTTTACATGTATGAGTGTATTGCCTGTATGTAAGCGCACCCATCCATATTTATTACATATTTTTCAGAATAATAGTATTAGGTTCTCCATTGTGACCATTACTTAGCCACCCACAGGGTTTCGGGGCCAGATAATGATATGAAACATGAGCTCTGTCTTGTGGAATGGGCATTAATTCCAATGGGAAAGTGAATGATTACTTCCATGACTTGCTCAGTTACTTTTCATATACATTCCAGGCCCACACTCCCAGGAACCACACTGTTTATAGTGAGCTAGGCCTTCCTATGCAAATAAGCAATCAAGAAAACGCCCCCCACACACTCGCCAGTCTGATGAAGAAGATTCTGGAACTGAGGTTCCCTCTTCCCAAATGACTCTAGTTTATGTCAAGTTGACAAAAACCAAACCAGCACAGAGCCCTTAGGGACTATGTCCATGAGTATGAGTAGTGAGTAGTATTCCTGGATCGTATGTATGGTGTGGTGTGGTGTGTATACACACACATGCACACACACACACACACATATATATATATATATATATATATATAGATGATTAGATAGATAGATAGATAGATAGATAGATAGATAGATAGATAATAGGATTTGAGAAGCCTCCACACATATATCCTTAGTGGCTGTACTAGTTTGCACTCCCATACACATAACTGTTCTCCTTTCCCCACAACTAAACCAAGATTTGTCATTACTATTTTTATCAAAGTCGCTCTGATTGGGGTAAGATAAAATAACATAGTTTTAATTTGCATTCTCTGATGGCCCAGAATGTTGAATATATTTTAAAATATTTCTCAACCTTTTTTCTTTCTTGTCTTAAGAACTCTCTGTTAAGTTAATGCTCCAATTTTTAATTGGGTTGTTTGCTTTCTTGCTGTTTAGAGATTAAGTTATCTATAAATTATAGTCATTCATGTTACATCAGTTACTTGTAAAGAGTTTTCCCTTTCTCATATGTGCTCTTTAATTTGTAGATCTTAGTACCAAATCTTTATATGTCAGTATATAACCTCCTGTAAACTACAGGAGCCAGGAAAATGGAAAAGAACCATGGAAACACAGGGAAAAAAAGAGCAAAGAGAAGGAGATAATAGGAGACAGAGGCTGCCTAAGGAGAAATGGGGGAAATGCGGGTAGTTAATGGCCAAAGGAAGAGGGAAGGATATGGAACCATGAGTGCAAAGAAGAAGAAGGAGCTCAAGGGGGGAGTGTAATAGAAGACATGTATTATCAGGAAGAAAATGGGAAAATGGGGAGTACTTTAACTGGGGAGAGAGGAATTAGAGTTAAATATGGAGAGAGATCAAAGATAAATAATGCTTACATGGTGTGAAAAACAAGAGGGAAATGTATTATTTCAATGTCCTACTGAAAAACACACATACAATACACAAGTCCATGCGTATAGATGAAAGTATATAATAAGAAACAGTGAAAGAGGAGAAGGCTCTCATTGAGTTGTGGTAAGGGGAGTTAAGAAACTCGCAAAATGAAGCAAACTATTGATACAACCCTAATTATCTTCCAAAACTTGAATTCAAGACCCTAATGCCGAAGAAAGAACATATTTCATATACAGGACTTGGCACAATGGCTCTAGAACTGTCCTGGAAGCCACCTCCCTGAAGACTACCTGCTACACTTCTGGAGGATATTATGCAAGATCCTAAGAGAAAAAATAAATCAGTGGTCCAACCCACACTTTAAAGCCTAATAACCACAACAATGACTGCCACAACAAACTATAGTGGTGCAAAAGTGGCACTTTTATCTTGGGAGTAATCCACAGTTATCAAAATGGGCTTAAAGCCCACTCAGTAGGAAGAAACTCCTGAGTGGTACTGTGAACAAAGCCAAATACATATGACTGGAAAGGTCAAAGATCTTAGAGAAAACTCTATGTCTGTCACATCCCTGGACAAATATAATTTCTTACCATAATCTAAATATCACTCCTTATATTTACAAACAAGAATACCAGTCACTACTCATCAAAGAAGCTCCTTTTGCAAGAGACACAAGTTATTACAGATTTCCACAACTGGTCAAATGCAGAGAATAGCTGGCTTGGAGAGGCCCAACCATAAGTGACACATCTATAGTGGAACCTTTAAAACTAAGGATCATGGAACACAGCTGAACAAGGGTAAAGAGATTACTAATACATCTCTCAATCCTCATTAGCGAAGCTTTCTCAAGCAATAGAGGAGAGTGATGAACACAGGCCACAACTGGCCAAAGTGCAGAGAGTAAAAGTCTGCAAAGTGTGTCTACCTGAATATGACTCCTATATTAAACCTCATGCACCAAAGACTCAGGAACCATTGCAGAAGACAGGGATGGAAAGCTTGTAAGAGCCAAGGGTAGTACATAACCATAAGGAAACAGACTCTTACAGGCTTCTGGGAACTTGCTTATGTGAACTTACAACATGGTGACAGCATGGAAAACTGTGAAACTCAATCAGAGAAAAGTCAGCAAAGAACTGGGGAAATGGGCAGGAGGCTCCACCCTTAGCTGAGGAACTTGGCAGCTGATCACTGCTGGGTAAGCTGATCTTTATTAAGAGAGTGATGATAGACCAACTGACCAGGCTCCAGTATGAACTCACACCAAGGGACATCTGGATACACAAACTTGGCTTGATAGGCCTTTACGTATATGACAGAAAGCATGAAATCTTGTGGGTAGACTGTAAGGATGTATTTAATGGTGAGGGTCTAAATAGGATTAAGATGCATTGTATGAAATCCACAAAAATTGAATAAAAAATAAACATTTAAAAACAAAAGAAATTTCCCATGCTATATGCTCCCTCTTTGCTCAAAAGATGGTGTCTGTTGCTATACAGAAGTTTTTGGTTTGCTGGCAGCTGTTGATCTTAATGCCTGGGCTATCTGCATCCTGTTCAGAAAGTCCCTTCTAGTACCTATAAGCTAAAGTGTATTCTCTTCCTTCTTCTCTAAATAATTCAGATTATCATGTCCTGTGTTGAGGCCCTTGATCTACTTGGAATTGAGTTTCATGCCGGGTAAGAGAGAAGGGATAGAGTTTTATTCTTCTGCCTATGGCTATCCAGTTTGACCAGTACCATGTTAAAGATGTTGTCTCATAGCCAATGTGTACTTTGGTAAATTTCAGGTGGCTCTAAGAGCATGGTTTTATTACATGGATCTTCAGTTCTATTTCATTGATCAGTATTTCTGTTTTTATGCCAACACCACATTGTTTTTTCATTATGACAGCTTTATAGTATATGTTGAAAGCATGGATGGTAGTACCTCTGGCAATGCTTTTACTGTTTAGGGTTATTTTGGCTATCAGGGGTCTTTAGCACAAAATTTAAGATTACATTCTTTTCTCTTTCTGTGAAAAATTGTGCAGGAATTTTGATGGGGATTGCAGTGAATCTGTACATTGCATTTCATAGAAAGGCCATTTCCACTGCATTAATCTTACTACTCTGTCAGCATGAGAAGACTTCTCATCTTTTGCTATCATATATATGATCCTTTGTAAATGTGATTGTTTTTTTGATTTCTTTCTTATAATGTTTCTCATTGGTATATATGATAGCTACCTATGTCTGTATATTAATTTAGCTTCTCATTATTTGATAAATGTGTTTATCAACTGGAACAGTTTCCTAGACAAGGACTGGAGTGGTGGCTCAGCAATTAGGAGCACTGATTCCTCTTGCTGAGAACCCTGGTTCGGTTCCCACTACCCACATGGCAGGTAACGAACATCTGTAACTCAAGCCCTCTAATGACCTCTGTTGACATTGTACAGCATGGTTCCACTTACCTACATGCAAGCAATATACTCATGCACATAGAATAAAAATAATTTTAAAAAGATTTTCCTAGACAGTTCTTTAGATTCTTTTGTATAGAGACACATATCCTCTGCAAATAAAGATATTATTTTCACCTCTATATTTCCTATTTGTATTTCTTTTACTTCCTTTTCTTTTCTTACTGCTATAGCTAAGACCGTAAGCTCTATGTTGAACAGGAATGGATATAATAAACATCTGTTCTAGTTTGCTTTCAATTGTTGTGGCCAAACACTTTGACCAATACCAACTTGGAGAAGAAAAGGTTTACTCAGCTTATAACTCCCAGGTAACAGTTCACCATGGAGGAAACCCAAGGTAGGAACTCAAGACAGAAACCTGGAGGCAGGAGCTGAAGCACAGGCCATGGAAGAATGCTGCAGTCCCCAGTCCTTGCTCAACCTGCTTTCTTATATAATATAGAATCACCGGCCCAGGGTTGGCAACACACATAGCAAGCTAGGGCCTCCCACATCACTCAACAATCAAAAAATACCCCCAAAGACATGGCTACAGACAAGTCCAATGGAGGCAATACCCCAAAAGAGGCTCCTTCCACCCAGATGTGTCAAGTTGACAACTAAACTATCCAGCACAATTCCTTGTCTTGTTCTTGATTTTAGTAATGGATGTTATTATGACGTTTTCATATACCTCATGCATTTTTATCAAATTAGCTCCCTATTTCTCTCTTATGCTACCATCCCTTTTCTCACCCTCCTCATCTCTTATAGTTCATGTTTTGATTTTCTATTCCTTCTTACACTTTAGATTCTACAAATGGAAGTAGAGATGCAATATAGTCGTGTCCGTTACCATCGTGTCTCACCACTTGGGGCCAGCCCGAGTGGACTTTGGGGGGCCAGCCTGAGGGGTTGGGGCTGAGTAGACGTAGAGTCAAGCCACAGACTCCAGGAGCTGGACGGGAAGCAGCCCAAGCGCATGGCACTGCATACTCGTGTAGCACTTCAAACTCATTTATTGAATAGGTACAAAAGCTCTTACAGGCCTGGATAGCCAATGACCTTATGGGGTGGGGTCCCAAATACAGCCAATAGAAGTTTGTCCTCAGGTAGACAGGTTCTTTCCAGGTGCTGGTCTCACAACTAGCCAGAGCAGAACACCACACCCACAGGAGCCATTCCTCTATTCCTCCTAGCAGGTGGCCTTAGGCTAGGCCCACCTTACATTATTCCCAACAATGCAAAACATGTCTTTTTAAGTATGAGTTAAATATATATATAAAGAACTCAAAGATTAAATGCAAAATAAAAAATAATCTGGTCAGGAAATAAGCAAATGAATTAAATAGACACTTTTCAAAAGAAGAAGTACAAATTGACAATAAATAAATGGAAAAATATTCAATTATTCTAGCAAAGATACAAGAGAAAAGAATCTTTTGATTTATTATTTTTATTTTATGGATATGAATGTTTCTGCATGCATGTACGTGTTCCCATGTCATGCAAAGCCCAAGAGGCCAGAATAAGATGTCCGATCCCCTGGAACTGAAGTTATAGATGGTTGTTAGCTACTATGTGAATGCTGGGAATGAAACCCAGGTCCTCTGGAAAAGTAGCCAGAGCTCTAAACCTCTGAGTCATTCTATAGCCCAGAAAAATGTACCTGTATACACTGTCTTTTGCAATGTAAATTGGTGTAGCGACTGTGCAATCAGTACACAGAGTCATCCAAAAAAGGAAAAGTAGGCCCAATGTGGTGACACACCCCTTTTATACCAGCACTCAGGAAGCAGAGGCAAGCAGATCTCTGTGAGATCAAGGCCAGTCTGGTCTACAGAGCGAGTTTCAGTCATCTTGGGCTAGAGGGGAACTCTATCTCAAACAACTAAAAATAAACTGCTATATGATCTAGCTATACTACATATGAAAAATACTCCCAAAGAGTCAAAGACAACATGCCTTAAAGATACTTGCATCCCAAGGCTATTGAAATGGGGAGAAAGAGAGCATTCCCTAGTGGGCTCTTAGTTTCATTCATAAAAGAATTTAAGAATGGACCCAAACGAAAGCTTTGGGACACGTTTATTGAAATTTAAAGAAAAATCCTCAAAGCAAGTAAACTGGGGATCTTGGCAGCTGCCCAGAGGAGGAGAATGGAGGGAGAAGAAAAGAACTCAAAAAGTTATGCAGGTTCAGACATGTAGCAGACTGACAGGCACATGACTGGGAGAAGGAAGCATTAGATAAAAAGTAAAGAAATACAAGATGCTAGGGCAACCCAAAGCCTTAGACAGCATGTTTAGAAAAAGGATATGAAGAAGAGAAGGAAAGATTACGCTTTTCTGAATTCAGAAAAGCGGGCAGGGTTACAGAGACCTACATGTCTGTGGCCAGGTCCAGAAGAACTGCCCTGGGAGTTGGGATTCCAGACAGGAGAAGTTCACTGCTTCATTAACACACTCAGTACCCTGCCCATCTATTTAGTATAAATTAAGGTGAGCTCACCTTCCTAAGGTTGGTCCTATGATCAGGTGATTGACCAGTGAAACTGGAAATGTGGATCTTTCAACAGATATACTAGAGAATTTAAGTCTATCCCAGTTAGATAACTATTTGCTCTCTAACACTATTGCAGTTTTGGCTCACCATAGTCAAGATGTGGAATTAGTCTAGATGATCATAAATGGATGATGGGATAAAGAAAATGTGCTATGTATATGCAAAGCATTATGTGCTTTTGTGGAGAAAATTTGGTACAGAGGAAAACTGTAAAAAAATGCATTGAATGTAGAATATTGTGGCAGAGAATGATGTCATAACAAGGGCAAACACGGTGCCCTTCCTCCCCATGAAGCGAAAAGCAAACACTTTATCTGTGACATCAAAAAACACAAAAAGGTGAGAAGAATAGATAGGCAAGGTAGGACCACAGCAAACGTCAGACTGTGTGAGACTAGATAAAATCCAGAAATATTTAATGTCACAGTATAATGGAAATAGGAAAACATATCTGATGGTTGCTAAAAGACCTTGCAATGTGATGGTGATTAAGAACTCTGGAGCAGGAAAAGCTCTGAGACAGGAGAGAGACATGAGAAGGCCAACAGGAGTCTTCCCCTCTGCCCCCTGTGGTTACCCCATAGAAGTCTTTGTTCCCAAAGCTGCTACATTCCTGCTATATGTTACCTGCAAATTACCATGTGTTTGCTGTTTACCTTTTGCTTGCATTTGTCACATGGGTATAAAAGACCCCCAAAACGTGGACCAGGGACTGATTCCTGTGTGAGTCCCTCTAGAGAATTAAGTTCTCTCTCTCTCCTCACCAGACTTTGGCTGCTGCTTTCTGATTTATCCATAACAAGAGTTGCAAACAAATCAACAGTTGCTAAGTTAGAGCACTGAACATAATGGTAGAAGAGAAGGGTGAAAATCTCTCATCTCTTTAGTTTGAGTCTGCAAACAAAAGGGAAAAGGAATACCTCCATAACTAAATGCAGCTAAAATAAAATATTATAGACAGATAGGAATGTTGTATGAAACAGCCACTGATGAATTATTCAGTACTGGCCATGTCCTGCCACTTACTGTATGTGGACGAGGATGGAGCAGATAGGGACAGTAGGAAACCTGTAAGAACTATAGAACCCCCTTCTCCCACCTGCGTTTCAATGACACAGAGAACTACTTAAACATCCTAGAGCAACTGACCTTAAAAGAACCAAAGTGGATTTTAAACATCCTCAGGCAAAGACTGCAGGGCATTGGGGGAAAGACTGGCTAAGCCTGGGGAAGATAAGAATACAGTTCTGAATACAGTTGCAAAGGTAAATGAAAACAAGAGTGGTCACTTCATCCTCAGAGCCTCATACATTGAAATTCAAATGGAACAGGGACAGCTACCCAATAGACACATAAGAAAATAGCTGACAGTTTAGGCATTCTCCCAAAATAATACCCAAAAGCTGCTTTCTGGGGAACTACTAAGAGCTCTGAACCCTACTGAGTAAACAAAGAATTTCAGTTCAACAAGGGAAAAGGACAAACCTCTTTGAATTCCACAGACATCTCCTATTGATCATTGTAGTCTAACCTGATTGAATTCTAGATGCAAACATCTGTTCTTCCTACAGCAGAGTAATTCCACAAGACAATGCAGGAGGTAAGGATTTATTTTAATTGTACCTGAAAAGAAATATTGAGTGATACTATACTACTTCAAAATTTACTTTGATTTTCCATTATTTATTTGTTTTACTTTCGATTTTCCGTTTTATGTACTATTTTTCTAAATATATCCATTTTCTTATTTTTTCCTCAAGGTTATTTATTTTGCAAATTTCAGACAATGTATTTTGATAGTATTTAGATCCCATTCCCTTTATGCACCATCCCTTACAACTCCCCAACCAGATTCCCAGGTCATGCTTCTGATTAGTACATGGCTTAATATGACCTCCAAGGCACTTTCCTATTATTCCAATTTCATGGAAAATTAAGTTCATTGACTTCACTTTACCATACCTTTTCATCTCCAGCTTCATCGGTATTGAAGAGTCTTCGATTTTTAGAACATACTAGACAATCCCTTTTCCTCCAATTTTAGTCATATCAGTAGTGAATATATGTGATCACATGTTTCATAAGTAACCATTCTGTATCTAGGTTTAACTTCACAAATAAACAGGCCATAATCATCCTTTTGAGTTTCTCTTCTTGACTTCTTCTCAGTTCCTCATAATGCTTGGCCCAAAACAAGTACTTAGTAGATAAAAAAAAAATGACCCTCCACCAAATACATGGATGCTTTAGTCACCAGAACTTGTGACCATGATAGCTTTCCAAACAACAATTAAGTTTACAGATGGAAAGAAATTGGTAACCTGTAGACCTCAGAATAAAAAAAATATTCCTGTACTATAAAAGTTGTCCCAGGGGCTAGAAAGATGGGTCAGCAGTTAAGAGCACTGTTTCTTCTTGCAGAAGATCCGAGTTCAATTCCCAGCATTCACATGGTGGCAAACAACCATCTGAAACTCAAGTTCCAGGGGATCTGACAACCTTTTCTGTCTTCTCTAAGACATGGGTGCACTTACACACATGTAGGCATAACACTTGTACACATAAAATAAAATAATAATTTTTTAAAAGTTGTCCCAGTGTCATCAACAATGACTTTTTAAAATGGAATGAGTAAACAGGAAATACTAGTTAAACAAGAATCTCGGGGTATCTTTGAGAGTGAGGGAGCCTTGACTCTCATTTGCTTAGCTTGAGAGACTAGGGTTCCAGAAACTCAACAGTCACCAAAGCAACCTAAAGCTGGAGGCTTTTCTGGTTCTTTTCTTGTGAATTCAAAGAATGAAATTCACAGACCACAGAGGGTGAGTTTTAGAAAGGAATGTTTTGTTACAGGGAATTTAGGATAGAGAAAGCAGAGCAGGAGGGTTCCCCAGGAATGGGATACCACTGAGTCTCATTCCCTAGAGTTAATATGGACTTAGTTGGGGGAGGAGGGGAGAAGAAGATGAGCTGGTCAGGCCAGTTCTCCTTCCAGGTGTCCAAGTCCCTCAAGGGCCTAGTCAGGATGTTCTGGTCACATCCTCAGCATTGTAAGGTTCAAGAGACCCAGCAGACAGAAGGGACCAGAGACTCCGCTAGGAGTTAATAGGACAGGTTTATTAAGAGAAGACCAAGTGGGACTAGCTTCTCCACACTCAGGAGTGGAGGGCTAGCCTTCCCGAAGAGATGGGGGAAGACTATCCCCCTCATCTTGGGGCTGGGGCTCCCAGGAACTGGGCTGGCATGCCTGGCTCCAGATCAGGATGGAGAGAGAAAGAGGGAGAGAGACCTGCTCAGGGCGGATGCAAACAGCTAACTCTCTGGGAGAGTGAGTCATCAGCCCCACCTAGCTGGTCAGTAGGTGGGAATTCAAGAAGTCGCAAAAGTAAGTCCCCTTTTTGCAGGTATTGTGAATTCTGATTGTTTGGCTGGAGTTGCCAAGGTATCTGCTGGAAGGAGGGAGGGTCTTTCAGTCACATCTTACAAGCATGTCTTCCAGGAACAGTGTACCGCTTCAGGAAAAAGAGAGATAAAGAAAAAACCAAAGCCCTTCACTGGCCTCCTCAATCTCTGGCTATGATGGAACCAGAGACATCTTTGAATTACATTGTTCTGGCATCTCTAGCCTCAGGTAGGGACAAGTTTACTGGTAGATCCAAGGAATTTCCAGCTCTCAGCCTGGAGAAAAACTGGCCATTGTTTTCTTAGGGTCCTTACTGCCTAACCATTCTTACCTTCTGCTCTTATCAGTAGCAAGACTATTGGGTCTTCCATTGATGATTTTAAGTCAAGGAATAAAAAATTTTTCCAGAAATTGCAAAAGGCAACAAACATTCTATAAGGGAACCAGCTTGGAAACTTCATTTTCACCTAGAAAGATGGTGTATTACTTTTCCTGCTGCTGTAATAAAAGAATCTGGTACAAAGAACTGAAGGACAAGGAGATTGTCAGAGGGTCCATTTAATCCTGATGGGGAAGTCCTGGTGGCAGGAGCTTGTGGAAGCTGGTCACTTTGCAACTTCAGTTGGGAAACAGACAGAGGTGAATGCTTATTTTCAGTTAGCATTCTGTTTTTATTCCATCCAGAATCCAAGGCCATCACAGGGCACAGTTCCTCCCAGATCAATTAACCTAATCACGGTGAATACTATGCAAGACATGCTGGAAGACTTATCTTCCAAGTGATTCTAGATCTCAAATAGTGGATATTTGAGAATAAACACCATAAACGGTCTTGTGTCTTGCTGTCTAGAATTTTTACCTAATAAGTTTCTATTATTTTAAGATACTACATTTGTGACAATTTGTTACTTGAGCAACATAAAATTAATACAAAGAAAATGTTATATTGGCAGGACAAGAAGAGACAATGAACAAGGAATTGGGTAATGGGACCCAGTTGGGTACTGTTTACGCTTCTTGTAGCTATGACAAAATACATGCTAAGAATAAATTAAAGGAATAAGACTTCATTTGGCTTACAGTATGAGGGTTACAATTCATCATGGAAGAGCAACCATGGCAGCAGGAATGGGAAGCTGATGATCACATTATCTTTACCATCAGGAAGCAGAGATCAAGGAATACTTGTGCTCAGAGAGCTTTCTTCTTTCCTATGCAGTCTTAGAAGCCAGTCCATAGAAAAGAGTCACCAATATTTAAGGTGAGTGCTTCCACCACAATAAACCTAATCTAGAAAATCCCATATGTACATGACCAGAGAGTTGCCCCAAAGGTGATTGTAGCTTCTAAAAAGTTGTTAGTCAACATAAACTATCACAAGCCCACCTATTCTCAACTTGACATAAGCCATATAATATTTAAGCCATAAATTTTCATATCTTTCCCACATAGGTTCATGGATATTTCATAATACATGTACTATTAGTCAAACTTCAAATGTCAACATATTCTTTAAGAGTTTCAACAGTATTCAAAAGTGTAAGGGAATAATGTCTTATGAGGATTTCGCAATGACTTAACTCTGAGTCCCTGTACCATCAAAAATAAGTTATGTAGTAGTAGTATACAAAGGCACAAATTTCATGTTCCCATTCCAAAAGGGAGGAAATGGAACACTGAACAGAAAGATCAGACTAAAAGTAGACCAACAATTAGCAGGGAAAACACTAAATCCTACAGCTCCATATTCAATATATACACTTGTAATGCAATCTTCTGTGTTTCAGAAAACTTGAGTAGCATCTTCCCTCCATTAATGCTACCTTCAACACAAATAAACTTTCGTGGGTTCTTTTTCATGCTGGTAGCTTTTCTCAGCAGATATACCCTGATCATGGCAACTCAAACATTCTGGGGTCTCCATTGCAACTTAGGCTTCATCTTAATTGATTCATGCAGTGGCCTCTCTGGGCCTCATTGAAAGAGAATTCTTAACCTCAGTAGCTCTCTAAAACTGAGGTACATCTTTCATGCCTATGAAATCAGTATCACACTGAGAATGAGGCTAAACTCTGCTGCCAGCTTGAGGTATAGTTACAGAAGGATAAGAGTCCATTATGGCAGTAAAGGCATGGCAGTAAGTGGCAGGCATGATGGTAGAAACCAATACCTGAATGTTCACATTTTCAATAGTAAACAGGAAACAGAAAGAACAGTTGGAAGTGGAACAAGGCTATGAATTTTCAAATCTCACCCTGTGACACACTTCCTAAAGCAAGCTCATACCTCCTCCTAAACCTCCACAAATAGCACTACTAACTGGGGACCAAGTGTTCAAGTATTTGACCTATGGTGGACATTCTCATGCAAATAACCACATTCCACTTCCTGGCCCCCATGGGATAATGACTATATCATAATGGAAAATTTATTTTGTCCAAATTTAATAGTTCTTATAGTCCTTAACAGTCACAACACTATTGAAAAGTTCAAAGTCCTTTTGAGACTCAAGACAACCTCTTAATTTTAACCCTCTATAAAATTAAAAAGCAAATTACATAATGTCAACATATAGTGGCACACAGTGTATATATCCTTCTACAAAAGGGAGGAAATGGGAGCATAAAAAGGAAATATCAGACCACGACAACACTGAAATCCATGAGGGCAAGTAATAAATCACATAGCTTCATGTGTAATGCCCAGGACTCTAGTTTCAAAGGGCTTAGATAGCTCTTCCCCTTCAGCATAGCTTTTGGCAATAAACATTTCTCTAATGGTTTGGTTCCATTTTATATATGTAACTCTTCTTGGCAGATGTCTCATGTCTCTGGCTGCTTCAGTATCTTGGGATCTCTACTGAATCCCAGACTTCATTTTCACAGCTTCATACAATGGCCTGTCAGGGCCAGTTGGCCCATTAGTTCCTTCTTACAGGAATTCTCCCAGCCATATGTGGCTTGGCCTTGTTCACTCTTTGAAATCACAGGGGAAGAATACATGAAATCTTCACTCTTGCATCTTTCATTACTCTAAAGCCAGAATTATATTGCTGCCCTGCCAAGTTCAACTGCCCACTGGAGATGGACATTAGCTCCTGTTATCCACACTAGCAGAGGCTTTTTTATGTTGAAGCAATTGCTTCCTAGGAGCAGGAAAGTCCTAGGCTCTCTTTCACAAATTGGAAGCTAAGCTAAGTGGGGTCTTTCCCTGGGAACAATTGTTCCAGTGTTCAGTTGAAGGCCTCCCCTTAATGATTACAAAGTCCTTATCAACTGTATCCTCTCATTCATCAGATACCTTGGCTACAACATTAAATTTCCTATGTGAATGTAAAGGTTCCCAGAAAATCCCCCATCTTGGACTGAACTTCTGTAAGGATAACAAACTAACTAGGACTTCAATGAATTTGGAGTGTTTGGAATGTTGCAAATGCAGAGCCTATGTACATTTTTATCTAAGGTCATGTTTAGCTACAAACAGCCACCCCTTGCCCACCTGTTTCTGACTTAACATTCTAGTGACTTAACAAAATGGATTCACTTAACAAAAGAAATAGTTTCCACCAATCAAAAGGTTAAGAATGCCATCAGCTAGCATCTGAGACCTATAGCTGAGATGTCTCTTTTGCTGTATCTGCCTCCTTACTTTTTCCACCAAGAAATTTGAAAAGTGCCTTGATTTATGACTTTCTTTTTTCTGTTACTAATTAAGCTTAATGAAACAGCAACCAGGTTGGAACATGAAATTTAGGGTAACCGGAATCTGTGTTCCTTACCATGGGCACTAGTATTTGGTTCCAGAATAAACTACCCCTTATCCTCTTTTAGGCGAGAGGTATGCTTTTGCAGCGATACCAAGTTTTCTTCTCCAAACTGTACATTCTTTTAGTTCTTTCTGCCTCACTTGCTCTTTTTTACTGTAAACCTGCATAAGTGAAAACCTACACCAAGATTCAATACTATACTATCTTTTAATTTCTTCAACCAGAAGACAGCAAGATTCTTTCCTAAATTGTCATAAGAATGGCCTCTAACCAGGTGCTGTTTAAATCCGTGTTTCTGCCTCCCCCTGAATCAGGCCTCTATACTCCCAAAACGCTCATAATGCTCTGCTTAAAACATTCAGCTACTTTCCTAGTCCAAAGTTCCAAAGCATTCCACATTACACACACACACACACACACACACACACACACACACACACACACATGCATGCATGCACAGACACAAAGAGAAAAAATAAAACATGGTCAGATTTTTCACAGGAATAAGTGTACTCTTGTATCAACTTGTGCATTAGTTATCTTTTTATTGCTGTGATAAAACGCCATAATCAATGCAATTTATAGAAGGAAGAGTTAAGTTTTCAGTTCCTGAGGGATCAGAGTCCAACATGATCATTAAGGCATGGCAGGAGATAGTCACAACAGAAAACTGAGAGCTCGTATTTTGAAGCACATGCAGCAAACAGAAAGCAAAACTCGAAGTGGGATGGGGATATGTAATCTCAAAGGTGGCCCTGAAATGTTTCTGCCTGCAAGGCTATAAGTCCTAAAGGTGCTATTACCTTCTCCAAACAGTTCACAAACTAAGTGATAAAACACTTGAGACTATGTGGGATATTCCTCATTCAAATCACAGAAGTAGCCTCTGTACACTTTGGAGACTGAGTATGCAAAAGCAACGTAGAAGACATTTGTTTTCAACCAGGGAATCGCTTCTGCAATTTACTCTATTTAAGCTTTTTGTTTTCAAAGAAATTTGCAATTTCACAAGGTGGAGTCATTATTGGTGAAGTCTTTCCCTCATTGAACCTCTTTTATTATCATTGCAGAATAAACTATTTCTCTTTGTTAGGAAAAGCATCGCAACCCAAATGAAAATAGCCCAGCCGGAGGCTCTCCTGGAAGGTGAGCTTTATTTCATGGCATGCCGGGGCTGAAGCTCTATATGGGAGAAGAACAGCCAGCAACAAGATGGCATCTGATTGGTGTTTTTAAAGATTTTAGCGAGTGAAAACAACCTGGAAGGAGGAACTTAACTAAGCCTATGACTGGGTTGGGGGTTGCAGGACATCTGCCTTCTGTGCAAGCAGATAATTCCACCTGCCTTTCCTGATCTGGTTGCCCCCTAGTGGTCTTAAAGATAACCAAGGAATGTACCACCCTTTGTGCATGACCTTGAGATGAGTCACCCTGGGTGACCCAGCACCTAACACTCTTTAACAAACATGGCCTCTTTGTCCACATGTGTCTTGGCTACAACTTTACACTTATTAAATCTCTTTTTCCTAAAAAAATTCCACAATTTTTACATTTTTATGTTCCCCCAGTTTCTCTTTTTCACTGTACATCTGATAAGTATGATGAGCAGTAAACATACGTTAATGCTTTTTTTACCTTGAAATTTCTTCTGCCAAATATAGTAATTTATTTCTTTTAAATTCAATCTCACAGAAGTTTTCAGGACATAGGTAGACTGAAGTCAGATTCTTTCTTAAAATATATCCTCAGTGGCCTCTAATTCATTTCCCAATAGAGTTTTGTTGCCATCTGAAACTTCAAACCAGATCTCAAATATTTGTGGTTGTTTTTTTTGCAGGGGGGAGGGGTTGTTGCTTGTTTTTTTGTTTGTGGATATTCTGGTCTTCCAAACTCCCACCAGAGCAGCCATTAATATCTTCTCACAGCCTTCAATGTCTTTCAAGCCCAAATTCCAAATTCTTCCACATTCCTATTACAAACTAGCTCCAAACCCCTAAGAACCATATGTTCAGGTTTATTACAGTTTATTCCTGTAATAGTTATATTTCTTATTGTTTAGACTGTGTTCTCACCATGCCAACATTATAGTTATACCTGAATAAAACAGCTTGAATCTTAAATTAGTTTTTAAGACTGGGCCAGAACTCAGAGGACACTTATTTCCCCAGATATCTCTTGGAACTATCTGTGCCCTATAATTGTGCTGTGCTGCTAGAACTGTGTCTGAAACTGTGTCTGGAGAGTGTGTGCTTCAGTCAGGTTTCACTCACAATTTTATTCAAACTGGTTTCGCCAGCTTAAACTAGGAAAGTAAAAGCTAAAATCTGCCCTTTCTACAATCTTGTTCTTCCATTTCTAGTTCTAGAATATCTCATACACAAAGTCAAACTTCCTTTTCAATCTTTAGTATATTCAATGAAAATGGTACTCTGTCATTCAGAATTTTGATATATTAGTTCTCAAACATACCCATGTCCATTCATTATCTTTTTTGAATGGAGTAACAAATTGAGGTTCCCAGGAAACAAGATTAGGTGCCCAGGTCACAAGACACAAAAGCACATGTATTTACAAGGGTAAAAGTCATTAGTCCAGATTATGTCTTCTTTATGTCAGTCCTAAAGTTTCTGCTTGTTTTATAAATAAAGAAGTATGTCCATCAAGGTGATCACGTGTGATGGGTTAATCATGGGTGTGTGTTGGAGGATTGACTTACATCAACATGATGTCGTCTTAGGTCTCTGGAGTAGGTAGCATGGGCAGTAGAGCATTGGAGGAAAAGGCACACAGAATAGGACAGCAATTCATGCTTAGGAAAAGGCCTCTTTTGCTAGATTGGATTTACCAGTCATGCTGTGTCCAAGGCACATGTGGGAGAAAGCACAGATGCAGAGCCTCACCTCCAAATAATCAGAGAAATCAGATCTTGTCATTAGTTTGCTCTTAACTTACCCAAGTTTATATAAAACCATGAGCTTTGATAAAACTTTTTTTAATGCTTTTCCAGAAGATGCTAGGGGGCAAAATTGAGAGAAACAATTTTAAATATTTAAAGCATAACTTGTTTTTAAACAATTTAAATTATAATTTGTTCCTGAACAGTTAATCCTTAATTCTCTCCTGTTTTGTATATGTATTAGAATTTTGAATAATAAATGAGTTAGTATGATTATGACTTGTACTTGGGGTTAATGTAGGGCAAGTCATGAGAGACATAAACTATCCAAAATTGACAAAAAGACATAAAAGCTTTAGACACATAAGCAGGGAAACTGTTTGTTTTGATTTGTACCTTAGTAGCTCAAGCAGATTTTTCGGTTCAAGCAGTGAAAAAAATGTCTTAAAAAGTATTATATGAGCCAATTGAAAAAGATTAAAGGAATTCATGTAAATTACTTTCATCTGTCAAAGTTCATTAACAGAATTACCAAGGGTTTAACTTCTCTCAGGATGATTATGCCCACTGATTGGCAGTCAGGATAGTATTGAATAATTTGTTGAATTTTTACCTTTCATAATTGAAAACAAGTAAATAGTTAATATGATGGTTTCATTCTCTGGAGACCAAATAAGTCTAGGTGGGTTCAAATGCTTTGGCATTTAGAAAAAGATGGGTTGGTCTTTGAATTAAGCTTAAAAGGGTTAATATTAATAACAAAAATAACTGAGGAATGAGCCAAGTTGACTCAAAATAACAGTGGATCGATAACTTGAGCCATATAGTGTGAGTAGATTAGCAAATTGAAAAGTTAATTAGGAAATTGTCTGTTCTGGGGTTTATAGAGACTGCCTAATTCCAGCATTACATAATTCCTTTTCATGATTTATTGGCTCCATCTGAAAAAAACTTAGTGCATTAGGAATGAAGTATATATTTATGGAAGGAAATATTTGTATAAAAATTAATGAAATTCTACATGGAATTGAAAGAAAGCATGCCTTTAAAAACACAGGAAGTCATTTGTTATTTCTTTTGCAGTATATAAATGAAAGTTAAAATCATTTGGAGATATGAAAGTATAAATAAAATCAAGATCATGCCCAAGAACTTAGATGGTATAAGGTTTAGTTCTGTGTGAGATCTGGCAGAAACAAATGAGACACTCTAGCAAGAGTGTGTTGAGACTAATTTATCAATGGGCAGAGGGCTAGCCTTCAAACTCAGATGTGGAGCGACTAGCACTTACTTGCTGTTTGGTAGGGTTTTTAAAGTGAGCAGCAGAGTAGTTTGATGGTATAGACCAGTAATTGATGTCAGCAGGAGGTAGTTAACTAAAAAAAAAAAACAGCCAGTAACTGGTTTCAGGAAGTTGAACAGAAAGTTCTATGTGTGTTAAAGAGCGGCAGTAAAAAATGGCTATCAGTCCCCTCCTGCAGATGCCAATTGTGATTTCTGGAATGTTTAGCTGGAGTCACTAAGGTGGCTATCATTCCTCTCTTCTCAGATGGCAATTACAGTTCCTCGGATGTTTAACTGCTGGGGGTTTTCTCTTCAGTGACATTGTTAGAGAGCAAATAGCTATTTAGCTGGGATAGACTATAAATTCTCTAGTTTATCTGTTGAAAGACCCACATTTCCAGTTTCACTGGTCAATCACCTGATCACAAGACCACCCTTAGGAAGGTGGGTTCAACTTAAGTTATACTAAATAGGTGGGCGGAATACAGAGTGTGTTAATGAGGCACTGAACTTTTCCCACCGGGAATCCTGCCTCCCAGGGCAGTTCTTCTGGACCTGACCACAGACATGTAGCTCTCTGTTAGTCTGCCCACTTTTCTGAAGAATTCAGAAAAGCGTAATCTTTCCTTCTCTTCCTCATATCCCTTTTCTAAACATGCTTTCTCTAAGGCTTTGGGCTGCCCTAGCGTCTTGTATTTCTCTACTTTTTCTCTAAAGCTCCTTCTCCCAGCCATGTGGCTGCCAGTCCGCCACGTGTCTGACCTCCATGCAGGCTCTAAACCTGCATGACATTTTGGCTTCTTCTCTCTCCATTTTCCTCCTCAGGCAGCTGCTGAGATCCCCAGCTTGCCTGCCTTGAGGCGTTTTCTTCAAATTCCAATAAAATTGCCCTAAAGCTTCCAATTAAGAATGAGACTAAGAACCCACTAGGGGACGCTCTCATTTCACCCCCTTTCAACATCTTACAGATGGGTTTAGATCAGCTCTGTTGAATAAGAGTAATTAATTTTTTGTTGATTTTGAGTAAAAATATTTTGTTTGGATGCAAAAGGTTGAAATATCCATTCTATAAAATTCTTAAAGAGGTATCTAGTTTTCTAGTCATTGCTGCAATAGAAAAAAGAAGTTTTGAAGACAAATGGGGTAAATGCAACAATATATAAAAGAGTCGATTTTGTTTTAAATTCCACTTGTAGCTGTAGCTGAGGAAACAGAAAAATTAGAGAGGTCACACATTGTACCTGGATTAGTTTAAATTGGAGTCGGCTTCAAGACAAGAAAAATGTGAAAAAAAGCCAAATTGGGAATTCAGAGGGTAAATTGATGTCAACTGATGTCCTGAAAGCAGCTGAGAAGAATTTAATATCTTTTAGGAAACAGACAATTGCAATTTATGAAGTTTAATAAAAAGATTAGTGACAATATATCCAAAATACTTAAATAAGCATTTAGCCACATTTTGTCTTGTGCCAGCTATAAAGTTTTTTGATGAAGCTTGTAAATCTTTCAAAAATGTTAAATTTATATCTTTAGTAAAGGTTAATAAAATGTCATCTGTATAATGAGATAAGTATTAGGAAATTTGTTTTCTTATAAGATGTATTTGTAAGGTTTGGTTTGTCATGAGACTCGGCAGAAACAAACAAGAGACTCCAGCATAGGTGTGTCAGATTCAGTTTATTAAGAGGCATAGGGCTAGCTCCAAGTCAGGAGTGGAGTGACTAGCAGCACGATGGAGTCTGGGTATGGTATTTAAAGGGAGAGCTAAGAAGTGCAGGACACAGAACAGGACAGCAGTTCATGCTTAGGAAAAGGCCTCTTTTAGTAGATTGGCTTTACAAGTCATGCTGTGTCCAAGGTACATGTAGGAGAAAGTACAGATGCAGAGCCTCACCTCCAGATAATGAGAGAAATCAGATCTTGTCATTAGTTTAATGGTGTGGACTGCTGATTGGTGTCGGTAGTTAAAATACCAGGTGGTTGTTAGTGCCAGGAAGAGGCAGAGGTTATCAGTGTCAGGAAGCGGCAGTAAAAAGTGGCTACCAGTCTCCTTCTGCATATAGCAATTGCTAGTCCTGGAATGTTTAACTGCTGGGGGGTTTCTCTTCAGTGACATCTTACAATATTATTAACCCAGTATTGATGGAAGGTGGGGGTATTGATCATGCCTTGAATAAAAACTTTCCATTTAAAATTTAGGCATAAATTCCTATTTGTGGAAAGCAGCCATGGAATGGAAAATTTTCAAAAAGGCAGACTTTTAAATTAATAATATGGTAGTTTGCACAACTATAGCCAAAGCATGAACTCCAATTGTGTTCATTAAATACCTAGACAATCAAATTATCAATGTGTGGTAGTTTTAAGAATTTCAAAGTTTTTAACTAAAACTAAATGCTTTTAAAGAAACCTTGATCAGACATATATTTTATTTTTTAAGCAAATCTTTGTAAAAGCAAAATATGAGCAATAACTCTATTAATTTAAACAGGTTTGCTTAAACTTTGACTTTAGAAATTTTATTATATAGATGTGTGTATATAATCTATCTATATATAAATCTTAAACCTCATCTTTTACATATCTAAAAGACTTTACTCAAACCTTCATAACAAATGGAAAAAAATCTTTTCCTAGTTTTCTGTCTCATTCTGGAAACATTCAGCCTTCTTAATCTTCATAATTAAGTCCTTCTTTGCTAAAAATATTTCCATTTCTGCATCCTTATAGTATTTTCCTTTACTTACTAATAATCTCAACTTCATGAGACAAATTTCATTAATAAATAAAATTTACCATCTGTTGTGAGAACTATTACAATTTGTATCCTCTCGTAAGTTTGTAATAACAATTGATATTTTATTTCACAAAAGTAAACAATAAACCAACTTTACCGAAGAAGTTAAAGCCAGAATTTCTTAGAGGAGCTCAAAATAAGCCATAATAAGAAGCTGACCAATATAATCTTAAGGATTAACATTTGGACAAACTAAAGATTTATACAATCCAATTTTAAGTACCTAAAGTTAAACTATTTTAAAGTAGATTCCAGAAAGTTTGTAAGGATTTTAAATTTTTTATAATTACATTTAAAGTGATAAACAAATTATCTGTTACCTTAGGACTAAGCGGAGAGTTGCCCTCCTCTTACTGTTTTTAGGGGATGACTTAAAATTTTTAGTTCATCTAAAGTGATAGGGATATTCTGTATTGTTTTAGGATTAAGGTGGAAGTTAACTTGCATCTTATTTATAGGGCAAGGCAAGACAGAGATCCCATAAGTTACTTTTTCCATAAAATCTTTATATCAATAAATAAGTAACAATAGCTGTTCTAAAGAGCACAATGTTTATATTATAAAGCTACTTTACTTTTGTCTTCCTTTTGGTCACTGAGTCAGGGAGACAGCATGCCTCGTGACATTTTGAAATAAGCAAGCTTGGGTCTGAAGTAGGAGGGTCAAATGCCAGCTTCAGAGCCAGCATCTCTGTAGAGTTCAAAACAGTACATGACAATTTACTAATTTTTTAAAGGAATTTGGGTCTATTAAAATTTAATCTCCTAGGTCTTGCATTGGGAAGTGACAAAAATCATAAAACTTAATTTTGAAAGGCAACTTTTTGATATCTAAAATTTTGCAAATTATTTACTCTAGAAAAGGCTGCATATCAACTTTAATTTTGTTCCAAAGAGTTAAATGCTTCAACTAACCTGGTTCTAAGCAGTAGCTTAATTGGCCACCATTTTTTTCCAAATCATTCATATTAAGTGTTCCAAGGTTAGGATACCAGGAAAAATATTTCTGAATAAAATTTAAAGGTTCACCAGTTTGCTTTGATGATGCTATAAAACTAATTCTTTTAAGTAAACTCATTAATTGCTCTGCCTGCATGCAAGATTCATGAAATAAAGAAATCCATGAGGTGAAAGCAGAAAGGTATGGAAAAAAAATGAAAATTTGAGCCTGGTAAAGAGGACTTAAACACTAAATAAAGAATTATTAAAGTGTGTGTCTGTAAGTTATCAGAAAGTCTTTTCCCGGGGGATGGAAAGATGGTTCAATAATTAAGAGCATTGGCTGCTCTTGCAAAGTACCTAGGTTCAATTCCCAGAACCACATAAGGGCTAACAACAGTTGGTAACTCCAGTTCCAGGGGATCTAATATCCTTTTCTGACTTCTGTGGGCATTGCACAACACAGGTGCACTTACAAACATGTAGGCAATACCCTCAGACTCATAAAATAAAAATAATTTTTTTAAAAAGACCTGTTGTCATATCATTTACCTTGTGTATGACTGACAACATCCAAAAATTACTTCTTCCACAGGACTTGTCCAGGTGCTTATCCATTTCTCTGGCAAGAGCTATCAGGGAAAGCCTTGCACTTGTCACAAAATGTATATGTATGAGTGAGACCTTCTACATTTTCTTTTTTCCCTCAAGACTTCTTTGTCACTGATCTGTGATTTAAGAGTAGAGTCTCTCACTCACAAGGAACACCCCAATGCAGTGTTACTATGCCAGTATTACAATTTCCTGAGTAAAAAGACTAAATTTTAAATGTAGATTTTAAGCATGAGCATGAACTTGAAGGACACTCTTTTTCTCAGATTTCTCTTGGAACTGTACTGTGGAACCATGCTGCTGGAACTATGTCTGAAAATCTCTCAGGAACTGTGCTCTCTAGTTAGGCTTCACAATTATATTCAAACTAGTTTCTCTAGCTTCAACTGGTAAAGTACAACCCACAATTCACTCTTATCACACAGTCTTAAAATTCCATCACTAGTTCTAGAGTATCTCATACACAATGTTAAGTTTCCTTCACAGTCTTCATTGTATTCAATGAAGATGAGTATGCTGATTTTTGGTGCTTTGATATGTAATTCTCAAGCATACTCAGATTCCTTCCCTCCTTCCTTATCTTTTTTTTAAAATAGAGTAGCAGATTAAGGAGACCATGAATTTCTATGCTCCTGTTATGTTAGTATAAAGCATTTTACTGAGTGCTTTCTAAAAGTAAAAAAGTGTTTCTATTCATGTTTACTTTGTGAGATATGTGAATCCCACAGGGTTTGTATCCTGGTGGTGGATGGGTTCTATTTTATCATGGGACTCATTTTACCATGTGACTTGGTCACCATTATGGCTGGTGACCTCACCAAGAGGGAGGCAACCATATGATCTGGTCTCCATCTTGGGTGATGACATCATCAATATAGGGACAGTCACATGGCTTGGCTGCCATCTTGGACAGTAACATTTTCAGAATGGTGGTGAGCTGTATGACCTTGCCACCATCTTAATCCAACCATATGGCATAATTCAAAATGACTACACCAAGGAACTTATTCACACTACAAAATTGTAGGGAATCATGACAACCTGGGAATTCTAGGGACTGCAGATATTTAATCATATGTCCTAATCCTTTTGCAATTTATGATTTTGCTTTGGTTTTCATCTTAGATTCTTGTTAGAAAGGCAAGAGATTCTAATACTGTCTTTTTTAACAAGGCGGAAGCATTTTTATTTCAGACTAGGGAAGCAATACCAGGCCTCCATGATAATGGTCTAAATTTTAACATTATTTTGTTCTGTTTCCAAAGGTAATTAATTTAAATTTTAACTTCTAGTACAGTATATTTACTGGGTTTTAAAACTGTTTAAAGTTTTTACTTTGTCTTGTGTATTTTACTGGCTTTTACAGAGAACTAGTTTACAGGGAACTGTTTACAGAGAACATTGCGCGACTACCCGCTTTTAAGGGAAATTTTGGATTTTAACATCTTTTATATGGTATATTTGCTGATTTCTAAAAGTGACTATCTTAAAATCTCACATTGTTTTACATAATACATTTGTCAGTATCTAAAAGGAACTTAAAGTTTTTCTAGCCATGGGCTTCCAAGATTAGGCAGGTACAAAGCAAGCTGACACTTTGAGATGGCTAGACCTGGGAAGCTTATGTAAACTTACAATACTCCAGGGCCAAATCTTACAAGAGACAAGCTGCTACCTGGACATAGCTACAAAAATGGGAGGTAAAGAGGAATAGCCTGCTTGGGTGGGAGGTGTAAGATGCAGCCTTCACTGGTTTTAATTCCTGCCTATTTTGCATTGTGATCCAAAGTCTATTTTTCTCTGAAATAGAGTATTCCCTCTCTGATATTCAGTTGCTCCAAACTTACTTTTGTTCCTGTTCCTTCATTCCCTGGACACCACTGCTTTTCACTTTCTAATTACAATGTTCTGCACAGTCTAAAGGGAAAAAATATTCTATCAACTCTTTCCAAGTTCTTTTAGGTACCATTGTTTTCTGTGTTCCTTATTCATCAGATTATGGGTACTTAATTCAAAATTATGGATGGTAAATTATAATATGATTTTTTTCTAATTCAGAGAAAATAATAGCCCTCTTTAAAATAAACCACCTGAGAGCTAAAACTCTTGCCTCTCATCTAGTTAGGAAAACAAAATTTGGACGGATAAGTCATAACTCTTAGGAAAAGGGTCAGAGAACATTTAAGGGGATATTAATTTTCAGCCCACAGGAAAGCCAGATCAGGAAACCTTCCCTAACTTATATAATCATTAACTCTAATCTGTATTATAAAAAATTAAAAAAGGGTACTTATTAAATATTTCAGGTTGTTCTCACCATGAATAGACACAAACTAACTGATTATGGGTATAAGCTTTCATGCCTCTGGCCACATCAAGTATCAGGTTTGATACTGATAGGTAATGTAAAAATCTTCTGTAAGCCTGGTCCGGCTTGATCTTGGATGTTCACTGCCAAGTACTCATGGCTTCATAAAGTTTAGAAATCAAGTGAGATATTCTCTTAATATCAAATGTTCTGTCTCTCATCAATCAATCCCTGTTCTGGAAAGGACCCAACAAATGAGAATACTTGCCTGCTTAGACAAATCTATACAGGTTATAAAAAGGAGAGATGTTTTCATTCCTAGTAGTAGTAATGGGACTCAACAGTTGCCCTGTCCAATGTAAATCACTAAGTTAAATCCTAAAGAGAAACAAATGCATTTTTGTGTAAATCATCTTGGTAAATTGTCACATGTTATTTAAGCTCACTGAGTGTCCCACCAGCAGAACAGCAGTGGGCTTGAGACTCTAGAAACCTGAAATGAGTGGAGACAAACAGACACACAGAACAGTAAAGACAACACACAGGACAAAGACGAACACGCAGGACAGACGGACCTGGGAAAATGTCTCTCTTCAGGCCACGTGCTTTATTGTTTCAGGAGGTATTTATAGTTTGGGGGAGTCAGGAATACAGATACACTCATACAGAAATGTGGTAATGAACAGAGAGACACTATCTCTAACCTTCAAAGCCCATCAGGAAGTTGTATGCATACCAGGAAGGTGACACTAAGAGGGGAGGCAGGGGCTTTGAACCAGGGGAGTGCTAGAACCCTGGCACCATCCGGTAAGCAGGCCCCAGGACATTCCTGTGAAACTTAGTTACAAGGATCAAAGACTGAGTTTACCTACAGGTGGTCACAGGGCGGTGGAATCTCCCTAGAGCTGATTTCTCTGAGATGAACTCAAACTACAAGCTGGCTGTTTTCTCTAGCTCACGGCTTACAACAACTGAGAAGCTGACTCTGGAGATAGGACTGACCCATCCACTTCAGACTCAAGCCTATTATCCAAGATACTTTTTCCGGTTTAGGTTGCCCCACTAACTATGTGACAAAGAAAAAGGAGAACAAAACAGCCTCAGAGTAAAAGCATTGTGCTATTAAAAATAACTAAGGAATAAACTAATTTCAACAGAGGTTATTGTTATTCCTCTCATGGTATAAAATATCTATAGCAAAAGTAGCTAATGAGATTCTCTATTTTGTCACAATGAGAAAAGTCACTAACACAGAGTAGTGCATGCAAATGTATAGTGAAGAACCAACAGGATATATTTTTTTGAAGACAATTTACAGTCTTCGGAAAAGACAGAGAGCACCCTCTGTCGAAAATTCCTCAGCGATTATGCTGGAGATTATGTACTTCAATTTGATAATGTATTGCTATGTACCAGTAGCTTCTCTGTACCTAGTGTTTATATTCCCTCAAGACTTAAAACAAGGTTGTGGTAAATTACTCTCTGGACTACATGAAATAAAAAGTTTTTAATGATTTTATGTTTCCTATAAATTTACCTCGGAACTTGTAAAGTTCAGTGCGTACACAGGTAATAGTAATTCATTACATTATCTTATGTATGTAATCTGTATTCCATGTTCTTTTAGTAAGATGATGATGCACAGCACTCTATTGAGCTAAATAACTGGCACTTTTATGACTTTAGCTATGACTACTTGCAAATGATCTTCACAGTTGGATTTGTTGACAGTTGTGTTCCTTCATTAAAGGGGTGATAAGCAGAGTCATTGGACCCTTACCTGAATATTTAGCCACTCTTGGGTATCCAGCCTCTTCTCCCAGTCAGCTGTATGTCATTTTACCCTAATCACAAATGGTCTCCAAAATTTAGGGAAAAAAAATTTGGAAATGGCTAAGAAGATAGGACTTGACCCATGAGGTTATAGAATAGTCAATATCCATGTTAGATGAAGACTTTGCAGTGCAACTACTCTCAGGACATCAGTAACACATCCCTCATCTCTATCAGTAAAGTCATTTGTTCCCCAGGATAAACATTAATCAAACATTGGTTTGACAATAGAAACTTAAAAAGGAGACAAACAATGCTTAGTAACCCCAGGAAGAGAATTCTCAAACCAGAAAGAAAATTTATTTCTTAATGTTAGTATGTTTTATAGTATTAAAAAAGTCTATACAAATGAATATAGGACTAAGATAATATGGTATATAAAATATGAGACAAAGTTATGTGTAGATAATCTTAAAACTTCTAAAGTAATAGTTCAGTAAAGTAGTTTAAAAAAACAAAATATCTACCTAATCAAGGTTTATTCAAGAATGTTTGGGTTTTGTCCAAGCTTTAGCTACATAACATACAGTAATTAAAAGTACCAGATTGGTGAAACTAACCTTCTTGGATGTTTAACAACCATATTTAGAGGTCTATACTTATCTGGTCAGAGGGACTTGAAGGGACAATTTTTTGTCTGTTGCCCTCCAAGGTCAACTAAGTTCCAGGAGACTATGGAATATCTCTTGAAATGTCCTGGAACTGTGATGAATCACCTGTCCTCTTGTTCAAGCAGATCATGGAGACCACACTAGAAGAACTCAAACCAGTGTCCAGTGTGCAAAGAGGAGGGTCAGCACAGGAAAATATTTCCTTAATTCTTCTAAGTGAAGGCACAGTATAGCAAGACCTTCTGACTTATCTTCACTCAGCTGGAACTGGTAAAATAACAAACAGCCTAGGGAGCCAGGGGCTCCTCCTGACCCCATGTGACCCCCCCCCCCCAGGAACAGATACTCAACTAATCTTAACAGTAAAATTAAATTGGTTTATTTAGGCCACCTACATGATATAACTAAATATTAAAGTGATTGGTATGCTTCTTTAAGAGTACAAGGAATTGTATTTCCCAGACGTTAAGTTCATATAAGATGTTATTTACATAATTTCCCACTAACGAGTTTTTTCTTAATTAGAAAATGCTTCTCAGATGTAAAACTTCAAATCTTGACCTAATCTAATAATGCAATGCATACCTGAAGCCAAGAAAGACAATCACACTCTTTCTCTAACATAAAAATTAAATGATGACTAATTTATTTTCTCTCTGTGTCTAGGAGGGAAACTTTACCTGATTTAGGAGGGAACTTACCCTGATTCTAGTCACTTCAACAAGCTTTCAAAGTGCCTGAAAACAAAGCCTTGGCAGCCAAAAAGGAAAAGAAGAGGGGGAAACCAATAGATGGGTACTCTTGAAAGTCCCCATCAAGAAAATATAATGAACCTTAACTTGGACATTTGAAATTTGCCTTGTTCTGACTTTTTCTGGTTCCCTTTCTAGAACATATAATACTAACTATTCTTGCTTTTACTTCTTCACATCTCCCAGACACCCACCAAGGGCTTTCTTTTCTTCCTAGAGCTAACAGTTAGACAATTTGTGTCTTTTAAATAGTCCCACTGAAGGGGTACCTCTATTGCCACAACCTGCACCCTTATTCAGCCTTTAAGAAGCCAGAGCAGTCAGTGCCCCAGTTCCCTATTCACAGTCAGGGTGACCCCTTCAAAAAATAACTTGATAAGAAATATTAATCAACCAGGCAGTTTGGAGTAAAATATACCCCCAAAATAATGGCCCGTTTCTAGGCTAAAAGCCAAGACATCCTATGCCTTTTAGCATCCTACTCTATGCCAAAGGCCAAAAATCCTCAAAAGTGTTTGGGAGCTCTTATCTAATCCCGAAAAGATTTTAGAGTTACCTCTTCAGAGGGGGGACTGTTAAAGTGGCAAATAACCCAAGAAAATTAACTGAGATATACTAATCTATCCCCAGTGTATTGGCTGTGAAAACACACATTTCTAGCTTTACTAGTCAATCATTTGCAACTAGGACCACTCCTTGAGAGGCAGGTTTACCTCAAGTTATGCTAAGTAGATGGGTGGAATGCTTAGTATGTTAATGAGGTATGCAATCTCATCTTCTGGAGCTGTACTCTTTAATTCTCTGCCCAGAGAGGGCAGTCACTGGTTCAGTTAAATAAATTTGGCTGATTCAGAACATCTGGAGTCAGAGTGATCCTTCCCAGAAGCTTAAACATAGCAAAGTGTTAGATAGCAAATAGCCCTGGAAGTTTAACTGGGATAGACTGTAAACTCTAGGTTATCTGTTAAAAGACCCACATTTCTAGTTTCACTGGTCAATCACCTGATCATAGGACCACTCCTAGGAAGGTGGGTTCACCTTAAGTTACACTAAATAGATGGGTGGAATACCAAGTGTGTTAATGAGACTGAACTTTTCCTGCCTGGAACCCACCTCCCAGGGCACTTCTGGACCCAGGGCAGGTATGTAGCTCTCTGTACCTCTACCCACTTTTCTTCAGAAGAACGTAATCTTTCCTTTTCTTCTTCATATCCCATTTCTAAACATGCTTTCTTTAATGCTTTAGGCTGACCTTAGCATCTTGTATTTCTTTACTTTTTCTTTAAAGCTTCTTTCTCCCAGCCATAGGACTGCCAGTCAGCCATGCATCTGACCTCCATGCAGGCTCTAAACCTGCATGGCTTTATGGCTTTCTTTCCTTCTCCTTCCATTTTCTTCCCCAATCTCAGCAAATGCTGAGATTCCCAGTTCACATGACCTCAGGATTTGTCCTTAAATTCTGATAAAATTGTCCTGAAGCTTCCATTTGGATTCACTCTTAAATTCTTTTATGAATGAGTCTAAGAACCCACTATGGGATGCTCTTTCTCCCTGTTTCAGAAGGGATGATATCTTTAAATTTACAAATTTGGAAATGTTTTGAGGTTATAAAATTATGTATTTCTAACTTTAGTGTGCTTCACATCTTTATATATGCACATACATATATACATTTTCCCTCTAAATTATCACATTATTTTATTTCACATTGTAAAGAATTACTCTAACCAGCCATTGCTTTTTGACAGAATCACTTCTTTTCAATTTTTCCCTGTAATGAAGTTTAGTAGTTTTTACAAAGCTATAATGTACAGATGTTTTGAAAGAACAAAAGCAATTTAAAATCCATATTTTCCTTTCTTGTTCTCATTTCTAAATGTTATAATATATCCATACATGCATTAGTTTACATGTGCGCATGCATACATTTTAGGCTAAGGTTTTTATATTGGGGAGAATACACAGGTTTTTTTTTTTCTTTTTGAGACTGGATGAACTTGCCGAATATTATATATGTTAGGTCCATCCATTTTCTCTGAATTCTGTGATATAATTTTTTACCAGAGTTTCATTTCCCATTCATCTGTTGATGGGCAACTAGGTTGGTTCAATTTTCTTGCTATAACGATTTTTTAAAACTTTTAAACTATTCATTCTTTAATAATTTCATCTAGAATAGCAACGTTTTCTGAGTATATCTACTTTCACTCCCTTTCAACTTCTCCCAGACCTCCATATCAGGTGCCCCACCTAAGTTCGCCTTTTTTCCTATCCCACTGAGTCAAATCACTTCTGTTCTTATGTGTATGGGCATAGGGCCATCTGCTGGAGCATGGGTTAGTTACCAGGGTCACCAACACTGAAGAAAACTGATGCCACCTACCCCAGAGGCTTTCAACTTCCAAATCTCCTCAGCTAGGGGTGGAATTTTCCTAGCTCTTCACCAATGTATGCTGGAATTTTGACAGACTTTACCTGTGCAGGAGTTATACAGGCAACCATAGCTGGTATGAGCTTATGGATTTGGGGATTTATTTCAAAGTGATCATGTACAGAATTTGTTCTGATGTTTCTTTGATGGTGCCAGTACAAATTTCACAATATGAAATTTGCAAAAGTATGCATCCAATGATATAGCAATCTTAATTTTAGTATATTACATTAGAGAAAAACATGAGTGGATGCAAGCAGTAACATCTCAGAATAGTCTTACAGGAGATACATACTTGCATATGTATCTGTGTAGAAACTATTTTACTCCAAACTCACCTTTAGTAAAGATGTCTTAGGTTAGTGCACTTACCAGGTTTCACTGTTCAGTGCATAGTTGATACTTAACTAGTAAAGCAAAACTTCTATTAGTACTCTAACCAATGCTTTGAGAACTCTGAGGTCTTTTTTCTATTTTGACTGATGGGAACAGGAACTATTTACAGCCCTGTGAAATGTTCAGGTGTCTCCAGGATTCTTTTTCTGAAATTTTTACCTAAATTGACTTCCATGAAGGTCTGACTTCATCTTCTCCGTGCTAATAGACTGTGTATTGTGACCTGTATTATCTCTTCAGTCAGTTAGCTGGGGTAATCAGAGAGCTCAAAATGCTTTATTTTCTCTTTCTATTATTTTCATTTCTTTCTTTTCTTTCTTTCTCTCTTTCTCATTCTTTCTTCTTTATCCTTCCTATTTCTGTCTTCTAATTTATGAGTAACAATCATTGTGTACATTTATGGGGAATGTTTGACCTGTAGATGCATTGTAGAAAGATTCAATCTAGCTAATTAACATATCATCACCTCCCTATATGCAGAAAGAGTAGTAAAACTCTATTCTTTTTAACAATTTTTAAAAATGCATCTTTAACTGTGACCATCATGCACACTTTTCTTTTGTTGAAGTAGATGTTCATATACATCCTTTTCCCATTCCCCATTCTCAACTCCAATCATGACCTCATTACTATATGTTTCAAAATGACTGACATTTTTAGTGTTCCAAATATATATGTGAGACCATACAAATTTATTCATATCTGCATTATTTAAGTTACAAGCAGATCCTCCAATCTCAGCTGTATTTTCATACTCAGTGGAATTTACATTTGTAAGGCCACAGAGGGTGTGTGTGTGTGTGTGTGTGTGTGTGTGTGTGTGTGTTATGAAACATTGTCCTCTGGGTATCCCATGGTTGTTGCGTCCTTCAACTGCCAGCATTTCTTCACAGCTTTGGATATTCATATCCAAAGGAAGCCAGCATAATATCGGACTCATTAACTTTCCAAGGGTTTATGATGCCATACCCTTCTCAATATTTATAGGCACTAAAAAGTTGCTAGGAGGAGAAGTTCACAAGGCCACACCCCTCCCTAAGGATAAATAGAAAGTTACCAGTTTCTGAGGGAGAGAGAATGTTTCCTTCAGTGATTTAGTTAAGCATTACAATGGCCTTTTAAACACTATGGCGATCATATGTATGCTTTAGTGTCTTAGTTACTTTCTATTGCTGTGATCAAAAACACTAACCAAAACTAAGTTGGGAAGAAAGGGTTTATTTGGTTTAGTGCACAGTGTATAATCAAGAGAGGTCAAGCCAAGAACTCAGAGCAAGAATATGGAGACAGAAACTGAAACACAGATCATGGAGGAGTGTTCTTACTGGTTAGCTTCCTGGCCTGTCTTAGTCAGTTTTCTTATACAACAGGAGACCACCTGTCAAGTTCTGGAAAAGCACATTGGGCTGGGCCTTCCCATATCACTCAACAAACAAGAAAATGCCTGCACAGACATGGCCACAGTCCAATCCAATGGAAGAAATTCATTAATTCAGATTCCTTCTACTCATGTGTGTCAAGTTGAAAACTAAATCTATCCAGCACAATTGACCCCTTGTCAACTTGGGGTTGACATAAACACATAACTTTAAACCACAGCTCTTCCATTTATTAGCCCCAAGATCATGTGCTAATATTAATATTGCAGCATAAAACAGCACAGCTTTAAAAGTTGCAATCTTTTACAGACTCAAACACCTTAAAATTTCAAAGTCTGAGAGGATAGAAAATGCCTAGATAGAGTAAGAAATCAATCAGAGGGAATCGTACTAATCCAACACCTTATGGACAAATTTCCATAGAAAGTCTATACATGAGTTCGTATGCATCCCTGGAGGCTATATAAAAAACAGTGCCACACAGGAGAAACTTCCCTTTGGGTTGCTGGCAAGAGTAGTTCAAGAAACTCCCCAATTACACAGGCTGCTGCCGCAGTCCTTGATAGCCTCAAAACACTTGAAGTTAAGACCTTATTGCTAAAGACAGGACAAGCTTTGAACATGGGAGTTGGAGCAATGGAGCAGGAATTGACCTGGAAGCCGCACACCCTGAAGGTTAGCTCTCATGGCTTTGGAGAGCATTATCAAAGCTGCTAAGAAAGAACATCAGTCTATGGTCCAACTCCAGTTTTAAGGCCTAAAAACCACAGCAATGATCAGCACAACAAACTACATAGTGGCACTTTTATCTTGGGGCTAATCAATAGCTACCTAATTGGACTTGTAGCCCACTCAATGGAAGGAAACTCCTTTCTGGTACTGTAAACATAGCCAAATACATATGACTGGAAAGGTCATAGATCTTAGAGAAAACACCAAGGCATAAAACACGTAGACATATTCAATTTGTCACTATGTGAAAACACTATCTTTATATTTACAAACAAGTAACATAGTCTCCACTCATCAAAGTAGCTTCTTTTGCAACAGATGGAAATTATTAGAATTGCACAACTGCTCACACACAGAGATTGTCTGGAAATTGACCAACCCTAAGTGCCACATCTACAATGTAATGTCTAAACCTAAAGTTCATGGAACATGGTGGAACAAGGACAAGGTGTAAAGAGAATACTACGCATCTCTCAAGTCTCATCAATGAATGTCCCTCATGCAACAGAGGGCCATGAACACAAAAGTACACAAATGGCCAAAGAATAGAGAATAAGTCTGCATAATGTGGGTCCTTAGACAGGACTCCTATATTAAACTTCACCCATCCAGGGCTCAGGGACCATTGTGGAAAAGGGGGCAGAAAGAGTATAAGAGGATGGGAGCGAGTGCATGACCATATGGAAACAGAGTCCTACAGGCTCCCGGGAACTTGTTCATATGAACCTACAGCAATGGCGTAAGCATGCGCAAGATCCATGCAAATTCAAGCAGACAAAAGCCAAGCAGAGGTCTGTGGAAATGGGCAGCAGACCCCAATCTTAGCCAAAGAACTATTGGCAGCTGAATAATGCTGGATGAGGAAGAGCTGATTCTTAAAGGGAGGGATTCTAGATAAGCTGACTAGACCTCAGTAGATGAACTTTCACTAAGTGATGTCTGGGGACAGTAACATGATTTAGTAGGTCTTAACACAAATGACAGAATGCATTTAATTCAGTGGGAGGGCATGGGAGGGGGCCAATGACAAAGGAGGTGTATAGATTATTAAGATGTTCTGTAGGAAATACACAAAAAATCAATAAAAAATTTGCAAGATAAACTCTTAACTGTGAGCTCCTGTAAAATTCAAAACAAGTTCTGTTTTATTCAAAAGTGAAGAGTCAGACTTAAGCAAAACCAAAGTCCAGCAAAGTAGCTCAAGGTGGACATCTGTGATTACTTAATGATTTTCTGGGCACCAAAGGGCTTGGACAGTTTCACTTTTCTAGCTCTGCCATTCACAGGACCCACAGCTTGTCTCATAGACTCAGGGTGGCTCCACTCCAAACCTATCACTGTCCTTGTTGGTCATCCTGTGATCCTGTCATCTCCAATATGTGGGGGTCTCATCTACAACTGACGGTGTCTCTGTCACTGGCCTCTGCTGGCCTCTCTGGTAGCCTCAGATTCTCTCCATGACCCTGTCAGTCCTGTGAATATTCACCAAAGCTGAGGCTGCACCTTCACCAGTGGCACTTCCTGGCCTCTCACTGTGGCAAGCCTCAGTTTTTCTTCATGAACTCTTCATGCTTTCAAAACCATTAACTCATAGGAGATTTACACATTACCACATCCATTTCCAGCTTGAGATGGATCCTTGGGGCCCCTTTGGACTCCAGCTTCCATGTTCTGACCCTTCACAGAAATTTCACCTCATTGATGCCGGTCTCTTGTTACAGCTGATTTTTCAACCCCAGCTAGTCAGCATCAGTTGTCCTAGTAAAGCAAAGATTGTACTTCAGTGGCGCTGGTCTCTTGTTCTAGCTGATTCTTCAGTTCCAGCTGTCCATAAACCATAGATGCTTATTCAAAATATCACACAATCAGATCTTATAGTTTTTGCTTACCTTGAAACTTCACAAGCTAGTTTATGTTTAACCCTCTTTCAGCATTATTTTCCAAGTTCCTGGAGAACAACTCAGTAAACTCTAAACACTCAATGGCTTTTCCAGTCCAAAGCTCCAAAAGCTTTCACAATCCTCCCCAAAGCACATGGGTCAGGTTTATGACAGCACTCTCTGGTACCAATTTCTGTCATAGTTACTTTCTATTGCTATGATAAATACCTCGATCTAAACCAATTTGGTGAATAAAGGATTTATTTGGCTTATAGCACAATTTATCTTCAAGGCAAGTCATGGTAGGATCTCAGGAGTGCTGCTTACTGGCTTGCTCCTCTGGCCTGTGCTTAGTCTACTTTCAAAACCACCTACCCCAAGGTGACACCACCCACAGTGTGCTGGTCCCTTCCGCATCACTCAACAATCAAGAAAATTCCCCACAGATATGGCCACAGGCCATGTAAATTGACATTCCCTCTATCCAGCTGTGTCAGGTTGACAACTAAAGCTATCCAGCACATTTAGCTAGACAGTAATATTATCTGAGTTCTGCAGTTGATCAGGATTACAGGTGGGCCCCAAGGTTAAGGTAGATTTGAAGATTGTTAAGGTGAAACAAAAGGTTTGTTAGGTGAGTCTTCCTTTCATGGATGTTCAGTGCTTTGAGGTAGGATTTGAGGCTGGACTACACTACTATTTATTCTCCTGTGTCATACAAATCTAGCTTTCTATGGAATCTAACCTACTTTTGTGTAGCCTTGACAGGCTTTAAGGCTGAGACAAGCAACTGTTTTTACTTCGTATTGGAATGTCTAGCTGCTACACTTTGTCTAAGTACTCTAAGACTCGCATTTCCCTCCCTGTACAGTGCCTTGGAGAATATCTGAGTCAGAGTGTGATGAATGAACACGTGAAATCAATTCAAATAAAAGTTCCTTCTTCATTTCTGAGTGCAGCAAGTTAGGTCATGTGGATGGGCTATACTGTTGCCTTGTATCTCTTCGGTGCTACAACTGGAAGAGATGGAGTTACTATCAAGTTTAAAAAGTTGGTCACTGTGATCTTTGTAATTTTTTGTTCTTATCTGATGCCAAATAGTCTAGTTATACTATTCTCCCCAGTATATCTCATGAGGTGAAATTAGAATAGGTTCCCTCAGATGAGTCTCAGAAGGTTATCAAAATCTTTAATTCTCTATTCCAGATGTAGAAACCATGCACTCAGAGGAATCCATTCTTTGTGGTACTGTTATAACTTGGGGCAGAAGGGAAAACAACTTTTCAAAGTGAAAATATTCCTTTAATGATTCCAGTGCACTTTTTATTAGAGCCTGTGATCCACAAAAAATGTTCTCAGGCTTATTGCTTAGCTTTGATGTTTTCACAAGATGCACTTATTGGTAGATATTTGCTATTTGATCTTCATCTGAGAGAACCTGAAGCTGGGATTTTCCTATTCTACTATTTGTTCATTTCTTTAGTAAATTTGAATTCACTATTATGATAATTTAATTATTTTCAACATTGCACTGCTATCAAAGTTATACTTATCTGTTATCACAAACAGAAGAAAAAAGTACATATTGCTTTCTTTAGCATACGTGCATATATTCATATACCCTACCCACTAACTGCCTTTCCTATTCATCTTACCCTAGCTCCTCCTTGAACCTTCCACATCAAGGTTGTTCAGAATAGTTTGGGCATTATAGGTCTTTTCATTCGAGAATTATTTTTCACAATTGTGTTCTATTTAATAGCATTTTAGTAAAGCTTCTTTTGAGATTTTTCCAATTTAGTAATTCCACTGATTTATACTCCATATTTTATTGTTTTTAAGTTTGATTTTTTTTATTTCCCAGTGAGAAAACTAGCATTGAATCTGTCATGTAGCAGAATTAGCTAGAGGGCCTTTAATAATAGCTTCTCAGCTCCTATCTTAAACTTACTAAATATTTTTTCAGGGTAAGTAATAGGTATCCTCCCAACTGAAAAGATTCCAGGTCAGGATGGATTTATAGCAGAATTATACCAGACATTTAAAGAATATCTAGAACTACTTAAATTATTCAACAAGACAGAAACAGAGGGAGAAATCCCAAATTCCTTCTATGAAGATAGCTTCATTTTACTACCAAAACCAGATAAAGACACAACTAAAAAAGAAAACTATAGACCCATATCCTCAATCAACATAAATGCAAAAATTCACAACAAAATATTTGCAAACTGCATATAGACACACATCAAGTAGGATTTATTCCAGAGATACAGGGATAGTTCAATACACATAAATCAAAAACATCATAAATCTTATAAATTGAATCAGGAGAAAAATCACATGGTCATCTCAATAGATGCAGAAAAGGCCTTTGACAAAACCTGGCATGCATTCATGATAAAATTCCTAAAGGGAATTGGACTTGAAAGAACATACTTAAATGTAATTAAAATTATATACAACAAACTCACAGCCAACACAATTCTAAATAGGAAAAATCTGGAAACATTCCTATTAAAACCAAGAACCAAACAGGGATGTCCACTCTCTCCATTCTTTTTTAATATAGTGCTTGAAACTCTTGCTAGAGCAATAAGACAAGAGAAGGAAATTAAACGAGCATACTTGGAAGATTTCAAATTATCCTTTTTTTGCAGATGATATGATACTATACTTAAGAGATCTCAAAAATTCCACCAGAAAACTCCTAGAGTTAATTAACACTTTCAATAAAGGGGCAGGTTACAAAAATAATCTACAAAAATCAGTTGTCTTTCTATATACCAATAACATGCTATTGGAGAAAGAGAACATGGAAAATTCCCATTCAAAATGGCCTCAAACATGAATAAATAAAATATCTCAGAATAAACGTGACTAAAGACATAAAAGATCTCTAAGATGAAAATTTTTAATCTCTAATAAAAGAGACTGAGGAAGACACCAGAAGATGGAAGGGCCTCCATGCTCATAGATTGGAGGAATTAATACTATGAAAATGGCTATCCTACCAAAAGCAATATATAGATTCAAAAATCCCACTCAAAATCCCCATGACAAACTTCACAGAGTTAGAAAAATCATGTCAGAAAATTCATATGAAGCACAAAAGACCCCAGATAGCCAAAGCAACCCTGAGCACAAAGAACAATGCTGGGGGGATTACTACACCTGAATCAAGGTGTATTAAAGAGCTATAGTCATAACAAGCATCATATGGGCAGAAAAACAGACACACAGATCAATTAAACATAATTGAAGACCCACACATGAGTACACCCAATTTTAGCCATGTGATATTTGACAAAGGTGCCAAAAACACACAATGGAGACAAGACAGAATCTTCAACAGATGGTGCTGCCAAAACTGGATCTCCATCTGTAGAAGATGGTAACTAGACCCTTATCTTTCAACTTGCACAAAACTCAAATCCAAATGGATCAAACCTCAACGTGAAACCTGAAACTCTGAAACTGTTAGAAGAAATCATTGGCAGTAACCTAAAAGATGTAAGTGTAGGAAAGGACTGTCTAAATTGGACATCACTTGCTCAGGAATTTAGGTCAAAAATCAAAAAGTAGGAACCTCGTTAAACTAGAATGCTTCTGTACAGCAAAAGAAACAATTAAGAACGTGAAAAGAAACCCCACAGAGTAGGAGAAAATCTTCACCAGCAATACATCCGAAAGAGGTTTAACATCTAGAATATATAAAAAACTCACAAAACAGATAATAAAGAACAAATAACCCAATTAAAAGATGGGCTAAGGATCTAAACAGAGAGTTCTCAAAGAAGATATAAAGATGGCTAAAAAACCTCTTCAAAAGTGTTCAACATCATTAGTAATTAGAGAAATGCAAATTAAAATGAATTAACATTTCATCTTACCACAGTTAGACTTGCTAAGATCAGGAGACCCAATAAAAAGAAATGCTGGAGAGGATGTGGGGAAAGAGGAACTTTTATTTGCTGCTGGTGGGGTTGCAAACTCCTACAACCCCTTTGGAAAGTATTGTGGAGAACTCTTAAGAAACTAAAAATGAACCTACCATATGACTCAGCTATACCATTTCTTGGTATATACCCAAAGGACTCATCCTATTCCAGAGATACTTGTACAACTATGTTTGTTGCTGTTCTTTTCATAATGGCTAAGAGATAGAAGCAACTTCAGTGCCCCTCAACTGATGTGTGGATAATAAAAATGTGATATATTTACACAATGTAGTTGTACTCAGTAGTAAAGAAAGAAGAAATTATGAAATTTGCAGATAAATGAATGGAGCTAAAAACTCTTATACTATGTGAAGTAACACAGATTCAGAAAAACAATGTATATTCTCCATCATTTGTGGATCCTCACACCAAATCCTTTAATTTGAGTCTATATCCTGATGTAACTGCAGGAACCAAGAAATGGAAAGTAACCAGGGAGGTAAAGGGAAAGAAGGGATCCAAGAGCAAAGAACAGTGGAAGATGGTTATTATTACTAAGAGAGAAATGTGTAAAATGGGGGTATTTAAATGGGAGGGTGAGGGCTTATCCAAGGAACTATGGGGATAAAGGAGAAGAAAGAGTTCAAGAAAGGAGGGATCAAAGCAAACAGGAATTATCAAGGTAGAAATGAAGAACATGGGGATACTTTAAACAGGGAGGGCATGGAGAAAGGGTTAATCAGAGCAGGAGAGAGGAGAAATAAATAATTCCTAGCTAGTATAAAAAACCTGAGGGAATCCTACTAGTCCAAAAACCTACTTATAAATTACACATACTATATTTCGACATGAGTCCGTGTGTATAGCTGAAGGCTCCATAACAAGAAACAATGCCAGACAGGAGAAACTTTCCTTTGAGTTGTTGGCCAGGATAGACAAGAGACTCCCAAAATTACATAGGCTAATTCCACAACCCTTGGTAGCCTTGCAGAACTTGGAGGTAAGACCCTATTGCTGAATACAGCACAGACTTCTGACATAGACTTTAGAACAGTGGAGCTAGAATTGACTTGGAAGCCACCTCCCATAAAGGCTAGCTGTCATAGTTTTGGAGAACACTACACCAGCTGCTGAGGGAGAAAAATCAATTGATGGTCCAACCCCAGCTTAAAAAGTCTAATAGCCACATCAGTGATAGGAATATCAAACAATATTGGCACAGTAGTGGCACTTTTATCTTGGGGATAATCAGCAGCTACCTAATTGGATTTAAAACCCACTCAATGGGAGGAACCTCAAATATGGTACTGAAAACCTAGCCAAATACACTTAACTGGAGAGGTCATAGATCTTAGAGAAAACCCCAAGGCTGTCAGATCCCTAGATGAATGTAATATCTCAGTATGTACAAAATATAGACCATTAAATTTGCAGGAAAGTATCCCAGTCACTCTCATCAAAGAAGCTTCTCTTGTAGCAGATGATGACTATTACAACTGGTCACACATAGAGATTGACTGTTAAATGCACAATCCTAGGAGACATATTTACAGTGGAACCTTTACACTTAAGGCTCACAGAACATAGTAAGCCAAGGGGTAGAGAGAATACTAATCCTTATCTCAACTCTCATCAATGAAGCTCCTTTACATCACGAGGTCCATGAATACAAAAGGACACAGATGGCCAAAGGATAGAAAATAAGAATCTGCAGAGTGTGGGTCCTTGGACAGGACAGATTAAATTCCACCCACCCAGGACTCAGAGATCATTGTAGAGGAGGGGGTGGAAAGATTTTAAGAGCCAGGGATGAGGTACATGACTATATGTAAATAAAGTCCTATAGGCCCCTGGGTACCTGCTCATAGGAGCCTACAGCAATGGTGTCAGCATGCCCAAGACCCATACAAACACAAGCAGACAAAAAGCCAGCTCAGAACTTTGGAAATGGACATCAGAGCCTAATCTTAATAGAAGAATTATTGGCAGCTGGTTTCTACTGGTTGAGGAAGAACTAATCTTAAATGGGTGACTCTAGATAGGGCTGACTGGATCTCACTGGATGAACTTGCACTGAAGGACATCTAGAGACACTAACTTGACATGATAGGCTTTAACACAAATGATAGAATGTACAAAAATTGTTCTGTATGAAATACACAAAAATTCACTTATTTTTTAAATTAAACTAGAAAAAATAAGAAAATATGTTCAATTGTTAGCACAATTAGTAACAGTATGATTTTCAGTAGTTTCAGCTGTGTAGTATAAATAGGATCATGTATTGCTTTTTTTCATATGTCTCTGTATTTAGCATAACGAGCATGCCTAAACCTGTAACAAAGAAAATGGTTTTTCTAAAGTATTTATAAAATATTGGAAGAGCAAGGTAACACTTCTTTCAGAGTAAGGAAAAAATTACTGATCACAAAAACTGTTTCATAAATGATTTGGAATATTTTTCTGCATACAATTATTGTTAAGCCCCCACCACTTTTGTCCTAGAGTTTTGTGATATAGCTTAGGCTGGCTTCAAATTAATGATCCTCTAGCACCAGTCTCCTAAGTGCTATGATTACAGGTGTGTACCACCATGCCCAGCTGTAATATTGATTTTCTTAAAAATTTAATGCAAAAAGAATAAATGTCACATACATGCCTCACTCTTTTAGTCTTCAGTTTATAAATTCAAATTTCCCCCAAGAACAACTGCTGCAAATAGCAGAATAAGATAGCATGCTTGGGGCTGCAGAGATTGTTCAAAATTTAAGAGCGCTTACTGTTCTTGCAGAAGACCCAGTTTTGATTCCAGGCACCTACGTGGTGGTTGACAATTGTTTGTACCTGCAGTTCCAAGGATTCTGTCACCCTCTTCTAGCTTGTATAGGCCATGCATGCATATGGTACACATACCTACATTCTGGCAAACACTCATGTACATAAAATAAAAATAAGTGAAGAAAAACAATTGTGCTAAAAAAGGTCAAATGAATGTACTTGTGCTTTTTACACACTTCAATCAATGCCTAGGAAAGTTTTTTGATGCCTTCATGAATAATGATAATAATTATTATAGCTAAGGATAACTTCAGTTGAAAATATTACTCAACTTACATTTAAACCTACAGGCTTATTTGGCATTGATCAAATCAAGATCTATCCATTTTAGATATTTTTTCTTGGTTAATTTGAGCTTCCTAAATAAATTTCTTAGTTTTTCAGTAAGATCTGCATGATCTTGGTCAGTGTTGCTTCTAGTGTAGTAGAAAGTAATAGGAAGCTATCTTAGAAAGTTTCTAGTGACTGGTTGTTCCCTAAACTCTATAGAAGTCAAGTAATTTTCAAAACATAAAGATGCTTTTATATGTAATCCATCTGAACCCACAGTTCTTAACCCCAAAATTCAATTCACCATACAAAAGAGCATCATGTAAACAGAACAGTTACTTGGTACAAATGAAATAATTTTCTCCAGGTAAAATAACACAGATGCACAAACCTTATGTTTTTTTTATCATTTCATCACCACAAATTTTTTCCAATACCACCCATATTTATCCTGAATTTGCAATTCCAAACATTTATTGCCAGGGTAGGTCTCAAGTTGACCAGGCTTGATAGAACAGTTATTTCAGAAATGTTCATTGGTTTACGGGCCTTTTTAAATGTGCCAGAGAATGGAGGACGATTGAATGGACCTCAGGTGGCTCAGAGTGCGACGGGAGGAGTTCCCTCCCGGGAGACTACATCGGTGGGTAGTTCGGTTATTAGAGCCAATGCAGGGGCTTATATAAGGAGGCCTTCCTGACCGTTACAGAAGGTGGGAAAGGTGGGGTTTGGGGGTAAAGGGTGGGAAGGCTGTGGAAGTTCAGGAATGAGGAAATGAAACCCAAAAACCTGGTTCTGGTCTGGGGTAGGGGAAAGGAAGATTCATATCTACAGTAGCTTCCTGGGGCCAGGTTATCACACAGGCAGAGCAGGTCAGACACCTGCCATCCCTTTAGGGTATCAGGAGTTGCTTGCCTTGCTCAGTAACCAGATCCCCACAGCTCTGTTCATTTCTTGTAGTGTAAATTTTCATGTGCAATTTGAGCTCATTGAGAAGATGGCTCAGGAAGTGGGGTTATGCCCCCAATTTCAGACTCAAGCAACTTTGTCTTAGTGTGTCATCCAAGACTTTTTGTCCGAAAATGGGCTAAATCCCCTAATTCAGTGACAGGGAGGGAAGAGAATAGCAAAATATCCCAATATTTTAAAAAGTAAATTGCGTCCTTGAAAAGAGGTAGAAAGTAAACTAGTTCCACAAAGGTTACTGTTGTTTATCCCATGATGTAAAAATTGGCCCCAATCCTAGCAGTAAACTATTAGCAACTGATTACTGTGGGGTGAGGGAGAGTTGATCTTCTCTAAGGGATTGACTCTAAATAATCTGATTAGACTCCAATGGATGAGCTTGTACTGAGGGACATCTGGGTACAAAAGCAAGACCAGATAGATTGTCCTTAACATGTATGATAGAAATCTTGAAATCCAGTGGGAAGATATGGGGGTTGTAGATGGTGAAGGGGGGTTAAATACGATTAAGATTTATTGGGTGAAATGTGATATGCACCAAAACTGAATAAAAAATAAAAAACTAAAAACATTCCTTCAATGGAAAAGAGAATCCACAAGTTCAGCCACAGGAGTTGGTTCATGAATAGAATGTTCTGCTGCACCTGGGATTCTCTGTCAAGGACTCCGACTGTCTCAACAGTACTCAGCCAATTTCTGTTTAGTATTTCTAAGTCCCCAATTTGATTGTTTCTGTTGTTTGTTTTCTCACTTGCACTATTCCTGCTAACTCTACTGGATGTTGTGACCCATTTAATAATGTTTTGCTATCTATCCGATGCTTCTTGTTATTTATTCTTTTAATTTTGCTTGCTGTATAAATAATAAACTCTTCCAGAAATCAAAGCATCTCTGTCAGATCCTTTTCTGGACCATACAGAACTCTAAGAAAGCACTTTAGGTTCGTGTCATAAATTCTACCAGTAATATTGCTATCTTCTGCCAGGATTTTCTGAAATCCCTACTTGTTAATATTTGATTTTCACTAATTTGGTCAAAATTTTCAGGGTGTTTAATAGCTACTTATACATCAGTCTTCTTTTAGTCTGTAGATGATCAGTAAATCAATTTTTATATAACTATTTACTTAAGCATGTCCTTAGATTCCATCACACAATTAAGTGAATTTTTCACTTACTAGCATATTGTCTATGTGACTTATCCTGTAATATTTCCTGAAATTAACAGAATTGACAGGATAGAGAAACGGGCCTTTTCTGTTGATGTATTTAAGTCAAGCATATCATCTACTACCATAGTAATGAAGGCATCACCACATATTCCAATAACTTTGGAAGACATCAACTTTTCAACAGTAGTCTCTTCTAGATTTATCTATGTTGATACTTAAGTTTTCTCTGATTTAAACACTGCTTCCATGCATACTGATATGGGATGATCTTTCTATTTAGCTAACTAAGTTCATCTGCACTGCTTAGACTTTCTTGTGCAATAATGATCTTTGAGGCCATTCCATTTCCACCTTCTTTGCATAAAGATCAGTCACCTCACAAGGAGCATTGATATGCAAACAGACTTTCAGTAGCTTCAAGATGTTTGCACCATCATTAGCCAAAGTAACATCTCCATTATCTTCTACCATTTTATCTAAGCCATCTGGAACAGGAGAACTTTTACCATTTTGGCAAGAGAATCTTGCCAAAAGAGATCTGTATCCACAATGATCTAATGAACCAAAAGAACAGGGAACAGGGTGGGGGAGGAGATTCTAAAGATTCGAATCTGAGGGCTGGAGGCCTTTACTGACCTGGGTGTCAATCAACCAATGGAGTATGCTCAAAAAATGCTTTTTAAAAATATCTTTATTAAAAGAACATGAGACAGGCAGGTACAATGTAAATGACTCATAAGTGGTCATGCAGCCCCTGCTTTGTCTTACTTTATATAAGAGCACTAGTTGGTATGAATGTATGTAAACCATTCACTGATTTGACAACCTCAGGAGGAAAGGACATGAAATAGAGCAGAGGAAGTTCACAGTACAAAAACTGTACTTTCTGTAACTGTTTTTTCCCATGTTTTGTGAAAACACTCACCAGGTAAAAAAATTGTTATACTGACATTCTATTTAGCCAGTCCCATATTTGGTACCAGATACGGTCTTTTCCTGCCCCTGTTTTCTTCTACTGCTATTCTCATTGTGGTGTGACAAATTCCTTTGGCCCTATGCTAAAATTTATTCTATTTAAGTGATTTTCTTCATTCTTTTTTCCTAACTGTTCCCATGTTGCTTTTTCCTTTACCCATTTTCCATTTTCTTTCTCTTTGTTTTCATTCTTAAGGGTCTATTTTCTCTTTCATGTGCCCTGTATTAACTTTCCAACTTTCTGTTATGTCTTCACACTTCTTAAGTTCTAGGTATTTTCCTTATTCATTGCTTGGCCTCCAAGATGAAATTTAACAAAACAAATAGCCTCAATAGCAAAAATAGCCTCTTAGTCTATTTCATTACATAGAACTTGGGCTCACCTTATGTGTAAAGCCTGGGGAAAGTTTAGTAATGACACTTATCAATTCATGTATTTTATTTAACAGCTTTTCACAGTGTTATTTATACAACACAAATAAATAGCACATTATACCATATAGGAATTTTAGACTGTGGTACATCTTCTTCTAGAAGATGTGGTAATTTTGCACTAACAAAGGTGGGAAAGCAGAGGACTTAGATGTACTTGAGTAGGCTTTGCCAAGCAAAACACGAATGGAAACCTAGAAAATACTTACGGGAGCTGATAACAAACCCATTGAAAATCAATGCTTCAAAAGACATTTGCTATAATTTAGCATACTTTTATGTTTCGTGTGGAAAAAAATAAAGATCCAGAGAAGGTATAAATTCGGTCAAGTCATGAATAGTCAGAAGGGATTAGAGTCTAATTCCTGACCTTAGGCTGATCCTCTTAGACTGCGGATCATTTAGCTGCCTTTGTTGACTGTTTAAGTTCTTTTCTGTAAATACAGAGTCTGAGATAGAATACTGTCAATGGGGATTCCAACTGTGTATGAAAAAACAATGTCATTTTGGCCTTTTAATGGACCAGAGACTCAAACTCATGAAGGTTTCTCATACTCTTACATTCTCTTCTCCATGTGTGGTGTCACTGATTTTTATAAACTTACCAGTTAAAATAAAACTAACATTTCCATTGCTCTTACTCCCAAACCCAATGACAATACCACAGTTTATGTGTCCATTATTTATTTTGTAAACTATTATATTTATCTTTCTCTTAAATTAATACTTTACATCATAGTCAGAGAAATACATTCAAAAGAAAATTCTGTTCATGACTTTTTCTTTTGAATATCAAATCCTTCTGGTTGTCATTACCAAAGAATAAAGTATAATGCCTTTAGATTTGCCATCAAGTGTCACCATTTTGTGATGTAGGCAAAACATAATTTTTTGGCTAAAATTCACCATACATGGCCTGAATGCAGCATACTGAGCTATTGAACACATTTAGATTTTCTCTACTTCATTGTACTATGCATGCTTTCTGGCTTTTCTGCAATGACATGTACTTCCCTGAAGGACATATAGAATAGTCATTAAATATGAAGACCCTGCAGTAGTAATTGTTGACATGCAAAATCCATGCTTTCACTTCTAACCAGCCATGGGACCTTGGACAATCTAACTAATTCCTGGTTATACCTCAGAGTACTCATTTATGAAATTGTATTGATACGCAGTAACAGACACAAATGTGATTTCTTTGAAAAGTCAACAAAGTATACAAAATCATTACAAATGCAACAAGCACTTGATAAATTAGTCATCATTATTAGACACATACAAGCTCCTACTCTTCAAGATTCTTCTTTTTTTTCCCTTCATGTGATAGTTAAGTTAATCTTCACTGTCATTTTCATGACATGTGTAATTATTCCTAGAAATGATATACTGAGAGGGGAAGAACCCTCCTCAGAGGACAAAGGATCTTCCAAAGTTTGGCTCAAATATAAACAGGTTTGAGGGAAAGTATTGCTTGCCTACTTGTTGTCTTTGCTTCTTCCTGGATGACTGCTCCTGCTGCCATCTTCCACTGATGTCAGACATTTTTTCAGCTTCTACCATGAACTAGAAACCAATGACTGCCTAGGAATCTTCCAGACCTGCAGTATAATGTTGGGACTTCTGAGGTATCCAACAGCTACTGGTTTCTCAATCCTTCCGGTATATTTACTTGTTCAACTACCCAGGCCCTATTATGAAAGCCAATTAAGTGAATGAATCTTTGTTTAAAGTATGTAGACATTCTTTTAGTTCTGTTCTTGCAGAAAGCATTGCTTAATATACTCCACAAACCATTCTCTGCCTAGAATCTTGTGCTTTCTACAAGAACACGTCTTTTGGAAAATTTTCCCTATCTGCTTAGCTTTGAATAAATCGTCTTTCATCCTTGTTCTCAATGCATTAGCTTGGAATTTTCTATTTGTTCTATTACTTCTATAACCATGCTTGTGTTCATCAGTGTTGTTCATATTTCCCAGCACTATAAAAGGGAAAATATATGGACCCAGAAATGTTTAGTGAAATGAGTAAACCTTAGTCATAAGCCCTATTTGCAGAGTGTTACTCATATGCCTCTTCCACTTGATCACGGATGCTAGGGAAGAAATCTTATTTTATAAAATTACTTGTGCCCTAGTTTTGATATGGCTATTGCAAGGGCTGGTGATTTAAATAGCTGCTGCCTATCATTGTGATCCTAGCATGTTCCTTTTGCCTGAGCTGACTTTTTATTTTAGACCAATGCTTTGTTCTTTTTGTTTTGTTTCTGATCAATGTGTATTCTTGAAACTTTCATCGAGTGGAATTCAGCATATTTGAACTTTTCCCACTTACTGCACATGAACAGCTATACTTCTAGAGCTGCTGAGTCACTTCTTTCAGATGTTAAACTGCTCACTGGGCCTGGAGTTGTCAAAGGAATAAAAATCAATACCTCAATGAGATATCATCTCACCTCAGAAGAGCTATAATACAAACTATAAAAGCCAAGAAATACTGGTGAAAACATATAGAAAGAGCCCCCAAACTGTTTCCATTTTTGTGACTGATAACAAGTATTTCTTGCTATTGGGCTATCAGCCATAGAACATCAGAATCAAAGGTCAAATAGTTGTAATATGTACAGAGTTCTACAGCCTTAAATCTATACTCATTAAGGCAACTAGGATATGTAATGGGAATATAGCACTGATTACTTCATTCCATACTTATTTATTTTGTGTCCAATTACAAACAAAATAAATATTAAATGATTAGGCGAATATGAAAAATTAATGATCCTAAATTATCTAAATATCACCAAATACTCATTTCCCCTTGTGTCAGTTTTATACCTTTTAGCAACTTCTTCCTTCCTTCCTTCCTTCCTTCCTTCCTTCCTTCCTTCCTTCCTTTCTTCCTTCCTTCCTTTCTTTCTTTCAAATTGAATCGCATATTTCATACAGAGCATCTCAATCAGTCTCAATCATGTTTATACCCCCTTTCCCACCAGCACCCCACATACCCCCCTAGTGAAATGTATACATTCTTTCATCTGTGTTAAGTTTTATTGTGTTTACATTCTTTAAAAATATTTTTATTGTGTTTTTGTGCATTTCATACAATACTTTTTAATCAACTTTAGACCCCTCGCCCATCCATGCCCCCTTTCCACCTCCATATTTCATGCATTCTGTCATTCTTGCTAAGTCCCATCTGGTCAAGCATTTGTACCCAGATGTCCCTCAGTGCAAGCCCATTTCCTGGAGTCTAGTCAGCCCCTCCAGAATCAGTCTCTTAAAAAGATCCAGTCTCCCTCACCCAGCACTAATAAGTTCCCAACTGTTCCCCAATCAGGGTTTAGGCCTACTGCCCACTTCCCTTGTTCTATGATGAGTTTTTGTCTGATTGAGTCAGCATGGTTCTTGTGCAACAGCATAGCTACTTTTTAGTTTAATAAAATTGGGTCTAATGTTAACAGGCCTTATTATCATTTTTCAAAAAAGATTCATAGGTAGACCTTATGGGCTCATTATGATAACTGAAATAGGAAACGCTTATATAACACATCATAGTGCCCAACAAATGATTACATTACTTAACAAAGAAAAGTTTCTCATCACTCATTTTCAGGAAATAGAGACTGGTTATAAGAAATGGAGCATTACTGCATTTGGAAGATACATCGCTATGTAGTGGAGATTCAGATTGCAGTTCCCCAAGGCATACCAATAATTCTCTCCCCAGACTCTTCATTATGCCCCATCTTCTATTGTTTTATGAAAATATTAGAATATTGTTGTGTCATAGGGAAACTGTCATTGTCCTGATAATAGAGTGATTCAAATTAATAACTTCTCTTCCATACAAGAATGGTGTTAAAAATGCAGCTTTGGCCTGAAGCCTCACTTTTGATTAATTTTGTCATGTTGAAAAGAGTCAATTTCTTTCTTGGATTTTAAAACTGTGCATACATTGGAAGTTAAGAATAAATAATATAAAGAAAAATAGCACCAGGTCATCCACTTTCCTTGAATTCTTTAATTAAATTTTTAGAACCTCCTTGAAGTGCATATGATATTTTCCAGTTTAATAAATGAAGTATCGGAACATTAAGCTTGTTTAATGTCACATGGCAAGTAGTAGGCAAGGATGTTTCTGGAGTTCATTAATCAAAGTCTTTTTTTGCAGTTCTTTGTACAACATGAAGTAAATTGAACAGTCATCACCCAAATGCAGCAGAACACTGGAACTTATTCCTAATTGTATTTTGGTACCTGATATATGTGTAATTATGTTTTGGTACCTGTTATTCATGGGCATTAGAACATGTGGCACTTGACTTTTTGTTCCTGACTTCTTTCCCTGAGCATGTTTTCCAGTTCGTTCATATTGTTACAGCAGATAGGATTTCATTATTTTTCTTTTCTTTTCCTTTTTCTTTTTCTTTCTTTTTATTTTATGTGTATAAGTATATTGTCTGCATGTATGTAAGTGCACAAGTGTCACATAATGCCCACAGAAGTCAGAAGAGGGTATCAGATCGCCTGGAACTGGAGTTACAGAAGGTTGTTAGCCACCATGTGGGTGCTAGGATAAGAACGCAGGTCCTCTGCAAGAACAGCCAGTGCTCTTAACTGCTGAGTCATCTCTCCAGTCCAGGATTTCATCATTTTGTGGCTGAATAGTATTCCTTAGAAATATCAGCCATGCTTTATTTATTCATTCTTTCATTAGTGAAGAACTTGGTTCATTCATTATTTCAGCTATGGGGAATAGTGCTTCAATAAATTTGAAACTTCCCGTGTACCTCTGATATACAGTTTGTATGCATATACTTTGTATGCATATACTTAGCAGTAGGATACATGCATAATATGGTAAGTGCATTTTTTTCTTTAGGAACTTCCATAAAATATTCAATAATGGCTGTAGTATTTTACATGCTCATCAAAAGTATATAAGTATTTCTCTATACATTCACTAGTATTTCTTTGTTTTTCTATTTTTATTATAACTATTCTGAGGTAAGATGACATATCATTAAGATAATGAATTTCATTTCCTTAATAATTAAGAATATTGAGCATATTCAATATGTGTTATTTAGATAATTTGCTATTTTAATGAAATTTTTGCAAATGAGTATATTACATACTATAGACATTAGTGCCTTGATTTATAGTGTGCAAATATTTTTTCACATTCTGTTGGTTGTCTTTTCATGCTGTTCTTACTCTTTCTGGAAAGAAGGTTTCTAGTTTGCTATTTTTTTTCCTTTGATTGCTGGTCTTTAAGGATATTATTAAAAAATGATTGTGCTAATGTCTTGGCACACCTCTGTTTTCTTAAAATAGATTCAGATAGGTCTTATACATGAGTTATTGATTCATTTAAAGTTGATTTTTACTATGGTGAAAGTTATTTATTTCTGCATAATAATTTACAGTTTTCTCAAAACTAATTATAGAGGAAACTACATATATATGTGTGTGTATATATATATATATATATATATATATATATATATAGAGAGAGAGAGAGAGAGAGAGAGAGAGAGATGTATATGTGTTTCTGTCTGTGTGTGTATAAAATGCCTTTGTTGAAAATCAGTTGAAGGGAGCTGAAGAGATGGCTCAACAGTTAAAAGCACTGACTGCTCTTACAGATGACACAGGTTTGATTCCCAGCATCCAGATGGTAGCTGAAAACTGTAACTTGAATTCCATTGAATCTGATGCCTTCTGACTTCCACAAGAATTTCACAACACAGGTTCCATCTTGTGGAGTAGGCTAAAGCCAATCAAAAAGTGGTTAGTTATTCCCAGAACATTTGTAAACTATTGTACCAGTGGGCACGTCTTACCAGCATGGTTCATGTTGTAGTTTGCAATGTTCACAGATGGGTAAAACCAATGGTTACTTTCACTATGCATAGCATCTTCCAGCAATATAAAAGTTAGCCAGTATTAATGAAGCTTCCAGGCCAGTCTCAGTTTCATTTCACCATGTTCTAGGATTCAAGTATGTGTTCCCTTCAGCAGCTTGACATACTATCAAGTTCTGGAAGATAACAAAGAGCAATGGCAATACCTTGTAATGTTTGAATATAACCCAGCTAACAACTCCAAAGGAGGTAATCCATTGCTAGTATTGTGCCTTTTATTTTCCAGCTTCTGATAACTTGTAAGTGTATTGTTCCTAAGTTATAAGGCAACTCCATTTAAACATTTTTAACAACAAAGAAAGGTAATTTGTTTCATTGTACAAATTTATGAAGAATAATGTGATAATTCAGTACATGTGTAAAGTATATAATGACTAAATCAGTTAGTGTTTCTCTCTCTCTCTCTCTCTCTCTCTCTCTGTTGATCACACATACAAACATGTTTGCAGGCCAGAGGATGATGCTGTGATGACTTCCTTAATCCCTTCTCCACCATAACTTTTAAGACAAGGTCTCCTCTCTGAACTTTGTGCTCACCATTTTGGTTAGACTGGATGCTCAGTGAGCCCCAGAGTTCATCTCCCCATTGTGAGGTTACAAATATGAACTGCATGCCCAGTATCTTACATGATATCTGAACTCACCCACTTAGCTATTCCTCAGACTCAATAATTATTAATTTCATCTCCTTAAATATTAAAATTTTTATTAACATAAAAATATTGTACAAATTTATAGTATCATTTCCTCAATACATGTGTAAAATGTGTACTGATCAAATCAGGGCAACTCACATTTCTACCTTGTTATTTCTCTGTGTTTAGAGTCTTTGGACCCCTCTCTATTTGTTACCCTGGAATACTTTTGGGGGATCCCTGACATCTTTGATGGAGTAGCATTTGCTCTGCTTTGTCTGTTCTTTTCTGAAAACTACAACGCTCTGCTAACAACTAATCCCTGTAATACCACTTCTCCTGCTTTCTCTGTTTTCTCAAACTTTTTTGTAACAGTTCGGATAAATGAAATGAATTTCTGTCTTATTCTTTCTTCCTTCTTTCTGTCCTTCCAGCCTTTCTTTTATACTTTTTTTTGAGGCAGGATTATATTAGGTAGACCAGCTAACCTGGAACTCACTATGCAGACCAGGCTTCCCTTGAATTCACAGAAATCCACCTGCCTCTACTTCCCAAGTACTGGGACTAAAGGCATTTGACATCATGCCTGGCCTTATTATTTCTTTTTATTTAATTTATTATTGACGTGTGTGTTTGTGTATGTCCATGGTGTGTGTGTGTGTGTGTATGTGTGTGTGTGTATACATGCTATAGTGTGTATATAGAGACCAGAGGACAATTTTGTGGAGTCAGTCCTCTCTTCCACCTTTATGTGGGTTCTGGGGATGGAACTCAGGTCTCCAGAATTGTGCAGCAATTGCCTGTACCCAGTGAGCTATCTCACAGGCCCTCTGTCTTGTTCCTTGGTTTTAAAATATATTTTTGTTGAATTTTTGTGGATTTCATACAATAATTCTTAATCATATTTAGCCCCCCCATTCGATATCCTATTTTTTATATGTATATATTTTAGGAAGCTTCTACAACAGTCGGTTTTGATACTATTTTTTCAAAAGACCTTTAGTGCTAGTTATCTGTCCCTATAGTTCCCTCTTCCTTGTCCTCCCATCCCCACCCCATATAACCATTTCTGTTTCATTATTCCTTTACCACCTTTATGTCACTGCATGGGAGGGGAGACAGAATGCAGTGATAAAAACGGGGGAGAGGGATAATGGATTAAGGAGAGTGAAACTGGGTGGAGGATGGGAAAATAGACAAAGGAGTAAGGAGAGCGATAGCTATACTAAAGGTCTTTAAAAAGTCATATGGAAGCCTACTATTATAGAATGTTCTTAAAATATATACATATACTGGGGGCTAGAAATATGGCTCAGTGCTTAAGAGCATAGGTTGCTATTGCAGAGGACCCAGAGTCACTTCCCAGCACCCACTTGGAGGCTGACAACCATCCTTAACTCCATTTCCAGGAGATCTGACACCCTCTTCTGGTCTCTGCAGGCATTGCATACATGAATGCACTTAACATACATGCAAACAGAGCACTCATAAACATAAAATATAAATAAATTTAAAATATGCATATATATGCAATATATATATATATATATATATATATATATATATATAATCTAAAAAGTGTTACCCTATCTGAAAAGAGTTACCCTATAATGGAGAAGTAATACCCTTTCCAGACAACACAGGCTAGAAAATAAAAAACACAATGCCAGGAATAGAATTCTTCTTTTGGAGTTATTGAACATGGTAATCGCCTTGGCCATCAAACAATAATGGTTATTGATATTCTTCTTGGTTACTCACCAGAATTTGACAGTAACACCCTATTACTGAAAACACTACATATAAGAGTTGAAAACAAACGAGGAAAAATCGAAAAAATTTTCATCTCTATTGGTCCATTTTCACAGTGCTAAAGGGTGCTGTATATGCTGCTGGAAGATATGTCCACTGATGAAATAGTGGCATGAATGTAAGAGAGTAAACAACTATTTTCTGATTGAATTTAAGTCCCATTTCACAAGATGGAGTCCATATCTGGCACTGTTATCAAAGCATAAAACCCGTGGTTAAGCAGTTCACAGACAATAGGTAACAACTTACTACAATTATTCTGGTGAACATAGTATTAAACTGACTTCTAGTGACTTAAATTGTTATACCCATCCACAAATGCTTTTCTGGACTATCAATGATGAAGCTTCTTCTTACAGCAAATGATAAGACCCACAATTGGTCAACAGGCATTGAATAAGAGACTGCATAGTGATAGGCCCTTAATAAGACTTCTATATCACAGCCTTTTCTCCAAAGGCTCAAGGATCATTGAAGAAGAGAGATGGAAAGGTTTTAACAGCCGGAAGTGGTGAATGACTGCAAGGAAACAGTGTTTTGCAGAGAGCAGGGAAGTTATTCATAGAAGCTTATAGCAATGTGACAGCATGAACAAAATCTATGCAAGCTCAAACCAGACAAAATTACAGCATAGATGGGGAAGAGGCAGGCAAAAGACCTCCAACCCTACCTGAGAAAGTATTGACAGTCAATAGGTACTACAAGAAAATCAGTTTTCTTTAAGTTTGTGATGTTATGTAGCTTGACCAGGCTCCAGGGGATGGACTCACACCCAAGAGCATTTGTGGACAAAAATAAAAAAGAAACAAAGGAATTGACACAACCTACAGAATTGGAGGTATTATGTGCATACTTCAAAAAACAAGAAGCCCTATTAAAATGGACAATAGATCTAAACAAGCATTTTTCAAAAGAAGACATACAAATGGCTACCTTACCTTATAATAGTTACAATAGATAATTGGCTAAAAACCAAAACAAACGCCCTAAAAACAAAAAACAAAAACTTAAAAGTCAAAATTGCTATTAAGAATACAAAGAAAAAGGGAACCCATGATGCTGATGAGAATGGTAAATTAGTATACAGTCTATATGAATATGACTATGCAAACTCCTCCATAAACTAAAAGTAGGACTACTATGTTATAATCAATCCCAATGCTGAGTATATACCCAAAGGAAATGAAATAAGTATACTGAAGACATATCTGTATTCTATATTCATTGTCTCACTATTAACAATAGCTAAAGACATAGGAACAATGTGATTGTTACCTAATGGATTAATGAAGAATTTCTACACAATAAACTCCTCATAAAATGAATGAAACCTTGTAAGTTTTGACTACATGGATAGGCCTGAAATATCATCATGGTATGTGAATTTAGATACTCAAATAAAGCCAAAAGTATAAAATCTCACTGATATGTGTAGTAATTTTAAAACAAAAATTATATAGTAGGAATTATGGACCAATCACTCTAATGAGCATACAGGCAAAGATTCCCAGTAAAATATTTGTAAACCAAATGCAAAGACAAATCAAAAAGATAATCCACCATGATTAAAAGTGCTTTATTCTAGAGATGCCGAGATGATTCAACATTTATGAATCAATAAATGTAATCAACCACATAGAGCCATCTTATTAGATTCAGAAAAGATTTTTCACAAAATCCAACATTTATTCATGATAAAAGTCTTGGAGAATCTAGAGATACATGAGACATATCTCAACAATATAAAGCAATATGTGATAAGCCCACAGCCAACATCATAGTAAATGGTGAAAAATTGAAGTGTTTCCACTAACTGTTTCTTTTGTTGGGAAGACTTCCTTCTTTTCTTTCTTTTTTTTTAACATTGGTGTAATCCCAGTAGTTTATGTTTATTTTGGATTCTTATTCAGGAAAATATGTGCCAATTCCTATAATTTCTCCTACCTTTTCCCCAGAGGTTTCATACTTATAGGCATTATCTTCAAAATTTTCAATGCATTCTGAAATAACTGATGAAAGACACAGGTCTTTTAGTGTGTATATGTGCCACTTATTATTTGTAAAGCTTATCTGTTGATTTCCAGTCTTGCTCAAATGTGGTAAATATATTATATGATTTTTATTGTTTTGAATTTATAGAGATTTAATTTATGGTTTAACATACAGTATATTCTACACAATGTTTAGGGAGATTGTGCTGTTGGATGAAATGTCTTATAACTATATACTAGGTCCATTTATTTTAGAGCATAGTTTGACCCTGAATTTTTCTGTTGGCATGTTGTCCTTGGGTAGGGACCATGTTAATCTACTGTTCCAATTTTAGTATATGTGTTGCTAAAGCAGGTATAAGGTTTTCCTTTATTTTCTTTATCATAATTTATTATTATGTTTCTTTATTCTTCTGAATTTCATATATGTTTACAATAAAATATGATCATCTCTACCTCAATTCCCTGCCCCCAATCTGCCATATGCCTCCCAATACATTGCCTTGCCAATTTCTTGCCTTTTTTTTTTTTTTATAATCTACTAAGTCCAATTGGCGCTGTCCATATGTGCTTGGATTTGCAGCCATCCACTGGTACATGGGAAGTATCCTTGGCCATGAGGGAAACACAATAAGCTTTACTTCTTTAATTGTCTTTTCTATATTGGCTTTAGTAGTAGCTTTTATACTTTCACATGCTTACCTGATGGTAGATTTGATCTTTTTACTTCACAATGCATATAACATCCTTTACAGTATTTTGTAAGGCTTCTTACGGTGATACAATCCTGAAGATAATGCTTATCTTAGTGTTTAGCTTTTGGGGTGGTTAGTGTTCTTAGTAGGCAGTTTTTTTGATTATATTACTACTCCTTTTTTTGGCATATAATATCTATGCTAGCAAATTTGCTATCGTAATGAGAGAGCTTATTGTATATGATTTCATGATCTTCTCTTGATTTATTTACAATTGTCTGTATTTCTTGAACTTTTGTCATTTAATTATACATGCCAGAGAAAAAGGTTTTTAATAGAATAAAATTGGAATATTTTGTGCATCCTTGATGTATCTGCTTGTATGTCTCCAAAGATTTGGAAAGTTTTCTGTTTTACTTTGATTTTATGTGCTTTCTGCCTACTCAACTTCTTTCAGGACATCTATAGTTTGTTGAATGATTCTTCATAAGTCTCCTAGATTTTTTTTTAATTTTTCATTTGTCTCAGCTATTTTTAAACCTCTGTATTCAAATCCCAAAATTCTTTCTTGTTGAAGTAAATTCTTCAGCTCCACAATTTCTGTTTCTTTCTTTTTCATAAGTATTTTTTGTTCAGATCATAAATTATTTTCCTATTTTTGTTGTGCTATCTATACTATGGTCTGTGGTCATTTGAATGAGAAACGTTTCTTATATGCTCAAATATTTGAACACTTAGTATATGGTATCTAGTTTGTGGCACTGTTTGGGGAACGTCATGGAACCTGTAGGATGAGTGGCATCTGGAAGAAGCATGTCAATGTGGATGGACTTTGAGGGTTTCTAATGTTGTCCTAGTTCTAGTTGCTTTCTCTGCTTCCTGTCCCAGCATTCTTCTGTCAAAATTCCTTCTGCTATGACAGACTCTTATCTCTGTCAAACCATAAGACAAAACAAACTCTTTCTTCTATGTTGCCTTAGTCTTAACCGTCATTTTACCATTTTGTTTATCTTTTTTTTAATGTCTTTATTTTTTTACCTTATATATTTTCTGTATTGATAAGCTTTCATTGTTTACAGATTGGCATGCTGTCTTAGTTGCTTACTTTTATCACAGCAACAAAAATTAACATGTTCCATTTCACTAATTTTTCTTCAAGTTGTTTATTTTCAATTATTTTTCAAGAAATTTGTTTATTTCTTTTAAGAAAGTCTTTCACTAGACAATTATTGTGTTCCTTTACATGAACCTTATTTTTCAAATGTGTTTTGGATCTCTATATTGTGTTTCTAGCAAGTTAGTTGTCTCTACTAATTTTAAATGCTATCATTCATGGTAAAAAGTTTTCTTCTGGAGATTTTATGAATATTGGGCAGACTACATTGACTTTGTCTCCAGGTACCCTCAGTGGTGTATTCTCTGTATAGTTTCTGATGATTTGTTGTATTTTATTTATTATTTTTATAGTATAGTATTGTAGCTGCTATGTAGGAGCTTGGAATCTAACCCAGGTCCTCTGCAAGAGCAACAGGTTCTTTTAACCGTGGACCTATCTCTCCAGCCTTAGTTTAGTTCTTTAGCCAACATCAGTGACGTGCGGTTATGGCAAAAGATATCTATTGGGACTGTTTCACTCATTATAATACAATTTTCTTATATTTGGCAGATTTGATAGTGATGTTGGCTATTGCCAGTGTAGATATGAGTACAAGATGCTTCTCAATGCCTGCAGAAGATATTGGGACAGGACTTAACTAGTGAGCCCAGGATGGTAAAGAGAAGATAAGAGCTGTGCTAAGGCTAAATTCTCAACATGTCTGGGAATCCATAGTATGGCATTCCTGGCAGTGGAACCTTGTTACTAATCATCATCTGAGAGATTTTATTTTGTGGTGATTCAAAACCCCATCAGAAGACACAATCATAGCAATCATTTGAGTCAAAGAGTTGACAGATACTGAGCCACTTTAGCAGGTTTGGGAAGATGCACTATAGGCTACTATGACAGAACATCTCTCAATGTCTAATGGCCTCATAGGGCTGAATAGCTTAAGGAGATTAATGTTAACTGTATCATGGTGTAAATAATAATAAACATGGAGTTCATGTCTGTTTTCATGGCGCTGCAAACATTGTGATAGACTGATGGAGGAATGTTACAACCTATATGGCAAAAGGAACAGGACTGTTTAAGATTGTGGATAGGCATGGCATAACAAGTATTGTCATTGAAACTGAAAGCCTATCAGCCTCCACATTAATAGCATCTGTTTGGTCTTGGTTTGGGTGCTTTGTTTGGTAGAAAGTACATACAATACCTCTAGTCAGTCACATTTCTGCTCACAACTGATGGTTCCTTTCAAAAGTGACAGTTTGCATAATACTATGTCATTGCTTTAAATATACTTCTTATTGTTTGTTTGAGATAGGATCTCTCTATGCAGAACAGGCATAGTGTATTCAAGGTATGTGAATCTCATGACTTAGCCCTTCTAGATATCAAGATTAGAGACGTTCCCCACCACATCCAGTGAATAATTTATTTTTCTTATTCTCCTGACCATTTGAAATATTGTTTACAAAAGTTATTTCATAATATTTTTGTATTTGCAATTTTTAGTAGATGAATGCTACCATTCAAGTTCTCCAATCTTCATGTCATTCTTTCTCACTTATAACTTTTTGCTACGGGCTTTTCTGAAGCGGTGATTGCTTTCTGTGGGAGTTATCTGTGGGAGTTCTCAAACCTAGATTAAAAGAAAAACATGGTGAAACAGTTTGAGACAGCCTCTGTCAAGCAACAACCATTTTACAGGTTTGGGAAGGTGTTTTGGTGATAATTTCCTAGCTGGAAATTCTCTTCTATGTTAGTAGTGTGAAATTGGACCCTTGGTTTCTCTTGTATCATGAAGATCCAGGGACTCAAATGTATTGTCCTTGAAATTTTCCAGTTTGTGGTCCTTAGTCAATGGTTGGAATTCTGCTTTACTTCTTTCTACTTTGTCTGACGTAGGAAATGCAATGTCAAACCTCCAACTGACCTTAAAGGTTATTTCTTCTCTCATACATAGCTATAACAATAGTAAGATGAATCTGTATAGAATTTCAGTAATTTGTTGTCCTGGCCCATCTATCACCATGAAGGAAAATTTCTTTGAGGTTTGGATATTCTTCATGATTTGCCCCTGGAGTTCCAGTTGAAGGTATCAGTCCTCTTGTGTACCTAGCCTTCAAAGAATTCAACCTACAGGGGAGAGTAAGCAAATCATAAAAGCTTTCTATGTAAATTTTCTGATCATCTTATATTCCATTAGACAGTCTTTACAAAGCAAGAGGATATTCTCATTCTATTTCACCTTACAGGATTTGTCTATATTTTCAGCTAATTTTCTGCTTACTTTTAGTTCTCTAAAAATTTCAGGTGAAATCATTAGTTTATAATTTATTCACATATATACATTTTTTTCTTCTTGATATTTGAGGCTTTTTCTGTCTTTTCATCTTTGATCTAAAAACAAAATGACTGGCTGCCTTCATAGCCATCAGCTGTGAAGGGAAGCTTCGAAAGAAAGTATGAATGTAGGTAGAGAGGAGAAGGCCATGTGAGTATGAGTCACAAGACAAGATGCTATCCTTTAAGAGACAGGTATAAAATTACTTAAATTTCAACTTTTCTGTTCCATTTAACTTGAGATAGCTTTAACTGTGTCTCTGGCAATAAAATATATCTTAACTAGCAACCTGTGAACCATGTCTAGTCACCAGGCTTCGATTTTCTTCTGACTTAATGTCAGATAAGGAAAGCACTGGGTGCTATATTCCTATATAGTAACTGGATAGTAGGCACAAGCTATTCTATCTACCTCACTTTATGCCTCACAACACCCTCCATGACCCCTTTCTGGTTCTGGTTCTTTTCTTTCTTCTTTATCTTTCTTAGGAGCTTGCTGGTTCCTTCAGTTAGTCTTGATTGAAACTTTTCTAGTTTTTCTTTGTCTATTTCTCTTACGAAATGCATTCTTTCCTGTGATTTCATGACTGAGACTGACTTTCTTCTTTTGTGTTTAGAATTCCTTTCAGTATCTTTTGCAATGCTGACATGGTGATAATGAGTTTTTGAGTTTGTAATTTTCATTTTTGTCTGTAAGTTTTAAAGATAATTTTGCTTGATGTAGCAAACTTTTTTTTAAAAAAATACCAGCACTTACGAGGCAGAAGGCCTTTCTCTGTATGACTGAGATCAACCTGGGCTACACAGAGAATTCCAGGCCAGCCAGGGTTACAAGGAGTCCCTGTCTCAAAAACAAAGTGATTGGGTATTTAGTTCTATGGTAGAGCACTTGCTTAGTAAGTGCAAGGCCCTGAGTTCAAATTTCATCTTTACGGGAAAATAATGGGGAAATAATGAAACAAAAAACAATGTAACTGACAAAGAAATTGCAATTTTAAGAGCAAGATGCTACTGAGATCTTGGTCCAATGTTAGCTCATGATTCTGCTCACAATTCACAGTCCCATCACAGTTCCATGCTAGGAAGAACAAACTAGAGACAAAGGGAAAACAGATTGCCCATCACTGACTCTCTACCTAACATTTTAAAGTAAAGATCTCACATTTATTTAGCTTTCCACACTACCATGAACACTTTTTATGACAAGACAGAATTTTAGATCAGATCCAATGAACATAATCCATTGTCATTTCCTTCCATTGAATGATTAATCCTGAGCAGGACTGGAAACCACTGAGACAAGTCCTCCAGAAACAGCCCCTTGTTCCATCTGTTCCATCCATTTCCAAGCATACTAGGAAAACATCATTTGGTTATATAGTACTTATTTCAAAATATATAAATTGAGGAATCTCTGGAGTGAGAACTTTCCCAGTCCATAAATTGCAAAGTTAAAAGTTGTGAAAATGGATCTTGTTATACAATATTAGTGATGAATAGTTGACTCTAATCAATTTCAACTTTCTTCACATACCTATCTTGAGATACTTGTACCAATCTTACCCCAGTTTATTGTCTCTCTCTCTGAGTGATATTAAGGATGGGAAGATAGTAACTAAGAATTCATTGAAATAGCACCATAAAAATTATCCATCCATCCAGACTTGCCAAAGGCAAAATAGAAACACAGGAAACATAACACTTCCAAATATCGTAATTCCTGCATGTTTAATACAAAATACTGAGATAGGAAAAAGTATAACTGGCCTGGCAAAATGAGGATATTCTAAAGAGACGCTTGGGTTTCTCAAGCTCACTATCAGACTATTGAAACCATGGGCCCCAAAGAAATGGGAATTTCCACAGGAATCTCATGCTGGTAGTAAGAAAAGGCACTAGCCACAAAGGGAATTTGTCTCCCAGAAAGAGATTTCATCTAGTTCTAACAACTTGCCAAACCACTTTACAGGATGAGACTGAAGCCCAGACAGTGATGGGGCAATGGTCTTAGGTGATTATTCTGATTTTCCTGGACAGTCATTACTTGTTTCTGGGGCCTCCTCCTGCCTACGAGACTGGCTCCTTCTGGGGAATAAATATTGTCTTCCTGACTTCCAGGTCCATGAATTCCTTACCACTGTTCACAAGTTCTTTCAAACTGGGTCTAAACCCCTTTATCGCTTCCTACTTCCTCTCTTCTATCAACGCAGTCTTCTTTCCCTTATAAGGACAGTCAATTAAACTTGCTCCACTTATAACTATATTTCCCCTCAATGTGGTTCACAACAACCCCCTTCCTTTAATTCTCACCAATTCTGAGGGGTGTTCCCCAGATAAGACTGTCAAATTGACTTTATCCATATGCCCTCCCACAAAAAAACATAAATATCTCCTCACCATGGTAGACACCTTCTTGAGATGGTTAGACACCTCCTCTACCACCTCGGAGACAGCTGAAGTCATCTGCTCCTATCTTATTAATGACATCACTCCCTGATTTGGACTTCCCGGATCTATACAATCTCAAAAGTCACTCAATTGGTCTCCAAGGCACTAAATATAGGTTGGCATTTTTATATCCTCTACAGCCCTCAGTTCTTAGGAAAGGTGGAATAGCTAATGGTCTCATCGAGGTTCATCTTGCTAAACTCTCCTTCGCACTACAACTGCTTTGGAGACAACTCTTACCCTTTCCCTGACCAGGATTCACAAGATTACCCAGGCCCCCACTTTTCTTGGCCCTTTTGAGTTAGTTTATGAATGCCCACGCCTACTGGGAAATTTCTCACCCTACATTCAACTCTCTTGAGCAATTATTTGCCACTTCTGACCTTCCTCAGGTCTGTCTTCAGGCAGCTTCTACTCCAACCGTCAGGGAACCCCATTGCCCACTCTGTCCTACCTGGGACCCAAGTTCTCCTAAATGTCTCCTGTTCCTTGACTCTAGGTTCCATGCTAGATTGCCCCCTACATAGTTACTGTGAACCCATCCATTGTCACCAAGTTATAGGGACTCCGTAGCTGGCATCATCTCTTATAGCTGAAGTGAGCTACAAATCCCTCTTCACTGCCATCCCATCCCACACAGAAAAGTTTTCTTGTCAGAAAATTGGCCCCACCAAGTTAAAGCTGGAGTCTCGTGTTTCCTACTCCTTACCCTTTTCCATCTCCCTTCCACAACCCAAAATTCTTTCCCTTTACTTGCCTTGAAAAGATCCCTTAATCTCACCTTCTATTTGCTAAAAAAAACACTCATTTTGCAAATGGGGATTGGATATGCCTCTCACATTCATCAGCTGCCTACTCAGCCTTGCTAGTCCTCTTAGATTTATTTTTTTCCAACCAGACCATCAGTTTCTCCATCAAAAAGATACAGGGAGCAGTGTTCACAGAAAGATCTGATCCTCTCTTAAACAGTTTACCCACTTGATAGGTCAACAATGCTCAGTTATTATATTGAGCTTACTACAAAAATCTTGTACCTTTTCTAACTCATTCCATCCCCATTCTCTGGGCTATCATCTTCCAAACTCCTCTTCTCTCCCAAGCTCTCATTTATTTCAAAATACCACCTCATTTGTGTTCCAGTCTCTTGGATGACATTTTCCAAGACATCTGCAATCAAACTATCACACTCACTCCCCCCACGGGCCATATAACCCAAAGGGTAGACCACACCATACTACCCTGATTTCCCATATCTACAATCCCTCCATTTCTCAGGATCTCTCTGCATATCTCAAACCACAGTTAACAGTAATTGTTAAGGCCATCTTTACATTTGGCTGACAAATACCTGCTGGGACCACTGCTGGTGTCCATCCTCAGGCCCATCTAGCAACATCATCCTTTTCCCTGGGGTGGACCTTGGGTTTCCTTTCAGTCACACCCTACAGACTTGGACTCCATACTTTTGTTTTGGACAGACAAACCACTGAGCTCTTCCCTTGTCACCTACCCTCTTCAACACCTCTTCTCCTTCCAACTAACATCATGTTTGCCAGGAAGCAGGGTCTTCTTTCTGTGTGGCACTAGTTCCTACCTATGCCTCCCTACCAACCGGACTGCCACTTGCATTCTTGTCTACTTACCACTGTTATAGAGCAAATACCTAGTTAGCTGGGATAGACTATAAATTCTCTAGTTTATCTGTGGAAAGACCCACATTTCCAGTTTCATTGGTCAATCACCTGATTACAGGACCACCCTTAGGAAGGTGGGTTCTACTTAAGCTATACTAAATAGATGGGCGGAATACAGGGTGTGTTAATGAGGCAATGAACTTTTCCTGCTGGGAATCCCACCTCCCGGGGCAGTTCTTCTGGACCCGGCCACAGACATGTAGCTCTCCGTAAGTCTGCCCGCTTTTCTGAATTCTTCAGAAAAGAGTAATCTTTCCTTCTCTTCTTCACATCCTTTTTCTAAACATGCTTTCTCTAAGGCTCTGGGCTGCCCTAGCGTCTTGCATTTCTCTACTTTTTCTCTAAAGCTCCTTCTCCCAGCCATGTGGCTGCCAGTCCGCCATGTGTCTGACCCCATGCAGGCTCTAAACCTGCATGAATTTTTGGCTTCTCTTCTTCTCCCTGTATTCTCTTCCTCCAGGCAGCTGCTGAGATCCCCAGCTTGCCTGTCTTGAGGATTTTTCTTCAAATTCCAATAAAATTGTCTTAAAGCTTCCTATTGGGTCCATTTTTAAATTCTTTTATGAATGAGAATAAGAACCCTCTAGGGGACGCTCTCATTTCACCCCGTTTCACCACCTTCCGTTTTCCTGGCCCCTGCTGACACCTTTTTTCCTGTTCCAGCATCTTTTCCCTCTGTCACCCACATACTGTAGAATTTATCCTTCTTATGGTGACATTAGGGATTATTGCTGGAATCAGCCTGGGAGCGGAGAGGGGTGGAGTGTGGGCTCTTGCTATTGCCATAACTTACTTTCAGACTGTCTCAGTGGAATTCAGATACTCTCTCACAAAAATTGGAAAACAATTCCTAGAAGTTCAGGCCAAACTAGATTTTCTAGCTGGGGTTGTACTCCAAAACAGACCAGGACTACACCTCCCGTTAGCAGGAAAAGGGGAATCTCGGTCTTGCCGGGGGAGAATAATGTTGTTTCTATCATAACAGGTCTAGATATATGAAGGATGGAGCTAAACAATTTTAGATATGGCAAAAAAATTAATGATACCCTACACCAACCTAGATCCTCTAACTCAGTATGGAGTTCCACCCTCCCTTGGTTACTTCCTTACTTGGGCACCTAACTATGACTGTCCTGTTATTACTCTTTGGCCCTTGTCTTTTTCCGTGCATTTTGCCTTCACCCATCAGAATGTTCTTCTACTGATCAACCTTCCAACAAAAGAAACATTGATCAACATCCACAGCCACTGACATTCCTGTAAACGATTTGGGGCTATCATTTTTCTAAATTCATTTTCAGTCCTGAGAAAAATGCTGACCTGGCCTCCAGTCCAAGCTCTTCTGCTCCCAGCTCTTCATCTCACCCAGAAGTGAGAAGATGATCTACACAGCCCCCGGCCCCCTATTACCAATGAAAGACTGGAATGTTAGGTAGGTTACCAGAAGCCCCACGTAACAGATCATGGAAACTCTTTCAACACAGGTCCAAAAGAAACAAAACACGTTTCCTCTGAAGTCACAAGTGTGATCGGTAAGGTCAACCCTTCCTTTGGCTTCTTGGTATTTTCTCCAAATGTCCCAGTGATCAGGCTGTTCTGGCCTGTACATGCCCTTCTGCCCCACCTAACTTCTGATAAAAAAAAACCCTCTTTGCAAGGCTGCCTGTTGCTGCTCTCTATTCCTGAGAGTTGAGAGTCAGCCCTGCAGTTTGTCCCCAATAAAGTCTTTTCTCACATGGAGTGGTTTCTTTTGGCAGTTTCAGACATTTACAGGTAGATCAAGAATTCAAAAGTAACTGGCTGGGCACAGTAACACACATCATTAATCTCAGTGCCTGGGAAGCAGAGGCAGTCTGATCTCTACTAGGTCAAGGCCAGCTTGGTTTACACAGCAAGTTGCAGGTCAGCTGGGGCTGCAGGGAAACTCTGTCTCAAAAAGACGAAACAAGCACTGAAGGAAAAAAAGAATGAAATGTCTACTTGTAAAAATGATCAGTGATTTCAAAAGGGATAAAAAGAATAAGACTGATAAAGTAAGGAACTTAATTTAGTATAGTACCCGAAGAAAAAAGTCATCAACTTGGATATCAATGTCAGCAACACAGATGACAAATTCAATTGAACAGAAAAATAGAGAACTGGAAATCATATAGACAGACATATTTGACATTCTATATTCAGTGAGTAAAATAAAAACACACAGTGGAAAATATCACTAGTAGATTACACCAAGCAGAAAAAAAATTGTGAAAGATGGAAAACAAGGTCATAGAATTGCTGCACTTAAACATCAATACTGAGAATAATAAGTATGATTACAACTTCAAAGATCTCTGGAATATGATCAAGGGATTAAATCTAAGAAGGCACATGGTAGAAAAAGGAACTAAGATAAAACATAAAAATATAGAAAGCTATTACAAGAAATTATAGCAGAAAACATTCTAAATTCATAGAAAGATGTAGACATCCAACACAAGACGTATTCATAACCCCAAATAAGCATTGTTATCTAAGTAGAAAGAAAGACCCTTGTAAGAGAATACTGATAAGTGAAGAAAAATCTCTGCTCTGAGTGGAGATTCAGCATTACACTTCAGCCAGGTCAATCACCTGATCATGGTGAACCCTAGAAAGGTAGGTTCACCTTAAGTCATACTAAAGAAATATGAAGAATAGCAAGCAAATGAAGGAGAAGGTGAACCTTTCCTGCCCAGAATCCCCACCTCTAGTGCAGTTGGTTCAAGGTCAGCAGCAAACATGTGACTTCATACATCTACAAGCTTTTCTTCTGCTAAAAATCCATAATCATTCCTTTTCTTCTTTCTATCTCTTTTAAACCATGCTTTGCCTAACACTTTGGATTATTCAAACATTTTGGTCTTCTTTACTTTTTTGCTCCCCTCCCTGCCATGTGGTTTCTAGTTTGCTACATATCTGCCTTGCACACCTGCTTTAAAGAGTATGTATTTTTCTCTTTCTTTCCTCCATTCTCCTCCTCCAGGGAGCTGCTGAGACTTACAGCTTAACTTCCCTGGAGGTTTTTCTTTTCAATACTACTAAAATTAACCTTGACCTTCCATTTAACTCCATTCTTAAATTCTTTTGAAGAGACTAAGAACCTTAATAGCCAATAAAAATTCCCCTGTATCAGCATGACAAGAGAAGAAACCATCCATAATACATTAAAGTCAGGAGGCCCAAAGTTCAAAACAAATAAATAATAAGTAAGTACAGAGATGATCACATCAGAATAGTACTGGGCTGTCAAGAGATATGAACTAATATATTTACATCCTTAAACTAAATAACTGCCAACAAAGTTTGCTATATCTAGTAAAATTATCTTTAAAATTGATAGACAACACAATTTCAAAAAAAGTACAGATTTAAATAACTCATGATCACCAAGTCAGACCTAAACTTCATAAGAGGAATAGACAAAGAAAAACTAGAAAGGGTCCAATCATGTCTAACTCAAGAGGAACCAGTAAGCTCCTAAGAAAGATAAAGGAGAAAAAAGAACCATAAGCTAGAAAGCGGCCACAGAGGGTGGTGTGAGGCATAAGGGGGGAGGAGGGATTTGAATACAATAACTCCTGTGAAATGAAAGTAGAGAAGAGAATACTGGGTAAAATGGCCTAGACAAGGAAGGGGTAAGGAGATAGGAAAGAGAGCAAACCGAAACTGAGGATATAAGAAGACATATAGAAAGGTGATAATCTGGAATCCAACTAAAATGCATATTTAAAAAGACTTTGAACACATGGATGGCAGTCTCAGAAACCATAGGTGATTAAATGAATATCACAGAGCCAATTCTGGGATATCTCTCTACAGGCGTTAGTCAGGAGAGCCCCAAAGGTACAAACATAATACTGGCTTTTGCTGTTGCTCTTGGTTGTTGTTAGACTCACCACACACAAAAGAAAGGCAAGGTAGATTTTATTATGGCCAGGCTGACTTCTGAACTCGAGGTGGGGGAGTTCTGAGAAGCAGCCCTGATTCGTTGTAGCATCCAGCTTTTATAGGCAAGTACAAGGTGTGTAAAGGTTAGTTTTAAAAAAATCCAACCCCAAATTCCCATCCGAGTCCATAGAAGCAGATGTTTACATTTTAGTCATTGTCTTTGTTCCCTACTGAGATACATCCTGGCATTAGATCCAATCTTGAAGACCAGAAGAAGATGTCAAGCTCAGAGTTCCCTTTCCTCAAAAAACAGGATGTCACTGCTGTGAGATGGAGTCTCTATGGTTTGGTTAGAGACCATTATCACTTCACAGACACAGATGTGGTCATTGTAAGATTTGGTTCTCAGATGCAGCAGAAATGAACAAGAGACTTGCAGGGGAGCTAACAGGACAGATTTATTATGGCAAGGGGCTAGCTTTTTCCCAGGTCCGGAATGGGAAAGCTAGCTAGCTCCAGGTTGGGAGATGAGGAGGCTAGCCTGTCATCTTGCGGGATCCAGCGGGTGTGAATGAAGAAGGTAGCTAGCTTGGGGAGATGAGGAAGCCAGCCCCAGCCTAGCTGCCCAGTAGGCCTTTTGTATGGGTTGAGGATCTCTATAACATCTTATTGATGTTCAGAGGAAATAGCAAACATCTAGCCAGGAAGCAGTCCCTTTTCACAGATGCCTGTGAATTTTGGAAGTTTGGCTGGAGTCACCAGCCAAGGTGTCTGTCAGTCCTGAGTCCTGGAACTCCTGGGGGATTTCCTTTCAGTCACACCTCACAGTCATTAGCAATGGTTCTTTGCTTAAGATGATCTGCATAAGATTAGATACTCTTCTTTCACACAAGATGTTTGCATAAGACTAGATAGCAAACGGGTGTTGGAGGGGGGTCGTCTTAAGTTCTCACAGGGTCGGTCTGGTGGGAGGCAGAGAAAATGAGGTCACTCTGTCACATTGGATTTTGGAAAACAGAATTGGAAAGAAGTTTAGACTTTATGAATTCAAGTCAGAGCCAGACCTGCAACAGGACAGGAATGTGTCCTTTGTTTCAAGGTATCACAGCGAGGATCAGAAGCCTTCTACCTTCCTGGGAATCAGACATCTGTATCAAAGGGGAGGGTCAGGGTGGACCTTTACAGGAACTCTGTTGAACATAGCGGCAGGAATTTACTTGGTACCAGGGTCTGATGGTCTTGGGTGATGGAAGGTTTTCCTTTCAAGATGATTTTCTCAGGTAGACCATGTTATCTATCCTGGGCACTAAAACAAGTTAGTTCTACAAACAGCCCGTAGGACTGAATCCTAGGAGTGACCAGTTGATAAAACTTGAGCAAGGCCAGCCTGCCAATTTAGGACCAGTTGGCCCTTTTCGGCTTTATTGCTTCCCTAATGGGGCTTTATTGCTTTTTGTAATTCACACATTCTATCAGTTGCCCACAAGAAATAGATTTTTAAAACCTATTGCTGAAGAGCCCACACATTTTAATCAAAGCACAAAGAGAAATGCAGCTGGAACTGACCTCAAAACTTTATCCCTCCTGGTTAGCTTTCATAGTACCACTGAAGGAGAAATTTCATCAGTGGCATTGCCTGTTAGTGAACCATACACACTACAATACTGACTTTCCAGACAATATGTACCCACCAATCACTTTCTGATTGGATTTGATGTATATTCCACAGAAAGGAAAGCATGCCTGGGACTATAAGAAAGACATATCAAAAAGACATGGCTGCAGAGGTCACAGGACCTGGAGGACAGAAAAGGACTTAATACTGCTGTTTTGCTGAATTGACATGGCCATAGCATCAAACTGCCTTCTATATATTTCAACTCATAGACAAACAGTATTCTCAGTCTTGATCAGAAATCTCTTTGCACTACACTGAAGTAAATGCAGAGACTCATGTCTCCTCAAGGTGTTGAGATTAAGAATGCTCAGTCATGAATAGGATATTTGTACCTCCCCCTCTAAGACTCAAGGGAATATCATGGAAAGGGGGCAGAACAAATGTAAGAGGTGGAACACAGGAAGAAAAGATATGAAATGTTGTGTTCCGGGCATGACAAAAGTCATTTAAATCATAAACTCTAACTCATAGCACAGGGAATGCACAGCCCTGGACTTGTCAATAGCTAATAATAAATGTGGGGTAGACTTACGAGGCCCTTCTCTTTTCTGGAGAACTATTGGCTTTTTGATGGATACAGGAGGAGGGAGAATCATTGGCTTCAATTATGTACTCACTGGTGAGCCCAGGCCTGTAATGGATAGATTCATACCCTTGATCATATAGGTAGGACTATTTAAACTCAGTGGGTCACAAAATAAAAAGACATGATCATGGGAAAGGGACTTGTAATGAGGAAAGTGATTAGTTGGATGGGAAGGAGATAAGAGAGGATGGGGTTCAAGTAATCAGAATATATTATATACATGTATGAAATTGTCAATGAATAAAAAAGAAAATAACAAACAATAATTCAACCAATGAGAAAAGCAACCATCCAAATTACTGGAATTAGCTAAACTTAAAAAGGATTCAATGTAAATGGTCTTAACTTTCAATTAAAAGATGCCAGTCTAGAAGACTAGATTAAAAAACAAGATACAACTATCTGATGTTTCCAAGTAATATGCATCAGTGGAAAAACATAAAAGAGACTGAGAATGTAAGGATGGAAATCAGCATACCAAGCAAATAGAAACTAAAAATAAGCCAGAATAGCTGTTCTTATATCTAATGAAGTAGACTTCAAAGCAAAATTAGCAATAAGAGATAAAAGAAAAACACTCCATATTATCAAAAGGAAGAATCCATTTATAAGATACAAAATTGAAATTATATATATGTACCCAATAAGGGACTATGAATTTTGTAAAATAGATACCAATGAACATAAAGGGAAGGATTGATTTTGATAAAACAGTGGATGACTCCAGTACCATATATACATATATACGTCATCCAGACTAAAATTTGACAAAGAAACCACAGAGTTAAACCATTCTGCAGATCAAATGAACTTAGTACACATCTACAGGGTAATCCATCTAATATCCCAACAGCCCATTAAATGTTCTGTTAGTAAGTAATATTTTCAGCTGAAAAATCAAGCTTCACAAATACAAAAGTAGTGCAATAATTTCCTTTAGCTTATCTGACAATAGTGGCAAAAAAAACTAGAAATCAGTAGCAACAGAAACTATACAAAAACATAGAGAATGGACAGTAAACTTTTTTTACAAGATTTATTTATTTTAATTTTATGTATATGAGGTTTTCCCTGCCTGTATGCATATACACCACATGTATGCAGTACTTGTGAAGGCCAGAAGATGGCATTGGATCCCTGGGAACCGGGGTTACAGATGGTTATGAGTCACACTGTAGGTGCTGAATTGAATGTAAGACCTCTACAAAAGGAGTAAGTGCTCTTAATCATTAAGCCATCTCGCCAGCCCTGAATTATGCACTCTTGAATGACCAATTGGCCACTGAAAACATTGGGGAAGAAATTAAGAAGTTCCTAGTAACAAATGAAAACAAAAGCACAAACTATCAGAACTTTGGGAATATAACAAAAGCAGTTATCAGGATATGTGTGTGTGTCTGTGTCTGTGTATATCTGTGTCAATGTATCAGTGGCTATGAGTGTGTGTGTGTGTGTGTGTGTGTGTGAGAGAGAGAGAGAGAGAGAGAGAGAGAGAGAGAACACATGGAGGGCAGAGGAAGAAGTTAGTTGTCTTGCTTTATTGCTCTGTATTGTATTCTCTCCATATAGGATCTCTCACTGAACTTGGAACTAGGCTGACTGTCAGCAAGTACTTGCAATTCACCTATTTCCACTCTGTATTGATATAGTTACAGGTACACATGGCTTTTTTGATGGCCACTGTTGAATCAAACTCACGTTCTCATGTATGTGCAGCAAGTTCATTTCTACACTGAGCCATCTTTCAATTGCCTCCAAAGGTAAATTTAAGAAGAAAGTTTATGTGTATCAATATTTCCATTTAAAAATCAAAAGAGATCTGAAATAAATAAGTTAAAAATACACCTCAAAGTCTTGAAAAACAAGAACAAGCTGAAACCAAAAGAAGGAGATGAAGGAAATAATAAATATCAGGGTGGAAATTAATAGAGATAAAGAACAATAGTAGTTAATGTGAAAAAATGAATAAATTCTTTGACAAAATAACAAAATGAATGACAATGACAAACTAACCTAAAGAAAAAAGAGCAGAAGTTAATTCAACTACAGAAGTAAATGGGAACTTAGCAGATTCCAATGAAATGCAAAGGATCATTAGGGATTATTTTGAAGCAATTTAGTATCAGTTTCTTTTCTCATTTCTGTGAGAAATAGCAACTTAAAAGAAGAATATATGTTGACTTATAGTTTGAGAAGTTCCAATCTACTATGTTAGGAATGACATGGCAGTGTTCATGATAGAGGGAATGTTCCCATCTGAGAGGACCAGAAAGCAAAGAGAAGAGGATGGTCAGGCTTCTTTTCTCACGTTTAGTTTAGACCCCTTGCCCATGGCATAGTACTAGCCATATCAGTGTGCTTTGTCCTTCTTCTGTTTCCACTTCTGAAAAATATCTTGGAACATGTGATGTTAAACGTCATGGTCAATTTGTTTAGAGAGTTGCCTGAAAATTGATGACTCACATTTCTGAGTTTGTCTGTAAGGTTACTTCTATAGATATTTTTACATATAGTTCAGCAAACTAAATGTGACAGCAATACCTTGAACACGGCAGTATCATCCAATAAGCTAGTGCCTCAATAGAACAGAATGTGGAAAGAAGAATGAGGAAGTTTGTACACGTGCACATTCAACACTTTTTGAGTGAGAGATTTTTTTTTTTTATTCAAAGACATCAGACTCTAGATTCTATAGTATTTGAATACAGGCTTCCAGCAGTCACTATTCTAGATGTTTCTTAGCTTTAGCATTAGACAATGGCTTAATCATTGATCTCCTTTTTCCTGAAGCTTTTAGCTTCTTAGACTAAACATGTAGTGTGCTCTCTGACTTTCCAACCTGTAAAATACTACTGGGTGACTATTCATGTAAGCTAATCTAACAACTCCCCTCTTTAAAATTATTTACATTCTTTTGGCTCTGTTACTATAGATATCCCTGAAAGATACAGACCTCAGTACTGAGACCAATATATAACAAAATGCAGCTTCAGACCATCATAAGCTCAAGGCTAGTAATCATGAACCTCTGTGCTGGGTTCTCATCGGCAGGTAGGGCGGTGGAGGAGCCGGTCCAGCCGGCAAGAAGGTAAGTGTCGAAGGCCCGGAACCCCTCTCCACTCCAGAGAAAATCACCACATCGAGCTGGGAGAACTGTCCAGCAAGATCTCGTTTTATTGCGCCAGGCACAGTCTTATATAGGGTAGGGGTGGGGCTAAAAACATGGGAAGTAAAGGACCAATCATTTTTCACCACATAGGCTGTAGCCAGGTAGAGGCCATTTTGTTATGCCTTGCTGAGTCACTCCAATGCGGAAGTGGAGTGTCAGAGACAGGCTGCAAAACTCGAGTGAGGCTCAGAAAGCTGCACCAGGCCACATGTCTGGACCCATGAGGCTCAACACCTCTGGACTTTATTACATGTCTGAAAGTACATTGAAGTGCAATGCTTCAGTCCTGTTAGGCAGACACAAACTCCAGGTCACTCTAGCAGCACGCCAACTTTAGAAAATATGGGACTTGTGTCCAAACCAGTGCTGCATGAAAAGTTCAACAGCATTAGAGAGTATGATCCAATGCCAAGATGACCTGTGAAAACTTAGAATGTGATCTGCCTTTGTACCACGCAAACAACCACAGCTCCAGATTTCAGAAATATACCAGATTGTCTATGCAGAATCACTGGACACAAAATATAGAAAGATTTTGCCAGATAAAACTAGTCTGAAGAGATTGTAATAAGTGCTGATTTTTCAAATGCTCAGACAACAATGCATGGCTGTCATGAACATACATGGAAGCATAATATCACTATGGGACAACTAGTGTCAAATAACAGTTCTAAATAAATAAGAATAACTCACAACTGATCTCAGTGTAGAGTATAAGTAACAATTGTATACTCAGCCCTAAATGAGATAGCTATATCAGCCTCTCCATGGCTCAGAAGAGGGAAAAGAAAGAACATAAGAGTCAGAAATTGGGAAGCAATGCTTCAAAAACAGCCATTGCACTCATGAGCTCAGAACAACTGCAATTATTTGCAAAGAATTTATACAAAACTGAGACCATCACTATTTCATCATATATGGGGCTCATGGTGCCTCAACCCTCCCTCAGGGTCTATGGTTAGTTAATTTGTGGTAGGGGAGAGGGTGTCAAGTTCTTCAGCTGTATATCCAGTAATAAGGTACCCATGTTTAAGCATTAAGCTCCAAGGTTGTATTCAGGCTAACAACTGCAACTAAACTCAAGGAGTGAGAAGAAAAGTTATCAAAGTAGGAGGGGCTTTTTGAGAAGAAGGGTTTTAGCAGAAGAGAGTAGGAGATAAGAGAAAGTAATGGGAGTGGATAAATAATTAAGTATGTATGTATGAAATTATCAAAGAATTAATAAAGATTTTTAAAGACTCAATCGACAAAATCCCAGTGCAAACATTTTCTTCCCAGTTGCTAAGTTCGTCCATCTTTGACCCATCTTATAGGGCACGGTATCCTTCCTTTCTACTGTAACTTCATTGAGTGTTTCCCTAATCTTTATTTCCTTTTATAACATCCTATCCAGAGCACAGTATTTTATTACTATTTTTGGATTTATTTTACTTTTATTTTATGTGTATGAGTGTTAGGCCTGCATGTGTGTAAGGGCACCCATGTTGTGCAATGCCTGCAGAAGAGGAGCTAGGATCCACTGAAACTAGAGTTATGAATGGTTGTTAGCTGCCATGTGGGTGTTGGGTTTGAACCCCAGTCTTCTGCAAGAACAGTCACTGTTCTTAACTGCTGAGACATCTCTTCAGGCCTTTATTTCTATTTTTTGACTCTTTGTACATTTCATGCAACAGTTCTTAATCAAATTTAAACAGACCCTCTCCCCACTAATGCCTTCAAATGGGGAGCGCTCATTCACTGCTATTGGGAATGCAAACTAGTGCAACTACTATGGAAAGCAGTGTGAAGAACTCTTACAAAACTAAAAATCATCTACCACATGATCAAATTATACCACTCTTTGCCATAGACACAAAGGACTTACCCTACTGTAGAGATACCTATACATCCATGTTTTGCTGCTGCTTTCTTCACAATAGCTAAGAAATGGAAACAATCTAAATGTCCTTCAAGTGATGAATGGCTAATGTAAATGTGGCACATTTACACAATGCAATTTTCAATAGTAAGAAAAATGAAATTTGCAGGTAAATGGATGGAACTAGAGACTTATGCTAAGTAAAGTAATACAGACTCAGACAAGCAAGCAATGTATATTCCCCTTCATTTGTGGATTGTAACACCAATCCTTTACATGTGAGTTTATAACAGCAGGAGCCAGGAAAATGAAAGTAAAGGGAAAGAAAGAACCTGAAAGAGGGGGATAGTAAGGAACAGGGGGAGTTGGGGAAAGTGGGAGTGTTTGGCTGGAAGGGGAGGAAGGAGGGACATGCAGGGGACCATGATGGTGGTGGAGGAAGGAACTTAGGAAAGGGCAGATGGTGGGAGATGGGTGTTGGGGTGAGGGTGGGGATAATAGGGCACTTGAACTGAGGAGGGAGAAAGAGGTTGAATGGGGGTCCTAGAAAATATAGAGATCTTGGGAGCTAGAAAAGCCAGAGGTAAAGGTATTGGCTCCAGAACACCTGAGTAATGCACGTAGTGTCTGAACATTAGTGCATGTATATACCTAGGGACTATATAGCAAGGAACACAGTGTCAGTCAGGAGAGACCTCCTTTTGAGTGGCTGGTCAGAGTAATTCAAGAGAATCCCAAAATAACACAGGCTATTGCCAAAGTCCTTGGATAGCTCCCAGAACTCAAAGATAAGATCTTACTGGTGAAGACAAGGCATAGTTTGGACACAGGACTTGGAGCAATGGAGCAGAAACTGACCTGGAACCCTTCTACCTGAGTTTAGCTCTCTTGGTTCTAGAGTACACTATGAAAGCTGCTAAGGGAGAAAATCAATCAATGGCCCAACCTAACCCTAAATTCTAATAACCATAATGACCGGCACAGCAAACATCCTCTATTGGTAGAGTAGTGACACTGTTATATGGGGCGTAATCAACAGCTACCTAATTAGACTTAGAGCCCTCTCGGTAAGAGGGAATTCATGGGAGGGGACTATTTCCTTAATCTTTCAAAAAAAGTAATAGAGATAGATTAACTGGACAAGGAGCAGTGCAGAATAATTACTTGGAGGAAGCTTAGCAGACTTTAGGAAAATACTTAAGAATGCTTAAATGAAACATGAGAAAAATAATTGGATAGAATGAGAAATTAGGAGAGATTGAAATGTTTTCAAAGATCAATAAAAAATTCTGGAACTACTAAACACAATGAATTTAATGGGAGAAAATAGAACAAGTATAAAGCTAACTGGTAAAGTATATAGTTAATTTCCAAATATTCAGATGTTATAATGTTGCTCTCTAAATCAAATATAATTTTAGAATTATGGTTAAAATAAATGCATTAGAAAAATAGTTATAGCAATGGACCGATTATAAAGATAATAAACATTGCATTTAAGTTACATTTTGAGCTAGTACACTATATAGACCCTACACAGAATGCTCCATTCAATACCCAACTACAAGGTACTCATTCTTTTCCACTACATCTAGAGTATTCTCCAGGATAGATCATATCAGGCCAAAAAATATTTCTTATTAAATGTAAGAAGATTGGAATCAACCCAAAAGTTTGGAATTTAATATGTAACTAATGGATGATTTAAAAATACTCCAGGAAATTGTACTGTGTCAGTGGACAGTGTCATAATAATGGTTTCCAGGGGCCAAAACAGATTCAAGATAAGAGTGATTTGGATAAAGATTTTGTATCAAGGTCCGTAAATTTGTCAAAGCACAAAAGAGGGAGCCCCGGAAACCCTACTTATTTCCATATCTCTCAGTGGAGTGAATCTTTGCCACTGTGTTTGGGCATATGCAAAGGACCCTGTATATACTCAGGAAGGAGAGGAAATGTAGGTTCATAGAAAATTGAATGAAGGCTCTTGGGACAATCATTTCTATGAAGATGAGAAATCCCAATGGTCATAGTATCTTCCTAAAGATCTCTGAAGGACTATGTGAAAGAAAAGTGGCTCCAGGGAATTGTTAAAAATCCATGGGTAGAAGTCACCAACAGGCAGATTTTAGGTTAACACATGAAGAACTTAATGATTATTAAACTGTCAGTGAGTGAAATAGAATGATTCAGGTTGTTTGATCAGTATAAGAAAGAACTTCACATCTTTGGAAGTATGTAAGTAGAGACTAGCTATCTCCTTAAAATAAATATAAAACTTGAAATTCAAATACTGGTTATAAGTTGGCAAACAACTTCAGAAATCCCTTATGGCTTTACAATTCTATTTACTTAGCAAGAAACCCTTCCAATAGTAATTTAGTTTTCTAAGCAGACAGCACTGTAGGGAATGTGCATAGTCCAGACACCTTAATAGGTACATTTATCCATATAAATGAGTAAAGTAGCTTAGAGTTGATTGACTGTATTTTTTCCGTATGAGTCAGTCCTCTCAAATTTCTCACCTTTACTGGACCTATTTAAAGCAAAGTATTTGAAACTGTGAGGTTGGTTTACCAAAACTGTCGTTTATGAAAATTGTCCCTAACAAACATATATACACACACACATGCACACACATGTGCATGCACGTACATATACATTCTCCAATGTGTTCCAAATAGGACTCAGAAAGACTGGGCTGATTAAAATTCAGAGACTTGTGAACTTTTCATGTCCATTCATAGCTGCCAGGTGTGAGAATGACTCTTCTGGGAATCATAAACTGAATTTTTGGAAGTTAATCGTGTGCTTTGAGATCATTTAATACTATGTATTCAATCCATTTTCCTACTGTATGCTCAGCTTGTTTAAATTTTGCTAGCCTTTAAGAAAAACAATTTAATCAATTCTAATACTCTGAATTTCTGATGTAATTAACTCCTTCAAGCTAAGCTAAATGTATAGCTTTAATCTTATGCCACATTTCCTATTTTGGCTCAGTTATGTCTAGACTCAGAACAATATATGTGTATGAGAGACGTGGTAATTAGAACATAGGTCCACTGCTGAAAGTGTCTATAATTTTGAAAACAACATATCCCCCACAGGGTTTGAAAACAACATGTGGGCATAAATTGATGAAATCTGATTTTGGCATTGTGTGCTGTTCTGAGTCAGAAGGGTCAGAAAAATAACTTCTTCCCTTGTAAACTCTGGTTAAAGATTCATTAAGACAAAATTCTTCATTCTATTCCCAGATTATGACTGATGTGTTGTTCAATAAATATAACAGGAGTTCCTTTGCTCAAGAGGACAGTTTCCATAGAAATCAGAACACCTCAGGGCAGATCAAGTTCCTTGGTTAAATGACTCCAAGAGGAAGATTTTCTTTTATGTGGCATCATCACAGTCAAGTATGTAACTCCCTGTTTTGGACTCTTTTTCTGTCTTTTTTATATCAAACTTAATGAAATACAGATAGAACACATTGTGGGTTCACAGATGACCACATTAAGGTCACAGTTTGAAAAATGCATGAAAGTAAGAGAGAATTTATGGGATAAATGGACTCTAGCAATATGTGGAAAATATTCTCATAAAGGTTTATATAGAAAGCTGTAGAAATTCTTAAGAAGTGGGGATTGTATATTTACAGAACTGTTCATGGCTTGTCAAAACAGACGGGGTTTTATGATCCTAACTTACTGAGAGACACTATGTCTTTGGCATGCTTTTCCCCATAATTTAGTTTCATGTTTAAATTCTTAGTTTGTCTAACACCTTCTAAGATCTTCTAAGAATGGTCTAAGATCATTCTATTGTAAAATAAGAGAGTTGGAGTCAATGACTTAATAAAGTTCTTTCTGCTGCTTCTCAGATCATCTGTAGTGAATATCAGTCAAAAAATATGGCACACTTATCATCGGATATGGCTGATTCAAAAATAAGTGTTGCAATAGATCCATAAGTCAGCCAGCAGGTGGCCCCCACATACCCATCCTCCCAGGCTCTTGATCAGCCAAACAGATCTGCCCACCTAGGAGTCTCATAAGTTGGATCCCACTGCCCACATATCTATTCCAGTCCTCTGGTCCACTTCCACACTGTCCTCTGCCAGCCCTTCCCCCAGCTGGGCTCCAACTCCTGGCCCCCAGATCTCTGAATGAGCTTCCTTACCCAGACTACCTGAACAGCCCATCATATATCTCTGCACTCTGCCAGCCTTGGCCCCAGCCACCCTCCAATTCTTCCCCCTCAGATATCTGGACTAGCTTCCTAACCCCGACTAGCTAAACTCTGTACCATACACTCCACTGGCTGTTTGACACACACCAGCCTTCATATTAACCTGACCAGCTTACCTACTACTCTGTCCTACCAACCACCCAGACCAGTCTAGCACCCTGCAAGAACTTGTAACGTATACCAATTTATTTTCCATTCCTAAACAAAAAGCAATAAAGCTACTTAAACAATTTAAACAGAACCAAAACTAAAAGAAAAACAGAGTAGAAGTTCTTACTAGAAACATAATCAACAAGGAACATCCATATGCCCAGACAGTAGTGCAGAAACACAAATGATGTGAAAAAACAAAAGAACAAGTCCTAAACAAGACTCGCTAGTCCTATAGAACTTCACTACAATGAAAATCACCCTGAGGAAAACACAAGAGGCAGGATTTAAAAGAATAATCATAAACATGATGAAAGAACTCAAAAAACTCAAAGAAGAAAGGCACAAGCTTGAGAAGGTAGTTCAAGAATATACAAATATGTGGTTTAGTGAAATATTAAAAACAATTCATGAATTGAAAAGTAAATTCACAAAAGAGATAGAAATAGTGAAGAAAACCCAAATATGACACTAAGAAACTGAAAAGCCAATTGGAAACAACAGCAGAAAACCACACCACAGAGTGAATGAAAAGGAAAACAGAATATCAAGACTAAATGACAAAGTGGATGATTTGGACTCTGTAAGCAACACTATGTAATTAAAAAAAAACACAGAAATGGAATTCTCAGGACATGTGGGAACATGAAAAGTCCAAATCTACAAATTATAGGCATACAGGAAGAATTTCAGGCCAATGGAATTGAAGAGATCTTCAACAAAATTATAGAAGAAAATTTCCCTAAACTAAGGAAAGACTTTATAGAGATTCAAGAAGTACATAGAACACCAACTAGACATGACCAGAACAGAAAATCCCCATGGCAGATCATAGTAAAAACATTAAATATACAGAACAAAGAGAGGGTCTAAAAGCTGCTAGAGAAAAATAACAAGTTATATATAAAGGAAAACCCGTCAGAATTAGAGATGACATTTCAATGAAAACTATGAAAGCCAAAAGATCCTGGACAAAAGTATTCCCAGCTCTAAATGAACATGGATGCCAACTCCAAATACCTTATCCAGCAAAAATGTCTATCATGGTCAAAGGGGAATGGAAAATTATTCATGACATGAATATGCTGAAAGAATTCATGTCTACCAAACCAGTCCTACCGAGAATACTCCAAGCAATACAAAGGACTGAAGGAAGGAATAAGTATATCTAAGAGGCTACAGAAAGAAAACAAAGATATGATGCAAACACAAAATTGGACCACAAACACAAAGAAATTAAAATTATAGTACCCAATACATCTCTTACAATCTTTCTGTCCTCTCTGCTGCAATGATGCCTGAGCCTTGGGAGACAGAAGTTTGATATAGGTGTATTGTTCAGGGATAAACACTTTGCAGTCTCTTATTCTCTGCACATTGGCCAGTTGTAGTTTCCTTTGTTAATCATCACCTGTTGCATAAGGGTGCTTCTCTGATGAGGGTTGGCAGTTGCATTAATTATGGATATAGCAATAAATCAAAAAAGTCACTTTAATACTATATTTACTTAGTTGACTAATATTGTTATGCTTTCTCCTCAGGCTTGTGTCCTGTCAAGCCATAGGTTCAGAGCCTTGTGTCAGTATCATCGATGAAGTCCATCTTACAAAGCAGATCTTAAATCCACTTAGAAAGTGATTGGTTACTCCCATAGTATTTGTGCCACTCTTGCATCAGAGGGTATATCATGCCAGGCCAGTTGTTAAAGCACACATGATTCACAGTTGAGTAAGGCTGATGACTAATTTTCTCTTCTGGTAGCATGTATAACACCTTCCAGCTCTATGAAAGCTAGCCAGAAGAGATGAAACTTTGAAATCAGTACCAACTTGATTTTTTGTTGTTTGCTCTAAAGCTCATGTACATAATTTCTTCAGCAATGGGGTCAATACATTTTTTCAGCCATTTATTTCTTCTATTTATTGTTTGTGTTTGATGACAATCAGTTCCTAACATGAGAAGTTACTATGGATCAAAGCATAAAAACACAAACACAATATACAATCAAATAAATGTACAATAGTTGTGGGTGAAGCAAGAGGAAATGTTCATTCACACATAGTAGCTTTGTATCAGTGAGATCTGCTGTTACCATGTAAGTGCCTAAAGATGGAAAAAATGACTCTGGTTATCAGCACTATGGTGGCCATATTAGATCACAGAATATATAAATATCAGTGTATGACCATGGGAACAAATTATTTTTTTCAGGGAATGTCTATGTTTTCAAATGTTTCTATGTATCAAGGCAGTTGAAAAAAAAATTACTGTGGAATGAATCCCATGTTCAACCTTAGGACCAATGTCAAACTATCTAAAAATATGAACTGATAATCAAAAGTATTCCAAATGTGGCTATTCTGATCTATTGTCTTGTTTTTCTCTTTAAAAAACAGTATTTACAGAAAGATTATAAAAGATTGTGTGAATGTAATGCAAGTTAGCCTTCACATCTTGAAGGTTTGATTTACAGTTTTGGCTCCTTCTCATATTTGCTTTTCTGATTTCAAGATTTGTAATTCTCCTTCATAACATTCCATATTTTTAATTATGTAAAGTACTCAACATATGTGGGGAAAAAGCAGTACTTTGAGATTAACTGAGGTCAATGCAGTTCTACTCTTTGGAGTCAGCCTAGCTAAATATATCTGGCACTCCCTTTGACTGAAAATGAGCGATGGAAAAATAGCCACCATTTATTTGACTTTATGAGGTAAGAGTTATTCATGATGACTGGATTTGGGGGTGGGTTCCAACACATCACTGCCTGGTACATGTCAATTACTATATAAGGATCAAATAAAATGTCAAGCCTAAAGTAGCAGGTGTGGTGGGTAGTTGTAAAAAAAGTTCAATTCGAAACAGGACAGTGACAAGCTTAACAGTGTGAAGCTTTATCTAGAGTATTTCATGTCAAGCCCTTCACATGTCCTTTAAACCAATTGAATTTTGAATTTTTAGCATTTTCTGTTTCAATACAACACAGTGTGGTTATAGTAGATTTTATGCATACCTGTTTCTTCCTTGCCACATTAGAATTATAGTTGCCATTTGGGGGTGAGTCCAGAAGATAGGGAAGTAGAAATGTTCCTTGGTCCGAGTGTCTCACAGTAACGATGTAGAAGAGACAGTGATGTCATGAGGAGCCCAGCTGTTGACTACAGAACAATTGCCACCTGCCCTAGTGGCGTTATTTGGATTTGGGACAGCAGAGGTATTCTGAGATGAGTTAATTGAAAGTGGTTCATCAGATGTTTAGTTGGAATAAATCTGCATGAGTAGGAGCAGGATCAGCAGCAGGAACCCCAGTCCCAGCCTGGCCACCATCACTCTACCCATGTCTGCTTCGTTGGCTCATGGTGCTGCTCTGGATACTCAGTGTGTGACGATAGGCTTGTCTCTGGCAGGCGCAGGAAAGGTCGAGGTCAATAATTTTCTATAAGCATGGTTCATTTCTTCTTTTTAAAATATTTAATTTTTATTTTGTTTGTGTTGGTGTTTTTCCTGCATCAATGTAAGTGCACCCAAGTCATGCAACGCCCCCAAGGACAGAAACTTCCAGCTTCAGCACTTTACCCTCAATAACTGTTCATTAAATTATCTGTACTGTGGGCAGTTTTATGTGCTGTGAGGAGAAAGAAGGTTAGTGTTATCTCTCCCACCAACTTCCTGTGTGACCTAGGATTAGTATCTTAGCATCTAGCATCGTCAAGCTTTAGAATTCCTCACTCTTTAAAGTGATTAATATTAAATATGTTATAGTGTCAACATAGATGCTTCTGATGACTCATCCAAACTGTGAGATAACTGTCTCAGTATAGGAATATGATATTCAGCTTTGAAACGTAACTATAAAACTTTGTGCTGAAAGACAAATGGGCTTTTCCTGATAGTAAAGGTTTTTCTGCCATAAATACTATTGACTGAATGAATCCTCCAATTAACACCAACTTGTGAAACCCTCAACTAATGACTGATAGTAAGCAGTGAATACATACTCTAACTTTATGACTGCTACAGTGGGACAACTCTTAGGTATATGACATGTCAATATTCTCAGGTGAGATTAAACTTTCGTTGTCCACAGAAATAATTTTCTGCCATGTATTTAATACTGAGTTTCTTCCTTTCTCTGTCTGACTTTCCTACTTCTCTATCTGTTTTCTTGACTCCATTTCTAAATAAACTGCTTGAATTCAAGTAATTGTTTTAGTGTTATAATAACAGACTAAGATACTTGGATTCCAGTCCTTCATGATCAGACTTGTTTCTGTTCCCATGCAAACATTGCAATCTAATTTTCTCCCTCTCTTCTCTACTTCAAAGCCTCTAAGCACTCCCAAAGAACTACTAACTTCTCTGGATAACTCATATTTAGTTATAAACATATTTTATTCAGATTTTGCTTTATGTGTGAAATGCACAGCATTCATGTAACCAAATTCTAGGCATTCTTCAAAACTAAATTTAAATATCTTCTAGTCTGCAAATCTTTTCCAGAAAATTGGTTGATTGTGTTCCAGTAGCTGATTTTTCCTTCTCATGGTTAGGATGATAATTTATCTTTTTTAAAGTCATGGATATAGCTATAAAGCTATTTATAGTCTCCCAATATTTATTTGTCTTATAACTACATGCCGTAAGTCAGTACAGCCACAATACCTAATTAATCAGAAATGCTCAAATATGTAGGATTCTATAATATAGAGATCATACTAAGTGCAATATGCATTTCTGTTAAAATTAACAAGTTAACAATGGATGTTGGAAGAAAGAAATAATAAACAAACAAATTTTGCAGCACAACTACTTTAGGGATTTGAGACCTCTAGTTTGAACATTTGTAATCTCGCCACCCTCTCTTCTAGCCGCATCTAGAAGTGACAACATGCAAGGAGAACCCCAGTCAGAATTCATGGGAGCCTTAAATATTTTGTACACAATTGTACTTACTTTAAAAGTCTGTTGGTCTCAGTTTATTCATTTACTTAGTATGGCATATGATGGCTAAGGGTCTCAAAATTCAAAATGGTTTTCTGAACCAATATTTCTGACTGATGCTTATATGTCCTCTCAGTCCCAAGGTTCTATGATGCTACTTCTAGAAGCAGGCTAATTGAAAATGTTCACATTGATTTTGCTGAAGAGGTCAGAGGAGGATGAAGGTACACACTAGGCTGCCTCCTGAGCAGCTTATCCTGAGCAAATCTCTCCTCTTTCATCACATCAGTTCTCAATTTTCTGCCAACATATTTCTGTTCACACTTTTTGGTTATGTATGAAATGCCCTCTTACCAGTGTTTGCATTGGTTGCCTTGCTTTCTTTTTCTCAGTTGTGACAAGATGTAAAAGTGCTATGGCCACTTTATCTGCTTTGAGAACAAGATCAAAAGTTGCAGGCTCTGTTAAAAGTACTTCCCTATCATGGAGGAAAATGAATGTAATTCAGAACTACATAAAGTACAGGCACATTATGTGAAGACTCTGAAATTCTTGCCTTTATGCTGTACTCAGGGCTAAAATTATCCTTCCTCTTTCATCTATTATATTAAATGTATATTATTCAGAAAATATTTGTCTTGTACAATTTCCATTAAATAAGAAAAATGATAAAACCAAACAAAATTTCACATCTTTATTACTCTGAGAAGTTAGAAGCTTAAACTGTGAAGGTAAAGGTAAGGTGGATTTGATTGAGATTATCAGGGACTGGTATCTGCTCTAAAATGGAAAGATCAGATTCTTGGGATAAATTGAGTCATCCAGGGTTGAAGAAATAGCTTCATAAAGCCTGTTGATGTCACTTTTGTATCAATCCCAAGCTCTGATGCCTCATAGACAGCATTTAGTAACATTATTTTCAATGAATGAATTAAGTAAAAATGAGAATTTGAGGCACAAACTTCAGAAACATTTTCTAAATAGTTCTCTGTATTTGATACTACCCCAAACATATTGGGAAACAAGCTTAACCTATTTCTTAAGTACCATCAGAAATACTCCCTAAGCCTAGAATTTACTTGCTTTCTGCATTTTCTGGTTTGGCCACGAGGGTAAGGATGATCTAACAATGTGAAGATTCATATTAGAACTTTCCTTCTTGGAATATACTTAATGGAAAAGACTGTGTGGTTCTTTGGAACTGAGTGCAGAAAGAACCACTAGAGTCTATACCATTCTATTTCTCCCTATTTCTTTTCTCTTAGTCTTTACTTGTCTTAATCCCTCTACTTGAAGCCCATAGTTTCAAGACCCTCTTTTCCCCTTGATCTCACCTTTGCTTCAGTTACTCACATTCTTCCTCCTCAAAAATGTTTTCCTCTCTCAATGCACATTATTATACTGAAAGGAACAGAGTCTGCTTCATTCTCCAAGTATTAGTATTTGTGAATTTACCCAAGTAAAAACTTCAAGAGATATAAGATCTTAAAACCTCTATCAAAGCTCATTTTAGCCTGATTAAAGTTTGGTTTATATTTGTGATTAATCTTTCTTTTTCTATCCAAGACCCAATTTTTCTATTTTGCATCTGATTTTCAAAACATCAATGAGCAAAATATACAGTCTAAATACTTACAATTTCCTACAATATAATTCATGCAACTGCAAATCACTTTGGGCATTATTCACATTTGACAATATTATTTCTTCTTCCCCTGTTAACATGCATACTTTTATTTTGTTTCTTAATGCCTTTACAATAAAACATTGTTTCACTGTTTCCAACATGTGGATATTTTCACTAGTCAAGTTTGTTGGGGCTTTTTTGTCAATTAGTGCCTTTATTTAAAAAATAATATTTTGAAGAGAAAACTTGACAAAGCTATCATTCTGGCTGTTTGGATTAGAAAAGCCACATTATTTACTGCATATTATTTTGGATTAAGTACTCACAATTTAGAGAATGCAGAACACAGAAAATAATTTAAAAGAACTTGGGGAAAAAGGATATCAAAATATCTTTTCTCCCTATGTTGTTTTATCTGGAATATGAATTAGAACACATTGTGGTGACATAGAAACAAGCAAACAAGCATGGAGCAAAGGTATTTTGAGGAGCAGAAGGTAATCCTTTAAAAACAAGCTTTGAGATTGAGGGCAGAAAAAGCAGGCATTAAGAGCCCACATGTCCAGACTGCAACTTTGGGATCCAGATAAGCTAGTTATTTCCACTAGTTTTTTTCCATAGATTTTGCCTAGGGTAGAACGCAAAATGATTAGATGGAGGAGGTGCATGAGATTTGGTAAGAGAGAAAGACTAGTGGAAATAACTAGTGTAACTGGTTTTTCTGGAAGTTCCCTTTTTTTTTCTCTTGATAAAGCTGTTAATCTACTTTAATTTGGATCCAAAGAGTTAAATGCTTAATCAGTCACCATCTTTTTTTTCTCAAGGTTTTGTAACAAGTATCTCATGGTTGTGGTTTCAGGGACAATATTTTGGAATCACATTAAAAAATTCATAAATTTGTTTTCATGAAGCATTAGCTCCAGTTCCTTTAAGTAAATTCATCAATTATCATTTATATGCATATGATTCAGGATCTAAGGAAATCCCAACAGTGAAAGCAGAAAGGTGAAAATGAAAGATTAAAGCTTGTTCCTTATAGTTTGGGTTTGGTAAAGAAGGAGGTAAAAGCAAAATGTAAACGAAGAATTATTAATGCATGCTCTTGTGACATATCAAAAAGACTTGTGCTTGTTGTCATAAGACCTACTGCTCTGTGTGACTGGGAATGTCCAATAATTCCAGTTTTCCTTTGAACTTCTCTAGGTCCCAATCCATGAAATAGTAATTTGGCATAAGCTATCAAGGAAAGTATTGAGTTTGTTGTCATACAACTTAAGATGTATGACATGGAAATTCTATAATTCACTTTTACTTTGGGACTTCTCTGGGGGCTGATCTGTGACTTTGGAGTAAAGAGCCTCTTTCTTACATGATGCACTAAAATGCAGCATTTGTTATGTGATGCCACATTGCAGAGATGCTTAAATAAAGACAGCCTGGCTCTTACCGTTCATTTTAAGCCAAAGGCCAATCTGAACTGATGAGAACCTGTTCACTGAAAATTCATTTGGAAGTGTGAGCTAGAACAAGGGTCTTGTCTTTCTTTTATTGAAAACATGAAATGGGGAAGTAAAAATGAAACTATCTTATCAGAGGACTATGGCTCTTTTGAGGCCTCCCTCGACCCCCACCCCCACTTAGAAGACCAAGCACAACCATAAATAGATCGATTTTTCAAATTGTTTTGTTATCAAATATTTTCATTGTTTTCAATGAGGTAAGCACTGTTTGCAAAGCTTTGATATGTAAAACACACATGAACACATTTATATATTATTTGGAATCCAGGGCAAGGAAGGATCATGAGGAGTTAAGGCCATATTCCCAGGTCACAAGAGCAGTACATGGCTCGGTGAGCTTCTCTGCATTGTAAACCAGCTCAGATAAGATTAACTTTTCGATTTTAAGGAGAGGTAAATGTTATTTGTCCAGATTGTATGTCCAGATTGTAAAAGTCATTCTTACAGGTTTTAATATCGGCAAAGGAAGGGAGAAGCAGTGGTAATAGAAGCAATGCTAACAATTACAGAGATGAACTCATAAATAGGGCAGATGGACTCAACAGCATAATGCAAAGACAAGTAGGCAAAACCCCAGTGTTTTTTTCTTAGAACTCCTTTTATCTGGGCCACCACCAGAAGATGCTGCCCACATCTAGAGTGGGTCTTCCCACTTCAATTCACCTGATCAAGAAAATCCCTCACAATTGTTCCCAGTGGCTTATTTCTTAGCTGATTCCACATCCTGTCAAGGTGACAACTGAGATTAGTCTTCACATACTAACTAGTCTAGGAGCATTGATATTTCTGGAAGCTCTACATTGACAATGAAACTCTTTGAAAACTGAATATTGTCAGGAATATACTTATGACTAGTAAAAATCCTCTCACATTTAACTTTTTGTACACGCATATATCACTATATTTATGTGTATTTTCCATAATGTGAGCCCTAGCAATACATTTGCCAAATTCACACAGCTATCAAGTAATACAACTGTTTTCTTTCTTTGTTTCAAAATTTTTATTTTATGGTCTATATAAATTTCATCATACATAACTAAACAAATAACTTTCCCCTATTTTCATTGTCATGCATTTGATTCCACAAAATGGTATATTAAATACCAAACAAAGTTTGAATAATTTTTATATGTAAATAGAAAATTTTTCTTATTATGGTCTACTTTGCCCACTCTATTTAGAGACTTTTGAAACACTTTAATACACAGCTTCCTAACCCATTTTTAATGACAGTGCAACAGTGCTCCCTCTGCACTGTAAAAGGAAGAAATTGGGAAAAGATGACGAAAGTCTATGTGTTTCTCTTCTTGGTCAGTCCCTTTGAGTACAATTAAATTAAAGCACCATCAATCATTGTGAAAAATAAGGTACACTAGCTTGTTAAATAACGAGTTGAACCTAGAAACAGAACTCAATGTGTCTAGTACATCAGCACCATGAGAAACACTATCAAGGGTGTTTTTGTAACTACTGAAAACATTTTCATTTACCAGAGAAATGGAATCTGTAACATGCCTTGCAATTCATCTTCATTGGTACACTGTTTTGGGGTATTGTTGTTTATAGAAAAAGAATATCCATGCCTTGGTTTTAGCTCTTTATTGTTTCCAAGTGTTTCTGACACACTGTGAAGCATATATGCAGGCTGTATAGAATGGCATATTTCTACTTCAGTAAGTTTTGTTAGTAAATGGCAGTAGCAACCCATTAGTTTACTCTATAAAGTAATTCCTGTAGCCAATACTCATATAAATATGAGAATCCCCTTTCTATTCTAACAATTCAGTGTTCAGTTAACAAATGGTTAATTAGGGATTATCACACAGTATAGCAAGCCCTGCGTCAAGCATCTTATGTATATTAATTCATTTAATACCCATGTTTGCTGAAGTGATGTATCTTTCCTAGTTTCACACAGCAATTACTTCACAGAATCAGGATTCAGTCTGAAGTTTGTCCAAAGTCTTCTTGACTACTTTTCAAAGCTGCCTTGCCATTGCGTGAATGAAGTGGAAAACTTAATTCAGAGAAGTTAAGCAATTTACTCTTAAGTCATACAAGATTAGAGTGGCTGTTCAGTAGACTGGTTGCAAAAGTATACTCATACTGTACTGAATGACTTTGTTATTTGTGGATATTTTAAAACAGCAAGCAATTATTCAAAATAGTGCTTTATTGTGAGACTTTTCACACATGCATAAATATCCCCCATTACTTTCTATTATAATTTCCCCTCCTATCTCCCTCATTTTTATGCCCAAATAGTCTCCAAACTACTTTCATATATTTTTATATTCCACATCTGGGGAAAAGCATGTAATATTTGTCTTTCTGAGTCTGACATATTTCACTTAGCACGATAATTCCTTGTTCCAACCACTTTTTACTGCAAATAGTTCCATTCTGTGCTTATTTTGAATAGTACCATAAAAACCTAGTTTCTTTCATGTATATAACTTGGGGTAGTAGAAATGAGTTATGTAGGGGTTCTAACTTTGGTTTGGGGGACACAAATTCCTGCAGGCACCAAAGCAGCCATCTTCATATTTTCCTTTTCTATGATTTTAACTGAATGAGATGCCTTTTATAAGTTATATGCAGCACCTGTTTGTGACTCAGTTATTCCAAAGTATCTCATCCTTAGCACAATATCCTTGAGGTTCGTTCATGTTGTGTCATATATCTCCTATTCCAAGAATATATAATTTTTCCTTTTGTGTATAAACCACATTTTCTCTATATACTCATTCGCTAACAATTTGGATGTGTTAACATCTATGAAAAGGAGTGTGTGAAAATCTTTCCAATATTTTACTTAGAATTATGTTGGTTATATACCTTTACTATTGCTTTCTATTGTGGCTATAACGATGATATTCCATTGTGTTTGGAGGCCCAAACAACAATGTGTATTTTTCGAATAGTTTCGGCATTTCGTTGATATCTTTGATCCATCTTTAGTTGACTTGTGTGTACGGTGACAGGTTTGAGTCTAATTTCATTCGTCTACACATGGAAATCGAATTTTGCCAGCATTATTTGTTGAAGATTCTGTCTTTCCTTGAGTGTGTGTTATTAGCTCCTCTGTTAAATAGCAGGTGGCTATAATTTTGTGCACTCATTTGGGTTTTCTATTTTGTTTCATTGATATACAAGTCTGGTTTTATGCCAAGGCCATATTGTTTTTATGGCTTTGCCTCTGGAGTATAGATTGAAGTCTGGTATGGTAAGCACATTGCTCCTTGTATTCAGAATTGCTTTAGCTAATGTCTTTTGTGCTTCCATATGAATTTTAGTATGGATTTTTCTGATTCTGTGAAGAATATCATGGGGATTTTGATTGGGATTGCACTGAATCTGTCAATAGCTTTTGGTAGGATGGTAATTTTCACTACATTGATTCTACCGACCCATGAGAATGGGAGGTCTTTCCATCTCCTTGTGACTTCCTCAATTTGTTCTTCAAAGATTTACAGTTTTTATTGAATAGTTTTATTGAATAGTTTTTATTGAATAGTCTTTGGTTAAGTTTATCCCAAGATATTACTCTTTCTCTGATTGCTTGTTATTTGTATATGTAAAGGCTACTGATTTTTTTTTAGATTAATTTGTAACCTGTCACTTTGCTGAAAGTGTTCATCATTTCTAGAAATTTCATGGTAGAATTTTTGGGATTTCTTACATCTAAAATCATATAATCCACAAATAAGAATATTTTGGCATCTGCTTTTCCAATTAGTACCCTTTAATTTATTTCTTTTGTCTTATTGTTCTAGCAGTCACAGTCCCAGGCAGGAAAACCCTCCCTTCAAGTTGCTAGTCAGTATAGTTCAAGAGACTCACAAAATAACACAGACTATTGCCACAACCCTTGTTGCCTCTTCTTGAAGGTAAGATCCTGTTGCTGAAACAGGCCACACTTTGGACACAGGACTTGGAGCAATGGGACTGGAACTACATGGAAGCCTCCTCGCTGAAAACTTTCTCTCATGGTATCACAGAATACTATACAAACTGTCAAACGAGAAAACCAATCAATGGTCCTATCCAGCTATAAAGTCTATTAAACAATGAGTGTCCCAGCAAACTATCATTATTGGTGCAGCAGTGGCACTATTATCTTTCAGGTAATCAACAGCTGTCTAATTGGACTTAAGGCCTGCTCAACTGGAGGCTGCTCATGTCTGATACTTAGTAAACATAGCCAAATACATATGGCTGTACTTGTCATAGATCCTAGAGAAAATGTAGTTTTGCTACATCCCTACATCAACTTAGTTTCTTATTTTATTCTAAATATGCATTCTTAATTACAGACAATTGTACCTTTAACACTTCATCAAAGAAGCTACTTTTTTCAACAGTTGAAAACTATTACAGCATTCCGGAATTGGTCAAACACGGAGAATAAATGTATGAGAGGCACTTAACCCTAAGTGACACATCTTCAGTTCAACATCTGCATATAAGATGATGAATATATCACTTAACTCCCACCAAAGAAGTTTCCTTATTCAGGAGATGATGATTTAACACAGAAACCCACAACTAATCAATGTGTAGAAAACAAGGCACTGCAGAGTGCTTATCGTTTAATAGGACACCTACTTTAGACCTCTGCTTCCCAAGGCTCAAGGATCTTTATGGAAGAGGAGGTAGAAAGACTGTAAGAGCCACAGGTGGTGGATGACCACAGGGAAACAGAACTGTTCAGACAGGCAATCAGTTTCTAATGAGAATTCACAGCACCAATGACAGCATGTTCAAAGTTTATGCAAACTCAAATCAGACAAAATTCCAGCATAGGGGAAAGTTCTTAAGAAATTCCAACCCAAACTAAGGAATTTCTGGTAACTAATGGTAGCTGAGTGTGGGACTAGGCCACAGTGGATGGACTCACACTGAATGACATGAGAGGATACAAATCAGACCTCATAGACAATATTATATATTATATATATTATATATATATACAGAGAGAGAAAACATTAAATTAGGCGTAGGCGGCAGGGGACAGTGAGCAGAGGTGTAGATAGGGGAAGAGATGTAAATACTATCGAACTGTTTTGCAAGAAAATAGTAAATTTTCAGTAAAAGTAAAATTTTACAAAAGATATATGAAAAAATAAAAGGAAAGGAAAATATTAAACCAACTGCAACAGTAATAAATAAATGCTGTCATTTACTATATATTTTCTAGAGGATGAATATAAATTTATCTCTCAACTCCCTAGCAGATGATACAGTCAAAATAATAAATTACAGCTTAAAATTTTATGATGAGTGTATTGCCTGCATGTGTAAGTATACCCGTGTTGTGCAATGCCCATGGAGGTCAGCGAGCGTCAAATTCCCTGGAAATGGAGTATAGGTGGTTGTTAACTGCCACATGGGTACTAAGAACTGAACTTAGGTCCTCTGCAAGAGAAGTCAGTGCCCGTAACTACTGAGCCATCTCTCCAGCCCTAGGTTATATTTTTTTAACCATTCATAACATAAAAGCAAAGCATTAGCTCAAAACAAACAACAGCAACAAACAGAGAAAAAAAAAACCTTTGAGGTGAGACCTAAAAAAAGTTCATCATTTCTTGCATTTTATTTAGAGTTCAATTTATTTATATGCATGAGAGGACAGAGAATCTTTGCCTGTTTCCCTAACATTCAGCCAATTTAGATAACAGGAGCAGAATCATCACTTTGCAGAATATTGAACAGCAAATGAGTCAGCGTTGCTGACAAAATTCATCACAAAAATTACTAAGCCTACTGAATAATAAAAGATCTATACTATGCTTAAAATCACTAATTAAATAAATCTGTAATCATTAAATGTATTCTATTAGACCTATATATGGGTCATCTAACTTATATTGTGTTATCTCAGACTCAAAAGTCAATGACATTTTTGTTGTTGAACATCATTATACCTTCCTGAAATACACTTACTCATAGGTCTTCCAAGCCTGATAAGGCCACATAGAAATGTGTCTACTGCCTCCACCCACCTTAGCCCTTTTCTCTTATTAAGACCATAGCCCTTGGCCTTGCCATTTTAATAATAAAGTTGATTCAGATAAAAAGAGACAGAAAAGAGAGAAGGAAGGAGTAAGGGAGGAAGTGAGGAAGAGAATATACTAAATTAATTTTAACCTTTCAGTTTAAAGAGAGAAAATAATGTTTTCAGCTTGTAATTTCAAAATTGGAACTGAGTTTTTCAACTCTCCCAACCTTAAGGTTTATAACATTTGGTAAAGCTCTGTCTAGCCCCCATTCCCACCCGATCCCATGTTGGTCTGATTGGTAAGGGGAAAAAAGAGAAGGTTATTTTTCTCTTCCTTCTTATTTTAATCAACATTTCAGATTCATCTCTCTGACGACTGCCTGACCTTGTAGAGTTTTCTGTCAGTGAAGAAATTTATATTTATTGTTTTCTGCACAAAGAAGTTCTGTCTCCATAGCACACTCTCTCTGCTCATAATCTGTACCACACATGCTTCACATCAAAATGTAGAATATGTTCATTTGAAATATCTGGGGAACCTATTGACATTTAATCTCCAATTTTCGATTCTATAGTACAGTTCAGTTGCTATGTATTCACAAATCTCTTTTCCTTCCAAAGAAACATAGTACAAGGAGAAACATTTCAGCTTTGGTGATTTTAGAAACCAATTAACTCTCAAGTAACTAAGTTTATTTGCCAGAATTTAAAAAATCCAAAAACCCCTAAAGCGGTTTCAGCTATGTCCATTTCACCAAAGGTGTGGAAATGTGTTTGGACACTTGTACATTAAACTATACTATGGGTTAAAACACTACAATTGGGAATGGGTAAATAATTCATCTAATGAAAGCTCTTGTTATACAAGCCTGGGGCCTTGAGTTTAATCCACAGAACCCACATAGAGGTAGAAGGAGACAACCAATTTCACAAAGTTGTCCTCTAACCTCCACATGAGTGTAATGGCACACACACACACACACACACACACACACACACACACACAAACACGCAATAATAACAAATGAAAACTTAAACAGTAGCATTGCATGCTTCAGTAAAACACTTTTGTCTCAAAGAAAAAGGCATGAGATATAAAATGTTGGCAAGTCGCTTAAATATATGTAGAGAGTGAAATTTTCATAGAAAGTTCTCTGAAGTTCTATATTGTTTACTGCTGTTTTTAGAACCAGTAACAGTGTCTAACACAGAGAAGGCATTTAATATATTTCATGAATTAACGAATAATCCTACAATTTAGATAATATTCATTTCTTTACGAATGAGGAAACTGAGGCACAGAGAGATTTGGCATTATCTGAGTGAATAATACCATTGTCTTTTAATTTCTTTTAGCTTCATCTCATCTCAGTTAAATAAATTAATATCTTGTAGAATGTACACTATCTACTCCATCTTCAAGGATGTTCCCATTAAAAGTGCAAATTTGGGTCATTTTCACCCAACTCTTATAATCTCACTAAATTAATGTGATTTTTTCTTTTTAATTGAATTCTTGCAAATGTGATACACTATATTTTAATCATATTTTGTTCCCCTCCCCCTATCTGCACCCCTCTTATAACCTCCTGCTGGGTTTCATATACTCAGTCATATATGGTAAAACCCATGGAGTCATGTTTATGGCACTGAAAGATTTTTAAAAGTCACTGCGGATAATACATTTCATTGTGAGGTACATGGTATCATATACATTTAAAAATGGAGAAATCAAGTCTCAGAGAAGACACTAAATTTACCACACATAACAGTGGGATTACAAACCAAGTCACAGGGAGGTAACCCAACAGACTTTTGGGTTTTGCAGGGATGGAAAAAGAAAACTCTACAACAAGGTAGCAAGAAATTACCAAATACAGCTAAGATGATTTATGAGAAATTAATTTTTTTCTACTAATATCTTTCCTGAAAACCTCTCCCAAGCAAGTAAGGAAAACAAACAAGGTCAAAGACAATCATAGTATTAGGTAATAATTGTTATAACAGGCAGACATATAAGGAGGATAAGAACAGAGTGGAAACCAGTGGATGGCAGGCAAGTGGCCAAGAATGCTGCGAATGGCTTCCTGGAGCACTGCACTTCTCTTACCTCTCAAGGTAAATGTAATTTCTCAGATGATTTATCTACAGTATGCAATAATAATCTTTAAGAGCTGATTTGAAGGGGGAGGAAGGGTCCTAAACTGAGGGAAAAGAAAGACAAAAATATCTATTTCTTCTCACATGTGAGATCTATGTATCTATCTATCATCTATCTATCTATCTAAAATTCTGATTTCAGATCTGATTTAACATGCCGCTGCCTACAGTTCTTGGGTCACTACAGTTGCAATATTCCTTCATTCAATCAAGATTTACAACATAAGAAGTCTCTGGAATGTAATCTTATTCCTTCTGTAGGCTAGTCTCCACACTGGTATCAGAATAATTTAAAGAAACCTTTGAGTCCATTTGTCTCTGCATAAAGTTAAAAATTGAAGGTCTGAAAACTCTGCATGGTTTAGTCACAAACTCTATTACACTCTCATTTGCTGTCACTGTTTCTATCATTCAGCTCTTCTTTCTATTATTCAAATATACCAAACTTGTTTATATTTGTTATTCCTTCTTCCTAGAATACTTTTCTACCCCTTACCAAACATGTTATGTGTGTGTCCTCACACACAGACACACACCACTATCATCATTATAATCATCATCATTTACTGATTAACTTTTCATATTGCTTCATGTTTGCTCATTATTACTTCCTCAGCTACTTTCCACTAGACAGATGAAATAGGCAAGAGTTCCCCTTTATTATAATCCCAGAGCATACTGCAATTCTACCCAATAACTCTTATTGCATGTGAAAGCCATTGCTTTTAGTCTCTCTCTTCCACTAGCTTCTGGGTCCTTTAAGGACAAACACAGTGTTTGCCTAATTCCCCACTTCATTTCTAATGTCAAGCACTATGCCTGCCAGACAGGAAGCATATAATGAATCCCATGGTCTCTTAGCCTTCCTTCTCCCCATTTTCAACAGTCAGGCCTGCAGTACATATTGCTCATTTCATTCTGAGGAATAACCCTTCTTCAGTGATCAGGGCCTTGCATTCTTGTCAGCAAATTGTACAACATACTGAGACTAAGAGTATTTTCATCTCATTGGTACTGAAGATGCAGCCCATATAACAACATTATCCTCATTATAATATTTTCTCCTTATTTCAAAAACCCACAGGAGCATATTAAAGGAAATAGATGCTCTAACCATGCTTCCTAGGCTTTGAATTCTAGTCTAGTTCTTAACCATTTTTGTGCTTCATGGACTTGTTATAAATATTTTTGTCAAGTACTTACCACTTTGCTTTTACTATTATATGACAGTAAATTGAATGTTCCAGGCCCACTAGTCCCTTTTCAGGAGCATCTTATGCAATGGGCTGTATGATTCTGTAAATGTTTAGGTCATTGTTCTGTACACAACTCCAGCCTTTCTCCCTGAGACTCCCTGGTTATGCCTGGATGCCACTTATAAATACAGGGTAAGAAAGAGCTCGGTAGTCCCCAAAAATCTGAACAAAGAATGACTGTAGAAACATGTGTTCCTCCTTTGCCTAGAGAAGTTCCAAAAGAGAGGCCCACAGCTTTTATTCACTCAGCAATTATTTGTTAAATACTTACTTAATTCCAGAAAGTATAATAAGCCCAAGGGCTCCAGGTTCATTATCTTTGCTATCATGGAGGGCATGTTCTAGTGAAGGGAGACTGACTATGAGCTCATAAACAAGTCAACAGAATATTAGCTTATTATAACTTATCCAAAGGATGCAAAAGAGAGCAAATGAATAGAGTGATAGTGTACTAGTTACTTTTCTGTTACTGTGATAAAAGCATTGACCAAATAAACCTATAAAAAGAAGACTCTATTTATCTTAGGGTTCCAAAGGGATTAGAGTTCATCATGGTGATGAGGCATGGTGACAGGTGGCTGCAATAGAAAGTTCACATCTTCAAGCTGGCATAGGAAATAGAGCATGACTAGAAATCCAACAAGGCATAAGAACTCTCAAATCCCACTCCCAGTGACATGCTTCTTCCAGCATGACCACCAATAGGGGACAAAAATGTCCAAATACTTGGGGTCTCATTCAAACCACCACATTTTCCTTCCTGGCAACCATAGGTTCATAGCCACATGAAATACAAAATGCATTTTGTCAAATTTCAAAAGTCTCCATAATCTTTACTAGTCTCAATACTATGCAAAAGTCCAGAGTCCAAAGTCTCTTCTGAGACTCAAAGCAATCCGTTTATTTTTATTTTTATTTTATGTGAATGAGTGTATTGCCTACATATAGGTAAGTGCACCCTTGTTGTGCAATACCTGCAGAGATCAGAAGAGGGTGTCATATTCCTTTGGAATTGAAGTTATCAATAGTTGTATCAACCACATGGGTGCTGGGAATCAAACCTGGATTCTCTTCAAGAGCAGCCTTTGTAAGAGCAGCCAGTGCTCTTAACTGCTGAGCCATCTCTCCAGCCATACAACAAAATGTCTTAATTGTAAATCCTTGTAAAATCAAAACACAAACTACATATTTGCAACATAGAATGGAACCAAATACACATTTCTGCCCCAAAGAGAAGAATCAGGGCATACTGAGGAAATATTGGACCAATACAAGACTGAAAACCAGCAAGGCAAACACCAAATTCAGTACCTCCATGTCCAGCTTCTGAGACTTTACTTCCAAAGGGCTTAATAGGGTTGGCCCTTCCAACTTTGCTGCATGTAACATATATGCATCTCTGAGTGAAATTGTGGTCTAGTGGAAGACTTTAAGATTGGGAGATATGTCATATGGTTTACATTTTAAAAGATAACTCTGACTGCTCTATAGATGGTTGGGGAAGAGGGAAGAATATGCATAGAAAGTTTAATTAAGAGTGAGATATAAGAAGTTGATGATGGAATCATGAACTAGGAAGGGAGTAGAAGACATAAAGAGAAGCAATCAGGATCTGGATCACTAATCACCATATCACTGGCTATGGTGATGTGAGGGAATTCATAATAAACATTCATTTATTTAATAGTTGTTAGATGCTAAGTAGCTCCATAAAACACTTGCACAAACATTGCTCCTATTTAAAGAAGAGAAAACTGAAATAGAAGGGAATATGGGACAATGTATTAAGGAACCTGTCTTATTTTATTTTCCTGTTACTGTGACAAAATAGTCTGACAAAAGAAACTTAAGGAACAAAGGCTTTATTTCAGGTCACAGCTCAAGATAAAGTCCATCAAAGTGAGGAAGTTAAGGCAGTAGGAGATTGATGTAGCTGGTCACATCACATACACAATCAAGAAACAGACAGCAATTAATTCATGCTTCTTCTTGGGTCCCTTTCTCCACTTACAAAGTCCATAATCCCTGCCAAGTAACAGCAACACCGACAGTGAGTGAATCTTCTCATCTCAACACAATCAAAGACAATCCATAAATGCATACCCAGGGGCCCATCTCCCAGGTGATACTAGATTTTATCAATTTGACATTTAGTACTAACCATCACAGAGCCCAAACCTGCCCTTACAAAATTCATTACCTATCTTATTAGAAAGCAGATTTGTATTATTTTAAAATCAATTTTTAGGCTAGCATACAAAGTAATGAGTTTTCTAATGGTATTCATGGTGTGTGTGTGTGTGTGTGTGTGTGTGTGCGTGTGTGCCTACCCAGCTCCCTCCAATTGGTTGCCTTCCTTCTCCTAGATAGTTCTGCTTAGAAAGCAGAATTCTTAACCAACACAGTATGTATTAATTTTCATTTGTATGATCCTATGCCAAATACCATCACTCTCATATTCAGGTTTCAGAGTAGGACTCCATGCCTCTTTTATTTCATTTTCTTCTCTGTTCATTCTAGAAGTTGTATAAATCTTTAATATTCTCATCTGAGGATGACAGGGTAAATAACTAAGTATGTAGCTCTGGAGTCCAGGAACAATTGCTATTCCTTGATTAAAACCTGTCCAGTAAGACCAGGGTTATGCATAGAATCTCTGTTCCCAGATACGCTATTTCTGTTACCATTAAATTCTGGAATATACAGTGTTCTAGTTTTCTATGACAAAACACTCTGATTAATGCTTTGGGGAGGAAAGAATTTATTTGCCTTACATCTCCAGGGTCAAAGTCCATTACTGAGAGAGCCCAAGGTGGGAACTCAGAGCAGGAATCTGGAGACTGGAGCTGAAGCACAGACCATGGAGGAATGCTGCTTACTGGCTTGTTCTCTTGGCCTGTGCTCAACCTGCTTTCTTATATAATTCAGGACCACCTGCCCAAGGATGTGGCACCACCCACAGTGGACTGAGCCTTCCCACATCACTCAACAATCAAGAAAATGCCCCACAGATAGGGCCACAGGCTAGTCCAATGGAGGAAATTCTTTAATCAAGGCTCCCTCCACCCAGATGCATCAAGTTGACAACTAAAGCTATCTAGCACATACGGTAAATAGAAGGTACAGATTTTTTACTTTGTAGCAGTGGAATAAGTATACCTTTTGAAAATTCAGCACAATGTTTAATGCATATTTTTGAACACATAATAAAGGTAAAGCAGAGTATCCCTGATAGCAAGAAGTTCATTGCCTGAGAGAATTAATTCATATGCATTAATTTTAAAAGGTACAATGCCATACTCTGATATCGTAAGAATGATTATGTATGCAGGGTGTATAATGCAGTCAAGTACTGAACTCAAGGAAAAGTGCTGGAAGTAATGCCCAGTAAGAAGCTGAGGAAGAGCTGGAGAAATGGCTCAGCAATTAAGAGCACTGCCTACTCTTGTAGATCAGGGTTCAAATCCCAGCACCCACATGGTGGCCAACAACTGTCCATAACTCCTCTTCCAGAGGATCCAACACCCTCATCTGGCCTTCTCAGGCATTACATAATACAGGCACACTTACATACATTCAGGCAGTACAATCATATACATTAATTTTTAAATAGTTTTTTTAAGAAGCTGGGAAAGATGAATGGAAAGAAGAAATTGCTTCAGGCAGACAATATCTTTAAAACAAAAGATGGAGAAGGAAAGGAGTTGGGGGGTGGGTGACCCTCTGAAGTGTACAGAATAAGAACACAAGTGATCTAGTAAAAGCTGGAGATATAGACAGAAGATGATAACAGGCAATGTTATGAAGCTTCTGTTTTGCTTTATGTAGATCCTACTGCCTGTTGAAGGACTAAAAACCCAGAGAATAATGTGGTTACTTTATCTCATGACTCCTTACTGAAGGACCTCAGAACCTGAGAGAATGATTTCAAGAACTTTATTTTTTAATTAGCATATTTTAATTATACAAAGTACTAGGTTTCATGAGGACATTTTCATATAATACATAATGAAGTTCAACAATATTTCAACAAAATAGTTTCTTTTCCTCCCATTTCTGTCTCCTACCCTCTCTCTTTCACCTCCTCTGTTACCCTAAAGAGTTTCACACCTATTTTTATGTAATATACTCTTTCTTGATAGAGCTGAGCCCCTATAATATGGTCAAGGTATGGATTTTGAAGAGACTAGATCTTATTCTGTCACCACTTAAGATGATATAGGAAGGATATAAACAAGCAAAGTTGGTTAAGAAGGAGCAGGTCATTTAGCTTTTAACAGTTATACTTCATTTTTTTCAACGTATTTATTTATTGAAGTTTTCTGAATTTCATAAAATCCATCTTAATCATATTTAGATCCCCTATCTGCAACCCCCAAAGCCCTCCACCATATTTTATGCATTCTGTCATTTATGTTAAAGCCCATTGAGTGAAGTTTGTGTCCCCAGATGACCCTCAGTGTGAGTTCATCCACTGGAGTCTGATCAGCCTATCTAGCATCACTCCCTTAAAGAAGACTAACTCCCTCATTGAGCAATGACCAGTTGCCAATATTTCCTTGAGTAAATTTGGGGCTTCCTGCCTATTTCACCAGTTCAAAAGCCTACTGAAAAATTCACACATAGTATCTGTACATGAGTGTAAGTATATAACTGAAAGCTATATGACAAAAAGCGCAGTGCCAGACAAGAGAAAACACCCTGAGCTGTTGGTCATAGTCCAAGAGATTCTGAAAACTACACATGTTGTTGTACTTCACTTAAAAAATATTTGTATTGATTCTTTGAGAATTTCATTCAATGTGTTTTAGTCATATTCAGACTCCATCCTCTATATCCACTTCTTTATATGCCTGACTTCATGTTCTCTGTGATAAGAATTGTTATCTGCAGGCCTCTTTAGTCTAATTTGTACCTCCAAATACTCTTGGATGTGGATTCATTCCTTGGTCCCTGGTCAACCTACCCAACATCACACCCTTAAAGAAAATTAACTCACCTGCTCCCATCAACTATCAATTGTCAATACTTCTCAGCTACTGTTGGGACTTTATCCTAACCTTCCTGCCCCTATGCTAGGATTCTGTCTACCTTGAGTTTGCATAGGTTTTCTCCATGCTGTCACGGTTATTTAAAGTCAATATGTGTAGTAACCCTGATGTCTAGAAAAGACAGTTTACTTGCAGTCATCCACGACTTCTGAGTCTTACAAACTATACATCCACTCTTGTGCAATAATCACTGAGCCTTGGGAGGAAAAGGTTCCATATAGTTATACCATTTATGGGTGAGCACTCAGTAGTTTCTTATTCTCTACACATTGATCTTTTGTGGTCACTACCTGCTGCAAGTAAAAGCTTTTCTGATGAGAGTTGAGAAATTCACTAGTCTATGCATATAACAATGTAATTAGATATTACTTTAATACTATGTCAACTTAGCAAAAAAATTCATAGTAAGTTCTCCCTTATGGACTATCTAGTCACAGGCTCTTGGTCCTGATAACAGCGCCAGATATGGGGTCCATCTTGTGAAGACAGCCTTAAATCCAAATGAGAAAGTGGGCGGTTACTCCCTTAACATCAGTGGACATATTTTGCCCTGGTAGTTGTTATTTTAGCTCACACAGTTTGAAGCTTGATAAAGTTCATGTTTATTTTTCCCTCCTGGTAGCATGTATAATACCTTCTAGCATTATGAAAGCTAGGCAGTAGAGATGAAACTTGGAAGTGACTATCAGCTGGATTTCTCCTTGCTTGTTCTGCCATTCACATATGTAGAGGTTTCAGCAATAGGGTCTTATTGTCAAGTTCTAGCAGGTAACCAAGAGCAGCGGCAGTAGTCAGTACTGTTTGAGGATCTAGGGGATCTCCTGTTCAAACACTGCAAAAGAAGGAGTCCATTCCTGGGATTGGGTTTTTTTATTTGCTATCTTATGGTTTCTGGTAGGGACATTGCCCCAAGTAGGCAAGAGAAAGAACTGGAAAGGACATAAATAGAAAAGAAGCTAAGATATGTCCTATACTTAAGAGACCTAAAAATCAGAAGACTTAGCACTGATAAAAACATTTCTCCTTTTTCTTCTTTTCTTGCTATGTTACGTAGGATGGTCTGGAGCTCCTGTGCTAATGAGATAAACTTGTGCTAACATGACAGCACCCTCTTTCATTTAGATGGCTGTGGATGCTTGCATTTAAATCTGGGTCTTCAATTCTATGCCATTGATCAATGTTTTTGCTTTTATATCAGTACCATGTTGGTTTTTTATTACTATAGCGCTGTAGTATAATTTGAAATCAGAGATGCCACTAGCTCTTGTTCTATCGTTCAGGATTGTTTTGGCTACCCTGGGTTTTTTACTCCGTTTCTAACCACTGGCTTCTGCCGTGTTTACTGATCAGAAATATGTAGAATCCTCATACTCAGAGACAAGACCAGTATTTTTAGGTTCTTTCCCATGTCAATCTAAGTCTCCGACTTTGTTGACACTGTGCATTTAATTGCTCCTTGAGTTCATGTTTTACTCTGCCTAACTCTTAAAAGGCTTATTATACCACCTGAAATTTTCACCACTTATATCCCCCTATGTCATCTCCAGTCATTTATTTCTTGTATACTGCCTTAAAAACTAAGTTTCCTATTTAATCTAACAGCTTACTGTGTGTTTATACCTAACAAACTTTTAAAAAGATCAACACAGAAAAACATACCTCAATTTTCAGAACTGTAATAAGTAGGAATTATGGGCTTTAATTAACCTTTATCAAAAATATCAACTATTTTTTTTTCCCACTGTGCAAATATACAAAAAAAAAGTTTCTCAGGTACCTTTCATCTGTCATTTTAATACACTGAGGAGATTTAATGGAGATTATTTAGATGAATCAGTTATCACTAATAAGTTGTTCAAAACCAATAATATGCTTAAAGATGTATGTGAAACTTATGCTTATCTTTCTATTATGCATACTAATGAAAACAGAAAATAACTTAAATGGCCCCAAATGAAATTGGATAAATATATTATGATATATCCATTGAATAAATACTGTCAGGTACTGAAAATAGCATGATATTGAGTGGAAGAGCTAATAACATAAATTGATCTTACATTAATTTGAAAAAGTTGCTTATAAAACAACATCCATATAAGCATTCATAATGGGAATTCAACTAATATTGTTTTTGTACAATTATTATATATACAAATGCCTCCGGAATATAAGACAATTTTTAAAACATCATGTAGATCTTTGCACTCTTAAAATATGAAGGTATAGTCTGATTCCCATGATTTGGGGGACTCATGAGTTATTTTGATTTTATCCTTGTGATTTTTCTTTTTTATAATATAAAATTTTACTGCATACTACTGCAATTATATAAACTAACACTAGAGAAAATGCTTTTCTTGTCTCTTTTAAAAATGCCTATGTCAAGTAAGAAAAATTCATATTTATTCCATTGACCTTAAAGCTGAATTCAGGGCTGTAGCTTTGAGTAGTGGATGATGATTGTGTTTCTCTAACTGATAAGCACTGTTCAAAGTGAAATATGACCCATAATTCCTGCTCTTCACACTTCTTTATCTCCTTAGCTTATTCAACATCCTATTCAGTATCAGCTAAAACAAGACATAAGGAAGCAATAAATGGCTGCTATCAGATAGATCATCCCTTTGCATGTCATTCAAAAGTCATAAAGGTGATCCTAGGGTTATTATGAATTTTTAAAGTACTCCAAAATGACAAGGAGGATAATTTAAATTCTAACTAGGATATTCTCCAAGACTTTTGATGTAGGACAAGTACAGAAAGGGAAAATGGATAAAAACAGGGACAAAAATGCAAGATAATAGGGATTTTTTTCTGAATAACAAAATAAGAAGATGGAAGATCACCGTTATATATAAAGGAACACAATTCAGAAAAGGTTGCATGAAGACATCTTGGAAGGCATTCCTCTTTCTTAATTAACCTTGTATAATTATGCCCTTTGCTTGAAGTGCTAAGGATGGAAGCCAGAGCTGTGCGTGTACTACACAAGTGCTATAACACTAAGTTACATTCCCAGGTCCTTAATGTACTATTCTATAGCAAAAATAAATCAGATTCTGCCATCCTGACCTTTATGTCATTTTTACCAACCGCCTGTCCCTGAACTTACTACTCACATCTCACTGATTCACTGGCTAAATATTAATCAGTGCTAATTATATGCAAAGCACTTTGCGGCCTTTGTTCCTTCCTTGAGGTCTGATACTCAGTGCCTCTTGTCTGATAAACTTCTTTTTTGCCTTCAAAATTTTATTCTCTAAAATTTTTAATCACATTTCTTCTTTGAGCGTTTCATACATGTACATGATGTGCTGCGATCATTCTCACCCATACCCTCTCTTTATACCCTGCCACCCTCAGCAACTCGTTTTGCTTCTTACAGTCCCCCTCCTACTTTCATGTGCTTTTGTTTTGCTTTGCTTCTTTTTGCTTTTGTTTTCTGACTCCTCCAGTTTAACCAGGGCCATCTGAACGAGCATGGGTGTGGAGCTATCTACTAAAATATGTGGGACTCTCTAGCCACTATACTGTTGAAGGCAAAGTTTCTCAATCCGCTGGCTCCCATTAATAGCCAATAGTTTCTTAATCATTCCCAGGGAAGATGCTGAGACCAGGATCCTTTTCCTCATCTATGACTGAATATTGACAAGCTCAGTCTTGTGCAGGCCCAGTGTAAGCAGCCAAAGCTATGTGAATCCATGATTATTACAGCCATTCCATGCTCTACGTTATCTGGCTCCTACATTCTTTTGCCCCTTTCTCCATGATATTACCTGAACCATGGAGGGGGATGTATGGATATTCCATTTAGGGATGAGCATTCAACAGTCACTGATTCCTAGCCCTTTGGCTAGCCTGCATTCACCATTTTCACTGGAAAAAGATATTTCTCTGATGGATACTGAGAGCAGCAGTTGTCTATGGGTAAATATGTGAATATTTAGAAGGCAGTTGGATGATGTGTCCATTAGGAAAACAAACGCAATAAGTTCATCCCTGGGGCTTAATGACTTCCCAAGCCATGGGACTTTAACCAAATCCACAGAATTAGGCATGAAATACTTTTTGTGGAGTGGGCCTCAGATCAAATTATTAAGCAGGTTTCTAGGGAAGAAAAGTCTCTCTGTGTGCTACAGTAGCAATCTGCCAGGCAAGGTGTGTGGACTGGCTGTTATGGGGATGAACATCATCTCTTTGACCTGTCATGAGTCTCTGCTTTAACCACTACACTCTGTATAAAGAAGCTTCTCTGACCAAAATTAAGTGCAATATAGGTCTATAAGACTTAGAATAGTTCGTACATATTTAGAATACACTTTGGCAGTGTGACCATTTTATAAAACAACACTATGTCCCAGTCTTAGAGTCTATGATCTGGCTGCTTTCTCCACCCATCATTAATCATAAAGGCTCATTACTTTACTCAGGATCTTACCAATACCTCTACAGCTTTCTTTTATTAAATCAAACTTTGCAATTACCAGAAAAATTTCATACTCAAGAAAACTACATTTTTTTCTCTAATATTAACTCAACCCTCTTACAACTACAGAAGCCCTAATTTATATATCACAACCAATAAAAATTAATGGCCACACAACTGGAGGATAGCTCAGTGTGTAGGAACATTCATTGTGCACACATGGGAACCTGAGTTTGAATCCCCAGCACCCATGTAAAAGTTGAGAATGGTCATGCATCTATAAACTCAGCACTGAAAGGCAAGACAGGGAGATCATAGTAACTTACTAGCCAGCCGGCCTAGCTAAAATGGAGAGCTTCAATTTCAGTGAAAAATCCTGTTTCAAGGGAAAAAGACAGTGAGTTATGAAGATACCTGATGTCCTCTTTTGGTCTCCACAGGTGCGTGCATGAGCATTGCCCTCAACCCCCCAATACATTCATATACATATAACACATAGACACACACACACACACATACACACACACACACACACACACCAAATGCACAGACATGCCTATGAAAATAAAAATAAATAAATAAAGCTATGTAACTTGAACATTTTTTATACTCATGTGCTGGTGATAACCCTTGAGGATGTAATGCATCATTATAAATCAACTCATCATACTTCACTTACTTGCTTTCAGTGCATTAGCAACTGTAAAATGGTACTGTAGACATTGCTACTATCTTTGGAACTAATGATAGTTCATGATTCAAAGCCTCCAGAACACTGGGTACCACCACCATTTCCTTATGCTGTATTTGTCCCACAAGGCTGTGTCTTTTATTTACAAGTTGTGGTTGTTTTATTATTGTCCATGCCAAATGTTAACTGTAAATCTGGGAGTGATCTGAAGAATTTTTTAAAAGCATGACTGGACTTACCTGAGAATACATTTTCTGCAAACCAAATTTGAAAAGCCGTAAGTATTGATTGTGATAAAATGGTGCCCTGCCAATCTTCTTTGCTATTTAGATGCAGAGGACACTATGTTCTATTACATATGCAAATCTTAATAAATTCTTTATGCCAGTAAAAAGGCAATTAATAGCCATCAGCCATACCAGAACTCCAGGCAATGCACAGAAAAGCTTTCTACTTTCTCTTGAGCAACTCTCTCCATACCTTCCAATAATTACTATTCCAAGTTTCACATAGAACATACAGATTATTAGTCAAAATTCCTGATTCTACCCACTCAAAACTTAGTTGAATCATCCCCCATTCTTAGGTTCTTATTCTCTTATTCATTAAAATAGATAAGAATTCTGTTGAAACATACTTTACTTCTCCTTCATGGCAGCTGCAGTGGCTGAAATTATTTATGTTAATTCTTCTTTTATGCCTTTCTAATTTATTTTTAAGGTTCATCAGTGTAGACATGGTGCCTTTTCATCCACTTACCTCTAGTATTTACCACAAAAATATGTGTTGGATAATCTTTGTTGAGCTAATATACATCTGTTAGAGCTCTTATTTGTAAGAACTAAAATCTTCTGGCTCGCATAAGCAAAGTAGAACGTACTAGAAAGTTTTTGATAGTGAAGTAAGAGCAGGAAATTTACTAGTTATTTTATTTGGCAGGCTCCAAAGGAAACCTAGAAACAGAATAAAAGAGCACAATAGTAACAGTGACCTAGACCAAACGTGTTGACTCAAAGGGTTGCTCTCACTATGGTAGCAACTACCAACTGTTTGTTCCATTCTTGTGTGTGTGTGTGTGTGTGTGTGTGTGTGTGTGGTCATATTTGCTCTACTCTTATGCCTCTCAGTAAATATTTAAAATCCCAGAATATTCCAGATGATTTACAGAACTTGAATTAACAATCTGCATTTTAACTACATACAAGCAGAAAATAGAAAACTTCTAGTTGTTATCAACCTGATAATGGGAGAAATCCATGGAATAATTCTTTTGAAACTATTATGATGTATGAAATTGACAAAAAATCATTAAAAAGTAAAAATGTAAATAAAAACATTTTTTAACTTTAAGAAATTTTTTATTTTAGTACATAATGGTACAAAGCATAATTATCTAAAATGCTTGAGCACTAGACAAAACACATTCACTTTAAATACTCCAACGACAGGCATGACATCCAAAACTTCCAATCTTTTTCTTTTCTAAGAGAAAAATATTGATGTCACATAAACATTAGGTCTTTGAGAACCTTAATAAGTGTCTCCTTAATAATAACTTATGTGAATATCTTTGAATATATTTCGAAAAACAACAGTATTTAATGAAATTTAGACAGGCTCCCCTATCCAGGCCCCATCACTCCCATGCCAGACCTCATGCATTCTACCATACATACATGTTAAGTCCTATCCAGTCAAGGACTTGTACTCAGATGTCCTTTGGTGCAAGTTTTTCCACTGGAATCAAGTCAGCCTATCTAGACATCTTAAGTAAAGTCTACTCTCCCTCACCCAGGAGTAATCAGTCTCCAACAGTTCCCAGACTAGGGCCAGCCTGCTGCCCATTTCACTCACTCCCCTCTCGGCCCTTGTCTGATTGAGCTGGCATAGGTGCTGTGCTCAACTCCATTGCCACAAGTTCATAGGGACAAGCTTCTGGTGGTCTGACAGTATCTGTTTCCTTTGTTCATGGACCAGCTCTGACTCTTACAATCTTTCCTACCCCTCTTCTGAAATGGTCCCTGGGCCCTGGGAGGGTGAAGTTTAATATAGAAATCCTTCCAAAGAACACATATACTCTGCAGTCTCTTATTCTCTAAAACTTGACTAGTTGTGGCCTTCTGTGTACATCACACCCTGTTGTATAAGAAAGCTTCGCTAGTGAGAGTTGAGGGATACACTAGTTTTCTCTCTACCCCCTGTTCCAGTATGTTCCATAAGCCTTAGGTGTATTGTTCCACTGTAGATATGTTATGTTGGGCATCTCTCAGACGTACATTCTCTGTGTATAATCAGGTGTGGAATTCTGCAGTAGCCCTCATCCATTGCAAAAAGAAGCTTCTTTGATAAGTGTTATTCCATATACTTGACTATAAATATAAAGATCCATATTATGCATATGGTAAGAAATTTTATTTTTCTAGAGATATGAAAGAGATAGGGATGTATATAGGATCTATGACCTCTCCAGTCATGTGCATTTGGCTGTGTTCACAGTGCCGCCCATGAGTCCACTCCTATTAAGAAGGCTTTAACTTAAATTACATAGCTGTTGGTTACCCCCAGATAACAGTGCCACTACTACACCAATAGAGATAGTTTGCAATGCCAGTTATTATGGTTATTAGGCTTTTGGACTGTGTTAAACCATTGATTGATTTTCTCCCTTAGCAATTTGCATAGTATCCTTGAGAACTATGAGAGCTAGACTTCAGGAAGAAGGCTTCCAGGTCAGTTTCTACTCCATTGCTCCAAGTCCTTTGTCCGAAGTATGTCCTATCTTCAGCGGTAGGGTCTTATCTTTGAGTTCTGAGAGATAACCAAGAACTCAGGCAATAGCCTTTGTTATTTTGGGATTCTCTTGGATTACTCTGACTCAAAGGGAGGTCTCTCCTGTCTGGCACTATGCTCCTTGACATACAGCCCCCAGGTATTATTATATATTAATACATGTGTATGCACTAATGTCAGACACTATGTGGGGTTCTGGAGCCAACACAACTCTGCCTTCCTTAACTCCCCAAGCTCCATTCATCTCACTCCTCTCTCGCCCAGCCAACCATCCTTCTCGCTCCCCATTCCAAGGACCCCCATTTTTCCCCCATAACACCAGCTTCTCACCATTCCTCCTCTCCTGAGTTAACTCCTCTTCCACTGCCATGGACACCTATATGTCCCTCCCTCCTCCCTTCCCAGTCAAAAGTTCCCACTCCCCCATTCACTTGGTAACATCTTTTCCCCACTACCCCCCTCTTTCAGGCTCTTTCTTTTCCTTTACCACCTTGTTTTCTCTCCATTTTCCTGGCTCTTGCTATTACGTTAGGATATGTACTCACATATAAGGGATTTGTGCGATGATCTGCAAACAAGGGAGAACATACATCACTTGCTTTTCTGAGTTTGTGTTACTTCATTTAGTATAACAGTCTCTAGTTCCATCCATTGACCTGCAAATTTCATAATTTCATTTTCCTTACTATTAAGTAGAACTCCATTGTGTAAATGTACCACATTTTCATTATCTATTCATCAGTTGAGGGACATTTAAGTTGCTTCCATTTCTTAGCTATTGTGAAGAAAGCAGAAGCAAACATGGATGTACAGGTATCTCTACAGTAGACTGAGTCCTTTGGGTATTCGCCAAGGAGTGGTGTAACTAGATCATAGGACAGATTCATTTTTAGTTTTTTAAGTGTTCTCCACACTGTTTTCCATAATGATTGCACGAGTTTGCATTTCCATCAGCAGTGAATGAGCATTGCCCTTTCTCCACATCATCACAAGCATTTGATGTCCTTTGTTCTCTTGATCTTAGCCAGCCTAACTGGGGTAAGATGGAATCTTAAAGTGTTTTTTATATGCATTTCTCTAATTACTAAGGATGGTGAGCACTTTTTTAAGGCGTTTCTTAGCCATATTTATTTCTTTGTTTGAAAACTCTGATCAGGTCTATAGCCCATCTTTGCATTGTGTCATTTGTTTCCTATTTCTTTGTTTTTGAATTCTTTGTATATTTTGGATATTAATACTCTCTCAGATGTATAGCTGGTAAAGATTTTTCTCAATGGGTTTCCTCTTCACTTTCTTGGTTGTTTCTTTTGCTGTACAGAAACTTTGTAGCTTAATGAGGTCCCATCTGTTGATTATTGATATTAATGCCTGAGCAACTGATGTCTGATTTAGAAAGTCATTTTCTACACCTATAGCTTGTAGGATACTGCCTATATTTTCTTCTAGCAGTTTTAGGGTCTCAGATTTTATTTTAAGGTCTGTGATCCATTTGGATTTGAGATTTGTGCAAGGTGAAAGATAAGGATCCAATGTAATTCTTCTACAGGTGGAGATGCAATTTTGCTAGCAGCATTTATTGAAGATGCTATATTTTCTCCATTTTCAGTTCTTGCCACCTTTGCTAAATATCAGGTGACTGAAATTTATGTACTCATTACAATGAATTGATCTCTCCTCCTCCTCTTCCTTCTCTTCCTTCTCTTCCTCCTCCTTCTTCCTCCTTTTCTTCTCTTGTCCTTCTCCTTCTCCTCCTTCTTCTTCTGCTCTTCCTCACTTCCTCTCTGCTTGCCTCCCCCATCTCTCACTATTAGTGATACATATACATATGTATATATATATATATATATTTACATTTCTGTGTGTATACACATGCACATTTGTAGCTATGTGTGTTTCCTGCTTTATCCAAGGCAGAATTATAGTACCAGTATGAGAATTCTGAACTAAGAAACAACCAGAAGCAAATGCACATTTATATACGTAGATTCAATATAGGAGGCATCAAGGGCCTGAGAATATGTGTCCCCAGTGCTTACTGTAGGTCACAACAAAAACAGTAGCCATAAAAAGAAAATAATTTCACAGCCTCATATATACTACGAGTCCACTGATAGTCTGCTAATTCTGATCTAGGTTGTAGGTAAAAGACTTCTTCCTATTAGCTTGCTCTTCCTAGCTCCGTCAACCAAGTTATGAGCATGGGGTTAAAATTAATAAGCAAGTAATGTAAAGATCTGAAGAAATTGACTTCTACTCAGAGACTGTGAGGTTTATATTGACAATCTCCATGCATCCTGATATCCATGAGGAAAGTTATGTAAATATAATAATATTTTATTATATTAATATATGGTTATGTGTCTGATCCTCTTAGGTTATATGGCTACTCCATGGATCCTACTCCATGGTATTATTTACTACATTAGTCACCCAGATAAGAAGATAAGGAAATCTAGACTTTAACAATACAAGTAACTCAAGTAACTGGAAAAATTATTCTTGACCATTGAACATGTTAATGCATTTATATACCAATAAAATAACATTAGTAGACAAATGCAATTTGACTAGATTTTCTAGAGAATCTGCTGCAAACAAAATAAATTAATTTGTCACTGGGCTGTCTCAGTTGCTTAAATCATTTCAAAACCAAATACACAAGTCTGAAAAAAAAATCTCTTAAGTATGTTCAATATAACAAATATAAGTGAAATCATTCAAATACCCTCTGATTTGCCACAGAAAACTTTATGTGTCTATTATTTACAGGTCATTGGAAATGTATAGTTCAATTGCTGTATCATAATGTACAAAGAAATTGCTCAAATATTTATTCATGCATTGAGAGCTCAAATAAAAATAATTTTATCGTTGACCAACATTGCTAAAGGCAAAGAACAGTGACAGCATTTAATAGATATTGGAAAGTTGGCTGCTTCTCAGCCAAATAACTCAGGAGGTTCGTATTAGACTCTTGTATTAGTACAAAGTAAACAAGACTATTGTCTTTGGACGAGGTTAAAAATTGACATTGACAATCAACTTCAAAGTAGAATGGAGTTCTGGAATGATGTGTGAAGAAGCAAATAAAAGGAGATTGGAGTTGGTAAGTGCACATTGCATGCAAGTTTGGAACTATCACCTTGAGCTTCATTGCTACGTACAATTAATGTGTTATTCAAAAATTGAAACATTTAAAGATAAAAATTATAGACATTGAGGGCAGGTGAGACAGCTCAGTCTGTAAGGGCACTTGAAGCTAAGCCTGATGATTTGAATTAGATCCCTGGAACTCACATGGTGGAAGGAGAGAATGACTTCTGCAAGTTATCTTCTGATTCCACACACACACCTTGGTATATATGCCCTCACACACAAAATAATGTAATTTGTGAATAAAATTATTGACATTGGATACCTGGAGTGATGGTGTACACCTTTAATTCCAGCACTTAGTAGGCAAAGACAGGTGGATTGCTGCAAGTTCCAGTCTAGTCAGGGCACATAGTGAGACTCTGTTTCTAAAACCCAAATAAGCAAATAAATAAATAAATAAATATTGACATTGGGATAGAGGCAAAATTGAACTATGGCGATGGACATCTGAACATCTAAAAATTTAGTTTATGACCCTTCATGGGACCACAGAACTAAATGTGAAGTATGTAAAAATTTCGATAACACTGAAAGATTTTCTGAAAGTGCAACAACCAAAAGTTAATTAAATATAAAAACATAGATTGTGAATTCAAGGTGTTTCTGGCAGCTCCTGTCCATGTTGCAGTCAAGGGACTTCATGGTATCTTGTTTCTGAGCCCACTTGTGCATTTTTTACTTTGCATGCTGTCATGCCAAGAAGCACCTGAAACACCTTATGTTAGAGTTGAGAATATTGGTTGTTACGAGTTGTAATATTTTAATAGTGTGTATAGGTTTCCTACTTATAGAAAGATAATGAATTAATTATAGAAAGCAAAAGCATTTAACATTTTTGACCAGCATTGATCATTGTATCAATATAAATTAGCATGTCTTAGAATTGTATTATGTTTTAAGGTTTAGTTTTAAAAATTGCTATTGGAGTGGCTGACAAGTTTCATAAAAATTTTTCAATAAACATTGACTTGTGATTAAGATAAAATTTTCAGTGTCTTCAGAAATGGCCATAAACATATATCTGTCAGTTGTACTGTGTATTTGTGTGACAGTGTTTTCAGCATTGACATTTATAAGATCAAACTGTCAATTCTGAAAATCTTTGACGATGTTCTACATAATGCAGTATCAAATACTCAATCAACATTCAATTCTTTATGTAAAAATAAACATGGAAAAGGTGCACACTTCTCATTACTATGCAATATATAATTTTTAATAAATGGTACAATCCTATGTATATCAAATGAAATTTTATATAAATTTATTTATGTTATTATCAATAAATATCTGATTGGTATGCCTATTTATATAAGCTTATTTTATGTATCCGTAAGGGTTTGCAATTTTTTTTCAAGTGAAAAGATGTCATGAGTGGAAAAGTTTTAAGAAGCTCTGCTTCAGGTGAACATAGAGACAGGATATGAACTAGACTACTAGAATGCTGGAAATTAGAGATTATATATATATACATATATATATATATATATGTATATATATATATATATGGTTTCAAAATAGTTTGAGTATTCCTTAAAGGTCCCCAAGGGGCAGAATAGGAAGTACTGGGAATATTTAAGAGGTAGGTCTTAGTGAAATGTCTAAAGGTCTTATTAAGCACACTGACTTTACAAAAATTTAAGGTAGTCCTTCTGTGATGACACATTGGCAGTTCTTGCCAAAGAATGGTTACTGAGGGAGCACGTTTGGCCTTTCTTTCTCTCTATACTTCCTGGTTTGAAATGTGCTTCTTCCTCTGAACATGCTCCACCATCCGGCACCTATAGTGGTGTTCTAGCAAACGCCTGCACCAAATCATTTGGATTTTCCACCTCCTAAACTATGAGTTAGATAGATCTATTTTCTTCATAATGTGAATTTTCATGTACTTTATTACTCTGACACAAATTACTAATAATCGTCATGTAAAAATAAGATAGAGAGCCAGAGTCTACGAAATAGGGAAACGGTAAGAACCAGTTTGGGGCTTTGATGGCCGCCATCTGTTCTAGTCTCATTTCTGTTTCTTTGATAAAATATCTTGACAAAAAAGCAGCATAGGGAAGGCGATGGTTTCTTTGGCTCATGGTTCGTTTTCATTCCATTATTGTGGGGAACGTACATAGGCAGGGTTTTTTTAAAAAAAATTAATTTTATGCATATGGCCATTTCATCTGTATATATATATATATATATATATATATATATATATATATATATATAATCACACCATGTGCAAGCCTGGTGCCCCCTGAGGCAGAAGAGGCTTTCAGATACCCTGGTCCTAGAATTACAGATGGTTGTGAGCCACCACATTGGAGCGAGGAACCAGACATGTGTCCTCTGCAAGAACACCAAGTGCTCTTAACCACTGAGCCATCGTTCCAGCCCCCAGCTGCAGGATCTTGAGACCGCTGATCACACCACACCCATAGTCAAGAGCAGAGAGAACACCCATGCTACCTACTTGCTTGCTGCTTATGCTCAGCTAGCTTTCTCACCTCTTACAGAACTCAGGGCCGAGGCCATGAAATGGTGCTGCCCATATTCAGGGCAGGTTTTCCCACCCCAGTTAACAATCAAGTCAATCTCAACATGTCAACTAGATATAGATATTTCCTCATTAGAGTTTTCTTCTCAGGTGATTCTAAGTTGTAGCAAATTGGCATTTACAAGATCATGGGGCTAGAGAGATGGCTCAGTGGTTAGAGCACTTGCTACTTTTGCAGAGGACCCAGGTTTGGGTAACAGCACCCGTATTAGGTGCTCAAAACTGCCTGCAACTCCAACTCCAGGGGATCCAACACCCTCTCCTAACCTCTGTAGGTAATGCGCTTACATGTACAAACCCACACACAGACGATCCCCCCCCACACACACACATAAACTCAAATAAAAAGTAAAATAAGTTTTAAAAACTAACACTCAGGCCATCTCAAATTCTTATATGAAAAACACCTCCAAATTTGGTAGTCCTGGAGATAGAATTTGGTATAAACCCAGAAATGTAAGACCATGGAAATTGCTAACATACTTTTTATACTTTTTGAATCCAATGAGTTTATTGCTAATTATTCTCCTTTAATGTATCTGAGACAGGGTAAACCTTTCCATAAGACTATTAAATATATAGGAATTTAATATTAAATATTAAAGGCATATAATAAAGTATTTGACTATTTTGGGGAGCTAATGTTTTGGGTTTCAGTGATAATTGAAACAAAAATACACTTAGAAGAATAATAAACGTTTCATGTTATAGATTTAGCTTTACTGAGTGAGGCATCTTCTCTCTTTGGGGTATTCTAGCCCTGACCTATCCACTATTATTCTTTATTGAATTTGTATCAATTTCATGCCGTACATCTTGATATTTTAACCCCTTCCCTTATCCACACCCCCATCTCCCCTACTAGAGTCCATGCATTCTGCCGTAATGCATGGAATGCATGTTAATGCCTGATGAGCCACGTTTGTGCCCCAAATGTCCCTTGGTATGAGTCCATCCACTGCAGCTACCTATCCAGCCTTTTCTTACTCCTTCCCACTGAAACTGCAGCATGCTTTTCTGGTTCTGAAACCAGAACTTGAACTTGAATGTTCAGTTTTTCCAAAGACAAACTGTCTCCTCTGCTTACCCAGAAGCTTTTCCACAGCAGGAACTCAAGGATTTACTACTGTGTTTCTCTTCCACCCTGATCCATTTCCACTTTAACGCCCATATGTTGAGCACATCAAAAAATTTAACACTGATTTTAGCTTATAGGATACTGTGGATCACAAATATCACAAGCAAACTGCAAACCCCACTTCTTCCGTCACATCCACAAGAAGAGTTTGGCAGTGCTTTGAACAAATACTTTTATTTAGTATATTTATGTGAATATATATGTCTTAATACACTGCTAATATCCATGACCCTACCTCCAAACTACCCTTTGGTCCCTCCCCTCCCCAATCCAGAACCCAGAACAAAACTTTAAATCAGGGTAGAGGGGAATAAGGACATTAGTAGAGCATATTTAAAGCAACAGTAACAAGTAAATAGTTAATAAACACATTCTATGTATAATGTTCATTTTCTGGCTGCCACAATGATGAGATATCTCTCATCTCCTGTTTGTCAAGATGTCTCACTGTAGTTCATCAATATATCTTCAGAGACCCTTATTTCCTCTGTCATTTAAAGAGCAGTTGGCAATTTCACAGTCTTTTTCCCTGGAGGTCTTCTGTCCCACACAGTCTGCATCACCACTTGGTTTGAATGAGGGTAAAGGTGTGCCATTTTTTTATGCACATGAGCCTAGGACATGTTCGATAGTTCCACAGAGCTGGTAAGCAAGAACACAGTTGTGGTTGTCATCAAAGCAGAAAAACTGAAAGTCATAAAAGTAACATCAAATTCAGTTCCATCCCATGGGGGATGTGGATTGCTCAGGTAGGTGATGGATTTGGAAATAAATTTCACAAACTACCTAATAAAAGCTAAGTTTAAAGAGTTATTTACTTTCTTAATTTCTTTTTTTGCACTTATATACTTTTACTGAAGAATATTTTACATTATAATTTCCTCTTTACTAAGCATCTGGTACAAATGCATTGACAGCTTCGTGCCTAGAACTACAAATACAGGATTCATTTTCCCATCTCAATACAGACTTTCCATCACTTTTCAGATTGCTGTTATGAGTAAAGAATCCTATAGATCAAAGGCCATGAGGGACAAGTAGTTCATCTTTCTCTCTCAGGTACATTCTAAGATCTTTCTATAAAAGTAAACTGACAAAATATTTATTTCCAGCAGTGTCTCACCACAAAATAAGAGAATTCACTCTCAATGCTATATTTCAACTGACTAATCCAATTAGCATAAATCTATTTACATAAATCTAAGCACAGGCACTTTCACTGAAGCCTGCATATATTATGTCAGGAAATATTTACCAGGCTAATCTACACTGTTTCCTCCATGCACAACCTGGGAAACCAGATAAGATTATTCTTTCCTTTACCATCAAGCTTACCCTAGAATGCCAAACGTTCATATTCGAAGCTGTAGGAGAAAAAAGTTGACCCAGTGCTGTACAGTTTGAGCAAACACTCTCACTTACCAGCATATTTGAAAACAAAATCTGAAATTCTATCCAGTCATCCAAACAGTCTTTAATTTTTCATATGAGGCAAAATTTTGACAATAAACATTTTTTGATAAATGTCACAAGATCTTACTTTAAGAATTATACTACAAAGTCTTAATCACACACAAAATATTAACGTTACTCTTACAAGGGAAGGACGTTTCAAAGGGACACATAAAACTTTGTGAAAAAATGACATGAGAATAAATAAGTTCATTTTTATTCATATTGTTCATACTGCTCATATCTCCTTGCTGTCCTCGTGTGGATCAGATAACAACAGAGAAACCATGCCTCATAGTCTAGAGATGTTGACAGTCTTCAGCAACAGCAGAGTAGTAAGTGGATAGTAAATGTGTAACTGTGCCTCAAGTATACCTTAATATCAGATGAAAGTGTGTTTCTCTTCTGTCAAAATGTATCTGTCAAATTGGTTTATGAAAATAAACATATCTAATGTCACAAAATCTCTCTATGCTCAACTTTTCACTCACTCAGTGCTGTGTATTCTTGTATATGTGTGTGACAGCTTGTGTGTATTAGTCCATTGTACTGTGAACAAGTATGTGTGCTGGTGAATGTGTGTGTGTGCTTGTTTATGGGTGAAAGTATGTGTGTGACAGTGCTGAAATATACTTTCACATATAGAATGCAGGAGAATTCATAGTGAAAGTTTTTCAGATAAAACACCTAAGAAGAGTTGTCTACGTCACATACAGAGTGACTTACACATAAGTTTGACTATCAGCATCCCAGATATCTCTAACAGTGGATACATTCCCTCAAATTTGTGTCATTAAGGTTGAACACTGGGCTGGATGTGTGTAGATCTTACTCTCATCAAACAATTTCTCCAAATGTCCTAGTTTTGACTAGGGAACAGTTTCTTGGTATTGGATACAAGCTAGTATATGCATTTGGATTTGTAAAAGGGGAGAATGTAAGAATTTCTCATGTATGTTACTGCCACCATTCTCTCTTTGTCTTTGTTTAACTGTGCATTCAAAGTGATGCTTTTTTAGTAAGAAGTTGGAACTACTACATATAGTAAGGAATACACTGTAAACTGTTTCTCCAGAAGCAAAAATGGGTTTTGCACAATTATTTACACAACAGTTCCGCTGGGTCTTCGAGTTGGCTGATAACCGTTGTTCAGGAAAAGGCTGGCTAGGGTGAGTGGTGCAGTCTATGTAAACGGACACACATGGGGTTTAGAAACCATGTGACCATAGTTCTTTAGCACCATGCTCAAACCCACAGAGCTAAATGGCCGCACATGGGTTAGAGCCTAGGATCTAGAGCTCATTAGCACCATGTTCCAACCAAATGAGCCCCCCAGCCAGAAACTACTTACAATGTAGCACCCTCACACTTGGCTGGGTACTAAGTTCAGATTATCTGCTGCTGGAAAAAATCTAAACATAACCTACACAAGATTCAGACTATTTATATGCCCAATTCTTCAAACATCCCATACATCACCAAAACTGTTGCATAAAGTTCTGTGAGTGTATACTTTCCAGCCAAGTCATCAGCAACCATTGAAGCTGCATTATCTGCCAAGCATTTAACATTCCAGACTTCCCAGCTTTACTGAGGGTGAAAGAAGCTTGTTTCTTTGTAGAGAATAGGGATAGGAACATGGGGGGTGGGGTTTCCTAGGAAGGATAGAACATCAGGTAAACATGTAATAGCGCAATAATAATTTAACTTACAGTAGCCCTTTTACCCAAATTTCTCCTACATCTAAACAGGAGAAGGAGGATATCAGAGCAAGGAGCAATTTGACTAAGAAGCACAGGGTAGTCAAGAAAAATTCTACTCTGCCTTCCCCATGTGAGGAGGCATATAGCCTATTGTCCTAGATTATACCTATTCTACCAAAAGGAGAATTAAAAGGAAAGCAGTACCTCTGTCCTTAGGAAAATGAGAATGGTTTACATAGGAGGACGAAAAAGACACAAGCAGAGCTCACTACTCACAAAGACTACTAATTCCCAAAACTGCTTAAGCCAAAAGGAGATTATAGGTGAATGGCAGTTCATAATGCTCACAATTGAAGATGTTCATCTATTGATACTAAGACTACTCCAAATACCTACTTTAGTAATTAAAGTTCATTGTTTTTTTGTCTCAAGTTGGATGTTAATGGTAGGAAATGATCAGAGATAAAGGATGAAATGAAAGGGACGGACAAAAGAGAAAAAGGCAAGAAATATGGTTTAAAAACAAATTAGATATTTCCCCCAAATTTGTCCTTTATCTGAAATGGGATACAACACTATAGTCAGTGTGAAAAGTCATTAGAAATATTTGAAGATCTGAATCCAAAAACCTACACTTTCTTGTCATCAAGTGAGACCAGAGTAGCCAGAAGCTAACTCTGGTTAATCTGCTTTCTGATCCTGGATTCCAGCATACCTCTTTCCAGGAGATATCTCAGTGGTGACTGAATAACATGTCAATGTTAAGAAGGTGATAGAAATAAAGAGAAAATATTGGAGGAGAAAGAAATGGAAGCAGCGCAGGGAGAGAAAGAGGAAAAGAATGAGGACAGTGTGGAAGAGGAGAAGGGAAGAAAATGTCATCAAAGGAAGGTTGGAAGGCAAGCGGAAAAAGAGAGAAGGAGGTGAGTGGGAATGCCAGACAGAGAAGAAGACAGGGAGGACAAGGCTAGTGCTCATCGTGGTATCACCTTGACACATACAAGCCTGGATACTCTTCAAAGAGCCTCAATAACATTGTCTCCAGAACAATGGCAGTGGCAGGATGAGACATTACACTTCCTTGTCCTCTCTCCTGCTGAGTTGAAATCATCTGCAGGCTAAAGACATAGGAATAATTAAAACAACAGTGAGCACACTATATTTTTCTCTTTCTCTGGGAAGAAAAAGACAAACCTCAAGAACACAAACATACATGAAAAAAGTATGACACTAAATATAGAGGCAGAAATAGGGAGGAGGATCTGGATTTTACAGTGGAACTTTGGGCACTTCAATTTTCAGTGCATTCAGAGAGAAGCAATCACCAAATTGTTACGCAGAAACGTGAGGAAGTAACTCTCAGTTCACAGGGTGAACCACTTCACTGTCTTATCTTTTCCCAGACATTTGTTCAATTTCTCTTTCTCACTACCACAGGAGAGAAGATATGACTAACAACTTGCATTTACAAGGCGCTTTGAATTCCCAGAGCATCCAGTGAAACTTCCAAACCAATACATTTGTCTCCTAGCATGAGATTTGTTTCTTGTCTGTCTAAATAAAATATAAATATGAGTATGTAGGGGCTTGTACTATTCCAGAGGCTTGCATTATTAGCGGACAAGCACTATGTCTTAGGGGTACTCATGAACAGAAAAGGAGATTGGTGGCCAGAAACAGAGATGCAGTTCTAGAAACACCAAGTGAGGAGTGAATTTTTCTTTGAGTGGCAGAGAAATGTCTACTGATCTAATATTCTCAGAGTACTCAGTTTTGAGAGAGAACAGAAATAGAAAAAAGAAAACATGAAACAAAAGCAGAGAAAAGGGATCAAAACGGTGAATGTATGGTGGTTCTCACGATCCCCATACCTCCAGAACTAATCCTTTCTGCTATGCACACTCATGAGAAATGAATGAATCCTGGTTATTTTGGTCCTATTATACCTCAGATACTGTGAGGATTGATAATCGCGGTCTGGGCAGCTTAAACTCTAGGCACTGAGTAGAGAAAGGAGATTTCCACTGCTGGGGAGGGAGGGGGACTGGGTAGCTCATCAAAATCTTTGAAGTGTGGGAATTTTGGCACTCCTGGATTGGGATTTACCCAGGCAGGGCGTTGGGTAGGTGATACAGAGCTCAGTCGGCGGTGTTCTCCCCTGAGGCGGCTGATTCTGTCTAGCAGCATCTTCTGGATTTCCATGATAACCTTCTGAACTTCAATCCGGAAGCTATCACTGAGCCAGCAATAGATGTAGGGGTTGTAGCAGGAGCTACTAATTGCTAGCCAGTGGAGGAAAAAGTAGAGACCATTGTGGCTTGAGATGGATTCGCTGGATAGCAGCACCAGATAGAGGTTGAGGGGGAGCCAGCTGATTGTATAGAGAAGCACCACTGTCATCAGCATCTTTAGGGTCTGCTTCTTCTTCCCACGCTGGCAGATGTAAGTGTGGATGTTGATGTCATCGACAGCATCATGGATCCATAACTTTTTGGCCACATGACCGTAGACAACAACCAGCACCATCAGTGGCAAGATGAAGAAGAGCAGAAAGGTGCTCAGGTCAATGTATTTCCATGTGGACTCTGAAGTATATGGGAAACTGGGGAGGCAGGCAGTTTCCTCAGTGATGTTTCTAGATTATAAGAGAGAGAAAGAAAAACTATCCATTTAGTATTTTCCTTAGGGTCCACAATCATCTGTATGACAATTAGGACTTGATGTAGAGATATATTTACTTAAAGTTTGTATCTGTATTGAGACTAAAGCCAGGAGGGCTGGAATTCACCTCATCTAGACTTCTCTTGTACAGTATAGGAAAACTTTGGCTCCAAAAATGGAAATGATAAGTCTAATAACCCATTGTCTTTACAGTTTTAGGGAAATCAAGACAAATTACAGTTTAGAGAACTTATTTTTCTACGAATGTTTTGAATGTGCTATTCCAGCCTCAGACTAATTCATAAATTAGTCCTGATGGCTTTGAAGGCCTCAGATAGCTGCAATACCAGCACTGCTCATTCTGCGTTCCTCTTACCCAATCTCCACTTCATAAAGCTTCTGGTAGATGGCATGTGGCAAAGCAGCACAGGTGCTCACGATCCAGATGATAATGATGCAAACATTGCCTTGCATGGGACTAATCCGGGACTTTAAGGGATATAACATCACCTGCAAGGAAAAGGACCCCACACAGCTTAGTTTAGCAACTCGAAATTAGGGTTACTTATTAGACATTCAGAAACTGATACTCTGATAAAAAAGCACAAAGACTTGATATGTATATACAAATGTACTTTGTGTACTAGTTCGTTTGACATGTACTATAGCATTTGTGAAAGCACAGCATTGCCACATTTCATGAGGTCAGGAATCCAACTGAACTGACTGCAGAGCTCCTGTCTCTGTTAGCAATTCTGATTAAGTATGCAGTCTTCCCAGCTTCTCATTCCCTGCCTCACTTCCTTTTAATTGGCCCTTAAGCATCCTCCAAGCTCTTTACTCTTCAACTCTCTTCATTCCCCCCACCCTTCAATTTCTCAACCTTGCCTTACAGACTTCACTCCTACCTCCCAGACTCAACCCATAATCAGACCTGAAGCCACATCTACTTTTAATCAACCCTCTCTTCATCCTTTAGCCAGTCCTGCAATGCAGCAGATTAATGTTTTCTGAAAGATAACATGTAGTATTTGTTTATTGATACATCTTTGTTTCTGTATAACCATAGAGAAAACGGACACATTTTTATTACTGTTGATTTGGTGAAGTTTATATTTCAGCACCTTACAACATCCCTAAATTATACATAAACATTCTCATTTATTGTCTCAAGAACTTAGAAAACTTTCTTCATTATTTGTGACCTTACTTGTCTCTATCAACCTAAGAGAAGAGTCTATCCTTTACGAGATCTGGGAAGCACATACCCGATGTCGGTCCAGGGAAATAGCAGCCATGCTCATCACAGTTACATAGGCACAAGAGTACTGGGCAAAGCGACTGAGGTGGCATGTCATCTTTCCAAACACCAAGGAATTACACAGATAGCGCACCTGTAAGAGAGAAGGTTTGGTGACGCACAGGGACTCAGCCCTGTGTCCATCCCTCTCCAAGGCCCCCAAACACAAATAAAAGCCTCCTTGTTTCTCCAAACTGCTGCCATTATTCTTTGAAGAAGCAAAAAGCAAATATTTTCACACTGCAGGTCTCATGCTCCCATCATCTCCCACACAACAGCCTGGTTTGTAGACACTGAGAAATACTAAAGCACAACAGCTATTTGTGACCTTCAAGTCCAACACAGTATTTGAATGGTGGAGAAATATAGGGTGAAAATCTTTGAGACAAAACTTGGTTTTCACATGCCAGCCCAAAGCTCATTTGCAACAGGTTCCTTTGCTCCCCGGGCAGTTCAAGACTCTCTGTCATGGCCAGATATTAATTTAGCAATGAAATGACAATCCTGCCAGTCTGTGGTCCTCCTAATTCATTTCCAAGTTCTTTTCAATGTTTCTTAGCTACTGCTCTAGCCCCTATGCAACTATTCCCTAAATGAACCCTTTCCAGCTCTCTCCCCCACCCACCCCATGCAAAGTGGTACCATAGCTCCTTCCCTGCTCCCCAGGCCACCCTCCTCAGTACCCCATCTTACCATAGTGAAGGGAGAGCTGAGAAGAGCGAGCATCATGTTGGTCACAGAAATGTTGACAACGAAGAGGCCGGTGGCAGAGTGTACCCTCTTGTACTTCATAATTATGTGGTTTAAGACCCAGTTTCCTAGGATGGCAGCAAAGACCACTATGGTGTACCCTATCATTAGCCAGAACTGTACCTGCTCATCCTGAGATACAGTTTCCAAATCTAGGGGACCTGACGTGTCAGCCAGGTCACCCGTGTTTGGCATGTGGTCTGGCAGCTTATCCATCATGCCATTGCGGCCAGAGTGCCCCACTGCAGATGCAGCATTGGACATGGCCTGAAGTAACTGGGAGGTGGTGGAGGTGATCAGGTCGTCAAAGCCACTTGGCACACTCAGAGCTTCAGGAGTCAGCTCGTCCCCTTCCCCATAGCTCATGGTGCCAGGGCTCGGGAAAGAGCCTTGGGGCAGTTCTGTGGTGGGGGCGTCCATCCTGATGCCTTTAGTGGACCCTGAGGTCCTTAAGCTACTGGCTCAGGAGGATCCCCAGAAAGGAGAGGCGAGGTGAGGCCCTGGACCGAGATCCAGGCAAGGTCTGCTCAAAGTGGAGCTCTGAGCTGATAAGGAGCTCTCCAAGGTGTCTGAGGTGGGGAGAGGAAGAAGTAAGCAGGAACCAGCCTTCTGGACTGGACCAGCTGAGGGTGAGCAGGTGCGCAGAGCTGAGCTGAGCAGCTGAGCGCGGGGGCAGGCAAGTGCGGCGGGCTGCAAATGCTCCGCAGCCCGAAGAGCTCCCGCAGCACCTGATCCCAATTGGAGACAGCGTCAGGCTTCTCTCGAGCACCGCTTCTCCTCTGTTCTGTAGGTGATTGTTCCGATTCAGTTTCTGTTGTCTTCAGTCATCGGTCTCTACGTCTTTCTATCCATGGCCAGTTGGAGCTGGAGGCAAGGCGGAGCGAGGCGCTGCCGCTCCAGCCCCTAGCCCGTGCGGAGCGGGCTTTCTGCAGCTGCCCTTTATAGAAAGTCCAGGGACCCGCGCAGGAGCCAATGGGGAGGCGAGACTCAACCCCCGCCCTGTCCCTCTGGGCTCAGAAGCCTGAAAGGCTGGCAAAGTCTTAGCTGTTCCAGTCTCTAGCCCCTCCTTTCGCCTCTCTCCTTTGGCTCTTCCTTCCTAATCCTGCAGTTAGGAGCATAGATTTATGTGATGGATTCTTCTTTTGACACTTTCGTCCCCATAATCTGCCTTCATCATCTCCTCTTTTCCTTGTATCCTAGTTCTTTTCTGTACGGCCACCTCCAACACCGGCTGGCTGTGGTACAAGGTACTGAATGGGGGCTAAGGTGACAGAAGCGTGTGGATCAGCAACCCAGGCAGCTGCCTGGAGAGATTGTTCGTTATTAAAAACCAACAGATTTGGGGTTTTCATAGAGAAAATGAAGCAGAGTACAGTTGGAAAATCAGGAGGGAAAACTAATTTTTAAAAACAAGCGAGGATCCCCTGAGAGTGGGCTCAATAGGATGTTCTGCTTTCTCTACCCTCCAAACTGCGTGCATCCATCAGGAAATTCTGCTCCTGCCCTCTGGAAACACTGCACCCTCGTCTGACACCCAGGAAGTAACACTTCCGGAAACTAGACTGTATCAGGTTAGTCAGCAGGCTAAAGGGTGAGTCCCTGGGCAATATTTAGGCTTTGGAAAGCTCCTGCAAAACAATGCTGCCGGAGTCTAAAGTAGCTGAAAGGAGATGGATCTTAATCATTGCGGTTGCAATGGAAGAGTCTAAGGCTGGTGGTCCTAGACTACCTTTTCTCTCGGTAATTTTCAGCAATATCTCCAGTCCCAGAGGTGTTAGAATCACAACCAGAACAAGTAAGCCGCCTCTCTAGAGAGAATGGAGGGGACCTAGGTCTTTCATAAAGTGTCATTTCCCTATTATCTGCCACTCTTCTCCCACTAATTTGTATGTAAAATGAGGCTTAAGATAGACAGGTTAAGGAAGGTCAGAGGAAAAAGATAGTTGAAGCAACAAAACAAGAAATGAGAATGGAAAAACCTGGGCATTCAGAGACCTTTGCTTTGCAGCAAGCTGTCATTCCGTTTAAGAAATCCTGTTGTTGGTTACAGCCAGTCTCATGACTTCCAAGCCACCCTTTACTGCCCAGAGACTGCATCACTATTTTCCTATAGGAAACGAAAAGGAGGCTATTGTATCTCAATAATGTACTCACTAAGTACTTATTAACGCATAACCAGAAATTAATTTATCACCTTCACTATCATCGTCATTGTCCAGGCATCAAGGATCAGCAAACAGCCATGAAAGAGACAAGCAAACTTCTATCACTTGGGTGCCTGCTTCTGCACTGAACACATCTTGCAGCTTACATATTAAGAAAGTAAGAAAGGACTGAGGGGGATCTGAGGGTGTTACAGTCTTTCTGAGCTGCTGTGCCTTCTGTGGAGATGGATGCTGACAGGCTAATAGTGAATAGCTGACCACAGAGAAGCAAATTATGCTTTGCTTGGTGACACACAGAACTGAGACACATAAATAAACACATTTGAAGGATTAAGTTAATTTTAGTTCTATCACACAGCTCCACCCTAGAGCAGGCATTAAGTCAGGGTATGTAAATCACTGCTCTCCAGAATGATCTTTATGCAGAAGTTTCATTAGACATTTTTCAAGAAACATCAACTTGGTATCCAGGAAGAATCTTTTTGTTCAATGCTAACCTGGCTTCCAGAGCTCCCAAATAACTTACAATATGGTGAGGACAAAGGGTTGAAAACCCTGTAAAATCTAACTAAAATGCAGGACAGCAATATCAGGGTTCTTGTATAGAGGATCAGAAACACAGGGGCAGGACCATGAATGCTAATATGTGCTGTTGGCCTTACTACCCTGTTATCGATATTCCTCACGCTCTTTGGCCTCGCTGAACCAGAGTTTCTGCATCTGTCAATAAAGGAATTTGAAAACTTACATTTCATACAAGTGTGCACTACATATAACACTAATAGTACTGCATTCTGCAAAAGCAAATGATGTATATTGCATCATACTGACATCCTCACACATTTTTTAACTTGGAGTACATTTTATTACTACATATTAGTAAAATAAATTAATGGGGTTCATTAAAGCATTTTCACATATGTATATAATTCATTTTTTCATATTTTAACCCCTATTACTCTAGCCTCAGCACTCTCATTCCTTGATACCATTGCTGTCTCTGTTTCTCTGTATGTAGACTAGACTGACCTCTGTCTCCCAAGTGTTGGGATTAAAGGCATGTACTTCCACACCTGGCATGCGAACTCTTCTTGATGATCAAATCTTCATTGTCTATGAACTACCTGAGACTCTGAAAGGCATGTTCCAGTACTTGGTGCCCTCAGTATACAAGGGAGTCCAGGGACCAGTAAGCCAACTATGTTTCTAGTTAGTCCATGGAAGAGGGAGGCAGAGCTGGAGGCAAAATACCTCAGCATAGTCTCTATTCTTGAGAAGCTTAAAATTCACTAAAAGGAAGAACCCACAACCCGGAAATAATTAACTACAGTCAGGGATAAGACATATAGACATTGAGTGTTCTAGGAACAAATAGCACAAGATGATGGCAGAGGAAGCTTTGCAGACAAACTAGCATTTGATGGGGGGGGTATGAATTAACCAAAAGACAGAAATGGACAGAGGACAGGAGATATTAAAGCTTCAGTCCCCAAAGTAAGTGTAATACAAAGAGAGAAATTCTTCTGGTTTGTTCCAGGTACAGAAAATAAATGTTTTCAGTGGAAAGTTGAGTATTTGTTGTTCCTATGCATTTCTCTAGCACCGCATTTTTTTACTGAGTATTTCCATGGAGATGATATAGTTGAAAGTAGTAGAAAATAGTTATATAGCACAATTGCTGGAAGAAGGAAGGTTCCTTTATACAATAAATACAAGGAAAAGCAACATTCACTCATGCAATACTTTCGAGTTATCTGCTCATCCGGAAGAAATCTTTTGTTTCTCCTCTTCATTCCATTTTCTCTATTCTTTCTCCTACAACCGGACATTTGATGCTGGAAGACATTTCAACTATTGTCAGATGAATTCAACCTTCTCTCCAGGCCTATCCCAGTGAGCCGCTGTGTCCAGATGAAAAGATTTTCCACGACAACTTTGATGGTTTTATCTGTAGAAAATACAGGTCAAATTAATCTCATTGGAAAATCCATTCTAACTCTCAAATCACAAATCAGCTTCATCTCAGGCATAACAGCTTCTGGTTCTCACAACTGTGTCCCTCTGGTGGTGCTCTGTCTTGGTGCAAACCATTCGGCTCTGCATCACAATGGGTATTCTCCCCTATAAATTTACCTTAACTTCTATCTTTTGAGTCTTAAATAGGAAAACAATCCATTAAGCAAACAAAATCACATGAAACAGGCATAAAGTACCTCGATCATTCACTAAACCAATGGTATCAATACCTACCTTGTTTTCTCAGGCCACAGTGGAAAAACTCCATTTTTCCCAGTGGATCTCTGGATGCTCCACTTCTTGTCTGAATAGTGATGAGAAAAGAATGCTTCCTTCTGCCTCAACATTCAGAAAATATTGACATTTTCCATCTAAGCTTAAAGCCCAGTGAAGCAAGAAGAACAACCAAATTCCCCATTGGTCTCAAAACCTACTTCATCTTCCTAAGACAAGAAGTCCTTGACACAAGGAAAAATCCTGATGCAAACGTTTCTCTGGTTTTCACCTTGGCCCTAACCACACTCCAACTTTGGCTTCAACTCCTTGTCATTTATTTCAGTTACTCTGTCAATATCTCAAATTCCATTCAGCCTGGTGTCCTTACCAAATACCTGATTCCTGTCACCTGTGAATAGAATAGCTGATGATGATCACAACCTTACAACTTTCAACAAAATTTCTCAAATCTGACAGCTCACTGAGATAGCCCCTCTGTTACTGAGAGATCAAAAAACTAGTGACCAAGCCAGTCACACTCCTTGGATGCTGCACTAGGCTCACAAACCTATGTTATTATAATAATCATCTCCTATTGGAGATAGCACATCCTGATGTTTGACTTGCTACCCTGAAGAGATCCAGAGCCAGATCTGATTTTTCCGCATATTTCATCCTTTATGATATCTTTTAGTCTCTTTGTTATGCTCAAAAGCAATCCATGATGATTCATGCCCAATTTCAGAATCTTCCCAATAACAAAAGCTGTCTTTGCCACAAAACCTACTATATCCAGTTCCATAATAAAAACAATAACTAAATATCTTACTGTCCAGAGGCTTATGGAAGGCTCAGTCAATGTGGCTGTAAGCATATTTAGCCCTAGCAGATTTGACTACCTGAGGAAATGACCTGTAGAGGAAGAATAGTAGCCTCACTGCCAAGAGAAGCAGGTAGTAGATGGAAAAGCCTATGGTGATACCATTTCAAATGAGGAGACATATTATCTTGTTAGTAAGAACTTGGAATGATGGATCCAATAAGATAATCAAAGGTAAACTTCGGAATTAAGAAGTTCCATGATCATAAGTTCACATGAGCAACATATGCAAGAGCCGTGTAAGCTCAAACCAGACAAAAACCCAGCACTGAAGGGGGTAAGCACATAAGAAGTCCCAACATTAGCTGAGAAACTATTGGTAACTGGTGACAACTGGGAGAGGGAGAGCTAGTTTTCTTTACCTAGTAAAGAGGTTGCATTTCCAAAGGATCATCCAGCCTCAGCTTGCACCCCTAGAGGAAAAAGAAAACATGAGTGCTGGCTTTTAAATTGTCTCACTAATTTTAGAATCTCAAATTTAGGAAGTTTCTGAGAGTCATCTGATAAATCTTCACATTTCTTTTGGTTCAGAGAATGGTGTCTCCTAAATATTTTGTTTTTTCACAATTCAGAGTTATGAACAGTGACTTCTGAATTCTGCTTTAGTCTTAACTTGGAGTGTAATGAAAATTAATATAGGGTTGTTGCTTAGTCCTTTCTGGACCTCAGTTTCCCTAACTGTACAATTAGGAAGTTTTATTCAATCTTCTAAGGACACTTCTAGCTCAAATGTATTATGATGTTTATCATTTTCATAATATACAATAATAAAGATATATTTTATTTTAATATTTTATGGTATATATTCTAGTTCCCTTTCAGCTATTGGGCAGACACCATCACCAAAAGCATATTTAGGGAAGGAAATTTTTTATTTCATGTTACATGTTACAGTCCGTTATTGAAGGAAGTCAGTCAGGAACTTAAGTAGGAACTCGAAATAGTAAGCATGGAGGAACACTGCTTGCTGGCATACTCACAGACCCATGCTTAGCTAACTTTCTTAGACAGCAGCCCAAGCACACTTGCACAGGGAATGATGCCTCACAGACATGCTCACAGGCCAATCAAATCTGTGATCCCTAAACTGAGGCTTTCTTCTCAGGGGGCTCTTGGCTCTGTCAAGCTACACAATAAAAGATAATTAGAATAGTATATAAATAAGCAAAGATGTATCAAATCATCTCTCCCCTCGATCTTGTAAATGTACCAGAAATATGGGAGAGAGGGCAATTCTTAGATTTACAGCAACTTTGAGTAGAAGCCATAGAAAGGCAAATGTACAAGGAAATGAGAATGAGATCTTTGAATTTAGCAAACAGCTTGCCACTTTTTCCCTTACACTGAACTGTAAATTCATTGCTAAACTTCCTATTAAAAGCATATCTACTGTACTATGTATCAGACACTACTAAAAGTTTATATGTAGCAAGATAGGCAAGAATCCATCCTTTCAGAACTTTCATTCTCATGGAAGAATAACAGCAGGTAAGCAAGCAGATAAACTAAATAATATTTTGTTATAGCAAACACTGTGAAGAAAATATAATACAGTCATTTAAAAGAAAATGAGGTGTCTATGGTGCATAAGATTGTATGATCTATGCCACTTTGGGAAGGTTATATTAAGTATGATGCTGAAAAAATTGGAAGGAATTAATTAAGCAACAAGTAAAGGAATTTGTAATTATCCCAGTCAGAGTGCAGAGGTCCTGAGATGAGCACTGATTTGTAGTGTTTAGGAAAAAGAAAGACCAGTATAGAAACTGAAAAGTGCACGAGAATCCTCATCTTCAAAAGATAAAAATGATTAGAATAAATGAATCTTACCAATACAGAGTTCTACATTCTTACTGCTCATGTGTGTGCATGTATTGTGCACATGCATATTAGGGATGCCTGTGTGGGGGCGCATATGCATGTATTTGCATGTACATGTTCACATGGAAGCCAGAAGTCAACCTCAGGTGTCTTTTTCAATCACTTTCCATCTTATTTCTTGATATGTGTCCTTTCCCAGAAGCTGATGCTCACCAATTTGGTTAGAGTGTCTGATATGCTCCTGGGGTCTGCCTCTCCAGTGTTTGGATTACAAGGATACACCACAGAACCTGAATTTTTATATGGATTGATCACAGGTCTTTATGCTTATACAGCAAGCACTTTACCAGTTAAACCACCTCTCTAGCCCTAACTTTTTAAATCTTTTATGTATTTTCTTAATCTTTCAATATCATTTGATGACAGCCGCAACCTTGCAGGCATGTAAAGTTCTCCCCATTTTATGGACAAGGAAAGTGAAGTTCAAAAGCATAAAGCTCAAATGCTCCTGGTCACACAATCAAATTTTCAAAAATGTAGGTCTTATTTGTTCATTGATCCATCCATTCATTCATTTATCATATCTTCTGGCTTTGTAGTGTGCTTTGTTTTTATTATAGGCTACTATACCCGTCTTTCCGGATTCCTGTAATGTTGCAGTACAAGTCTCCTTAAGCTTGTCCAAGTGACATACAGCAGAATTTGGGAGCTTGAAGACATAAACAAGGAATAAACTATAGCCACACATTCTGCCCTGGCTATATAAGTCTATTGTGTATGCTAGTGGGATTTAACCCCCATTGGTGACACTGGTCCTTATCACTGCGGGTAGGACACTGGTCACTAACACAAGTGAAGGAAATTGGGCTGAAAACAGTGGTTATGGATTCAGACAGCATCCAACAATGCTGTCTGAAGAAGGCAGTGTGCTTGGCAGGGAGCTTCTCTCATTGAAAGCATATTATTTCAAATATCTTTAAAGATGTAATTCATATTCTTCTCACAAGAGATCACCAAACAACCATCTGCCCATCTTCCTTTAGCTGATGAGTGGTGATTTAAGCAAATTATTATTGTTTTATATTTCTGCATTTTGAAAAGCCAGTGTTTACCAAATTTATTCAGATTGGGAACATACTCCCTCCCACTTTCTCACAGATGATCTTTATGTCTCTTTGACTAATGAAAAGAACATTAGTCACTGCTGCCAAGAGACCAGGGCTTTTGGTTCCCTTTCATTTCTTTTCTTGTATAAATCCGGACAAGTCACTAAGCGTCACTGAGCCTTGGTTCCTCAGCAGTAAAATGAGCATAATAATCTCTGTCCTTCTACTCTCAGAGGATGGCTATGGGGTTCATGTATGTTTATGTACCAGCAAACACTCTTTAACAGTAAGGTATAATAACTATATTATTTACTATATGGCTTAATATGAATTCTCAAACCACTGTCTATCAAGTGCTTGTCTCCTTTTCATGAGCATTCCAAATTTTGAACACAGAAACTTATTTTCCAATGATTTTGTAATCACTTGGAGAAGGATGTAAGAAATGCTAATCTTGAAGATCTTTCCATGAACTGAAAAATAAGATTAGCTAAATTCTTTTCACTTGGTACACAAAAAGAGAATAAAATAAAGATAGCTGGCTCCGGAAGATGACTATTGTGAATTAGTTTTTCTACCACCCACAGCTTATCTCAGGGAAGTATTCTTGCAAATAACCTCTTGTCCCTTACAACTCAAAGTGAAACTTGGACCACCAGTATCCATATAATCTAGAAGCTTATTAGAAATGCAAACTCCTAGACCCCACTACTCGGCTTGATGAATCGTAATTTGCATTTTAATAAGTCCCTCAGGAAGTATGCATATAAAGTTTGAGAAGCGTTACATTAGCTCATATGTCCAAGTATGGCACTTACATTATTTAAATGATGTTTATTTTAATTGAATTATCTAAATTACTACATTAATTGAAATAGATGTTGTCTAAGTTTCATTTCTGTTGCTGTGATAAAATACCCTGACAAAAAGCAACTGAGGTGATAAAGGAGCTTATTTCAACTTACTATTCCAGGTTACAGTCCATTATTGCAGAAACGTTAAGGCAGGAAATTAAGGCCTCACATCCACAGTCAAGAAGAAAGAATAAATGCGTGGATAATTCCTCATCTGGTTTATTTGAGTCAGCTTGCCTACGGAGTACCCACAATGGGCTGGGTCTTCCTATATCAATTAATAATCAAAACAATTCATCACAGTCATAGCCACAGGTCAACCTGATATAGGTAATTTCTCGTTAAAACTCCTGCCTCAGGTGATTCTAAGTTGTGTCAAGTTGACAGTTAATATTAACCAGCACAGATGTGAAAACAATTAGCCTTGCAACTATAATCAAACTGCTGCTTTTTAAACTTAGATATAAATTTAGATATAAAACTAATCACTGTACTAGCTTTAAACACCATTGATGCCTAGAGAAAACTGATTCTCAGCAGCCTTGATTGCTTGTAGCTCTACATGTAGAGGTAGAACCTTGTGGTATTTCCCATGCTGGTATGCCAAAGGTGTTATTATTATCCATGTTTTGTTTAAGCAACCATGTTGTGTGGATTTCATGCCTAGAAGAGACCCTTTTGCAGCAGGCATCCTGTTCCTCTGGCTTTTAAATTTTCCCCAGTCTGATAGGTTATCCAATCCCAATGGATCAGCCCTAAGCACATGTATATGTTAGCAATCTTAAATGGACTCAGTAGGTTTTGTGTGTGTTTATACGTGTATGCAACAATAATATTTTAAGAAAAGATTAAAAAATTGAGGAGGAGACATGGAAGAAGTTGCAGGTGAAGGAAAAGATGAAAATGATATAAATAAAACACTCATGTACAAAATTCTCAAAAAATGAAATTACATAAAAATAGCACACATTGTATGTCCCTACATAGGGCTTTTATATCAAACCTCACTCACCCAGGGTTCAGGGATCATTGTGGAAGAGGGAGTGGAAAGATTTTAAGAGTCTGGGTGTTACATGTCCATAAAGAAACAGACTCTCACAGGAGCCTGGTAACTTGCTCATATAAACTTACAGCAATGGTGACAGCACACACAAGACCCATGCAAACTCAACCAGACAAAAACCCAGCATAGAACTAGGGAATTGGGCAGCAGACCCCATCCCTAGCAGAGGAACTACTAGCAGCTGATCACTGCTGGGTGAAAGAGAGTTTATCTTCTTTAAGGGAGTGAGGCTAGATATGTTGACTAGACTTCAGTGGATATACTCACTCCGAGAGACAGCTGGGTACATGAACTTGACTCCATAGGCCTTAACATATAAGAGAGAATTGGAAAAATCCTGTGGCCGGGTATGGGTGGGATCTGGAGCTCTAAACATGATTAAAATGCATTGCATTTGATCCACAAAAATTCAATAACATGTATATTGAAAAAAATACATAAATGTAGGAGATAGCTTAGTGGTTGCCATGGACTATAAGGGTGGGGTGATAGAGATTACTATTAGGTATGGGTTTTCTTAGGGGAGCAATGAAAAGCATTTTGAGATTAGACAGTGGGGTAGAGTTGTACACGTTTGTAAATGTACTAAAATCATAGAACTGTACTTTTTAAGAGGGTGAGTTTCATGATAAATAAATTGTATATGAATGGAAAATAATAAAAATAAATCAGAGAAAAATAGGACCTATGTATCCCCAGCCCCACTTTCTTTTCTCCTTCTGTCTTTGGGCACAGGCCTTCTCTGGCTCTTTGAAACCCCAGATCTCTGGACTACCATCTTAGTCCAGACTCACTCACTGCATCTTGATTCTCTGCAGCCAAATTAGCACAATTTTCAGTATCATTTGTCAGAGCCTTCAAAGGTTGTTCTCATCCCCATCTTGTCTGCCTACACTAGACCAGCCATCTATCCTGGCTGTTCCCTCCCCCAACCTACCTTTGATTTCTACAACCGGCTTTGTTCACTGATAAGTCTGATCCTGCCCACTGCTTTCTAACTCCCCCAGCACCTGAGCAACTCCATTCTTCTCAAGCCCACATTCTATTCTCTTTCTAGCCTATAGCACAGGCCTGCTTTTGCTCTTAGCATCCCAGATCTCTGGACTGCCTTCAATCCAGAATCAGCCACTACATCCCAGATTCCCTGTATTCAGACCTGTTAAATTTTTAGTATAGCTTGTTAGAGCTTTCACAGGCTTCTCCCTCCCCAAACTTGCCTCTGCTGGCCCTAGACCAGCCATCTACCCTGGTTGTCCTCTCCCCCAACATGCCTTGGATTCCTGTGACCAGACCTCCTTGCTGGTAAGTCTGATCCCACACACTGTGCCTCCACTCCTCTATGACGTGAGCAACTATATTCACTCCCATAGGTCCTGTTCTTCTAGCTTTAAGCATAGGCCCACTTTTGTTGGTAGCACCCCAGATCTCCAGACTATTCTCTTAGATTCCCCCAGGACATCCTGATCCCCTGTACTCAGATCAGTTCAATTTTTCAGTTTGTCAGCACCTTCACAGGCTGTCCCCACCCTCCATTTGCCTTTGCATTCCTGAGATCAGCCTTCTACCCTGGCAGTTCCCACTCCCACCTCACCTTGGATTAGGTAGACCAACCTTCTCTGATAAATCCTATACTGCCCACTGTGTATCCACTCCCTTACTGCTGCAATAAATCCGACTCCCTCACCCAACATCCTGTTGTCATTCAAGCCTTGGAAACAGACAAACTTTTACTCTTAACCCACAGATTACTGGGATACATATCTATCTCTGCCTGGCTGTGAGTTCTCCAAATCGAACCCTCCTCTTCCCCCTACATTCGTACCATTTTTAGCCCCTCCCTCTGCTGTAAGGCTAGGTTGCTGTGCCCTTTTGTAGGGGCCCAGACCTTAGGACACTGCCTGAAAAAGCCTGAATTCAGCCTCTGCCTAGCAATTTTCCCAAATTATGCTGTCCCTGATGGCTAGAGGGACCGAGATCTTAAGACAGAGCCTGAGAATATTTGATCTAAACTAAACTGTGCCCGTGAGGTAACTCTGAAACACCTGGAATAGAATCATTTGGTCCTTTGAATATAAAATCAAAAGAGAGACCTGAAACCTTGACCAAACTGCTTTTCATACCCAATAAAAAATCAACCAAGTCAAATCAACTATACAAACAGAATCAGACTTCAACTGAACAAAACAAGGTTTGAGTCTCAAATCAGAATCACAAACAACAAAAGAAATTCAAATGCTAAGATCACAATGAAAAAATAATAATATGAAAAGTACAAATAATATGTGGCCAACAAACATTGCCATTCTTACAGAAGAATTCTATAATAAGAAAACAATAGAGATAACCCAGGACACAAAGTTAAATGAACAATCATAAACACAAAGTATTCAATGAATTTAAAGAACACGCACACAAACAAATAAAAAAACTAAAAGAAGATAGGGATACACTTCTAACTGAATTCACAAAAAGTGATAGAAATATTAAAGAAAATTCAGGCCAGAATGAAGAAGGAAGTAAAGCTCTCAATAAGCCAATTTGAAATGATGGGAGAAAGCCACACCAGTAGAATAAATGAAAAGGAAAGCAGAATATCAAGACCAAATAATAAAGTTGAAAATTTGGAGCACTCAAGCAAAGATTTTGAAAAATATTTTAAAGCACAGGAATGGAATATGCAGGAAATGTGGAACAACATGAAAAACCAAAATTTATGCATCATAGCCATAGGGGAAGGAGAAGATCTCAGGATAATGGCATTGATCAGCTCTTCAACCAGATTGTAGAAGAAAATTTCCCCAAATTAAGGAAAGACAAATATAAGATGCACATAGAACAAAAAGTAGACAGGACCAGCAAAGAAATAATCCACTGCATATTATAGTAAAAACTCTAAGCATACAGAACAAAAAGAGAAAGCTGAAAATGAAAAACAACTCACATATAAAGAAAGCCCATCAGAATTACAGCTGACTTTTCAATGCAAACTATGAAAGCCAGAAGAGCATGGACTAAAGTTTTGCTAATTCTAAATGACCATAGATACCAACCTAAAATACTTTACCAAGCAAAAATGTCTATTATAGTTGAAGGGGGAAAAAAATCTTCCACACCATGAATAGGCTGAAATATTCCTGTCTAGAAAACCAGCCCATCAGAGAATATTTGAAGCAATACAAAGAGCTGAAGAAAGCTCTGACTATACCCAAGGAGCAACAGAAAGAAACCAAATGAGGAAACACAAAGTTAGGTCAAAGATGCAAATATAATTTAAAATTATGGGAATCAGTACATATCTTTCAATAATAGCTTTAACTATCAATGAGCTGAACACTCCTGCCAAAAGACAGGCTAGCTGAATGGAACAAGAAAAAATCCATCCTTTTATGTCTGCAAGAAACTCATCTCATCTTCAAAGACAGGCACTACCTTAAGGTGAAAGGATGGAAAAAATTATTCCAAGCAAATGGCACTAAGAAACAAGACAGAGTTGACATGTTAATAGATGACAAAATAGACTTCAAACTAAAACTAATCAAAAGAGATAAAGAGGGTCGCCTCATTCTGATCAAAAGAACAATTAAGATATTACGTGCATTAATATATATGCAACAGACTCTGATGCACTTAACTTCACAAAAATAGTACTATTGGAATTTAAGACACAGATTAATCCCAACTCACTAATGATAGGGGACTTCAGTACCTCACTATCTCCATTAGACAGGTCAAATGGACAAAGAAGAGAGAGACGTCTGAATTAAATGATACCATATATCAAATGGACCTAACAGACATCTACAAATATTGAATCCAAGCACAAAAGAATAGACATTCTATTCAGCATCCCATGGAACTTTCTCGAAAATCCACCACATATTGGGGCACAAAATAAACCTCAACAAATACAGAAAAAAATGAAATAATTCCATGCATTCTCTCAGACCACAATACAATAGAGTTTATAGCCAACACCGGAAGAAATTCTAGCAACTTCATGAACTCATGGAGCCCAAACAACACAGTACAAATTAGGAAATAAATAAAAAGTATTCCTGGAATTAAATGAAAAGGACAATACAACCCAACAAAACCTCTGGGACATTTTAAAAGCAGTCCTTAGAAGGAAATTTATAGCTCTAATTGCCTGCTTTTAAAAAATAGAAAGAGTACAAGTAAATGATTTAGCATTGCAACTCGAGAATTTTGGAAGGCAACAATAAATGAAACCCAAACCCAGCAGACAAGAAGAAATGACAAAAATCAGGGCAGGAATTGAAATGGAAACAAAGAAAATAGTACAAAGAATCAGTGAATACAAGAGTTGATTCTTTGAAAAGATAAACAAGATAGACAGACCCTAGGCCCACTTAACCAAAACAAAGAAAGAGTAACTCCAGCTCAGACACAAAAGGGGAAACATCAAAACAGACAACAAAAAAAAATTCAGAATATTATAAGGAAATACTTCAAAAACATATATGCTATTAAATTTGAAAACTTAAAAAAAAAGAATGCATATCTAAAACTATGGAAATCACCAGTTAAACCAAGATGATATCAATAACTTAAAGAGACCCATAACATATAAGGAAATTGAAATAGTAATACAAAATCTCCTGACCCCCCCCCAAAAAAAAAACAAAACCCAGGCCCAGATGTATTCACGGCAGAATTCTTCCATTCAAAGATCTATATCAAATAATACTTAAATTATTCAAAAGATAGAAACAGAGGGAGGACTCCCAAATTCCTTCTATTAAGCCATAATCACTCTATTACCCAAACTAGGTAAAGATACAGCTTAAAAACAAAACTCTGGACCCATATTCTTAAAGAACATAGATGCAAAAATTCTCAACAAAATACTTGCAAACCACATGCAAACACACATCAAAAAGATCAACCACCATAATCAAGTTGGCTTTATTCTAGAGATGCAGGATAGCTCAATATAAGTAAGTCAATTAATGTCATAAAGCACATAAATATCAGACTTAAAGACAAAAATCCATGACCATCTCAATAGATGCAGAAAAGGTATTTGACAAAATTCACCATACATTTATGTTAAAAGTCCTACATGAAATTGGGATGGGGGGAACATACCTCAAAATAATTAAAGCTATATACAAAGACCCACAGCCAATATCATTCTAAATGAAGAAAAACTGAAAGTATACCCATTAAAATCAATAACCAGACAAGGCTGTCTACTATCTCCCCTCCTTTTTAATATTCTGCTTGAAAGTCTTGCTGGAACAATTAGACAAGATATGGAAGTTAAAGGATTCCTCATTGGAAAAGAAGAATTCAAATTATCCCTTTTTGAAGATGACGTGATATTACACTTAAGAGGTTGTCAAAAATTCGAACAGAAAACTCCTAGAATTGACTAACACTTTTAGAAAGTAGCAGATTCAAATATTAATCTATGAAAGCCAATAACTTTTCTATATCCCAATAATGAGTATTTGGAGAAAGTCTAGCAAAACTCTCCCATTCACAATAGCCTAAAAATAAAATCTCAGAATAAACATAACCACAGGCATTAAAGATCTCTACAATCAAAATTTTAGAACTTCAAGGAAAGAGTTTGATGAGGACACCAGAAGACCTCTCATGCTTATGGATTAGAAGAATTAATATTGTCAAAATGATCATCCTACCAAAAGCAATATATAGATTCAGTGCAATCCCAAAAAATATCCCTGTGACATTCTTCATAGAATTAGGAAAAAAAATCCTAAAATTCATATAGAAGCACAAAAGAACCCAGATAGCCAAAGCAACCCTGAGGTGGGGAAGTGCTATAAAGGGAAAGAAGTAACCTGAAAGAGAAGAATATTAGGAGACAGGTGTTATTAAGAAAGAAATAGATAAAATGGGAGTATTTACGTGGGAAGATTATATGAGAAACTATGCAGATAAAGGGAAAGGAATTCAAAATATGTGGGACCATAGGAGACTGGTATTATCAAAGGAGAAATGGGGAAAATGGGGACAATTTAAATGGGGAAAGGTTGAGGGGAGTGTTAGAGAAAGAGAGGGGGGAGAGATAAATAACGACCTAGCTAGGGTAAAACACCAGAGGGAATCATATTGATTTAACAACCTAATGAAAAGTTCCACATACAATATCTCTACATGAGTCCATGTACATAGCTGAAGGTTACATAACAAGAAACAGTACCAGATAGGAGAAATCATCCTTTGCGTTGTTGGTCAGGGTGCTCCAAGACACTCCCAAAATTATATGATCTATTGCCACAACCCATTATTGCCTCCCAGAACTTGAAGGTAAGACCCTACTGAAGAAAACAAGACATACTTCAGAGACCAGATTTGGAGCAATGGAGCTGGAACTGACCTGGCAGTCATTACACTTGAAGGCTAGCTCTTATAGCTCTAGAGAGCACTATGCTATCAGTTAAGGGAGAACATCAATCAATGGCCCAACACCAGCTTCATAACCAAATAATCACATCAATGACTAGCATAGCTTATGATACTGGTACTGTAGTAGCACTTTATCTTGAGGGCAATCAATGGCTACCTAATTGGTCTTAAAGGCCACTCAATGGGAGAAAACTCATGTGCAGTCCTGTAATCATAGCCAAATATGCATGGCTGAAGAAGTCATAAATCTTAAAGACAGCCCTAATACTGTAACATCCCTAGGCTAATGCAACTTCTTAGTAAATGCAAAATATATACCCTTATATTTACACTCAAGTATGTCAGTTACCACACACCAAAGAAGCTTCTTTTGCTAGATGGAGACTACTACAGAGTACCACAACTGGTCACACACAGACATTGTCTGTGAATTTCCTGAGCCTAAGAAGCACATCTAGAAGGCCACCTCTACATCTAGGCCTCACACAACATAGAACATGGGGTAAAGAGGACACTAATGCATCTCACAACTCTCATTATTGAAGCTCCCTTATTGCAACAAAGGACCAGAAACACAAAAGGTCACAAATGGCCAAAGCATGTAGATTAGGAGTCTGCAAGAGTGCGGGTCCCTAGACAGGACTCCTATATTAAGTTTCATTCCCCCAGGGCTCAGAAACCATTGAAGAAGAGGAGATGGAAAGATTGTAAGAACCAGTGAGGAGATGCATGACTATGAAGAAACAGAATACTATAAGCTCCTGGGACCCTGCTCAATGAACCTACAGTAATGGTGTTGGCATGTTCACAACCCATGCAAACTCAATCAGACAAAAACCCAGCATAGAACTGGGGAAATGGGTAGCAGACCCCAAATTTTGCAGAGGAAATATTGGCAACTGATTACTGTAAGGTGAGGATGAGCTAATCTTCTTAAAGAGAGGGTCTCTGGATAGACTGACTAGACCTCAGTGGATGAACTTGCACTGAGGAATATTTGGGAACATTAGCATGACACAAAAGACCTTAATATAGATGAAGGTACATATGGATTTCTGTTGGGGGAGGGTGCCAATGGGGAAAGGGGCTTAAAGATGATTAAGATTGATTGAAATGTTCTGTATGAAAAACAAAATGATTCATCAAAAAATATTTAAAGAGAAAATATCACTCATGCCAAAGACCATCCTTAAAAACTTTTTATATAATTGCCATTTGGGGGTCTAAATATTGTGGAAATTTCAAACTATACAAACAATTCTCAATGTGTATCAAAGTTTTAGCACCACTGAGCAAAAAATAGCTCACATGGGTATAAAAATATGCTTGTTCTCATTAGGATGGTTGAACTGTTTTAGTTAGAATAAAATACACCACTAAGAGTAGATTTAGTGGAGAACAATCATAATTCCAAGTCACAGTGCTAGAAAAAGGCCCTATTATTTACAAAATAAAATATGTAAAGAATGAAGGAACTTTCCTTAGTTTTAAAGTGTCTGTTTGATCATCCTGTACACATCTGCAAATTAGGGGTTATTCTCTCACCTTTAGAGGAAATTATAATCAAGCAGTATAAATTACATTGGTGACTTACTCCTTGGGTCACTTTATTGTCCCCAATTAAGCCATTCTATACCTTGAGTTACATAAGTAAATTAATGTTCCTCTTATGCAGTGCTTAATGAACCTTCTATTACTTACTGGCCTCTACTCACTACTTGCCTGCCAGACATTGCTGAGTTTTTTTCATCCTGTCTCTAATAATAAAGTCTTAGCTCTTGGAGATAATGAGGGCCAGGGCCTTGATTTTCCTTCCACTAATCTTTCTTCTTATTCTTTAACACTTTGGCACATGCTCTGTTCAAGAGAGATATTTACAGATTTACCTTTTAACAAATTATATTCAATTGAGATGAATAAATACAAGATCAATATCTGATATTTCACCAGATTTCACTCTCTGTGCTCACTTAGTTCTCACAGGCTTCATGGGAAGAATGCCATCAAGCAAACTGTTTCATGGCACCACTGCATTAATTTCCCTGAAGCATGTCATCAGGATCCATTTTGGCTTGTCTCCTTTTTATATAGCTTACTAAACCCAGTTACCTTGTGAGCTAGAAGGGCCTGCCCTACTTTATTAGAAAGTTGATAACTAGAAGAAAATAAACCATGGGAAACCTCACTACAAGCTAAATCTAACTAATCCATATGAATGTGAAAGTTACCAAACAAAATTTTTATCGAAATGGCTAACTTTATTCAGGTTTTCCAGTTACTCTGCCAAGGACTATTCCTCATAAGAAGTCTTAGATGTTCCCAAAGAAAGAACTATCAATTTCCAAAAGGATTGGGTGCCTTGGTAACCACAGTATGACAAAACTGAGGCTCAAAGAGCAGAAAGGACTTGATCACAGACACATAAGCTTTTGAAAGGTTTGTGACTAGAATTTTGTTCACTACTACTTTCTGACCATTAATTAATCACTTTCTTTTGAAGATATTTTTAAGGCCAAAACGTAGAATAGTCAAACCCAGATTTATTATTAGTCTGTTAAATAAATAGAATGTATTCACATTTCCTTGTAATGAAGGATAGAGATACAACAGTATTTAAGGTCAATTAATTAAATATAAAAGGACTAATCTGTTTGCTTGTAGCAACATGCAATATTAGTAGACAGGATATTTTAGATCTGTATTATGACTACAGAGAGGATTACTTATTGCAGCAGCTTCACCAGCTTCCTTATAGGTATACAGAAATCTTCTATCATATTTGTATAACAGCTGCCTTGTCTCCTTACATTTTGTTTTAAAATCATTGAAGTCTTTGCTTGAGTTTCTCTGCTATGTATTTCAGGATCATTCAACAGAATTTGGAATCCTGAATGACAGCTTCTTGTTTAAAACATGTAATACTGCAGGAAAGGCAGAAATACTGTGAAATCATTATGATCCATGCACTTTAAATCTCAGTGCAGTTTAGGGAAGTAAATGATATTATCTCCATTTAGATGAATAAACTAAAATTTCTATAAGCCAAATGACTCATCCACAATTGGAACATAGCAGATCTGGCATTTAAACCCAGGTATTCTTGACTACAAATCCAGTGAATTTAAACCCAAATTATTCACTCTTGCCTTATAAACAGAATGTCTAATATAATTAACCCTCAGAACTCTGTTATTAAATTTCAATATTTTATTTTGAATTTATTTTATATTTATTCAAAAGCAGCAAAAACTTTTGGAAATGTTCCCTTGTACTCCTGAACCAAATTTTGTTACAGAACCTTACATACTACATTACAAAGCCCGGCACTTTGACATAGGCACAATATTATTAACTAAACAAAATACCATATTAATATTTCCCTAGTTGTTTCATGTAATATTTGGTGTGTGAACTTATGTGAAATTGTATCATATTTACAAATTCATAAAACCATCACCACAATCAGAATACAGAAGTGCTACTTCATCATAAAGAAATTCTCTTGTGCTATCCCTTTAAAATCACACCCAAACCAAACTCTTACCAAGGTGAGAACTGGTCTATTCTGCATTCCTGTAAAGTCATTTTTGAGAATGTCTTATGAATGAAATCATATATGTATCCTTTCAGGATTTGCAATTTTACTTGTTGCATGGCAAACAGTATTGTAATCCCAACATTCAAGAGACAGAGGCAGGAGAATCACAAGTTCAAAGCCAGCCTAGGCCACATATCTATTTCAATATAGGCTGAGCTACATAATGAGACCCTGCTCAAAAACATAAAATAGGTTTTTGGGAGATAACCATGGCCCTGATAGAATGTAATTTGTTCAATTCTTGAAGGATATTTAAGTTGTTTCCATTTTATGACACTACACAGAAAGCCACTATGGCCATTTTTGTGCAAGTTTTGTGTGAACGTAAATTTTCATCTTTATTTGAAACTGACAAAGATGCATGTTGAACAAAAAATTTCCCAATTGTTTTCTAGAATCACAACAGTCTTCTACATTTTCACTAATAATATGTGTATGAACCAATTTTTCTATATCTTCGCTATCATGAGCACTGGGATGTATGAAGTCTTGAAGTATAACTCCAGAATAGCCCACGCCTAGTAGCTCCGTTTAATAGTTCATTTTCCTTCTATTTTGAGTTTTTCTGTCACTTGATTACATATGACTCAAGGATATTTGCTCGGAAATAGCGCTTTCAAAAATGAACTGCTCTCCTTCCTTTTACTGTGCACACAGTCCATTTAATCAATTACTCTCTACCTTTAAGACAAACATAGCAGAAGTTTTATCAACTGCATGCCATTATAATCTTTAAGACATTGGACAGTTCTAAATGGTAACAGTATCTCTTCTCATTCATCAGTATTATTGACCTACCAAGTAATAATAGTTTTATTTCACATTGGTTGCAGACATTGTGTCTCCAACTACGTAGCTCGGAATATGTTAAAGCTAAAGACTGGAAAGATTTTCACCAAAGCTGCCACTATGGCCATTTTTGTGCAAGTTTTGTGTGAACGTAAATTTTCATCTTTAGTTGAAACTGACCAAGATGCATGTTGAACAAAAAATTTCCCAATTGTTTTCTAGAACCACAACAGTCTTCTATATTTTCACTAATAATATGTGTCTGAACCAATTTTTCTATATCTTCGCTATCATGAGCACTGGGATGTATGAAGTCTTGAAGTATAACTCTAGAATAGTCCAGTATTCCCAACTGCTCATCTATTTCTCCCACATAGTAAAACCCAGGCTCTTTCTTAGCAAGTATCACCCCTGAGTTATGAAATCTTAGAATGTCGAAACTTCAGGGAATCTGAGAGACAGTTTATTCCCATCTTTCCATGTTCATGATGTCTAAACCAGGAACTCAGAGAGAAAAAATATATTGATTAAAGTCTCACATGGATTATGGGAAAGTTTTCTATCGCCAAAAGATATTTTTGCTCATCAGGTTCTGTTTATTTGCACTAATACTGCCTCTTATGCTGTCTCGTTAAACACTTCATTTTGTGATGTGACTAAACTAATTAAAATGGGTGGTTCAATAAGTTTGCACATACAACATTATTATTTTCCTAATGTTGAAAATTCACATATACTTGAAATAAACTATTTGATGTTTGCCAGTTGCACATTTATAATCAGGTGACATTAATTACCTTTGCAAGCTTGTGCAACAGTCAATAGTATCTATTTTAATTGATTTTTTTATTTGATGCATATGAATGTTTTGTTTGCATATATGTACATGCAATACTGTGTGCATGGCTCATGCCTGCCAAGGCCAGAAGAAAGTGATGGATCCATGGAACTGGAAGTACAGACAGTTGTGAGCCACCACATGGATGCTGAAACTGAACCCAGGTCCTCCACAAGAGCAGTAATTGTTCTTCACTGCCGAGACATCTCTCCAGTCCCAACTATCTATTGTGAAACCTTTTCTCTTTTTAATTTGAATTTTTCTTTCTCTGAGAATTTCATACATGAATACTCTATTTATGTCACTTCCATTCCTCTCCCTCCAACTTTTCCCACTTCTACATACTCCCTCCCAATGTCTTGACATCTTTTAAAATTATTATTGCTACATATATGTGCACATATATACATATATGAGTATTATATATAAAAATATACTGATCCCATTTACTTGTGATAATATGCACATGTGCATTTAAAAAATTTTTGCTTTTAAAACTTAAATTCCATACCCATTAACCAGCAACTCCACATTCCTCCACATTTGCAACTTGAGTGTACTATAATGAATTTATTATCTTTATAAGTATTCCTATATTATTCTCTTCATGCAAATGAAGCCATATAATATTTGTCTTTTCATAACTGGATCATTTCACATAGCATAATATTTTCAAGGTTTATGAGTATTTCAGAATCTCATTCAATTTAATAATGAATATTAAATGAATATGTACAATATTCCAGTGTACATGCTTTGTCTAACTAACATTTTGTTGACAGACATTTCAGTCATGTCTGTTTTTTTCACCATTGTGAATAGTGCTACAGTGAAATTTGGCACACAATATCTATTCAAGCTGCTGTTTCTAACTGTTCTAGAAGTAAACCTAGAGGCAATTTTCATTTTATTTAAGGATGAAAACAATTTTTCCATATTCATTTTTGCTTTATTTGAATGGTCTCCCTTTTCTTCTCCATCAATCTAGTCAAAGTTTAGTCATATCTATTAAACTTTGCATAGATTCAACTCTGTTTCATTGATTTTCTTTACTGCATTACTATAATCTGCATTATTTAATCTTTACTCTGTTATTTCTTTGATTCCACTAGCTTTGGGTTTAGTTTTTCTTTTTATAATTTATTAAACTGAAAATTTGAATAATTGATTTGAGAATTTTCTTCTTTTTAAACATAAGCATTTCCAGCTATAATTTCTCTCTCAGGACTATTTTCACTTCATCGCACAGGTCTGGGTAAGTTCTCCTTCCATTTTCATTTGTCTCAAGATATTTTATAATTTTCCTTCTGATGTCTTCCAAGACTTATTGCTTGTTTAAGAATATACTGTTAAACTTCTGGAATTTTCAACATGATCTTTTAATTTTCTTACTGATTTAATGCTTTACTCTACTTGATTTCAGAGGATAACTGTATATTTCTGTCTTTCTAAGGTGCATTAATTTTTCTTTTCAGCTCTGCCTTTCTGACCTGGTCACCTCTTAGAGCCCCACCTTGTAAAACTAATGTACCGGATACTAGACTTTTTTGTATGAACTTAGGTGTACACAAGTATTGTGATCTTAGCATTCATTCACCATCATGCGGTTATCGAATACCTTTTGTGATAAGGATGATTGACACTGTTGTCATTGGATAACTAGTTTTCTATTTTATTTTCATTCTCTAATCTCTAACTCATCTGTGGTGGATCTTAAGATGCACTTTTGTTCATCTGCTGCTTAATGTAAGTAGATTGGACTCATTTGCAGATTGATAGGTTTCCTGTAAAGTAATACTGGTTGTAGTAACATCCACAGTAAAAATAAGCATGAAACAAAGAGAACTAGACAAGAAATGATCTCATATATTTGTGCCCAGATTACCTACTTTTGGGAAACCAAGTTTATCCTTCTTTTATTTTGATATGTAAAAGAACTTATATTGAAAAGAAGCAAATTACTTGTGATACAGTTACACAGCTTGTGATAACAGACTGAATTTTAAGCCCTGATCTATCTGATTGCAAAGTCCGTGTTTTGAATATCAACCAGATGCAGCCACTGTTAGTATGTCCTGTGGGTCTGTCTGGGAATTTCCTATTGTAGCTGTTTTCTTTCTCATCTTGAAACTCTACTGTTGTTTCTTACCAGTGCAGGGAGTGTCCACGGCTGTGACTACAGCTTTTGAAAACTGTGTACCAGATACTGTTCGGCGGCAACTTAAGAGCCTTGCTCCAGTGTTTTGTTAAGAGATCCATGATTTTCATTTAAGATTTTTCTTCCACATCTCTCAGAAGAGGCAACCCCCTATGGAATAAGTCCTGATTTATACAAACCAATCTCAGGAGTCTCACACCTATCAAATATTTATTTTTAAAATGACATGTAAAATAAAATGAGCTAAATAATCAAAGGATGCCTACTAGAAAGTCTCTGAGAAAAGTTATTCTTTCTTTTAAACAGAGATGTTTGATATTTCTGAAAATATTCCTCTTTTGATTTATTTATATATTCTAGACATTATCTGTAAAATGAATAACTGGTAATGATTCTTTGTCCACTTTATATGTTCCCTCTCTACTCAAATGATGGTATTCTATGGTGGGCAGATGCCTTTTAGTTTCATGACATCCTTTTGTCAGGTATTGGTCTTTTAATTCCTTCAGTTCTAGGGTTCTACTCAGAAAATCATTTACTGTGCCTATAAGTTTAAGTGTGTCCTCCCTATTTCTCCTTTATCAGATTCAGGATATCAGGGCTTATGCTGAATCTTTGATCCATTTGGAGTTGAATTTTGTGCAGGTAGAGAGATAAGGATCTAGTTTTATTTTTCTCTATTTTATCAATAAATTGAATCACCACATAAACAGACTCAAAGACAGAACTCACATGACCATCTAATTAAATCTGAAAAAGTCTTTTGAAAACTCAAACAACTTTTCAATATAAAAGTTTTGCAGAATCTATAGATATAAAGGACATATATCAGCATAATAAAAGTAGTTTATAACAAGTCCAAGTCAAGACCATGCTGAATGGAAAAAAAACTTTAAAACATTTCCACTAAAATCAGGAACAAGGATATGTACTCTCTGTACTCCTGTTCACCATAATGCTTGAAGCTTTAGCAAGAGCAATACAACAAATGAAGGAGATAAAGGGGATACAGGTAGGAAAGGAACAGGCTAAAATATCCTAAGTTGGAGACTATATGATTCCACACATAAAAGACCCTAAAGATTCCACCAGAAAATCCTTTTTAAGCAACGAAGTTCTTGATAAATGATGTGATACAGAATCTGGATCTATCATTTCCTTATTAAGAAAATAGCCTTCATGATAAACATAGCAAAATAAAATAAAGAAGAGAAAGTATATTTAATGAGAATTCCAGTCACTGAATTAACAAGTGCATGAACTGTTTCCCCCTCCCTTTCAGTTATGTGAAATAATGCACTGTGAATCTGTGATCCAGTAGTTATTCTTGAATATTAGAAATACCTGTAAACCTTAAAAATAATTTACCAGTGCCTGAGTGAAACATCCAGAAAGACTAATTTCTCCCAGAGTTAGTGTTCTGTATAGGATCAACATTTTTCTCTTTCTATATTGGATAAGTTTAATGTGTGCATTAGTTACTTTTCTGTTGTTGTGCTAAAACACAATAACCAAAGCCACTTGTAGAAGGAGGAGTTTATTTGGTTTATGGTTCCAGAGGGAGAGTTCATAAAGGATGGGAGGCATGGCAGCAGGAGTGGCTGGTGCAGAAAGCTGATCAATCAACTTTTCAATAAGTCACAGAAAGCAAAGAAAGAGTCAGACTGGAAGTGGACATGGCTTTGAACTCTCAAAGCCTCTCCCCAGTTACATGCTTCCTCCAGCATGGCCACACCTAAAAGTTCCATGGCCATCCCCAAGCAGTGGTGTGAACTAGGGAACAAGTGTCCAAATACTTGGAGCTATGAGGGACATTCTCATTTAATCTACCACAATCTATTCCCTGGCCCCTATCGCCCCATGAGCATATCATAATGCAACATGCATTTAGTCCAGCCTTAAATGTCCCCATAGACTTTAACAGTCTAGACACTGTGCGAAAGTCCAAAGTCTAAAGTGTTTCTGAGACTCAAAGTAATATTTTAGCTGTAAGTTCCTAAAATAACAAGATAGATTATACACTTCAAACATAAAATGGAATCAAACATACATTCACATTCCAAAAGGGAGGAATGGAGACATACTGAGGAAATACTTGACCAAAGCAAGAGAGAAAACCAGCAAGGTAAATATTTCTTATGTCTGGAGATTAGATGGCTAAGCCCCTCCAGCTTTGCCATATGTAACACACATCTCTCTCTTGGGCTTGTAACACTGCCTGTATTCATCTCTCCTTGGCAGTTATCTCATGGCTCTGGCATCGCCTACGTCTTCAGTTCTCTATTACCAACTAGGCTTTACTTTCACAGATTCACAGAGTGACTTTTCAGAGTCACTTGGCCTGTCAGGGTCTTCTTTACATAGGGATTCCCCTGTTCCACACAGTCTGACCCTGTGGCTCTTTGAAACTGTGAAGGAAGGATAAATGATCCCTTCAGCCTTTCTTCTTTAACACACTAATGTCAGCACCATGTAAACAGCACTGCCAGTTTTGCTGCCAGCCAGAGATGGGCCTTGGACTGCTACATTCAATTTAGTAGAAGCTGTGTTCATACTTTGTGGTTTTGTTGGAGTAGAAAACCCCTTAAATGTTTTCCTGTCATAAAGTAGAGTCTTAGCTGGATATGGTCTTGCCCTGAGCTTATGCCTTCCATTGTTTAAGTACAACCTGGTGGCTTCTCCTTAATGGCTCCAGTCTCATTATCAAAGAAAGCCTCTCCTTCAGCATATGCCTTGGCTCTAGCATTAAGCATCTTAGTGCTTCTTTTCTCCCTAAATTATATATTTTACATTTCCTTCTGCCCTGTTTGCTCTTTTCATTATAGATCTCCACAGAATTCACCATTAAAAAGCAAACCATTGAAATATCCCCTGCCAAAGAAATTAGTTCATTATTTTTCAACTTATTCTCAGGCAGACTGCAGCCAAATGTTTGCCAAAATATCCCAGTTATTGTTTAAGTCCTTAATTTCCTCTAGAACTACCTTGATCTCAGGACTTCTTTCTTCCAAGCTTCTACTAGAATGGCTTATTAAGTTCTGATGTAGAATTCAACCAGTTTCCAGTGCAGACTTCTAAAATCTTCCACATTCTTCCAAAAACACACATGGTAAAGTTCTTCAGAGAAATGTCCCACTTCTGGCAACAACTTCTGAATTAATTGCTTTTCTGTTGCTGTGATAAAACATAATGACCAAGGCCACTTGTAGAAGGAAGAGTTTCTTTGGTTTACAGTTCCAGAAGGAGACTTCATAATGGTGGGAAATTTATGGTGTCAGGACGTGGCAGGAGCAAATCACCAACTGATCATCTCTTCTAGCAGGCACAGGAAGCAGAGAGAGCCAGGCTGGAAGTGTGAATTGCTTTGAGCTCTCAAAGCCTGCCCCCAGTGACCTGCTTCACCCAACATAGTCACACCTCCTAACAGTGCCACAAACTGGAGACCAAGTATTCAAATACTAGGAGCTTGTGGGGAACATTTTTATTCAAACCACCACAACGTGCAAAAGTTTTTTAAATATACAAACACACAGTAAAATTATTACTTCACTCTAAATTAATGTATCAGTTTTCTTAAATAACATTATAAGTGAAATAAACCACCAATAGAAACATAATGCTTTATCTCACAAAAGGTCACTAAAAATATTCAATTCATATAAATAGAGAATAGAATAGCAGTTACCAGAGCTAGAGAGATAGAAGAAATAGATGTTGGTCAAAAGATAAAATGTTTCAGTTCTTAGCAAAGAATAAATTTAAAGATAAAATTTATAACATTACATCTATAGTTAATACTGTACTATGTAGCATAACTTGATAAAAGAGTAGATATCAAGTGCTGTAACCAGATATTTTTGAATCTATTACTTTTTTTTATTTTTTACAATATTCTATTTTTTGGTACATGAGTGTATTGCCTGCATATATTGCCTGTAAGTATACCTGTGTCACACAATGTCCACAGAGGTCAGAAGAGGGTGTAGGATCCCTTGGAATTGGAGTAACAGACAGTTCTTATCCACCATGTAGGTGCTGGAAACCACCCAACCTTGGTCCTCTGCAAAAGTAGCCAGGGCTCTTAAGCATTTAGCCACCTCTTAGCCCCCTCTTTGTTACTTCTAATAAACAACCAAGATTAATACCCTCTGGTACAAGATTTTGTGTATGAAGGATCTTGTTACATTTAGCTGAAAGAATCTTATTAAATAAACCAGGGATTTTTTTTTCCAGTAAGACATTGCTGGGTCATAGTATATGATAGTAAAGACAAAGGGAAGTTGAGAATGAGAAAAAAATCCCAAAATTCTACAGAGAAGTTCAAGGGTGTACAAGCAAGCTGGACCTAATGCTTGAGTCCTGTAATTGAAGCTTCTCAGAAAAACGAACCAAAGAATGATCATAATTCCAAGGCCATCCTGTCCTACAGAGGGAGTTCAAGATACCTGTGTCAACTTAGTAAGACTCTATATAAAAAAATTAAAAGTACAAAATTGGTAAGGTATATGTCCTGCATAGTGCATCACTCACAAAATACTGAATGTAATCCTTTATGCCAGTAAAATTATCACATTTCCCTCCTAAGAAAATTCTCATCATTTTACAAACAGCATTATCTAAACACATATGTTTATTTGTTGTTTGTACTCCCTCACTGAAATAAGAGTCTTACAATGGCAGCTACCAATGTGTTCGTTGACAGATTTATGTGCAAAACATTTGATAGATATTTGGTCAATAAAGAGAACAAGAGAGGAAAAGAAGAGGAATTAAAGCAAAAGAATCTTTTATAATCAGACACAGCAATGTTTTTTTATCTCATCACTTTCAAATTCAGATATGAAACATAAAGATGGTTATCATCTATTTCAATATCTACTATGTGTCAGATAAGAGGAACTTTCATAGATATACAATTTAATAAAGTTTCTGAAGAACCATTTTAAGCAGTTGCTTATATTTTATAGATGAAGTAACTAAGGAGACTGTTACTTTCAATTAAATGCACAGAGTCACACAGTAAAATGTGACTGAGCCTGAAGTTAAAATTATATGCTTTAACCCAAGAATGTTTTTTATTTCATTCCATCAAGCTCTCTTTTTACTCATTCTCTACTTTTAACTCTCTACATGGTTCCTGTTCTCTAGTCTCCATCACAGCAAGGGTCCTTGCAAGCACAGAGTCTAATGTGACTGTCCTCATTTGATCTACCTTTGGGATTGTTTTGTTGTGCTGGTCTCCGTGGGAACCAACAAACATCATTCTCCAGGGAAATTACTGGAACATGGAGGCTCATTGGAGTTATCTGTTCCTAAACCGTGTAAGTGATCACCAAATGAGTCTAAGTGTTTAATTCATTATCTAGGAAGTCATCTCAGGACATCTTTACCTTGTCTCCCAGTAACACAGTAGGTCTTGTGTTGACACTAACCACCACTTTTAAAAAGTGTGAAAATCATAGATGTGAAGGCCACTATTCATCTACCCATTCAATAAATATTAATTGAGCATTCGTTGTTAATCAAGCATTATTCCAAAACATGGGGGCATAGGTAAATTTCCTACTGACAGGATAGTTCAGAGGGAATTGGCAAATAAATAGAAAGCAAAAGTGCAATTTTAGACAGTGATAACTATTATAAAGAAGGTACAGAGAATACAGGAATGGAGATTAATGCAAAATGTATTTTAGACTGAAGAAAAGTTAGTCCAGAAAGATCTCTGTAAACTTAGGTGAAATTTAAGTGATGAGTATCTTTGATTGGGTAAATGTGGCAAAAGAACAATATAGGCAGAGATACGTGAAAGTATAAAAACCATGAAGTACGAATAAGCTCGACACACTTGCAGAACATCAGATGGCTAGACTTGAACAAAAGTCAAGTGTCAACAAAATGAACATGTTAAAATTGAACAAATAAAAATAAACCTTATTCAAAATTAAATAGGAAGTCATGGGTAGAATTTGAGCCAAGAAAAGGCATATTCTCTTCTTATATTATCCTTGCCTTAACATTTTTCGGGATAAAACTGACTTGAATGTGGAGGATTATAAAAAGCAAGCATGAGGAAGTAATTAGTGTAAATCAGGTTAGATACTGTACTGGCATGCATAAGGAAAGTACAGCAAATCTGAAAAGAATTGTCAGAATTCAAAAAATTTTGAAGGGAAAGAAGAATGCCACACAGTGATTTAGGAATATGCAGAGGCCCTGAAGTTCATGAATTAGCATGTCCACTAACTGGTTATGTGACTCGGGAATAATTCTGCCCCTCTTTTTTAGCCCCGTTTTTCCCATGTTCACTTCACACAGGAACAATATAATCAATATAAAATGGGCCATTTGAATATCCCTAAACCGTTTTTGTTTTATAATTTGAGAAATTTCCATTTAGTTTGTTGTACCATTTTAATTGTGGTTTTTGCATACTTATGTTTTTTTCACTTTTTTTATGATCTAGATATTAGCCCTCTGTGAGATGTATAGCTAGTGAAGTTTTCCCCATTCTGTAGATTGTCTCTTTACTCACATGATGGTGTGCTTTGTGGTATAAAAAGCTCTGTAGTTTCATAAGTTCCCATTACTCAATTGTTATTGTTAATGCCTGTTCAATTGGAGTCTTGCTGAGAAAGTCCTTTCCTGTGTCTATGAGTTCTAGTGTATTCCCTACTTTCCCTGTCAGATTCAGAGCATCAGGTCTTATGTTGAGCAATGCTTGATCCATTTGGAGTTAAACGCAGGGTGAGAGATAGGGATCTAGTTTCATTCTAATTCTACATGTAGCTATTGAGTTGACCATGCTTTCATTTCTCCAACATGTTTTTTTGCCCATTTTGACAAATATCAGGTGCTGTAAATCTATGGACTGAAATCTCAGTCTTCAAGTTTGTTCCATTGGTCAATGTATCTGTATTATGACAATATCATTGTATTTTGTTACTATAGCTCTATAATGTAATCACTTGAAATCATGGATGCTAACTTCATGTCTCCAGAAATTCTTTCATTGTATAGAATACTTTTGTTTATCCTGTTTTTTTTTCCTATTTTATCTTGTTTCCATATGAAGTTTAAGATTACCTTACAATTTTTATGAAGGATTGTGTAGGGACTTTATGTTGAATTGGTTTTCTTTTGATAGAATGTCCATTTTCACAGTATTAGTTTTGTCAGTTCATGAGCTTAGGAGGTATATACATATTTTGGTGTCTTCAATTTCTTTCTTCAAGGTCTTAAAATTTTTATTATCCAAGTAGTTCACTTCCTTAGTTAGATTGATTCCAAGATAATTTTTTAAGCTAATGTGAATGGGACCATTTCCCTGATATTTTTCTTAGTTTGTTTTTTCTTGGTATATAGAAAATCTACTTATTTCTGCTTATTAATTTTGTATCCTAAAATGATCAGCATCTTTAGTCATCAGTGAAGTTTAAATCAAAGCTAATGTTGGGTTTCATCTTACCATAGATCTACCACCACACGATCAAGCCATGCCATACTTGGGAATATACCAAAGGACTCCATATCTTAGTGCCGAAACACCTGTGTTCATTTCTGGTCTATTGACAATTGCCAGGAAATGGAAACAACTTAGATGTCCATCAACTAAAAAATGGATAATGAAAGTATGGTATATTTATGGGGCTGGAGAGATAGCCCAATGGTTAAGAGCATTGACTGCTCCTGCAGAGGGCCTGGGTTCGATTCCTAGAAGCCACATGGTAGCTAACAACCATCTGTAACTCCAGTTCCAGGGTATCTGACATGAATTTAGGGGCTAATAAGGTGGAGGTGAAGATGGGGTAAGGATCTGAATATAATAAAAATTCATTGTATGAAATTCTTGAAAAATCAAGATTTAATCAACAATTAAACACTCAACAATTTTAAAATATTTTTAAGAAAACTAAAATGAATGTGTATTTGGATAGAGTTATAATATTCCCTTGCTCTATTTCATTATTTTTGTTTTGAGTCTCACTCTAACACTGTAGATTAACTAAGGCAAGCTGAACAAGGAAGTATCTGGTATAATTAAGAGAATGAAAACTTCACCGAAGCCAATCAGCTGTAGTTGGTTTAATGAAAATGTCTTGAGTGTCAGTCACAGTGTGAAAATGTCACTTCCTCTCCCCGAACTTCAGTGTTTTCATATATCATATTTACCTCCCAAAACTGAAACTTACTTTATCTAAACTCTACCCCTAATATGGAGGACATTACTTCTATATAAACAACCAAAGCCATTGTCATATGCACCTATATCACAATATGTTCAGTTTCTCCTGACATTTGACTTTGTTGTGGTTCTGGAGGCCACATGTATAAAATTAGTCAAATCTTCAACTGCAGCCACTTTTTATATGATATAAAGCTAGAAAGTCAAGTTTTGCATATGTGCTAAAATAAAATGAACAATCATGTGTTGTATAGCTATTTTATGTCTATCCTATATATTCTCCTACAATATATCTTTAGTGTGATAGTTAACAACATGGGCAATCAAGTCAGATAATGAATTTTAATAGCACACTTCACATTTTTAATTGAATGACCCCAGGAAAGGCACTTAATCTCTCAGTGTTTTAGTGGTAATATTACTTTCTATGTTGGCTTGCTATGAAGGCTAAATGAATCAAAATATTTAGTTGTCATAGCAGTGCCACAAATGTAGTAAGTACTCAATACATGTCAAAACTTCTTATTGGTATGGACCAAGCATTGTGCTAGATGCTAGATACATATACATAAAAATATTCATCAAGGCTCATGCATTTGGGGAATTTACAGTGTAGTTATAGTGACAATGATTAAATAAATAAATATGTATATACAAATTTTTATAAGCTGTAAGAAAGAAGTAAATACAGTAGTAATTCACAGAATAATGGGTGGGAAGAAGAGAGCCTACTTAAAACAAGCATGGAAGGCATCTATGGGGATATAATAAGTGTGAAAAGGACCATGCTGTACAATGAGCTACTGTTAGAAAACTGAGGCATAAGCCAGATGACTATAAACCAAAATTTGGTTTATATTTACATTTCTTAACCCACCATATTTTATACCATTCTTTTCACTCTCAAAGATCTTCTAATTTGAAAAGCAAAACATAAAATCATATTTTGTATAAAAGCAGTATATAAGTGATCGATAGTATTAATTGTAAACTTCACACAGTCTAGAATGACTTGGGAAGGAAATCTGTATGAGGACTTCTGTAGATTATGTTTGTGGGGATTACATTAATTTGGGAAGGAAGAAAGAGAAAGAGAGAGAGAGAGAGAGAAGACTAGTCTGCCCAGGTGAGTTTTAACAGGTAGACAGAATCCAGAATCTATTGAAGGAAGGAAGGAAGGAAGGAAGGAAGGAAGGAAGGAAGGAAGGAAGGAAAGAAGGAAGGAAGGAAGGAAGGAAGGAAGGAGGGAAGGATGCAAGGAAAGGGTGAGGGGAGAGAAGACTAGAAATACTTTGCAGTGGATCAGCACATATTGAAGCAAGAGCAAGAGAGTAAAAATGTTGGGGTGGGAACAAGAGTAAGTTACTACACCCAATATTATATTCATATACCCAAGATCAACATTAATAAAAAAGGTTTCCATATTCCTTTTGCCTACAATGTATCCATTGTGTCAGCTCAGGAAAATATTCCTTTTTTGTCACAAACCAAAACAAACTAAAAGTGAATAATCACTCAACAAGTTAACAGCAAGGGCTCAGGCCCCAGCATTTATTAAAATGTATCAACTTTCTTCTTTGTGTGAGTGATGAAAGCAGTATATACCTGGAGATTTCCTGGGCTGTTATCTACAAAAAGAGCAGTAAATAAGATTTGCTACGTCCATCTATTTCTGTGTCTATATACTCCTTTATTCATATTTAAGAAGAAAAGATCCAAATAAAGAAAGAGAAATTCCTTTAGTGTCATGTGTAATGATCTTCAAGGAAGTGTCAATGGCCTTTGAAGCAATAGCCACTCCTCTATAATTTCTGCTTCAGGTTCTTGCTTGGGTTCTGCCTTTAACTTACCTCAGTGATGGGTTTTGCTCTGAAACTATAATCAAATAAAGCCTTTCCTTACCTAAGTTGCTTCACAGCAACTGAAATCAAAGTAGAACTCACCTGATACAATTTATTATACTCAACAAAGTTTTGATTGTCGTGATTATTGGTGATAGGAATAAGGGACAGCACCATTACAAACATCCACTTGAAACACTCCAAGTATTTGCCTCAGTATCCTACAGCCTAGTACCTATATTTATATCTATCTATACATGTAACTCTCTTCTCTGTCTCTGTCTCTGTCTCTCTGTCTCTCTGTCTCTGTCTCTCTCTCTCTCTCTCTCTCTCTCTATATATATATATATATATATATATAGAGAGAGAGAGAGAGAGAGGCTTTGATTCTTCAGGCTGTGATGACCCCCTTATGATCTGGAGTATTAACCTCTATTCTACTTTTCCAAAAGCTTCTTTTCACTTACAATGCAACTGATAACTCTGTCTCTACAGAAAGACATTGTTTCCATCTCAGCTGTCATAGAAGATGCTATCTTTAGAGATTCCACAGTTATCAAGGTTATTAGCTACATTCATTATTGCATTTAATCCAGGAATACCTTGTATCTCTCCACTATATCATGAGTATAATCTAATTTACTGTAAACTCTCAGATGCCCTGTTATACTTAAATAAAAAGTCAAGGGTGTGTCCCTGATTCTCCCTCGTAAATCCTACTGCAAAATAAAGAATGCAGAATTTATAACTATATAAAGTAAATAAATCTCACCCAGCCTGGCTGATGTTCCCTCCTGCACTATAAAAGAAAACATTATGAAACACAATCCCATAGTGCCCATCCCCTGCCTTGGGATCATCTCCAGTACTGCTCTTTCAGAGTTCACACTTTCTCTGCTAGTTATTAAGAACCACCCCTTCCTGTTCAACTAACTTAATTAGAACCAGCCCAGGTGATACCCATCACCTCAACTTGGTCCTAGGATCCTACCTTTCCTGGAGGGCTCCTGACTAACTTGCCTGAATTCATACCTTCCCTCCAATAAAAAATGAAGAGAGAACCTGAAGCACAGACCAACTAACTATTCATACAAGATCAGAAAGCATCCAAGCAACATAAACAATCAAACTTCAACAAAGACAGATTTGAGTTTCATATCATACACATAAGCAACAAAAGAAATCCACATGCACTCACAACAACAAAAAATACAAACATTACATAAAACCAAAATAATATGTGCCTACCACACACCACCAGTCATATAGAAGTGTTCTACAATGAAAACTACCTACAGGAACTGCAGAACAACGAATGTAAAAGAGCAATCATAAACAGCGTCAAAGAATTCAACAGATTTAAAGGACAAACAAAAAACTCAAAGAACTTAAGGGCAAAGGAATAAACTCCTGAGTTTAGCTCAAGAAAATACAAGTATATAGATGAATGAAATGACAAAAACAATTCAAGATTTGAAAAGTGAATTCACAAAAGAGATAAAAATATTGAAGAAAATGCAGGCTGAAATGAAGTTGGAATTCAAAAACTCAATAAGCCAATTTGAAATGATGGGAGAATGTCTCACCAACAGAAAGAGTGAAATGTAAAACAGAATATCAAGGAATATCATGACCAGCTGATAAAGATGAAGAATTTCACTGTTCAAACAAACAATATGAAAAATTAAAAATACATGAATGGAATATTCAGGAAATATGGGATATCATGAAATGACAAAATTTACACATTAAAGGCAGTGGTGCTCTCTATCTTCTTCATGGACTGTGAACTGTCTTTAAAATATATATATATATGTACATATATATCCCGTTGGTTCTTTCATTAAGTAATTAAATATATCTTTGTATATAATATTTGCATTAGTCTGTGCTACTGACTTTCCTTACTGTTATGACAAAATTAACTACTTTTGCTATAGACATTTTATACCATGACATGAATAGCAATAAACTGTTGAAATTAGGTATCCCTTAGTTCTTTCAACTTTACTCTTAGGACTACTCTTAGGCTGTGTTATTGTTCTCATTTTTTTCTTGTTACAGGATCATGGAGGCAGCTTGAACCTGGACAAGAGTCTTGGAGAGCATCTTGAGATAACAGGCTTCAGTCTGAAGTGGGAGGACCAACTCCATCTCCAGAATCAGCTTCTCAGTGAGCTCAAACATCATGTGACAATTTGCCAATATAATTTGTTTAAAAAGGCATTTGTTTCTCTGTAGAATTTAACTCAGTGATTTGCATTGGACACCAGAGCTGTTGAGTCCAGTGACTACTGAAGGACTGGAAATATCTGTCCTTTTATAACCTGTATATATTTGTCTAGGCAGACAAGTCTTCTCATCTGCTGGGTCCTTTACTGGGAACAGGGATTGGCAAGAGACAGAACATTTGATATTAAGAGGTCACTTCATTTGATATCCTTAAACTTTACAAAGCACTTGAAAATGAGAAGTAACTGTTTTTACCAATGTCAGAGCTGAGATCTTCTCTGGTTATAATTGAGGTGATCAGATGCATGGAAGCATATACCCACCATCAGTTACTTTGTGTCTATTCATGGTGACAACAACCTGAAAGATTTAATAAGTACCCTTTCACCTTTATATTTCCCATAATACAAATTAAGGCTAGTGATTCCCTAAGTTGGGGAAGATTTCCTGATCTGGTTCTCTTGTGGGCTGAATCTTAATAGCCCCTTAAATGTTCCTTCCCTCTGATCCTTTTCCTAAAAGTTATAGCTTGTCCATACAAATTTTATTTTTTAAACTAGATAAGATGCAAGACTATTAGCCCTCTGGGTGATTTCTTTTAAAGGGAACTCTCAGCCTGTCTGGATTAGAAAAAAATATATCACAATTTACCATACATAATTTTTAATTAAGTACCCATAATCTGGAGAATAAGGAACACAGAAAACAATGGTACCAAAAGAACTGGAAAAGAGACAATATCATTATATTCTTTCCCTTTAGTCTGTCCATGACATTGTAACTAGAACGTGAAAAGCCAAGGTGCCCAGAGTGTGAAGGGGAAGAAAGAAAAACATGCTTGGAGCAAATGAGTATCAGAGAGCGAATACTCCATTTCAGAAAAAAACAGATTTGGGATCACAATGCAGAAATGGTAGGAATTAAGACCAATGTAAGCAAAATCTTAAGCTTCCCATCCAAGTAGACTATTTTTTTTTAACCTCCCATTGCTGTAGCTGCTTATCTCTTCTAAGGTTTGGCCCTGGAGTACTGTAATTTCACATTAGTTTCCCAAGTCTAGCCATGACAAAGTGTTAGTTCGCTTTGTACTTACCTAGAATTGGAGGCATATGGCTAGAAAAACTTTAGAAACTGACAGATACATTATGCAAAACAATGTAAGAATTCAAAACAGACACAGAAATTAGCAAATATACTCTATAAAAGACATCAAAATCCAGTAAAATTTCTTTAAAAATAGATAAATATGTGATACAGACAATGTCAGAACCCAAATTACTCCCTGTCAAAACCAGTAAATACACGATAGCGTAAAAAACTTTAAATAGTCATTTTAAAAACCAGCAAATATACCATACATGAAGTTAAAACCCCAAACCCTTTAGAAACAGACCAAAATACTGTTAAATTTTAAACTACCACCATGGAGGGCTGCTACTGCTTCCCTAGTCTGACATAAAAATGCATTGACCTTGTTGCAAAAGACTGTGTTAGAATCTCTTGCTTTTCTATGATCCCATCAAGAACCCAAGATAAAAGCCGAAACAAAAAATAAATTGTAGAAGAATTAAGACATATGATAAAATGCTTGCCGTCCAGATAATTCCTGGGTGTTACCACTTTGAATTATTCCACGTGATTTCGTTAAGATAGTGGCAAGGTCACATGGGTCACTGCCATTTTGAAAATGTTACTGTCCAAGATGGCAACCAAGCCATGTGACTGTCCCCATACTGATTCTTTTACCACCCAAGATGGAGACCAGTCACCAGCCATGATGGTGACCAAGCCACATGGTAAAATGAACCCCATGATAAAATTAAGCCCATCCTCCACCAGGACACAAGCTCTGCAACTGACATACCTCACAGATTACATGTGAATAGAACCCCATTCTTACTTTTAGAAAGCACCCAATGAAGTCATGGAGTGTGACTCTCCTTGTTCACCAAAATTTAAAGTGCTTATGTCTAGTTAGAAAAGCAGCTGCCTTCAGATTATATTCTCTAAGAACTCCTTGGTGCCTAATGGGGACAGAGGTCCAAATTCCAGGACTCCCTGACTGTTCTCTTTTAGAGAACCATGGTGGAGAAAAAAACCCAAAAGACTAAAGAGAATGTCTAGGAAAGAAATGGCTTTTAAAAGTTTTTTCTTTTGTTCTACAGACAAGTGGTTTGCAATTTCAAGTACACTGGGGCAAGATAGCAAGACAGATAAAGGAGGAAGATTTAGGACAATTTTGTTCGAATCCTCAGGGCATGTAAGCTGTAAATCTCAGCAGCTGTCTTGAGAAAAAGAATGAAAGGGAAAAGGAAAAAAGGCATGAGGCCATGCAGGCCTAGAAACTGCATGAAGGTGAGACACAGGTCTAACTTGCAGCCACATGGTTTCACTCCCTATTTTACTTCCTCACAAAATCTTTCCTGGGCATATTTCAACATACAACCGAGTGTTGTTTTAGGCTAGTCACTCTCCCTCCCATTTTCATACCAGTAATTACAAGCTCACCAAAAGATAATAATTCAAAGGACTAAAGACAGGACAATATAAATACAAAAGACTACAACAGACAATTCAGACATATAGTGACCACACACTCACACATCAGAACCAGAAACCAGTGAGCAAGAGGAAGTCTCTTTTCCTGGAGACCGGGTTTAATGATTGCATCCAATCTACCCAATGTCTCCCCAAATGTCCAAACAACCAAGTCTTAAGTGCTGTATTAAGTGCACGTTAGCTGGTGATTTCCCTTCACATATATTTCAGTTTCAATTTGCAGTGCTCACACTGTAGGGTTCCTGCAGGCCTCAGAACTCACAAATGGGCAAACCCCCTATCAGCCCTATCCCAGGCCAGTGGCTTCCTTTATTTATGATAGGTTTGGTCTTGGGCTGCCTCTGGCCTCCAAATCCACTGACGGGCTCATTCCTATGTTGGGCAGGTCCTGGACCACGGGCCCTGAGTCTGGAGTGCCCCAGGATCTCTGAGTCTGTGGTCCCCCAGGATCTCTATGGGACCTCAAAAGGTTATTGTGCCAAGGCTCCTGGGAAGTACTACTCAGACTCCAGATATTCCAAATCAGCCGAATTTGTTTAATTAGGCCAGTAACTGCACTCTCTGGGTCAAGAATTAGAGAACACAGTCCATCAGTCTATACTGTATGAAAATCACAAAAATTCAATTAAAAGAAAAAAAATTTTAAAGCAAACGTTATGGATACCTAACTTGTTTTCACATTGAGTATTAACAGAACTCTCCATTTACCACATACTTCTCATCATTTTTCTCTCTCTGTCAGAAGAAACATGTAAGAAGTTGTGCTCTGGTATATTCAATTTCAAAGTAAAATTGACTACACAAACCTGAGATGAATGGCTGAAATAAGAATAACAAGAAGCCAAAGAAACAATGACAGCTGCAAGGAAATATTTCTGCCTGGAAATGAGGAAGAAAAGGGAAAAAGCATAAATCAGTGTCACCCTACCATTTCATCTGAAACCCATCAATTCCTAATATCTTCCCGAATTCCACACGTATGTCATCAAATGCATCTATCTTTGCAAGGAAGGTCAGGTTGAAGAAGAAAGTAAATAATGGAAGATATCATCTAAAGAACAAGAGAAAAATCATTGAAAAACTGATTTCCATGTCAATCTAACTAAAAATATGAAAAAAATCACAAGGAAATGTACATGGGTAGGGTTGAAAATTGTGCATGTTAGAACCCCTTCAAACACAATATTCTAAAATATGACTATATTGCTCTCAGGCGTAAAGTGTAGTAATAAGTACATTTGTACAAGGAAAGTAAATGTATGAGATTAACTATATTAGAAAAATTTAAATTTGCAAAAGATTTTCAAGATGATAATGCATACGGCAGATGCTTATCCTTTAAAAACAGGACATAATTGCTGAATCTAGCAGTCGAAGAAATAAGAAAGGGATAAAGTAGATGTCTGAAGATGCTGCAGCATACTATGCTTTGGAAAGTGTGTCCAGTAGCAGGACTAAGAACAGATTGATAACTTTATGGAGCTAGGTTCAAATCCTTTCTCTATAACTTTGAAGTTCTAAACGGATGCTGTTCCACTCAAAGTATTAATCCTGGGCTTGTAGTGTTGCTTATTATGAGGTGTAAATGAGATACACAGTGGCAAGGGCATTATAAATGTTTTGCTGCTATGATTAACTATTATCATTCATATATCATCATAGGCTAGCCTCACTTCTCCCTGCAATGACCTCATACATTTTTGTCAATTCTCCAAGGAATAGAGTAGAAACCATACTTCTCCTCTTGCCCATATTTGATCAAGGTAAACATTAGATGCTCAATACCCTATGTTGACTGGCCAAATTAATGACTTCTGTGATGGTCAGTTTTAATTTTCACCCTGAAACAACCTAGAATCACCTGGAAGAGAATCCCTCACATGTCTGTGGGGGATTGTCTTGATAACTTTAATTGATGTGAAACAACATGCCTTAAATGTGGGTGGCCTTATCTGGTAACAGCCCTGATAAAAAGGCATGGAAGAAAGCTTTTTGTTTGCTTAGTCTTCATTCTCACTGGTGAGTTCATCTACCCTGTTCCTGCCACTGCTGTTTCCTTCACCAATATTAGAACCAGTTACTTCCAGTGCAAACAGAAATCCAGTGGCTCTTTGGGTATATTCCAGACCTTCAGCAGCAGATTAGGATTGCTGAGGCACCCAACCTCATGAACTAAGCAATTAGAAACTTCTGAGCCTATCTAGTTAAGGCAGCTATTGTTGAACTATCACAACTGTACCATGTGGTAAATTCCCTTTAATGAATATTCACTGTATCATTCTATTCCCATAAAAATTCTGCTAATATAACTTACATCTATTTTCTTTCTATACAGGTTACTGATTTATATTTGAGTCTATTCTATTCATGAGTGAGGTGGTGGTATTTTATTGAAGTCTACCCATTGAATACTATTGTTAAGCAGTTGCTCACAAGAGAACTTACTGGGAAGAAGTTCTTGGTCTTTCTTCAAGAGAGAAGAGAACACTAAGCCAGACATTCATATTTATATAGTTTTTTCATTATCTGTCTAACATAAAGAAAGAAAGAGGGAATACAATAAGATTCAAAGACTGAAAGTTTAGGAACTCAATGTACTTAGATTTTAGCATAATAGCAATATATACAACAATGCAATTAGTTAAATTATTTCCATCCTTTTGATGGAGCACTGAAGCACCAATTAACTTGTCATAAAATATTCTGTTAGTATTCTAGTTTAAACTAAATTGTATGAGTGTGCCCGTGTGTCCTTCCAAGACAAATTCAGATTACTAGAGATAAAGTCAGGTGAAATGAGAGATATCTATTTAGAAATCATCCAAACTGGAGATGATGGAGTGAAGAACAATATTTTGGATTAATGAGTCTTGGAAGGTGTTGAGGTGAAAAGAACAGTGAAGAAGTATAAAATATCAGGCTTCTAAGGCCAAAAGACTCACCTCACAAATGTTTTCATTTATTTTATATCAGGTTCAGGAGAAACCCCAGTAAGGGTGTTTTGCCATCCCTCTGGCTATGAACACTGTCAGGAGACTCAATCTTCTTTCTCAGCCTCCACAATCAATGGGATAAAGACAAGCATAAAGCCCTGAGTTGAGTATTAGCATTTGATATACCGTGACAGCTCTTGGCTTCAAGTGTGATAATCATGGTGGAAATTACAGGATATTAGGGAAGGGAACAACCTGACTTTCTTTGTGACCTTACTTGAAGTTCTCAGATATGGTAAAACTCTATGGAACTTTCAACTGTGGAAAGATTTTTAGATTCTAATTATTTTATAAAATTCATTAATAATGTATAAGGCATCTGCAGACTTGAATGTATCAGATGATAAGACCTGATTGAGGGGGTTGAAATCACACTATTGTAAAAAAGGTGAGAACTGATATGATTAATAGTATAAACATCCAGGACAGGAGGTTTCGGTATGATCTCTAGGGGAACAAGTCCATATTCTGAGTGTTTTGTGTCATCTCATGGCACAAATCAGGAGCAAAGATTTTCAAAGAGTGAAAAAGATCTACAGTAAGTCATTTTTTCTCCCAATACCAAAAGTCTGTACAAGGGAATGATGAACTGACACAAGAATCATTGTATACTGCTGAGGAGGCTATCCAGATCTAAAACCAAGTACAGGCTCAGCAGTAGATCCCACATCTTTGTATAACTTGTGTTTTCTTCATTGCCTGACTCATTGGACATTTCTCTAGGAACTCCGGGTGATGACACTGTGCAGTTAAAAGTAAGCCATCTTCTAAGAATTTGAGAAAGTAGACTCTATCATATCCCCAAACAAATTTTCAAGGGAAATTAAGAAATTTTTTACATCAACTCCCCCTGCCTCTAATATTGGCTAAAAGGTTGAATTCTTCAAATGAGGTTTGTGGAAACTACAATAATTATTTATGGGTCCCATAAATTGGCATGAAAGAATCACTGATATCATGAAAGTTTATCAACCAAACACAAGGATAAAATGTAATAAAAATAATATGGAATTTGATTTCATGTAGCTTTAGATTCAAATCTCATAGGGCTCTATACCTGCTATGATGATACCACAATATTCAATATACATAATTATGTAGGCCAAGTATTTCACCTCCTTGAGCACCAATTTCGGTTTATGTAATAGAAAGTCTATGGCTACTGTTTCACAATGTCTTAAAATTAAGTGGGACAATTTATATAAACTACAGGCACTATGTCTTGCATACAGGAGATAATTAATGATAGTAACTTATTCTCTGTTAAGTCTGTTTTTCCTTCTATTCCATATCAATATTATCCATCACCTAATTTTACTTATGTTGCAGTTGGGTGAAGTACAGCAGTTTGAGGAAATTCAGAGACTTACTGAAGGACATATAGCCAATAAATAACAGAGTCCTACTCTGGCCACATGAACCTGTATTGAATTGCTATGGATTTTGACTGACAATCTCAGTATGTCAACCACAGCAGGCAAGCTCATTGGCTATATTTCAGAGTTTAATTTACCTTCCTTCAGGACCCCTACAAGATAGAGGAACAGCAGCTCCAGGGCCTACATTTACACGTTTTTATGATTATCTGGACATGAAAAGCCCAAGTTCCCTTCATTGCAAACAAGAGATTATATTGCTAAGATCTATCGAATAGCAGAGGAATTAGGTAAACTAATGCCCCTACCTACAGGTGTGAGAAAGCAGGTTATGAACTTAAGTTCCATGTATCCGTATGACTGAAGATAAAATGGAAATTTACAGTGGAAAATCATAGCCTATTATTGATCTTCCAAGAAAATTTTGGGGAGATTATATTAAGAGCTACCTTTAAAAAGTCAATAAATGAATTAATGGAATTTATTTCATCTAGCAAAATATAGTTTCTGAAGTTCCATTAAAAACAACTTTAAAAAGAAACAAAAAGTACATCAGAGAAGGAAGTAAAATAATGATTCTAAAAAGCATTTCTTGATGATTTGGATGGCTAAATGGGTGGACAAACATCTTCACCCCTTCCACTCCCAATGTCATCACTCAGTACACACTTGCATGACTCCCACACAAAAACATACAGAAGAACACTTTTGTGGTCCTCTTAAAATCCACAACCCTTTGTGAGGCCAAAGAAAGTATCTGTTAAAAGGAATGTTGCTATAGCAACTATAATTTGGCCAGTTCCAGCTGCATTTGAGGCTGCTAGTTTCCCTGAAAGATCAAGGAAAATGGAAATACAGGAAGGGAAGGAAAATATAAAAAAATACCCAGAAATCAGTATCATTAATCATTTAGTCCATATTTAACTTCATTATTTCATTCATTTAAAATATATTGAAACCTTTATTATATATATGAGACATGAGAATAACACCACAATCAATACAGTTGCCATTCTTAATGTGTTTACTCTACAAAAGGCTATGCTATAAACATATTTAAGAACAGATAATAAAAAAAGTGCTACTTAGAATTATGTGTAACAAGTTCAAAGGACAGGAAAACTGTCAGTTAACTACTTCTGAAGCAAAATCTGGAACATATCAACTAAGGGGGTGAAATAGACATTTGTCTTGAAGTATTAATAAGTTTCAGAGATAGAAAAGGCAGTGTGGAAAAATCATTTGAGGCATAAGGAATATCATAATGAAAGTTTCACTGATGTTAGAAATTGTGGCATACTCAGAATATAGTTCACTGCAAATAAGACATAGGATGCATGTGCACAGAAAGATGGCTGTATATCAAATCATAGAGACCAGAAATAACACAATATGAAGGTTTTATTTATCCTTTTAATTTAATTTTGTGAATTTCATGAAATATGTTTTGATCACATTTAGACTTCCTTCCCTACCTATACCCCTCTAACATCTCCCTGACAGATTTCATGTACTCTGTCATGTACTTTAAGGCCTGTTGAGCCAAGTGTGGGTCCCCAAATGTCTTTTGGTGTGAATGCACTGGAGAATGATTAACCTGGCATTAGACACTTAAAAAAACAGTTTTCCCACATATAGAAGTTATTGGCAGTTCTCAGCAGATATTGAGGCTTTTACGCTGGGTTTTTCTCTGGCTTGAGCTTGCAGAGTTTTGTACATGCTGTTATTATTGCTCTAAGTTCATATGAATAACTTCCCATCTCTCTAGAAAACTGTATTTCCTTGTGGTCATTCACAACCTCTGGCTCTTAAAATCTTTCTGTCTCCTCTTCTACAATGGGATCTGAAACTTGAGTGGCAGAGGTTTGGCATAGGTATCCTATTTATGGATAAGCAATTTGCAATCTCTTATTCTTTGTACTTTAGTCAGGTGTACCTTTCTGGAGACATCATCATCTGTTGGATGAGGAAGCTTTTCTGATGAGAACTGAGAGATGCATTAATATTCTTTCTGTCCCCTGTTCCACTATGTTCCCTGAGCTTTAGGTGTAGAGATTGAATTGTAGATGTGTCACTTAGAACTGGGCACCTCACAGTCACTACCTACATTTGACCAGTTTATAATAGTTTCCATCTGTTGCAAAATGAAGCTTCTTTGATAAACAGTGAGAAGTACACTTGTCTGTAAATATAAAGATATATATTTAGAATAAAGTAAGAAATTAATTTGATCTAGGGACATGACAAATAATTTTTCTCTAGTATCTATGATCTCTCCAGCCATGTATATTTGTTTGTTTACAATACCACACATTAGTTCCCTCCCATTGAGTGGGCCTTAAAGTCCAATTACATATCTGTTGATTACCCCCAGGATAAAAATTCTACTCTGCTCCAGTTGAGATTATTTACTGGGTTAGTCATTTTTGTGGGTCATAGACATTAGAGCTGGATGAAATAATTTAGTTGTTTTCTCCCTTACAGAGTATCTCCTGATGGAGAAGGCTTCCAGTTATGTTTCAGTTTGATTTTTCTAGCCCAGGGTCCAAAGTATGTCTTATCTTCAGCAACAGAGTCTTATAGTCAAGTTATAAGAGGCAAACAAGGACTGTGGCAATAGCCGGTATTATTTTGGGAGTCTCTTGGACTACCCTGACCAACAACTGAAAAAGAGGTTTCTATTTCCTGTCACTGTGTTTTTTGCTATATAGCCTTTAGCTATACACACGCACTTGTATATATACACTGTACATGTATTTCTCAGTAAACTTTTAAGCTAATACATTTTCCTCTCGTATTTCACACCACCTAAGCATTATTTAACTCCCTCTCCCCGTATAACACTTGTTATTTTCTTCTCAGTTAAAGTATCTGCCATTTTCTCCATTTGACCCTGGATAACACCTGTCTCCTACTATGCATTATGTAAATCTACCACATTTTCATTATACATTCATCAGCTGAGGGACATTTAGGTTGTTTCTATTTTCCAGCTTTGAAAAGATCAGCAATAAAAATGGCTGAAAAAGTATCTCTGTAGTAGCATGTTGAGTTTTGGGCATATGCCAAGGAGCAGTATAGCCAGATCATATGGTCGATTTAATTTCAGTTTTTAAAATGTTCTCTATACTGATTTCCACAGTGTTCATACCAGTTTGCAAGCCTAGCAGCAGTGAATGAGGACTTCCCTTCCCCACATCCTAGCCACCATTACAGACTCTTGATCTTAGCCATTATGACTGTAGTAGAATGAAATCTTAAGACAGTTTTGATCTGCATTCCCCTAATTACAGTATACTATTTAGTTTTACGGTATTTCTTGGCCATTTTTGTTTCTTCTTTTGAAAGCTCTCTGTTCAGATTCATAGCCAATTTTTTAGTAAACTTTTTAAAATTGATTTTTTTGCTAATTTCAAGCAATAACCCTTGATCATATTTAGAATTATGTCTTGCCCTGTCTTTAACCCCATAGCCCCCTACCAGTTTTCATGAATTCTGTCATTTATGTTAAGATCTATTGAGCCAAATTTCTATCCCCAAATATTCCACCAGAGCATGGTCAGTCTCTTAAAGAAAATCGACTTTCCCTTTCTCAGTAGTCATTTGTTGCCAATAGTTTTCTCAGCTAAGATTGGAGCTCCTTGCGTATTTCCCCTCTTCCATGCTAGTATATTGTTTAGTTTGAAAGTCATGGATCTTGTGCATCAAATTCGGAGCAATTGAGCTGAAACAGAGCTGGAAGCTTTCTCATAACATCAGAGGATACTATGCAAGCTGCCAAAAAAGGAAAACAATCAATGTTCTTTTCAGCTGTAAAGCCTAATAAACAAAACAATGACTGGTCCATCAAACTACCTCTATTGGTGCAGTAGTGACACTTTGGTATGGGGATAATCAACACCTGTCTAATTGAACTTAAGGCTCTCTCAATGAGCAATAACTCATATGTGGCCCTGTAAAAAAATAACTCATATGGCTGGAGAGGTCACAGTTCCTTAAGAAAAGCCTGCCTTTTTCCACATCATTAGATCAATGTGATTTATTACTTATCCTAGATATGTATTCTTATATTTACAGACAAATGTACCTCTCACTATTCACAAAAAAAGTTATTCCTTCAAAAGATGGAGACTATTACAGAGGTTCACAAGGGGTCAAATATGCAGAGAATAAGTATCTGTGAAAAGTCCAGCCCTATGTGACACACCTATAGTGCCACCTCTTACCGCTCAGGGAACATATACACTAGGAAACCGAAAGAATATTAATGCATCTCTAAAGTCTCACCAGCAAAGCTTCCTCATGCAACAGCTTGTGAATAACCCAGAAAACCACAACTGGCCAAGGTGTAGAACATAATACACTGTAGAGTGTATTTGCTGGTTAGGACACCTATATCAAACCTCTGCCACCCAGGGCTTGTGGATTACTACAGAAAAGGATGTGGAAAGACTTTAAGAAATAGGGATGGTGGAAGACCACAAAGAAATGGAGTTTTCCAGAAAACTGGGAAGTTATTCATATGAACTTACAGCAGAACTGACATAGGCCATTTTTAAATTTGGGTCACCAGACTTCTTAATTCTTTGTTATTTGAGTTCTTTGTGTCTTCAGGATATTAGTTTTCTATCAGATGTATAGATGGTAAAGGTTTTATCCCACTCTGTGAGCTTCCTCCTCACTCCACTGGACATATCCTTCTCTGTACAGAGCTTTTTAGTTTAATGTGGTCCCATTTGTCAGTTGTTCATGTTAATTTCTGCGCAATGAATATCCAATTCAGAATGTCTTTCCCTGTATGTATATATTGTAGGGTACAACCTATGTTTTCTTCTAACACTTTCAGTGTTTCAGTTTTCAAATTCAGGTCTCATCCATTTTGAGTTGACTTTGTGCAGTGTGACATATATGGGCCCAGTTTCATTACTCTACATGTGGAGTTGCAGTTTCCCCAGCAACATTCATTGAAAATGCTGTCTTACTCCAGTGTGCATTCTTAGCACCTTTGGTAAATATTAGGAGGATGAGACTGTGTGCACTGATGTTTTGGTCTTCTATTTCATTCTATTGATATAGATGTCTGTTTTTGTGCCAATACCATGCTGGTTTTATGGCTGTAGCTCTGTAATATAGTTTGAAATTCGGTATGGTAAGCCTCCTAGCATTGATCTTTGTACTCAGGATTTCTTTGGCTATCCAGGGTTTTTTGTGATTATATATGAATTTTAGGATTTTTTTTTCCTATTTCTGTGAAGAGTGTCATAGGGGTTTTTATTGGGATTGCTTTGAATCTATTGCTTTTGATAGGATGATCATTTTCACAATATGAATTATACCATTTAGTCATATTAAACCATGAGCATGGGAAGTCTTTCCATCTCCTTGTATCTTCTTCAACCTCTTTCTTCAAAGATTTAAAGTTTTCATTGTAGAGTGCTTTAGTGTATTTGGTTAAGTTTATTCTTAGATATATTTTGAGAAGCTTATGAATGGGCATGTTTTCAAGAACTCTCTGAATGATTGTTTTGGTATTTAAGAAGACTACTGGTTTTTGTAAATTGATTTTGTAGCCAGTCACTTTGCTGAAAATGTTCATCATTTCTAGAATTTTTCTGGCAGAATTTTTGGCCTCATATATATCATATCATCTTCAAATAGTGATTGGATAACCTCTTCTTTTCCAATTAGTACCCTTAATTTCCTTCTCTTTTCTTTTTGCTCTAGCTAGAGATTTAAGCACTATATTGAAAAGGAGTTGGGATAGTGAACAGCCTTGTCTGGTTCTTGATTTTAATGGGAATGCTTTAAGTTTTTCTCCACTTAGAATGAGAGTGGCTGTGGGTTTGTTGTATATAACCTCAAATATGTTGAGTTATATTCCATTTAGTTCATTTCATCTAGAATTTTATCATCAATGCATGTTGGATTTTGTCAAAGCCTTTTTCTGCATCTACTGAGATGATCATGCCTTTTGGTTCACTTATGCTATTTATTATGTTTATTAAATTAAGTATATTGCACCACCCCTATATCTCTGGAATGAAGGGAACTTGATTATGGTGAATGATCATTTTGATATGTGTCTGTGTGTGATTTGTGTATATTTTTATGAATGAATTTTTGCATGAGTGTTCATTAGGGAAATGGGCCAATAGTTTTCTTATTTGTTGTATCCTTACCTGGTTTAGGTTTTACAATAAAATTGATTTCCCAAAATGAAATTGGAAGTTTTGCCTCTGTTTTCATATAAGCAGTATTTATTGTAGAACTTCTTTGAAGGTTTGGTAAAATTCTCCTGTGAATCCATCTAAATCTGTGCCTTTTTTAGTCAGGAGGGTTTGTGTTACTGTTTCAAGTTCTTTTTTGTTTTGGGTCAGATTAAGCTGTTGATTTTTTCTTCTTTTTACTTTAGTGGTAACATTAAATTTATAAATTCATCCACTTCCTTTAGAATTTCTTATTTACTAGAGCACAGATTTTTAAAAAGATTCCATTATAATGTGTGGATCTTTATGGTATCTGTTGTGATGTTTCTCATTTGTCTCTGATTTTGGTGATTTGGACTTGCACTTTCTTCTTAGAAGGTAAGCTTTGCTAAGGATCTGTCTATCTTTTTTATGTTTTCAAAGAGCCAGATCTTAGAGCCAGTTATTCTTTATACTATTGAATTTGATCATATTTTATTGATTTTTTTATAATTTCTTCTTGTATTCCTGATTTGGGTTTGTTTTGTTCTTATTTTTCTGGATTTTTAGTTGTAAGATTAGTAATTTGTGTTCTTTCTTATATTTAATGTAGATAATTAGAGCAATAAACTTCCTTTTTAGGGCTGCTTTTAATGTGTCTTAGAGGATTATTGTGTGTGTTGGATTATCATGTTCCTTTAGTTTCAGGAATGCTTTCATTTCTTTCCTAATTTCTTCTTTGATCCATTCATCATTCAGGAGTGCATTGTTTAATATCCATGAGCTCACGTACTTTCTAGAGCTTCTGTTGTCAATGATTTCAAACTTTAATATATTGTGGTCTGAGAGAATATAAGAAGCTATTTGTGTGTGGAGAAGGTATGTGTGTGGGTGTGTGGGTGTGTGTTTGAGGTTTATTTTGTGTTCCAATATGTGGTCTATTTTAGACAAAGGTCAATAGGCTGCAGAGTAGAATGTGTATTCTTTAGTGCTTTAGTGAAGTATTCCATAGATGTCTGTCAAGTTCATTTGATGTATGATATAATTTAGTGTTGATGTATTTTTCTATTTATTATTTGTGCAGATTACCTGTTTATTGGAGAAAGTGAGATATCAAAATCACTTACCATTACTGAGTTGGGGGGTTGAGCTGTGTCTTGAGGTTCAGTATATTTTTTTATGAAATTGGGGGCACAAGTTGTTTGGTGTATATATGTTCATGACTACAATGTCTTCTTGTTTGATTACTTCCTTGATCAGAAAGAACTGACCTTTTTATCTCTTCTAATTAATTTTAGTTTGTAGACTATGTTCTTAGATATTGACATAACCGTGATTGATTGTTTCTTGGCGCCATTTTCTTGGATTTTTTTTCACTCTTTTATCATTAGGTATTGCAAATTCTTGAAAGTAAGATGGGTTTCTTCTAGAAAACAAAAAAATTAGATTTTGTTTCCTAATCCAATTTCTAACCTATGTCTTTTGAGTGGGAGGAATTGAGGTCATTGGTACTTTATGTTATTATTGAAAAAAGATGTGTATTGGTTACTGTCATTTTAATTTCCATTTGTTTTCTTGATCCTCTTTTCTGTTTCTGTAATTATGCCTCTGTTTATTTTCTTTCTGTTATATCTTGGGTGTAGTCGTTCCTTTCTTCAGTTCTTTGTATTGCTTGGAGTATTCTTTGTAAGGCTGGTTTGGTGGACCTGAAAATCTCATGGGAGATTTTTCTTTCTCCTTCAGTGATGGTAGTTTAACTGAGTAAAGTAATCTGGATTGGTATGTATGATTATTTAAAACTTGGAATGCCTTGTCCAGGCTCTTCTAGCTTTCTTAGTATGCACTGAAATATCAGCTATAATTATGAATTTTTTATATGTGACTTATTTTTTTCTCTTGTAGCTTTCAGTATCCTCTCTTTGTTCTTTATAGTGTTCTTAATATGATATGTCATGTACAGTATCTGTTCTGGTCCTGTTTATTTGGTGTTTTGTGTGCTTCTCATATCTGTAAAGGAATTTATTCCTTAACTTAAGGTCGTTTTCTTTTACAATCCTGTTGAAGATCTAGTCAATGTAATTGACCCAAGGTTCTTCTCCTTCCTGTATGCCTATATTATCTATATTTGGTCTTTTTGTGGTGTCCCTTCATTTCCTGCATATTCCACTACTGTGTTTTTAAATTTTTTAATATTCCTTGCTTGAACAGTTCAATTCTTCAACTTTATGGTACAGTCTTGATATTTTGTGTTCCATTAAATTCATTCTGATGATAAAACTTGGTCCTCTCATTTCAAATTGGCTTATGAGTTTTCAGTTCCATCTTCATTTTGGCTTGACTTTTCTTAAATATTTTTGTCCCTTTGGTGAATTCACTTTTGAAATTCTGAGTTGTCTTTGTCATTTCATTCATCTCTTTATTTTTATTTTCTTTAGCATCAGTCAGATGTTTATTTCTATCTTCTTTGTGTTTTTTGACTTTTTGTGCATTATTTAAATTTGTTTTATTCTTTGATCATGTTTATGACTGTCCTTTTAAGTTTTATGTCCTAGATTTTCACTGGGTGGTTCTAATTGTAGTTCAGTTCTTTAGGACTGGGGATTTGGTATGAACATTTCATCTTGACTTTCATATTAGTTGAATTTCATAATATGACCTGTGCATGTAAATTTCCTTTTTTGGTTGTATGTCTGATATAAAATTCAAGCCTGACATTGTTTCTTTGAGGTTTTGTTTTGTTTCTATTGTTGATGCACTTGATTGTTTCTGCTCAGATATGAATAGTTAGTTGGTCTGTATTTCATTTTCTCACTTTTGATTCTTTATTGAAGAGATAGGATGGTTCCAGGAAGTCTAGTTGGGAGGATTGCATCAGCCTGAAGGGGCCTAATCTCAAGGTGAGATGATGGTGACCAAATGGACAGATTCTGACTAGCTAAGCAGGATATATGTGATCCTTGGAACAGTGGAAATGAGGCTGGTCCCAAAGTAAGACAATAGTGACCAACTGGGTTGGATATAATTAACTTACCAGGTAACTTACCATCTTTAAAGCACAGAAAAGGGGTCTAGGCCTAAGGCAGTTCCATGGGGACCAAATGAGCCCACAATATATAGTTTTAACTATACTTAATATATAATGGGGAAAGGAGGCCAGAGGTATGGCTCAGCGATTAAACAACTCTTACCATACGAAAAGCCACTGGTTCAGTTCTCCTCAGTGACTCAAAGAAAGGGCACAAGAATTTCAAAACACTGGAATGATTGAAATGTCCAAGTGACCTGACAATGTGTCATATCATTCTGTCAGATATAGTAGAAGAAATCTAACTATGTGCAGAGTGAAGGGGAGACTAGTGCCACAGAAACAAGTAAAAAATATTCCTACTCTTCAAGGAAAAATAATATTGAGTGCAGAAGGCAATTGATGACATCGAAAAAATAATGCCTTCAGAATATTTCCTAAAGGGATAAACAAGATGAGAAAATTTTATTCAAAAAAATCTATCATCACTTGTAAAGTCTAAGACACTTAAGTATCATCCCATTCATTCCTTTTGCAGAATACTGTCTCTGAGCCTAACAGTCATTACCTTCTTCAGCAGTACTGCTGTGACTACTCATGAAAGTCACTCAAAAGGAGCTTATTGAAGTTCCTTCATAGAAGAAGAGGATCATTAGACCCTCACTGGAAATTACAGAGACTTTTCTATAGCTTTCTCCTGGTGGTATCTAATTCTCATCAAACATCATGTACTCTTGAGAGGTGGCAGAGTATATAGAACACGGAAGGAAAACTACATGGGAAGATTACATCTCCACAACTATGGAGAGTTTGTCATCCATGCGAGCACGAGACATTTTAGTGATGTAGCTGATTTGGGGTCACCCACTCTAATAAATAATCCCTGATCCATGCTCTGTAAGTGTTCCCAATAAAGTTGTTGATTCACTAAATTAAACTTTGGTAGAACTGTACTTTGGACTGCCATTGGTGCTGAACTGTGATGAGTAAATTGTTGTTCATATTAACCCAGGAAAAGTTCATACAACATTTATTTCTACTTCCCTCAATTTCAGCATGCTTCACTTTTATAAGTAGGGACAAGAAGTCACGGATCCCTCTCTCTGAGCAGACAACCAGGCAGCTAAATGGATTCCTAGTAAAATCATAATAACCCATGTTGATTGTTTACATGCTTAAGGCTATACCCTCTGTAGGAGTACTTTACAGATTTCAAACTGTAGAGAAACTTTGCTATGTTAAAGTTTTCAAGTGACTAAACAAAGAAATGAACCAACAACAATAATGACAATGACAAACAGAGAAGTGAGGCAGTGTGCAAAGCATTAGTGATGTTATCCAAACGTTCTGTTATCAGAAAAATTAATGAGACTTTCAAAGGAATAGGAAAATGTGACCCATAAAAAGAGGAGTAAAAGCAGGATAAACATTTCTTATGATAGTACTGAATGCTATATATAAAAAGAGACAAAGGCATCAATGCAACAATTATAAATATGTTCAAGGAACTAAAGGAAACTACAATTTAAAACCACACCACAGAAAATTAAAGTGTTGTTACAGTATTTTTTCAAGTAGACAATATAAACAAAAAGAAAGTATTGTTAAAGTCAAAATTCTGGATTTAAAAACTATACTAAAAAGAAAATGTCATTAGAGAAAGTTCTAAACCTTATTTCAACTGGCACTAGACTAGAAAAATGGATAAACAAGGTATATTGACATATGCTCTGAAATATGAGAAAAAAGTGAAGAAAACTGAACAGAATTTATGACAAATATGAGATACCATGCAGCACACCAAAAACACATGCTTCTCCAAAGAGAGAAGAGAATCATCATGCTTTCTCATTTTAAAGCTACAGTATTTTAAATGTTACCATAAGCATACACACACAGAATAATGGAACAGAACTGATAATCTACAAATAAACTTTGAAAGTTTAGGTCAATTTATGTTCAACAAAACTATCAAGACAATTCAAATAATAAATAGTATCTTCTCAATAAATATTATATAATTTGAAAACATGATTAATCTGTATTTATGTGACTTTTGTGTTATAAGTAAAGTCATGGACATTTTTTGTTGTTTTGTTTGTTTTATATTTTTTCTTTAGTTATGGGTTGATTACATTTTTTTTAATTTGTAAAGGTGCCTAGATAAATGAGTCAGTAATTAACAGCACTGGCTTCCCCTGTAGAAGAACCAGGTTCAGTTCTCAGTACCCACATGATAGCTAACAGTCATCTGTAACTCCAGTTCCAGAGGATCTGATGTCCTCTTCTGGCAGAACCATTCCCTAAGCAGGATACACTGGAGTTTATAAAGAGATGAAAGTTATCTAAATGCTTGCATTCATGTATTCATTGCTCTCTTCTGACTATGGACATGATGTGACAAGCTACTTTATGCTTCTGCTCCTTTGACTTACCTGTCATAACATATTGTACCTTAAACTGAGTGCTGAAATAAACCCTTTCTTATGTTGCTTTTGTCAGAGTATTTTATCACAGCAGAAATTGAAACCAAAGAGTGGAACTGTTGCTGGGATAAACCAGACCATGTCAGTTTTAGGCCATTGGAACTGTTTTGTACCTTAAATGTAGAAAAATTTGGAACTTTGATCTAGAAAATACTTCAACTCCTGTAAGAAGAGCTAGTGTAGTAGGAGCTTGGAAGACATGAATGCTGAAAGAAGGACAGTGGGGACCAGACTGATGATACTTTCAAGGGGAACAAGGATCCTTCAGGAACTTGACAAGGTGCCATTCATGTGATATTATGAATAAGAATCTGGTTTCATTCTGCCTATGGCCTGAGAATCTGAGTGCATTTAAATTTAAGGAAAATGGACTGGTTTGTTTGACAGAGAAAAATAATATTATTCTATTTTATTTCCTGCTCTGATATTTCCTTGTCCTTTGCACTGATAGGAATCTATTGCTAAAGAAGATTCAAAGGATCTCAAATTAAAATATTTACACTTGTAAAGTTCTGCTACACACTCACCAGGACCAGATACAATTCTGCACAATAATGGAAAAAATAAACAGAGTGACAGCAGCATAAATAATGGGAGAAGAAAATACCTGCTATTAATCTAGCAGGGTATTATATCGAGAAAAAAAGTAAAAAATTTAAACTATCAAATGAAAAGAAGAAACAATGCAATTAACAAATGGACAAATGAATTGAATAGAATAGATAGTTATCAAAAGCACAAATGTTCATCAAAAATGTTCAGTATTCCTAGTCATCAAGGAAATGCAAATCAAAATTACACTGAAATTCCATGTCACCAAGTCAGAATGCATATCATGAAAAACAAATGATTCAAAAATATTTCAACTGAAAATTAATGTAAGATATTTTATAGACTTAAGAACAGAAATTGTGATTCACTGAAGTAGATGCAAAATGGTTTTTGACAAAGATCAACATTCCTTAATGAAAAAAGTCTGGAAGAATTTAAGGATAGAAGGAAAAGGGTAAAGGGTATGCCATTGCCAAACCTATATCCAATACATGGGGATAATCTGAAAACATTCCATTTGAAATTTGGAAAAAGAGAGGCCTCTCTAATTTTTTCATGCTATGTATCTACTTTAGTGAATCACATAATTTCTGTACTTAAGTCTATGTACTGTCTTACATTAGAGGTTTAAACATCTTTGCAACATTCAAATGAAACTACCTTTGTTATAATATATAATGTTCTCAATATGCTCTTAAACTTGATTGGAGAGAATTTTATTGAGAATTTTTGCATATATGTTCACCAAAGAGATTTTACTTTAGTTTTCTTTTCTTGCTGTGTCCTTAATCAGTTTTGACATCACAAAACCTTTGGAAAGTGACTTTGTTACTGATCCTTGCCTTTCTATTTTATAGAACAGTATAAAGAGCATTCTGTTAGCTCTTCTTTAAAGATTCTTTAATTCATCAGAGAGTTCATCTGGTTCTAAGCTGCTTTTTGTTTCTTGAAATCTTGTTATTTGCTATGAATTTATTTGTTTTTAATTCATATTGATTTAACTTTGGTAGGCCACAGGTGCTCATAAATTTATCAAATTCTTAGTTTTTTATGTGTTTTGGAATAAAACTTCAATATTACCTAATTGTAGACTGGATTTAAAAGAGGCCTGTTGTATATCCTTTCCTCCCCTCTAGATGTATTAATTTGGGCTATCTTTTTATTTTGGTTAGTTTGACTAAGGATTTAGTGGTTTTGCTTACTTAGAAGCAAGTCTTTGCTGTATTGAGTCTTTGTAGTAACTATTTCCATTTCACAGTCCTGCGCCTTTATTATTTCCATCTACCTCTTTTGGATCTGGCTTGGTCTTGTTTTACTAAGTCTTTGAGGTCCATGCCTGTGGTGGTTTGAATGAGAATGTCCCCTATAGACTCTAAGTATTTAGATATTTTGCCCCTGTTTTGGGAGGTGTTAGAAAATACGGCCTTGCTCAAGGAAGCACTTCACTGGGGCAGGCTGAGAGTTCTTGAGCCTGGTTGAATCTCCAGTCACTCTACTTCCTCTGCCTGCTTGGAGACGTGAGCAATTAGCTTCTGTGTCTACTCTACCCACTTCTGCCACCACACCTTCCTGTCATGATGGATTCTTGCCCCTTTGAACCATAAGCTAAATAGACTCTTTCCTTTATAAGTTCCTTTGTTCAATGTTTCTATCACAGCAACAGAAAAATGACTAAAACAATGCCATTATTTATATATTTGAGATGTTTTCAATTTTTAAAAATGTAAGCACACATAGATATAAAGCTTTTTCTTAAAATTTCCTTATTGTATCCTAAAAGTTTTAATGAATTGTGCTTTAATTTTCATTTGATTCAAGGGGTTTTAGTATGTCCTCTGATTTTTTTTCAAAGTTGGGTGCTGGTTATTCAAGAGTCTATTTTTCAATCTGCAAATGTTTTTATATAGTCTATGACTCTTTTGTTTTATATTTGTAGTTTTATTTCACTATGATCTCATAGAATACAAAATTATATTTCAGTGTTTTATATTTGTTAAAATTTTCTTTAGGGTCTAATATATGATCTATTTTAATGAAAATTCCATGTACTTCTTGGATAAATGTATATTCCCTAGTTTGTGGGTGAAATATTTAGTAATGCCTGTTAATTCTATTCAATTTTTGGCAGAAATTAATGCCAAATAATTTTTAGCATATATTTTTACTGAATTTTGTGCATTTCATACAATAAATATTATATTAAGACCCTCCCCATTCATCCCCCCTGCATAACTCTCACCCGGTTTCATAATTCTTTCATATATGTTGAGATCTATGGAGTCAAGCTTTTGTACCCAAATGACTCTTGGTGGAAGATCATCCACTGGAGTCTAGTCAGCCTATCTAGAACCACTCCCTTACAGAAGATCTACCCTCCCTCACCCAGCAGTCATCAGTTTCCAATAGTTCCTTAGCTAAGGTTGAAACCTGCTGCTCATTTCCCCAGTTCTATGCTGGGTTTTGTCTGATTGAGTTTTCCTGTGTCTTGTGCATCTCTCACCACTGCTGCAAGTTCATAGGAGAAAATTCCCAGAGGCCTGGAAGACTCTCTTTCCTAATATTAATGCACATACACTGATTCTTACAATCTTTCCGCCTCCTCTCTTGCAGTGGTATCTGGGAGACCTAGCTATTGATGATATTGACATATGGTGTCCATTGATGCTTGTTATATTAAATTAGAGTTCTAATATTCTGTGAGTATATGTTTAAATTGTCATATATTTTTGACTGTTTTGGTTTTTTAGATGTAGTTACAATCTTTACCATTTCATAGCAATTTTAGATCAAAATATAACCTATCAGATAATAAAATAGCTAGACTAGCTTGTTTTCAGCTTTCATTTGTTTGGTAAATCAACTTCCCTCCTTCCTCTTTCAGTCTATGAATATCTTTTAAAAATGGTTTTAATGAGACTTTATATATTCCATACAACAGTTCTTGATCAAATTTAGACCCCCTTCCCATTCATACCCCCCGCCACTGGGCCTCATGCATTCTGCCATACATATTAAGCCCCATCCAGTCAAGCATTTGTACCCAGATGTCCCTTGGTGCAAGTTCATCCACTGGAGTCTAGTCAGTCTATGTAGAGTTCTTAATAAAATTCTACACTCCATCATCCAGCAGTAATCAGTCTCCAACAGTTCCCGGGCTACAGCTGGCCCATTGCTAATTTCCCTCACTCCACTCTGGGCCCTTATCTGATTGAGTCACCACAGGTCTTGTGCTTGAAGCCACCATTGTCGCAAGTTCATATGAAGAAGATTCCAGTGGCCTAAAAGCCTGTTTACCTATGTTCATGGACAAACCCTGGTGTTTACAGTCTCTCTGCCCCCTCGTTCCTAATGGTCCCTGAGCTGTGAGTGGGTGAGGTTTAATATAGGAGTCTTATCCAAGGACAAACATTGTTTTATTCTCTAAAACTTAGCCAGTTGTGGCCTTCTGTGTGCATCACACTCTGTTGTATTAGTAAGCTTCACTGGCAAGACTTGAGGAATCTATTAGTATTCTCCCTACTCCCTGTTTTGCTATGTTCCATGAGCCTTATGTGTAGAGGTTCCACTGTAGATATGTCACTTATGAGTGGGATTCTCTCAGAGGTATATTTTCTGTATGTGACCAGATGCAAAACTGTGCAGTAACCTCCATCTGTTGCAAAAAGAAGTTCCTTTGATGAGTCGTGTAGGGTAAACTTTGTAAATATAAGGATCCGTATTTAGCATATGGTAAGAAATTCCATTTGTCTAGAGATATGACGGAGACAGGGTTTTCTCTACAATCTATGGTAATTACAGTGCTACCCATGAGTTCACTCCCATTGCGAGGGATTTAAATCATAAGATAGCTATTGATTACCTCCCATGTAACAGTGCCTCTACTGCATCAATACAGGTCACTTGCTATGCCAGTTACTATGGTTATTCACCTTTAGGGATAGTTTGGACCATTGTTTGATTTTCTCCCTTAGCATCTTGCCTAGTGTGAGAGCTAGTCTTCAGGATTCTAGGTCAGCTCCTGCTCCACTGCTCCAAGTTCTTTGTTCAAATTATGTCCTATCTTTTGCAGTAGGGTCTTATGTTTGAGATCTGGGAGATAACCAAGGGCTCTCAAAGTAGTCTGTGTTATTTTTGGAGTCTTTTGGACTACTCTGACGAACCACTAGAAGGGAAGTCTCTCCTGTCTGGCACTGTGCTCCTTGCCATACAGTCCCCAGGTACACACATAAACTAATGTTCAGAAATCATGTGTGTGCTTCTTGGGGTTTCCATTTTTTATCATAGATATGCAGTCTTTTCTCAAAAACAGGTAGTTAGATTATTGTTTAATCTTATCTGCTACTCTATTTTATTTTTCTTTAAGAATTTTACATTATTTCAATTGCAATCTATTCTCTGCACAATGAATGATAGTGCCCCATTTTTATTGGTTTGTTTATTTACCTGTTTGATTGATATTTAGTATTTTATGTTCCTTGTATATTCTAGATTTAATCCTCTGTTAGATGTGTAGTTGATAAAGATTGTTCTTGTTCTGTTAACTGTCTCTTCCCTCAGAAAATGATGTCTTTTGCTATACAGAAGCTTTTTAGTTCCATGCGGGTCTACTTGCCAGTTACGGGTCTTAATGGCTACACCTTCAGGGTTCTATTCAGAGAGTGTTCTCCTGTCTCTATGAGCTCCGTTATATTCCCTACTTTCTCCTGTGCAAGCTACAGGGAATCCGGTCTTACATTGATGTCTTTGACACAGTTGGAGTTGAGTTTTGTGCAGCGTAAGAACTAGGGGTCTGGTTTCATTCTACATATAGCTATCTAGACCGAACAACAGCTTTTGTCAAGCATTCTTTCTTTGTTCCAGAGTGTAGTTTTGCACTCTTTGTTAAAAATCAGGTGGCCATAGTTGTGTGAACTTGTATCAGGGTCCTCAGTTCTATTCTATTGACCAATGTGTCTGTTTTTATACAAATACCATTCTATTTATTTACTATGGCTCTGTAGCATAGTTTGAAATAAAGCATGGTAATACCTACAACAATTCTTTAATTTTTCACAATTCTTTGACTATTCTGAGTTTTTTGTGTTTGCATATGAAATGTAAGATATTTTCTAAAATTTTCATGAAGAATTGCATTGGAATTTTGATGGGAATTGCTTAGACTTTGTAGATTGCTTTTGGTATGATGACCATTTTCACAATATTGATCCTATGTATTCATCAGCATAGGAGGTCTTCCTATGTTCCATAATTTCTTCGGTAAATGTCTTAACATTTTTATTATATCTCTACACTCTATCTCCTCTCCAATGAATGCACTGATACAAAGGGGGAAAGGGGAATAATAGAATAGGAAGAATTAAATGGGGTTAGGAATGGGACTGTGGGAAATAGGAGAGATTATGGGGAGGAAGAATTATCACTAAATGCTTTTAGAAGGGGCTAGAGAGATGGTTCAGTGGTTAAGAGCACTGGCAGCTGTTGCAAAGGACTCAGGTTCAAATCCTACCCCAATGTGGTAGTTAACCTCCATCCTTAACTCCAATTCCAGGAAATATAATGCTCTCTTCTGTTCTCCACTGGAACTGCATGATACAGGTGCATTCACATCTATGCAGCCATAGCACTCACACACATAAAATAAAAACAATTTTTTTAAGTTAAAAAATGCCTTTAGAAATAGCCATACAGAAACCTCCCACTATAAAGACTCTTAAAGTATATATTATGAACTGAGATTAAAAGAAGTTACCTTACAACAAGTGGGCATTGCTCCTAGACATTGCTACTAGACACTTTAGACTAGCAAACAAAGTATAATGCCAGGAATGGACTGCTGACCACTCATCCCATAGACATTCAAACAATACTAGCCATTGCCTTTGCTTTTGGTTACCCACCAGAACTTAATGATAAGCCCCTATTCGTGAAGATACTACATATAAATACTATAGAATAAACAAGAAGAAATCAAGCTGAAATTGTCTTCAAAACTTTATCTCTACTGACTAGTTTTCATGGCACTGGAAGATGGTATGCATGCTAAGGGAAGAGAAAGTCATTAATATTACAGGTGTGAGTCCTGTGAGCTAAAGTAACTAGCCTGGGAGATATGCTTCTGGTGCAATAGTGGAATGAACATTATAGGAGTAAGCAACCACTTTCCCATCGGAATTAAAGTTCCTTTCATAAAATGGAGCCCATATCTGCCATTGATTATCAAGCCTTGAAACATGACGTGACAGGCCATGGGACAGAGCCTAATACTATTATTCTGTTAAATAAAGCATTAAACTGACTCCTAATAACTTATTGTTGGGTCCATAGATTAATGTATCTCTCAACTCTAACCAGAGAAGCTTCCTTATGCACCAGATGATGATTAATACAGAGAAGCAAAATCAGCCAACATACAGAGAATAAGAGGCTACAGACTACTGTTGCTAAAATTCCTTCTGGGAGGTGTGAACAAAGGATGGCCCCTTCTCCCTTGGTTCCTACTGCCAACTTCTCTAAAGCCTAACTTCTCCAAGCTGAAGTCTGGGAAGCCAGAGAGTTTATTTAGGCTTACTTACATAGCAATAGATGGGGGTTACTTAAAAGAGTGTGGGTGCTCCCCTCCCTAAACCCAAGCTGGAAAATCTCCATCCAAGCTGGATGTGACTGCCCAGCAGCTATACAGTATAACAGCATCTCCCTCTTGGCTTCCTCCACTTAGATCCCCTTAGTCCTTCCCTCTTTTGGCTTGTTGGTTGGGAGACATGGCTGAATTTGCCTGCCCCTCCTTTCTTGTGGAATGTACCAGTCAACAAATTTTGTTATGAAGATCCTAGGCAAGCCCAAACCAGTGCAACCCAGCTTGGGAAGAAGGCATGTGATGTCCATGTTCTGTCTTTTGGAAGACAGTTCTATGCTATACATTGTTAGTCCCTGAGTAAGACACCTATATCAAAGTTCCATCTCCTAAAGCTCAGAGATCATTACAGATGAGGGGATAGAAATATTGTAAGAGCCAAAAGTAGTGAATGACCACAAGGAAATAGTTTTCCAGACAACTGGACAGTTACTCTTATGAATTCACAGCAATAGTGACAGCATGCACAAGTCTCACATATCCTCAAGCCAGACAGAAACCCATCATGGACATAGGGAGCTGAGTAAGAAATCTCAATTCTACCTGAGAAACTATTGGCAACTAATGTCTTCTGGGAGTGGAAGAGTCACTCTCATTTTAGGGTGAGAAACTTTGTAGATTGACCAGATCAAATGGACAGACCCATACCCAAAGGGCATTTAGAGACATAGGTTTTACTCTCTAGGCCTCAATATACATAGACATATATGTATATGTAGATATATACATATATATATATATATATCTACATATACATGTACATGAAATTGTCTGAGGCTGTTGGGGACCTCAGAATGGGGAGAGAATATAAATTTAATCAAAATATATCATATGAAATTTACAAAAATTCAATAATTTTTTTGAAAAATACATAATTTGGATTTGACTCATGCATGCTCTATATATGTTTGGAAAATCACCATGAACCTTATAACATACATGAAAAATAAATAAATAATAGTAAAAATTTATTATACAAGTCTGTCATTTCCTTGATAAGGTTTATTCCAATATTTTGAGGATATTGTGAATGGGATTTCTTATTGCACTTGTTAAGATGTCAAGCACTTTAAGGAACAGGAATGAAGCGAGAGCACATCTTTGGTGCATGCCTGATTTTAGTGGAAATGTTTTGAGGTTTTCTCCATTTAGCATGATGTTGACTACAGGATTTTTGTATACTACCTTTATTATGTTCAGATAAGTCCAATGCATCCTTGGGTTCTCCAGGACTTTTGTCAAGAACTGATGCAGGATTTTGTCAAAGAATTTTTCAGCATCTTGTAAGATGATCATGTGGTTTCTGTATTTGAATCCACTAATTTGGCAGATACTATTTATTCACTTAATTATAGGAAATCATCTCTGCATCTATGGAAGGAGACTGATTTGTTCGGAGTTTGTAATCTTTTACTGTGTTTTTGTGTTTGATTTTCAAGTATTTTATTGAGATTTTTTTTTGTCCTGTATTCGTCAGAGAGATTGGCATAAAATTTTCTTTTTTGTTGGATCTTTGCCTGGCTTTGGTATCATGGTAATACTGACTTCATAGAAAGAAATTGAAAGTGTTCATTCTTTTTATGTTTTATGAAATAGTTCTAGAAGTCTTGATATTAGTTCCTCTTTCAAGGTCAAACAGAATCCTTTGCTGTAACCATTCAGTCCTGGTCTCCTTTTTTTCAGAGATTTTTATTTATTTCTTATCATGATTGTTCTTATGGGTCTATTTAAGTTTTTACTTCATCATGACTTAATTTTTGTAGGTCATACGTATTTAGAAATGTGTCCATTTCCTTTAGATTTTCCAATTTAGTGGAATACAGATTTTTAAAATATGTCCTTATGAACTTCTCAGTTTCCTCTGAGCCTGTTGTAATGATTCCCTTTACATCTTTTTAAAGGTATTTTATTAGAGGAAATTATCCAATGGTTGTCTTACACAAAACCAAAGTTTCCTAGGGATAGAAAACATGATTTACCTGTGATTACAGCTCCAGGACAGACTGGCAAAAGTCGGGGTATGTATACTCAAAATAACTTGTATTATTAAGAAGGTCCAGTGTAAATACAGAACTGTACCAGCTTCTGCTTCTACTCACAGTAGTTTTAAAACAATTCTCATCCATCCAGAGAGAGGGAAGTCCACGGTTTGTGATATCCCAAGTAGAGCCCATCCTAAGCAACCCAGCTCACTGGAGCTCTCTGGAGAAATTTGCCAAGCATGTATGATTCTCTTAATTTAGGTTCCCTCTGTGTCTTTTGGATGCTTTGGCTAAACATTTGTCAGTCTTGTAAATCTTTTCAAAGAACCAATTTTCATTTACTTATTCTTTATGTTGTTTGTGTTGTGTTTTATTAATCCTGATTTTGATAATCTCTTTTCATCTACTCTTTGTGGAAGTTTTTTGTTCTTGTTGAAGGCCTTCAAATACATGTTTAAGAAATTGATATGAAATCTCTCTTTGCTAAATTTATTTTCCACATCTTGGCAGGTGAGGTTTGGACAATCTGCAGAATAAAAAGGAAACTAATCTTCCACTTAAAAGGATTAATATATTTAAGTTGACTCACAAAGTTATTGTTTGAACAAATTACCCATGCCAGCCGTCATAGCTTTGGCAGAGTCTGGCCACCTCCCATCCTGTTCCCATCCTGAGTTCAGTTTCCACTCACGCTATTCTGGGGCCTCAGGGACCTGGAACACTACCATCTGAGTTGCTGGCTCTCTGTGCACCTGGGGCCGTGGCACTTTCCTTCTGTGTGGCTTTGGGTATTCTCTGGCTGGCAGCTTGGTACCCCTTGCTGCTGCTAGCCACCATATTTTTCCCCATCTCCCCACCTTCCTGCCCCTTTATTTGTCAGAGGGTGGGACTTGCCATTGAATGAACCAATAGTAAAAATTCAGAAAGAAATATATATCTACTCTACACTCCTGTTTTTTGAAGTAGGTACTTAGGACTACAAACTTTCCTCTTAACATTGCCTTCATTGTTTCCCAAATATTTGTATTTTATTTTCATTTTATGCAATTCTAGGAATTTTAAATTTTCCTCTGTGATTTCCCTCTTGATTCAATTCTCTTTCAATATTGTGTTGTTTCATTTTCATGAGTTTGTGTACTTTCTGTTGCTGTCGGTATCCAACTTTATTCCTTTGTGATATGATTAAATGCAGGAGATTATTTCAATATTCCTATATTTGTAGAGACTTGCTTTGTGTCCTACTATGTGAACGATTTTGGAGAAATTTCCATTGGCTGCTGAGGAAAAAAGGGTGTTCTTTAGTGTTTAGATGGAATGTTCTGAGAATGTCTGATATGTTTGATTTATAATGAAACTTAATTCCTAAATTTCTCTGTTTTGTTTCTGCTAAAAGAACTATTTGTGATGGTGGGGTATTAAAGTCAACCACTGTCACTCTTTTGGAATCAGTCTGTGGTTTTAGGTCTAACACTGTTACTTGTATGAAGCTGGGTGTTCCTGTATTTGATACATAAATAACCTCTTCGTGGATTTTTCCCTTTAATGAACATGAAATTTCCTTCATTATCTCATCTAACTAGTTTTGGTTTGAAGCCTATTGTGTCAGATATTATAATAGCTACACATGCTTGTTTCCTGGCTCCATTTGCTTAGAATAGCATTTTCTATCTTTTTACCCTAGGGGATGTTTATCATTGACGGTCAAGTGTGCTTCTTGAAGGCACCAAGAAGATTTTGATCCTGGTTTCTAAACTCTTTTTTTAATTGAGGAATTGAGACTGTTGATGTTGAGTGGTATTATTAGCAATGTTTATTAATTCATGCTATCCTTGTTCTTGTGGGTTTTTTTCTTAGACCTCTCTTGGTTATGTTTTGGAATTGTTTATTCCTTGTGCAAAATTTATCTTCTCTTCCTATTTGTTTACTGTTCTGTATTCCTCTTTCACCTTGATAAGTAATATTTTGCTTCTTTTTGAAAGATTGCTTTCTATGATTTTTAAAAATATTTTCTATCTTTTACCTGGATATCTTCTCCTTCTTCTATACCTATGATTCATAAGTTTAGTCTTTTAAAATTGTCCCAGAGTTCCTACATGTTCAATTCCTAAGTTTCTTTAGATTTAACATTTTCTTTGAGCAATCAATTTCTCTACTTTGTTTTTGATATCTGATATTCTCTCTTTTAATTAAGCCAATCTATCGGTAAGGCCTTCCTTTGAGATTTCTGATTTTTGCTTGATTTGCTGAGTTTTGCCTTTTGAGTTTTAACTCAGTTTGCCTTTTCTTCAGAGTCTAAATCTTTATTAATTTCTAATTTATTCTATAATCATTTTATTTATTTCATTCAACATTTTGCTTCCATTTTTTTGGTCTTCACTCAGTCATTTAGTCATATCCTCTTTTATTTCTTGGAGTCTATTTATAATTGTTAATTTAAAATCATTGTATTATGTACCAGCTAAGTTGTTTTTCTCTGGAAACCTTACAATGTACATGTTAGTTTCTCAGGAGACATATTATCTTGGTTGTTCTTGTTCTTTGTGTTTTTGAAATGGGAAGTCATCATCTGGAGTCATGTCCTTTGTGGTGTTTCTTGATATGGATATCTGATTTCACTTTTGTTGAGTGGGTTTTTTGATCATTGTTAGTTACTATCTCAACTAGTCAGATTATAAACCTGATTGGTGTTCAGATTTGGGGCCACTTTATGCTCCTGAGTTGGGCTCCATGGGTTCCTGGAGCTGTGCAGAGTCAGAGTGGCTCCTAAGCCAGAAAGCAGGTGGACTGGGTCTGGAAGAACTCACTTGCAAGTGTGGGATGGTGAGGAGTAAGTGGAAAGACTAGGATCTAGAAAACTTGAGAGGCTCAGTGGCTGTGCAGCCTATACATCCTCCACTAGGCCTGGGAGTATGGAGTCATGGAATGGAGAAAGCAGGCTTCATCTGACTAACTCCCGTTAGACCAGTAGTTTAAAATGGTGGAGAAGGAGAGTGATGGTTACTGCCTGAAAAACTCACCAGGCTCTTAACAGCTTCATAGACTGTAGGCGCCAGTTAGGCCTGGTTGTGTGGAGTGTTGGAGAGGAAGAAGGTAGGCTAGGGTCTGGGAAACTCACAGGGTGTTCAGTGGCAATGTGGCCTCATCTACATCTGCAAATGTGGAATGGTAGTGCAAAGGGAGAGAATAGGTTAGATTCTGACTGGGTTCATTCTATCTGTGTCTTTTAATTGACAAATTAAAAGCATTTACATTTAGCAACGTTCTTTAGAGAGTTCCACTAATTCTTACAACTTGTTTTTGGTTTTTCTGGTGGGTTGAATTATGGTTTGCTATTTCTGTTTTAAAATGTGTGTGTGTGTGTGCACGTACATGTACATGCTTGTGCACATGTGTATGATTTCTCTTGGAGGTCAGAAGTGTAAGTCAGATGTCCTGGAACTAGACTTACAGGCAGAGGCAGTTGTGAGCTGCATGAAGTGAGTGAAAGGATCTCAATAGCAGTCCTCTGCAAAAGTAGTAAGTACTCTTAAGTTCTGAGTCATAGCCTTGGCCCATTGGTTTGGCTTATTCTCCCATATTCTTATTAGGAATTTGCTAATTTACTGTGTTAGACTAGGTGAATTCTTAGTTTTTTCTTAATATATTCTCCTCAAATTTATTCTTTCCTGTGACCTTAATATTGAAATAGTCTTTCTTCTATTTCTGTGAGCAGGATGCTTTTAAGTATCTTCAGTAGTGCTGATTAGTCATAATGAAATTTAGTTTGTGCTTTTCTTGAAATGTCTATATCTCTGTCAGTTATAAAGACAACTTTTCTGGTTACAGAAATTTTGGTTGATAGTTATTGCTTTCAGATTTGGAATATATTAATTCATGTCTTTTTGATTTTAGGGTTTCTGTTCATAGGTCTGTTGTTGCTCTGGTGTGTTTTCCTTTAAAATTAAATCACATTTATTCCTTAATATCTTTGTTTCATATATTTGGAAACATCTTAATAATGTGTTTGGACAGGTTTTTCTTTTTTAAATTTTTATTGAGTTTTTGTGGTTTTCATACAATACAGGTTGGTAGTATGTAGATCCGTTCCCCCCAGCCTACTGATCCCTACCCAATTTAATGTATTCATATATATACATATACATACATATATATATATATATATATATATATACACATACACACACACACGTATATATGATGTCATGGCCTATAGAGTCTGATTTGTGTCCCCAAATGTCCTTCACTGTGGGTTCATTCACTGGGCCTACCAAGAGTCTCATCCCTGTAAGACACTGTCTTTTCCCCTCCCAGAAGATATTAATTCATCTGAATTTTTGTGTCATCTATGATGTCAGTAACACTTTTACAAGTGTCAGTTTTGAATTTTTCTTCCAGGACTTCAGTACTGCTGAAATCAGTAGTTATGGACTAAGTGAATTTTTCTAACAATCGTGTTGCTTTACCTTTTCATATTCTATGTTTCCATGTTATAATTTAAACATCTGTTGATTTAAAAATCTATTCTGCTTTAGTTGAGGATCTTCACTGTTAATAATTTACACTTTCAGGTACAAAAAGCACTACCACACAGAGAGGACAATAAAAAATTTGCTTTAAATAATGCTCCTGCTTACCTTTCACCCTACCTGGGAGTACCATCCTGGGAAATGTTTTTGGCTTGGCTTCAATCCATAGAAAGATAGAAGTTTCTAAGAAGTTGTGCTTTATTAGTAATGAATTCTAAGTGATACTTTCTGAGAAACTGCTTCCATCTATCTTATATTATTCTTAAAAAGAACCCACTGAGAAAATATAGTAAAATATGTAGTTAAAAGCAAAAACTTCTTCTAAACTTCTGTATAGGCTTGTTCTTGCTCTTAGTACCCCAGATCTCTAGGTCACTCTCTTAGTCCAGACCCATTCACTGCGTCCTGAATCCCCTACTCAGATCAGCTCAATTTTTCAGTCCAGTTTGTTAGAGCGTTCACAGCTTGTTCTCACCCCCAACTTTCTTCTGTTCACGCTAGACCACCATCTACCCTGGCTGTCCTCTCCTCCAATCTGCCTTGGATTTCTCTGAGCAACTTTCTTTGTTGGTAAATCTGATCCCACCACTGCCTTCCCACCCCTCTCAAATGAGCAACTCAATTCTCCCCTGCCCCACATCCTATTATTTTACAACCCTTGAGCTTTGGGCACAGGCCCACTTATGCTCTCAGCACCCCAGATCTCTGAAGTACCCTCTTAGACAAGACCTGCCCACTGTAACCTGATCCCCTGATCAGCTCAGTTTTTCAGTCTAGTTTGTTAAAGCCTTAACCCTACTCCCAAATTGCCATTGCATTCCTGAGACCAGCCTTCTACCCTGGCAGTTCCCAATCTTAACTTGCCTTTGATTCCAGAGAAGAACATTTTTCATGATAAATCTGATCCTGTTCACTGCATCTCCACTCTCATACCACTGCAGCAACTCCAAATTCCTGCACCCGACATCCTATTCTCCATCTAGCTTTGGGCAGAGGCAGACTCTTACTCTTAGCCCCCTAGATTTCTGGACTACCCTCTTACTTATAGTGGGCTATGAGCTCTCCAAATCATACCCTGCCTATCCCAATAGCTTGGTACCATTTACAGCCCCTCCTACTGCCCCAGGGCTAGGATTCTGTGTCCTTTTATAGGGTCCAATACCATTGAAGACTACCTAAAAAAACTTGAATTCAGTCTCTGCCTCAAAAATTTCCCAAATTGTGTTGTGCCTGCTGGCTAAAGCGACCCAGACCTTAAGACAGAGAGCTACAGTCATCTGATCCCTCTAATATAAAATCAAAGGAGAAAACCTGAATCTTAGACCATCTGACTTTTCATACCCAATAAGAAAATAACCAGGTCACATCAAGTATACAAACAAAATCACACCTCAGTTGAAAAAAGAAAGGCTTGAGTCCCATTTCAGAATAACAAACAACAAAGGAAATCCACATGCCAAGATCACATTGAAAAACTATTATGAAAAACCCAAATAATATATCCACAACAATCATCGCAAGGCCTATAGAATTCTACAGTGAGAACCCTATAGAAATAGGACACAGTTTAAAAGAAAAATCATAAAAATGAACAAAGAATTCAATGCATTTAAAGAATACACAAACAAATAAATCAAAGATGTAAAAGAAGATAGGGACAAACTACTTCTGACTGAATTCACAAACTAGATGAAAATATTAAAGAAAACTCAGGCGGCAATGAAGAAGTAGATGAAAATTTCAGCAAAGCATTTCAAAATGACATGAAAAAGCCACACTAATAGAATAAGTGAAATGGAAAACAAAATTTCAAGACTGATGATAAAAAATCAGAACACTGAAACAAAGATTATGAGAAAAAATTTTAAAACCCAGGAATGGATTTTGCAGGAAATGTGAGACACAATGAAAATCTAAATTTATGTATCATAGGCACAGAGGAAAGTGAAGAAAATAAGGATAATGGTATTGATAAGATTTTCAACCTGATTATAGAAGAAAATTTCCCTAAATTAAGGAAGACATGCTCATACAAATAAAAGAAGCACATAGAACATCAAACAAACAGGACCAAGAAACAAACTCTCCATGATATGTCATAGTGAAAACCCTAAACATACAAAACAGAGATTTCTGAAAACTGCAAAAGAAAAACGAGTCACATATAAAGGAAACCCCACCAGAATTACAGCTAACTTTTCAATGCACTCTATGAAAGATAGAAGAGCCTGGACCAAAGTATTCCAAGTTCTAAATGATCATAGATATCAACCTAGAATACTTTACCCAGCAAAAAATTTCCACACCATGAATAGGCTGAAAGAATTCATGTTCACAAAACCAGGCCTTCAAAGAATACTTGAAGCAATACAGAAAGTTAACAAAAGGAATAATTATTATACCTAAGGGGCAACAGAAAGAAACTAAATGAAGGTATAACTGGGGAAACACAAAGTTAGACTAAAGATGCAAACAGAATTTAAAATGACAGGAATCAATACACATCTTTAAATATTAACTTTAAATATCAATGGACTGAACTTTCTATATAAAAGACACAGGCTTGTTGAATGGATCAAGAAACAAAGTCCATCCTTTTGTTGTTTGTAAGAAACACATCTCACCTTCAAGGAGAGGCACTACCTTAAGGTGAATGGATGGAAAAAAATATATTCCAAGCAGATGATTCTAAGAAACAAGGAGAATCTGCTCTTCTAAATTCTGAAAAAAGACTTCAAACTAAAACTAATAAGAAGAGATAAAAAAGGGTCGCTTAATTCTGATCAAAGGAAAAATTAACCAAAAAGATATTATAGTTATAAACATATACGCCCCTACCTCTTGGTCACCCAACTACACAAAAACAATTAGTAAAAGAATTTAGGCCACAGATTAATCCCAACTCACTAATAGTAGAGAACTTAAAATACCCCACTGTCTCCATTAGATATGTCAAGCAGAGAATAAACAGAGAGACATCTGAACTAAATCATACCATACATGAAATGAATCTAACAGACATCTACCAAATATTCCACTCAAGTACCAAAGAATACATAATCTATTCAGCACTCCATGGAACTTTCTCCAAAATTGAAAGCATATCGTGGCACAAAACAAACATCAACAAATACAAAAAAGTTGAAATAATTCCATGAAATTCTATCAGACCACGATGCAATTAATCATAAAATCATCACCAGAAGAATCTTAGTAACTTCACAAACTTATATAGACTAAACAACATGATTCTGAATGACAAATGAGTCAAATGAGAAATTAAGAAAGAAATAAAAAATATTCCTATTGTTAAAGGAAAAGGACCATACAACCTAACAGATCTTCTGGGATATTTTAAAAGCAATCCTAAGATGGAAGTTTATAGCTCTAAGTGCTTACATTAAAAAATCAGAAAGAGCACAAATAACTGATTTAATGTTGTAAATCAAGAGTATTAAAAGACAAAAACTAATGAAACCCAAACCCAGAATAGAAGAAGAAATAACAAATTGAGAGCAGAAATTAATGAAATAGAAACAAAGAAACCAAAAAGAGGAATCAATGAATCCAAGAGCTGCTCCTTTGAAAAGATAAACAAGATAGATAGATCCTTCTCCCACTTAACCAAAAGAGGGAAAGGGCAACTCCAAATCAACAAAATCACAGATGAAATGAGAAATATCACAACAGACAAAAAACAGATACAGAATATTTTAAGGGACTTTCAAACTTATATGCTATTAAATTTGAAAACCTAAAAAATTTATATATATATATAATCATGGGAATTACCAAAATGAAACCAAGAGATCAACAGCTTATCTTGAGGTCAACCAACTGCTTCTCAATTGGTCATAGAGCCCACTCAATGTGAGGAAACTCATGTGTGGGCCTGTAAACACAGCTGAATACACATGGCTGAAGAGGTCATAGATCTTAGAGAAATCCCCAAGGCTGTCACATTCCTAGGCTAATGTAACTTCTTATTAAATGCCAAATATGTCTCCGTATATTTACAGTCAAGTATCCCCATCACCACTCATCAGCAACATATAATTCTGCATGGATTCATGCAGAATTCTACCAGATATTCATAGAACATCTATATCCAATACTATTTAAATTATTCAAAAAGATAGAACCAGAGGGAGAGCTCCCAACTTCCTTCTATGAATCCAGTATCACCCTAAAACCCAAACCAGGTAAAGATGCAACCAAAAAAGTAAAAGTATAGACCCATATAATGCAAAATGAACATAGATGCAAATCTTCTCAAAAAAATACTTGCAAACTCCATAAAGACACATATTCCGAAGGACCAGCCACCAGGATTAATTTGGTTTTATTCCAGAGATGCAGGGATGGTTCAACATACATAAGTCAATAAATGTTATAAAGCACATAAAAGAACTCAAAGATAAAATCACATGATCATCTCAGTAGATGCAGTAAATGGATGGAACTAAAAACTGTTTTGCTAAGTGAAGTAATAAATAATCGCAAAAACAAGTGGCATGTGTTCTCTCCCATTTGTGGATTCTAGCACCAAACCCTTATATGTGACTCTGTATCCTGATGTAACTGACAGAACCTGGAAAATGGAAAGGAACCAAAGAAGTAAAGGTAAATAAGGAACCTAAGAGAGAAGAATAATAGGAGACAATTGTTACTAAGGGAGAAATAGATAAAAATGGGGGCTATTTAATTGGGGAGGTTATATAAGGATCTATGGGGATAAAGAGACAGAAGGGGCTGAAGAGAGTTGAGGTCTTAGGAGACTGGTATTATCAAGGGAGAAATGGGGAAAATGGGGATATTTTAAGTGGGAAAAGCATGGAAGGAAGATTACACAGGGAAAAAGGAAGGAAGGGAGGGAGGGAGAAAGAGAGAGAGAAAGAAAGAGAGAAATAATGCCTAGCTACTTTAAAATACCAGAGGGAATGGTATTAGTCTAACAACCTAATGAAAAATTCCACATATACTATCTCTGCATGAGCCCATATCCATAGCTGAAGACTATAACAAGAAAAAGTGCCAGACAAGAGAAACCTTCCTTTGAGTTTCTGGCCAGGGTGGTCCAAGAGACTCTCAAAATTACACAGGCTACTGCCACAGCCTTAGATTGACTCCCAGAACTTGAAGGTAATATCCTTTTGTTGAAGACAGGACATACTTGGGGGAATGGATTTGGAGACATGGAGGTTAAACTGACATGGAAGCCACTTTCCCTGAAGGCTAGCTCTCATAGCTCTGGAGACCACTATGCAAGTAGCCAAAAGAGGACATCAATCCATGGCCCTACACCACATTCATGACTAAATAATCACATTGATGACTGTCACAGCATTTGACACTGGTACAGTAGTGGAATTTTTATCTGGGGGTCAATCAACACTTTCTCAATTGGTCTTAGAGCCCACTCAATGTGAGAAACTCATGTGCGGTCCTGTAATCATAACTAAATACACATGGCTGAAGAGGTGATAGATCTTAAAGAATTCTCCAAGGCTGTCATATCTTTAAGTTAATGTAACTTCTTATTAGATGCAAAATATGTATCCTTATATTTACAGTCAAATATCCTCATCACCACTCATCAAAGAAGCTTCTTTTGCATTAGACAGAGACTAATATAGAGTATCACAGCTGGTCAAACACATTGTAAGTTGCCCATTCTTAAGCAGCACATCTACAATGCTGCCTCTATACCCAAGTCTCATGCAATTCAGAACAAGGGGTAAAGAAGTGAATGAATTTCTCAACTCTCATTAATGGAGCTCCCTCATACAACAAAGTGCCTGTAACACAAAGGGTCACAAATGGCTAAAGCATGGAGATCAGAAATCTGCCAAGTGTGGGTCCATGGATAGGACTCCTATATTACATTTCACTCACACACAGCTCAATTGCCATTGCAGAAGTGGTTGTTGAAAGATTGAAAGAGCCTGTGAGGAGGTGCATGAGCATATGGAAATAGAATCTTACAAGGTCCTGAGACCCTGCTTATATGAACCTACAGCAATCATTTTGGCACGTTCAAGACACCTGGAAGCTCGGGCACACAAAAATCCAGCAAGGGACTGGGGAAATGTGTAGCAGACCCCAACCTTTGATTAAGAAATATTGGCAACTGATTACTCTTGGGTGAGGATGGGCTAATCTTTCTAAAGCGAGGGACTCCGGGTAGGCTCACTAGACGTCAGTGGATGAACCTGCACTGAAGTCATTTGGGAACACTAAGTCAGCACAGTTCACCTTAACACAGGTCAAAGAATGTATGAATTCCACTTGGGGGCTATGAGAGTGCCGGTGGGGAAAAGGGTACAAAGATGACTAAGATTGATTTTGATATTCTGTATGAAATACACAATGATTCAATAAAAATATCTTTAAAATGCAAACTTGGCCATGCATTACACACATTTTTTTACATATATCTATGTTCCGTTCATCAAACTCATGATTCAAAATACCTCTTTGCTCTTTTCCTCTCCCAGCCTGCTAGCAAGATGTGGACTGAGTGCACTGGAATGGAACAAAGAAGAATTCTAAAACACATCATTCTACTTAAATACATCTCTGCATTACCTCATTACCTGAACAATTCAACAAAAGCATGTATGTTTTCACAGAGTAGAATAAATCACCTTGTTAATTTTTCTGGCAAAAGGAAGACATGTTAGTGACTTTTCATTTTCTGTGATCCCAAGATTAATTATTTCTTTTTTTTTTTCTGTGCCTTGAAAAGCTTCCCTGTGCATTGTCATTAAATATATCTTGCTTCCCATATTCTTCTGTGGTTTGGTGGGACAGAGAACGGGGAAACAAGAAGGTCATACACCTTCCCTAATTTGGGATAACATGTCTGAATTCAGCTGTATTTCTCCATGATCATAGCACTTCTCACATGACTTCATTCTCCTCCACTTTACCTCACACTACGCTACAGTGATGACCTTCGTACTGTGATCCGTGGAGGTATCTGTCCCTGTGTTGTTGGTATGGAAGTGCAGCACTATCATAAGCTCACTGCTTTGACTCTGTCCATATTCCTAAAGTGGTTCTTGTATAAACATTTCTTCATCTACATTGAGGTGATTTCTGTTTACTGCCAATAATCTAATAATCATAGTACTTTTAATAATGCCAAATTTACATGAGCACTTAGCAAGTATAGCCATAGTGCTGCTCTTATACAATGCCGGAAGTAAGGGAACCTTACAAGAGAGTTTTGGAACATAGGTTGGATTTGATATGAAAAGTATCTTTTTGTGCTCCTATTTTAAAACATGAGCAATATTTTCTTTTAAAGAAGTAACAGTGAATAATAATTTTTGTTTATTAACTACCAGAAGTAATATTTTTCTTACTTCTACTGTTGATCATGTTATACTAGTGCTTATTCATTGAAAATAATGTTGAGTTAAATAAGGACAATTTATTTCAAGTATAGCATATATTTTGACCACATTCACCATGTACCCATACTTTTCACTCTCCCTTTTCCTCCTCTCATTAGTCTTCTTCCTTAGCTTCAATCTTCCTTGAGATGTATGTGTATGCTTGAGCTATATGTAGTTTTATATATCAAGAAAAATCTGGAATTCATAAATGAGAGAAAATGTGTTATTTGTCTTTTATGAGTCTGATTTACTTTGCTGAATATGTATATCTCCAATTGTATCCTTTTTCAAAAAAATTAGCATAACTTCATTCTTCTATAATGATGAATAAAATTCCCTTGTGTATATACTTATACATTGTCTTTATCTAATCATTTGTTGACAGACACCTTGGTTTTTGGAAGTACTTTTACAATATACATTGATGTGCAGGTTTTTCTGTGCTGTGTTAACACAGAGTACTTTAAGTAGATATCCTAGAAACCCTAACTGAATAATATGATAGTACTAATTTATTTAGGATCCTTCACACTGATTTCCCATAGTGGTTTGTCTAATTAACAATAGCATCAATAGTGTACAAGGCCTCCCCTTCACCCAAATCCTTGTGTTTGCTATGATTTGTGTTCTTTTAATTTTTTTTAAAAAAATGTTTTTATTATACATGGTTATATGAGGTCATTTTCATGCAAATATATTTTGTATTTTGAAAATATTCCTCCATATACCACATTATTCGTTCCATTCTCAACCTTCCCCTTCACACTAGTCCTGTTTTCTCAATTTCACTTCTTTTTTAGTCTTATTAATACATATTTAATAATTTTTATCTATAATTAATATAATTATCTCCAGTTGTATCATTTTCTTGCAAGCAATACAATAATTTCATTCTTATTTATGGCTGAAAACTTCCATTGTGTTTATTAACCAAGATTTCCTTAACAAATTCTCCTTGTTTGCATACCTAAGTTGTTCTACAACTTAGCTCTTGTAAATAGCACTGTAATAAACATTGATGTGCAAGTAACTTTGTCTTATGTTGGCTTGGACTGTTTGAGTGAAGTCCAAGAAGGGACAGATGATAGATGATAGATAGATAGATAGACAGATAGATAGATAGATAGATAGATAGATAGATAGACAGACAGATAGATAGATAGGAGATACTGCATCATAGATACATAGATTACATGATAGATCACATAATAGGTCTATTTTTAGTTTCTAGGGAAACCTCCATACTGATTTACATAGTGGTTGGAATAACTTACATTCCCACGACATAAGGTTCCTTTTGTCTTTATCCTTACCACTATTTATTGTTTTGTTGTTTTGTTGTTTTGTTTCATGACCGACATTATGAAGTCCAGAGAGTGATGGAATCCTAATGTAGCTTTTATTTGCATTTCTCTGATGTCTAGTGATGTTGATTATTTTCATGTGGATGTTGGTTATTTGTATTTCATCTTTTGAAAATTCACTTCATTGTCCCATTCATTGATTGTGTTTCTTCAATTCTAGTCATTTACATTTTGGAGTTATTTGTACATCCCATATATTCATATCTAGCAAATATTCTATCCCATTCTATAGCCTGTCCCATTACTCTACTAATGTTTGAATGTATATGCATACAACATGTGCATGTATGTATGTGCACCATGTGCACTCCTGGTGCCTTCTGAGGCCAGAAGAGGGGACTGGATCCCTTGGTACTGGAGTTACAAATGGTCAAGGTACCATGTGGGTACTGAAAACCAAACCTGAGTCCTCTTCAAGAGCAGAAACTGCTGAATCATCTCTTCAGGCCTGCCTTATAGGTAGTTTATTTAAGGGTTTGTCAATCTTATTTATCATTTCAAAGAACAAACTCTGTCTTTTGTAGATTCTTTGTATTGTTTGTTTCATTTTCATTTCATTAATTTCTGTTGTGATTTTAATTTTTTTCTTTTCTTCTGATTCTGGGTTTGGTTCGTTGTCTTTCCATGGTCCTAAAGTATATCATTAAGCTATTTGAGCTTTCTTTGTTTTTTTAAGGTTGACAGTTATATCTATGAACACACCACTTGATACTGTATTCATTGTATCCTATAGGTTTTGGAATGTAATATTATCACTTTCATTCACTAGTAGGAATTTTAAAATTCCCTTCTTTTAGTTCTTTGATAATCCATTAATCATTCAATTATGTGTTGTTTAAGCTCCATAAGTTTGTATATATACTGTTGTTTCTTTTGCTGTTGACATCTAGTTTTATTCCAATGTAGTCAGAAAAGTACAAATTATTTCAGTTTTCTTGTATTTAGATATTGCTTTGTGTTTTATTATGTGTTTTGTAGAGTTTCATGGGCTGCTGAGAAGTATGTTCAACTACACAATATGAAGATTATTTGCCACGAACAAATGAATTTCTTTCAAGGCATATAATGATGCCTCAGCATACTCAAATAAAGAAATGTAATATAGCACATTACTGCACTCAAAGATAAAATAACATGATCATCTCAATAGAAGCTGAATAGGTATTCATTTTCATGATAAAAGCCCTGAAGAAGCTAGGAATAGAATGAACTTGCCTCAACATAATAAAGGATATTTATCCAACAAACCAGTAAACCGGTGTTATACTAAATGAGGACAAAATCAAAGTGTTTCAGTTAAAAACAGGAATTTGTCAGAGGCTTGCACTTTTCACCACTCTTCTTCAATATAATATTTGGAGTCTTTTATGGAGCAATAAGATAGGAGAAAGAAATAAAAAGAACACTAATAAGAAAGGAAGTAGTCATAGTAATGCTCTTTGCAGATGACATGACTTATTACTGCATTGTTTTTACTTTGGTATATTTCATAATGAATTTCAGATAGGTTTCAAAAGAAAAACAGTAATAGCTACACTGGTAAAATAAGAATACAATATTAAAAGTATCCTGATTGACATTTTCTAATCTGTATTTCATTGAACTCTAATATTTAAAATATGTTAATGACATTAGTTATAAGCATAATTCTACTGTCAGATAAATCTGAAAAAGTGTATATTCATGAGTGATAAATTACATAAGGTTTCTGAATTTCTTTGATTATGTATACAAACATATATGCTTGTGTGATTAATATATATGTATATGTATGTAAAATTCTAAAACAGGGCATGATATATGAAATTTTTTCAAACATTTGAATAGAACTTTTATTTTGTAATATGACCATTATTATATTATGGGGCACCTAGGTTTCATTTTGGATATACTAACTTACTGGTAAGGAGTAAATTTAATAGGTCTTTAATGGAGAGTCACAATCTCCAATCCTACAATAGCTAGACAGTAGTGAGTGGAATATATTGGATTTGAGGCAATAGGGAATAATACTGGGTAAGGAAAACTAGGAAAGCACACATAATCTCAAGAATGCAATCATTACTTACCACAAATGAATTGTTTCCACACAAGTATATGATTTTTAAAAAACTCATAATTTACAAGCAAAAGCTAGATATAAAATTTTATGTGAATGTTCCCATTTATTTGATGCTAATGAATCACTGTAAAACATTACTCAAAGAAAAACAAAATGTCTAAAGCCTAGCTAATGCACAAAGTTCATCATTTTCTGACTTCTGGGTTATAATAACGTACACAGAGTCATGTTATATAATTTGACAGTAAGTAAAATCAGAGTAAGCTTAGTAAAAGCAAGTGAAATATAGCAAAACAAACAAACAAACAAAAACCACACAGGTTGCTGGAGCTATACAGATGTCTCAGCAGTTAAGAGCTCTTACTGTTCTTTCAAAGGACTGGAGTTCACTTCCCAGCTCACATATAGCAACCTGCAACTCCAATTTTAATGGGTCTGCTGCCTTCTTTTGGCCTCCACAGCTCCGGTATTTACATGATACAGATAAACTTATGTAATTAATTAAATCATTTAAAAATCTAAATTGCTGGGGTTGGAGAGATGGCTCATCAGTTAAGAGCACTGGCTATGGTTGCAGAGGGCCCAGGTTGGATTCCCAGTATCCATATGTTGGCTAACTCCAGTTCCAGGGATCTGACACCTTCTGACCTCTGTGGGCACTGCATGACATTGGTGAACTACATAAATGTAAGCAACATACTCATACACATAAAAATTAAAAAGTAAAAAATAAGATAAAAAATAAAATGTAGATTGCTGATTACTTATAATGCTAAATTAAGATAACCATCTATAAAACTTGAAAAAACTGTATAATAAATTATCTATCATTTAGTGAGTTGAGAGGATGATCTTCTTGAAAATGGCTTAGAAGATGCCTCAAGTTTATCCAGAATGAAGTCCCTGAAAATTTTCTTACAGTAATAATTAAGGAAGTATTAAGACCCACCACTAAGGACAGACTTTTAGCAATCATCAATGAATGTTCTCTTGAATGTAAATAATCATCAAGAAAATGATATGCTAATTTATTGGCTCAAAAATGAGGTTGATTTTAAAGTTTATACAACTTAAAAATGTAAAAATGGTACAAACATGGGCAATTCAGTGCCTAGCTACGGTTAGAAATAAGTATTTCTACAGCTCTTGTAATAGAAGGCATGTCATGTCATGTAGCTAACAATGTCCTGTTATTTGATGATCTCGGTGTGCAAGTTTCCGGTCTGTAATTATATAAAACAGTTATTAATTTTTAGAAAATGTGTGCTTAAGTATATTGTATCTTAAACTTTACTTTCTATTACATCTATCTAATTGCACTTAACTTTGTGTTAGCCAATGTTTGAGTTTCCAGTAACCCAAGCTTCTTAGAGTTCAGATATATTAGGGATCTAATATGAATAGGTATGAAACTTTAGTGAATAAGCATGAACCTAGTTTTGGGATTTACTAGCTCTTTCAAATTTGACAAATTAGATAAATATACTAAATCTCTCAAGTAAAAATAACCACATTATCTTCATATAATTGCTTAATTTGGTGATAAAATGTTGTCATCGTGCATAATAAATGTATTGTACGAGGTATTTCATTTACCCTTCTGATTTCACTTTCCTCTAGAAGAAAAGTAAGAACAAACCTCTTAAAATCAAGCTAAGCCTTCAATTCCAGAATGAGAATAAGTCAATTCCAAATAAAAATAGTGCATGCCTATAGGAAAAGTAGACAGAGAAATCAGAATAAACTAACCTAATTCAAATAAATTTTAAACTTGGAAGTATTTTGGTAGTGATTACCCTCTCTTCTTATCCTTCCAGAAGATCATGTTATTTATATTATCATAAAGTTTATTTTGTATTAAGATGAAATCTATTGTGTTTTTTGTTAGGGCCCTCCTAATTTTACTTTTGTTTGTAATATTTTGTCAGATTTCTGAATATTCACTCACTACTATAAACTTCCTATACCTAAACTAAATCTAGTTTCTTTACTTGTTCTTCACATAGTGATATTCCCTATTACTTTGTATTCCTATTTTTTAAAACTAAATTAAATGACAATAACGTATTATACTAATCATTTAGAAGCAAGTTAATAGAGAAAACTGAAATGTGCATAATGGTTCTCTTGAGTGTTTTTTGAATGATAACATATGCCTATGAAGGGCAACACTCCATAGAATGAAACTAATGTTTTCTGATGCTATGATAAAGCACTAACCAAAAACAACTTGGAGAGGAAAGGGTTTATTTTATCTTACAATTCTCAGGTCATAATCTATCACTGAGAGAAATGAGAGCAGGAACTCAAGGCAACAGCCCGAAGGTAGAAACTGAAACAGAAACCCTACAGAAATAGTGTTTACTGGTCCATAGTTACCTATTTTATACAACCCAGATCCATATTCTTAGGTATGGTCCAACCCACAGTGGGCCAAGTCCTCCTTCAACAATTAGAAAACAGTTCCACACAGACAGGCAGACGGGCCAATATGATCGAGGAAATTCCTCTATTGTTTTTCTCTCTTCCTAAGTATCTCTGGTTTGTGTTAAGGTGACAGAACCTAAACCCTAACCAATACAAAGAGGAACATAGCAACTGTGAACTAAAGGTTTCCAAAATTCAAAAAAAAAAAGACTTGAGAATGTTCAGGTTGCCACAAGTGTTTTTGAAGTCTTCAGTATTTAGCTAATGGATCAGATCTAGAACCCAGAAGGTCATGCCTTAGTAGTAGAGCTAGTACAAATTTACTCGAATTTTTCATGAAAAGTACCAAAGGTATAAATTGAACCATAACTAAGTAACTACCAGAAAAAAAGGTCAAAAACCAAATTCTAACATTAAAGGAAATGCAATACACAGCATTGGAAACTCATTAAAACTTATGTTTTTGGTGGTGACATCATCAATATGGAAGAGTACAGTGCTCCACAGCTCCATTACTAAACAAAAGCAGTTATGCTAGCAAATTATTAGAATAAGCTTTTACAGAGCTCTTCAATCTAGGAAAAGTTGAAAAAATACAGGGAAGCTTAATGCAGAAAGAAGCATCTATATTTCAGTAAGAAAACACTGCAGCATTTAAAAATTTCCACTTAGTCTCCACTACTCAGATCAACACAACCTCTAAAGATTTCAGTCTGTAATACAAATGCAGACTGATAGTACCATAGACAGAAATGTGAACCTATTCTCAAAGAATTGTGATTGCATATTTTGATTTGTCCAGAAGATACTTTAGGTGCCAACATGAGGATCAGATTGCCACTCAATTTTGAGTGCTTATAGAAGTGGAGATTTTGTCACACACACACACACACACACACATACACACACACAATAGATGATAGATAGATACATAGATACATAGATAGATACATAGATGGATTATGATAGATAAAAGATAGATACATAGATAGATGATGATAGATAGATGATGATAGATAGATGATGATAGATGATGATGATAGATAGATAGATGATAGATAGATAGATAGATAGATAGATGATGAAGCTTCAAAATTACCACATATGATCAGGGAATATATAACCAAAGACTAGAGAAGGCTACGTTTTAATACAGAGAGCTAGATGAATGTTCATGAACAGCATAATTAATTTTCACATCTAGTTACTGTTCATGACCATTGCAAACAAAAATGGAAAACTAAGGTAGAGCTCAAAATAGCCTAACTAAGCCTAAGTTTTGTTTTGATTTTTGTTTAGTTCCAAGTATTTAAAGGTACTACAAAAACTTAGCTGACTGCAAATCTAGACACAGACTTCACCGAGCAAATATAGTAAATTAAGTACTAACAAGGAAATGTTTTTGAAATCACAGAATAAGCAATAGCAGTTCATAAGTAAAAACATCAAAACATGGAGAAGGGACAGAATTTGATTTGCATATTTAGCAGAGCTCCAATTCATTATACTCTGTTCTTTGCATATATTCTGAGGATAATTCAAGTTTAATTTAATCTTTGCTTGTTTCTTAATACATAATCTCTTTCCTTCCTTTGGATTCTCTTTAAAACTTTTCCTTTAATTTTTTTTCAGTTGTTTGAAAATGATATATCTATAGGTAATATATTTCAGAATCACTATATTCTCAATGTTTGAATCTTCTTCAAATTCCTATGCTGATAGATCACAAATCTATGAGTATAATAATAAACTATTAAGAATCAGTTTAATACTATGTCTATTTAACATAATAAAATAGGATCTCACCTAGGGTTTATGACTTATTTAAGCACAAATTCTTGGCCTTAATAATGGTGGAAATATGGATTGTATTGTGTGTAGCAAGCCTTAAGTTCAATCAGAATGTGCTTTTGTCAATATGACACAATCTGAATGTAGTCAAATCAGGACTCCATCCTACATCAAAAAAAAAAAAAACCTCAAAATCTCTTAAAGTTGAAACATGCAAGCAAATTGATCACCAAACATGCAAAATGTCTACTCATTTCATCAAATAAAATATATCAGTGGAAAGTCAGCATATGAAAAGTTGCTCATTGCCATATGTCCTTTAAGTATTATAAATAAAAACACCTAAGAGATAACATTACACATCTGTATTCCTTAATAATGGGCACTCAAAGTGATGCACACTTTGGAAAATCTTGTGGCAGTTTCTTGCAAAATTAAATATCCTTGAAATATATTACCCATAAATGAACTCATTTACATTAAAGCATATATGTATAAGATTACAGTAGTTTTACTCATAATTGTAGCTATCATTCAAAAGATAAATGGGTGAACAATATGTAGTATAATCATACAATCTAATATTGTTATGTATTACAAAGAAGTAAACTATTAACCTGGGGAAAAAATCTTTAAGGAACCATCAATGGCTATGTCTAAGTAAAAGAAACTAATTAGAAAAGATGTGTGCTGTATAATTTTAAGTCTATGACATTTTGGAAAATACAAAACTATAAATATAGTAAAAATATCAGTAATTTCCATGAATTCATGTAGCAGTAAAAAGAGTAATCCCATCATAAATTATGTACTTTGGTTAATACTGATGTAGCAATAAGAGTCTATAGCCATCCTACCCTGAATACACCAACTCTCCTCTAATGTAGCAATATCAATGAAGGTATCAACAATAATATATCTTTCGGCTATTTGATTGAGGCACTTAAAATTCCTTAAGGACATTAAGATGTTCTATATGAAATACACAAAAAGTCAATAAAATTTTCACAAAAAGAAAGCACAGAATTTCCCTGTTCCCTCTGACACTATTCTGTTTTATCTATTATATCTTCCATTAATACAATAAATTTTGATGCAGTTTATGATTTTTTATTATTGATCCTCAGTTATGGATGGAGCTTCTTGCATTTCTCACTATAGCCTGGTCAACCTAGTTAATGAGACAATTTCCCCTTCTTGGCAGTCATTCCTCCTTGTCAGTAGTTCCTCAAATAGCACTGAAGGGCATTTGGAGACAACAATCTGATTCTATAGGCATATATATGGTAGAGTACAGGAATTTCTCAGGGGTTAGAAAGGGGGTTGAAGTTATGTGGTAGTATCTAAGTATGATCAAAACATTATAAAATATATTGGATAAAATTCACGAAAAATTAAAAAAATATTTCTCAGCCATTCGCATCTCATCACTGACAGATCTCTTTAGTTCCTTGAACCATTTTTCAGTTGTGTTGTTTGTTTATTTAATGTTAGGTTTTTTGGTTCTTTGTATGTTCTAGATACTAATCCTCTGTCAGATGTATAACTGGTAGAAACTTGTTCCTATTCTGTAAGCTGCATCTTCACTCATATTATGTACTTTTGGGTATTCAGAAGCTTTTTAGTTTCATGAGGTGCCATTTGTGTATTGTTGGTTTTAGTTCCTGAACTATCCGAATTTATTCCCATCTTTCTTCTCTATCAGCTAAAGAGTTTTAGATCTTATGTTGAGGCTCTTGATCCATTTGGAGTTGAGTTATGTACAGATTGAGAAATAAGGATCTAGTTTCATTCTTCTAGGTATAGCTATCCTACTTGAACAGCACAATATACTGAAGACACTGTTTATTATCCTATGTATATTTTTTGTCATTTTCTAAAAAATCAGGTGGCTGTAACTACATCGACTTAGGTTAGAATTAAGTTTGAATTTTAATGTGAATTTCATTGGATCTATACATTGCTTTTGGTGGGAAGGCCATTTTTATATTGATTCTACCAATCTACGAAGATGAGCTTTCTTTCCACTTTCTGTTATTTTCTTTAATTTGTTTATTCAATGTCTTAAAGTTTTTATTAAACAAGGTTTTCACCTTCTTGGATAGATTGCTTTTATTTGGGGTCTACTGTGAATGGGATTGTTTCCCTGGTTTCTTTCTCAGTATGTTTGGTATTGATAAATAGGAAAACTACTGATTTTAGTGTGTTAGTTGATAGCCTGCTACTTTGCTGAAAATGTTTATCAGCTCTGAGTTTTCTGGTGAAGTCTTCAGTATCATTTATTTATAGAATCACATCTTCTGCAAATAAGGATATTTTGAATTCATCCTTTCCAGTTTGCATTCCCTTTATCTCTTTAATTTATCTTATTACTCTAGCTAAAATTAAATGTAGAAACAGAAAAAGATTATTGACTTAGGTCTTGGAAATGATATTTTGAATGACACTAAAGGTAGAGGCAATAAAAGTAAAAGTAAACATGAAATTTCATTGAGCCAAAATGCTTCATTATTGCAAAGGAAGCAATGTACATAACTGAAGGGAAACCTATAAAATGGGAGAATGTATTTATAGATGATATGCCTCATAAAGGGTAAAGATACAAAATGTATAAGAAACTCATAGAACTCAATAGCAATTCCGCCATAAAAATAACACCCTCTGTTGCAACTGGGATTGATGGTACAAACCTATAATCCCAGCACTTAGGAGGTGGAAGCAAGTTCATCAAAAGTTTAAGGCCAACCTTGGCAATATGGTGAGCTCAAGACCAGTCAAAGTAACAGAAATTTTCCAAACAAGAAGCACAATTGACAAATATATCTATTGTATTATGCTCAGCATCACTAATCATTAGGGAAATGCAAATAACAAATGACAGGATAAGCTCACGCTTAAGATAGCTAGTACCAAAAAATAAGGGATAATGATGGGGAGGGGGCTACAGAAGTGACTCAGCAGTTGTGAGTGCTTAATTCTATTCTAGGGATCCCAGAATTGCTTTCCAGCATGTGTATAGCGACTGGCAGCCATTTGTAGCTCTATTTCTGGGGAATCTGACACTCTTTTCAGGCCTCTGTGGATATTACACACATGGGTGACCTTATATGCATGCAGGTGGAAGAGACATACGCATAAAAATAAAACTAAGGTGTTTTTTTAAAGGAATAACAAGTAATACTTTGCAAACCTATATTTTATTAAATTTGAAAATCTAAAAGAAATGGATAAACAAATTCCCATTGGGAACCACGAAAATTAAATCAAGGAAAGATCAACAGCTTAAATAGACCCATAACAATTAAGGAAATCAAAACATTAATACAATGCCCACCAACCAAAAAAATCCCAGATCCAGACGAATTCACAGAAGATCCTTTTAAGGTACTAATACTACTTAAATTATTTAAAAAGATAGACACAGACAGAAAACTCCCAAATTCCTTCTAGGATGCCAATATTATTCTAATAGCAAAAGCAGGAAAGGACAAACCAAAAATTGAAAACTATAAGTTCATAGATCTAATAAACATAGCCAAGTGCAGAACAATGAAATTAGACCCATGCCTATCACCTTGCACAGAAGTCAACACCAAGTTGATCAAAGACCTCACTGTGAAGTCTGAAACACTAAAAATGTTAGACTACACAAGTAGCACTGTATGAGATATAGGTTCAGGAAAGGACTTTCTAAATTAGAAAACAGTTTCTCGAGATTAAGGTCCACAATTGACACATGGGACCTCATTAAACTGAAAAGCTTCTGTACAGCAATGGGAATAACTAATCAAGTGAAAAGGAAGCATACAGGGTGGGAGAAAATTCTCCCAGCTAGTAACATGACAGAGACAAACATCCAGAATAAAAGAAGTCAAAAAATAAGGAATCAAGAAAATAAATGACCCAATTAAAAATAGGTTATGAATCTAAAAAGAGAACTCTCAATAGAAGTAAAAATGGCTAAGAAATACCTTAAAATGTATTCAACAACCTTACTAAATAGGAAAATGCAAATCAAAAACCATCTTAAGATTTTCTCTAACCCCAGTCAGGCTGACTAAGATTAAGAGAACTCATGACACCAAATGCTGTGGGGATACAGGGAAAGGGGACCCTCATCCACCATTGATGAATTGCAAACTGGCACAACCACTACGCAAAGCAATATGGAGAACTCTTAAAATCTAAAAATAATCTACCATCTGATCTGCATATCACTCCTTGGCATATAACCAACAGAATCATCCTACTACAGAGATACCTGGACATTCATGTTTATTGCAGTTCTTTTCACAATAGCTAAGAAATGGAAACAACCTTATTGTCCTTGAACTAATGAATGGATAATAAAAATGTGCTACATTTACACCATGGAGTAATGACTCCGTGATAAAGAAAAATGAAATCATGAAATTTCCAGGTAAATATATAGGATTAGAATCTCTTATACTAAATGAAGGAACACAGACTCAAGAAAAAAGTGACATGCTCTCGCTCATTTGTGGATCTTAGCTTCAAATCCCTATATGTAAGTATACATCCTAATGTGACAACAGGAGTCAAGAAAATCGAAAGGAACCATGGGAATAAAGAGGAAGAAGAAGCTCTAGATGGTAGGGGGGTAGTAGGAGACAGGCATTATTAAGAGGGAAATCAGGAAAAGAGGGGTACTTTGCGGAAGGAGAGTGTGTGTTATATATGTGCAGTAAGAGATGATATAAGTAATGCCTAGAGGATGTGAAAAAAGAGGGAAATATATTAGTTTCAAATCCTACTGAAAAATATACAATGAACATATGAGTACATGTGTATAGTTTACGTATACATAACAAAAAACAGTGTAAGCAGGAGAAACCTCCCTTGAATCTTTGGTCAGGGTAGTCCAAGAGACACCAACAAATACACAGGTTTGTTACAGCCCTTGATTGCTGCCCAGAACTTGAAGGTTCTCCCTATTGTGGAAAATAAGCCACACTTCAGACACAGGACTTGGAACAATCAAGCTGGAGCTGACCTGGAATTCTTCTCCCTGAAGATGAGCTTTAAGGTTATCAGAAGATACTATACAAGCTAGCAAGAGGGGAAAAATCAATAATTAGTTGTACCCAGCTTTGAAGTCTAATAAAAAATGATTGGCCTAGCAAAGTATCACTATTGGTGAAGATGTCATAGATCCTACAGAAAAATCGCCTTTGCTACATCCCTAGACCAATGTAATTTCTGACTTTATTCTAAATATGAATTCTGATATATACAGACAATTGTGCATCAAAGAATTTTCTTTTTGCAACATATGGAAACTATTACAGAGTTCCAGAACTGGACAAATGCAGAGAATAAGTACCTGTGAGATGCTTAACCCTAAGAGACATACCCTCAGTGCAACCTCTATGCATAGGATGAAGGTATCCCTCAAATCTCAACAGAGAAGTTTCCTCATGCAGCAGATGGTGATTAACATAGAAGCCCCAACTACCGATGTACAGGGACCAAGAATCTGAAGAACATTTATTCTAGATTAGGACATCTGTTTCAAACCTCTGGCCCCCAGGTTTCAGGGCTCATTAAGGAGGAGGAGGTGAAAAGATTGTGAGAGTCAGAAGGGGTGGATGCCCATTAGAAAACAGAGTCTTCCAGACAGGTGTTCAGTTAAACATATGAAAGCCACAGCAATGATGATAGCAGAAGTTCTATGCAAGGTCAAACCAGGCAAAATCCCAGTCCAGACATGGGGAAGTGGGTAAGAATTCCCAACCCCACCTAAGGAACTTTTGGCAGTTGATGGTTTCTGTAAGAGGGAGAGACTGTTATAGGAATGGAATTCTTGGTGGGTTCAATGGATGGACCCACACTGAGGGACATTTGAGCACACAAATCAGACTCTTTAAACCATGTTGTATATATAACAGAGTACATTAAATTGGGTGGGGGTTACTGGGAGGGGTGCAAATGGGTACAGGGAATCTAAATATCATCAAACTATATTGTATGAAAATTGCAATAATTCAATAAAATATTTTTAAATGGGTAATGGTGTGGAGCTAAGTGAACCCTTGAAAACTATTGTTGAGAATGAAAAGTTTATGAACATTACAGAAGTTAACATGGCAGCTCACTCTAATATTAAAATGGAAATAAAATCTGGATCTTGACGGGATATGTACACCTTCATGTTCATTTCTGCATTATTCACAATAGGTAAAATATAGAAGCAACCTATGATTTATATTACTAATGAATGCATAAAGACAATGTGGTATTATTTCAATGTGTCTAAATATAATTTCCATGTATGTTATATATGAAGTCTCCTCTCTCTCTTCATCTTTTCCTTTCTCATATGATTTAAGGAGAAATTTTAAGTTCCGTGAGGTTGTTAGACTGATGTCTAGGCATCATTTGATAGTATAATCTCAAGTGCAGTTTTTGAGATAGTCTCACTCTACGTCCCATGTTTACCTTAAACTCATGATCCTTCTATCATAGACTCCTGAGTGACAAGATACCAGGTATATGCCAACATGCTCAATTTCTTTGTGGTTTTGATATGATTTTTTATTCTAGATTCAACCCCAAATTTGTTCCTGAGAGGTACAGAACAGCTGGGGGTAGGAGTTGGATAGGGAGTGGACATGGGTCTTAAAGAATCACGAGTGGTAAAGGCAACAAGAGTCAACTGATACTTTATAATAAAGGATTCTGGGAAGGTCATGCCAACATGGTTGAAAGCTATAGAGGAAGCAATGGAATCCAGGAAACATCCCTTCTTTAGTTCCTTCAGTGTTCACATGGAACTAGTTTTGGAAGCCCTCACCCATTTTCTGCCATGATGTGGGTTTAAATATAGTCTTAAAAACAGGAGACTGTTAATTTGTCATTTATTCTTGAGCAACCTAATAAAGAAATATTAATATTTCACTGAAAAAGATAAACATGGAGAAGTTGGTAGATGCCAAATAGTGACTTGCTCAGAAATTGTGTTGGAGTGTTTGCATTTTGTCCTATAAGGGCACAGAAGGGCCATTAAAGACTTCTGAGGTCAGATAATTACACTTATACTTAAAGAAATCATTATGACTGTAGGGTGAGAGATATATTCATCAGACCCAGTTGGGAATCTCTTCTGATGATCCAGATGAAAGATAATGGGGATCTATCTGGTCTAGGATAATGTGGGAATGAGTGTCAATGGTAGGAATATTTCCTAGAGAACATCAGTTTTGTTGAACTGTCAAAAGTAGGCATATAAAGAGGTGATGGAGATAAAGTTTGCTAGCTTCTGGTGATCTTCTTAATTAATATATGGGAAAGGAGAAAGTGGCTTGTGGGGAAAAAAATAATGCTTCTTCACTTATTAAATGTGATGGCTGCTTGACTATTAGATTAAGGTATTCAACAGAAAATTAATATTTAAGTCTTACAGAGGGAATGAAAATCAAGGCCAGAGCTAGAATGAGGTGAGTGATGTTCTCACCTTGAACAACACGTTTCATGGGGTTCATGAGTCCTCTGATCATAATAAAGCAATAAATTTTGAGGCAGTTGCTATTGTAGCTCAGATTGTTCTTGACCTCTTACTTCAGTTTTCCGAGAGTGCTGTGATTGTAGGTGTACCCCACTAAAATCCTTAGTGCAATATTTTAAAAGACTAACTCAATAAAAAGATCCATGAACATGGCTTTAAACAATGATTACTATCCTTATACTTCAGATTGCAATATATTTTGGCACACACTGGTGGGAATTGAAAATACAAAATGGGAAGTGGGCTGGAGAGATGACTCAACAGATAAAGAATACTGACTGCTCTCGAAGACGACCCAGGTTTGATTTCCAGTACCTATATGGTGCCTAACAACTTTCAGTAATTCCAGTTCCAGGAGAACCGAAAGCTCACTTCTCACCTCCGCAGGCACTGCACGACACAAGTACACTTACACTCATGCAGGCATTCATACACATGAAATAAAAATATTTTTAATGGAAAACAGCAAGTTTCCTTTTGCACTGTCTACTTAAATCAGCCTGACAGGTTAAGATTCTAGAAAAAAGAGACTAGATAGAATCAATTCTTCAAAATTTGAGCAAGATATACTTGAACACTCTCCTCACTCACATCAACTCTTGCACCCTAATTTGTAAATTAATCGGACTTTTCGTTGCTCAACCAGTCTGAAAAAAAAACAAATTAGATGCTGGACATTTGCCCATAGACCACAATCCTCAGTGTGAGACCCAGCTGATTAGATATGCTTATTAGGGCTCCTGAATGTCCATCTAGGATTGTCCATTACTCCTTCAACTCAAAATCAAACTGCTAATTCTGATCATAGACAGTTCACATAGGTACCACCTGCCTCTCACTAGAGGATGTTTCCATGGATTTTAATTACTTTCCAGCAACAGATTTACAATTGCATTTCTAAGAAGTGGCTAGAATAGAAAGCAGATTTTTGAAAGTGGCAAGTGAAACCATAAAGGTCTGTAATGTTATGAACTGCTGAGTAGAGCAAAATCTCTAGATTTAGGAAATATAAGGCTAGGAGAAAGATACAGCTACTAACCATGTCCACAATTTAGAGAAAGAAGGGACATTCAGGAGGGAAATTTTCCTCTAGAAATGTTTGAGTAAGTATATACATAGTTATGAAAAGTTTGAGAGGAAAAGGTGAATTTGAAATGTGAAGAAAGTACTTTGGATTGAGAGATGTTAAGGACATGCTAATCTGGAATCATGGTATGAGACAGGAGTAATCATAAATTTCTCTATGAATAACCAGGGAATTAAGTACTCTGTATACATGACGACTAATTCACAGAATTATGACCAGTAAAGAAGGAAAGACAGACAGATCTACAATTCTTGTAAATACTGGTGATCACAACACATTACTATAGGAACGATGAATTCAGGTTTTTATGAGCACAGGCTCTGTCTATATAGGTAGTGGCAGATTCTCAACTAATAGGATCTGGTCTTTTGGCATACCTTCATAGGGTCACAGTTTATAGGTGCCAATATATTAAGGTGCTGGTGCTGAATCTAAGGATCACCAACCAGAACACAAGACAGCTGGTGTACCCACGCATTTCCCTCTAGGTTGTGGCCAAATTGTCTCTTCCTTTTAAGGTGCACTTGGAAAGAATTTTCAAATTTTAACACCATACATGCCTTCTGTTAGTAAACACAGTTTTACTTCTTTGACCCTGAACTTTTCTTTTTTTCACAAGTTAGGATGCTGTTCTGGTTTGCCTTCAATTGTGGTGACAAAACGCCCTGACCAATACCAACTTGGAGAGAAAAGGGTTTATTTGGATTACATCTCTCTGGTCCCATTTCCTCATCGAGGGATCCCAAGGTAGAAAATCAGGGCAGGAACCTGGAGGCAGGAGCTAAAGAAGAGGCGATGGAGGAACTCTACTTACTGGCTTGCTCTTCTCTAGCCTGTGCTCAACTTGCATTCTTATGTAACACAGGACCACCTAGCCAGCGGTGGCACTGTCAAAGTGGGCTGGGCCCTCCCACATCACTCAACAATCAAGAAAATGCCCCACAGACATGGCCACAGGCCAGTCCAGTGGAGGACATTCCCCAATTGAGGTTCCCTCTACCCAGGTATGTCAAGTTGACACTAAAGTTATCCAGCACAGATGCCATGATAATTATCGCGAACTGAGAAATTTATTTTCTCACAGTCCCGGAGCCTGAAAGACTGTCATAAAGGTTTGACAGTGGTTGGTTACCTGTAAGTTCTCTTTCCTTGCCTTATAGATGGCTGCCATCTCTCTATGACCTGTGGCCTTTTGTTGGTACATGCTTAGGACCTAGCATAAAAAGAAAATGAGGGAAAAAGGAAGGGATGGAAAGAGAGGGGGCGGGAGGGTCCATTGAGAGGGAGAGAAAAAGAAAAACATTGAGAGACACTTTCTGTATTGACTTTTATTTTTAAAAGTTTTTAATTAATATGTCAATTAGCATACAAAATAAGAGGCTCATTATGTCATTTTCATACATGCATATCGTTGTGCTCTGATCATGTTATCTTCCTATTTCCATCTCTTGTTCCACTTTCCTTTCTACTGGCACCTTTCTTCCACCCAAATAGTCTACCTTCCATTTTCATGTTATACACACATACACACACACACACACACACACACACACACACACACAATCTACATTTCATATCACATCTCTTCTTATAAGGCACCAATGTGATGAGATCAAATTTAACATTTACTGATTTCTTAAGATCTCATTTCCAAATACAGCCATATTGGAGGTTAATACTTTGACATATGATTTTTAGGGACACAAATAATCCATTACATTTTTTATTTCACTGGTAAGAATTTACAAGATGATACTGAATAGGAATGCTAAGAGCAAATAGATATCCTTGTTTTATTCTTCATCTTACATAGAATGCATTCAGTACACATTTTTAAATCTTTATTCTTTTAAAAAATTATTGAATTTTGAAATTTTCATACAATAAATGGAATGGCATTAGATCCACCCCCATGTCCCCTTCTCTTATTCCCCATGTTCAACTTAATGTACTCTATAATATGTATATGGCCTTTCTATTTTTTGAAAATTTCATACATGAGTCCTGTATTTGCATTGTTTCCACCCCTTCTAAATTCTCTTTCAAATCTTCCCATATCCTTTACCACTCTCTCACAGTTTCTTGTTCTCTTCTTTGTTCATTGACCATCACACACACACACATACACACACACACACACACACACACATATATATACATATATACACAAATAAATAAATAGATGTAGATAGATGACAGATAAATAATAGATATAAAATTAATTGATTCCATTTAGTAGTGCTACTGTGTACATGTTTTTAAGGCTGCCCACTTAGATTAGATAGCCTCTCAGGGACATAGTTCCTGAAGAAAATTGACTCTCCCATTCTCAACATCCATGAATTGCCTGTAACTCTTAATTTGAGATGAGACCACATGAAAGTTACCTCATCCATATTGGCTGGTCTACTGTTTTGATATTAGGTATATCTTGTTTAGCTACTGTATAGTGACAATTTCATTGCTGTTCTATCGTGTTCAGAATGCATCAAGTAGTAGGAGATATTTTGTCCCTCTTGCTCATACAGTCTTTCTGCCCATTGTTCTACAATATTCCTTGAGCCTTAGATGTAGAGGTTCCACTGAAGATATATCACTTCGGGATGAGCACTTCATAGTCATTTAATCTTTGCATTTTAACCAGTTGTAGAACTCTGTAATAGTCTTCATCTGTTGCAAAAATAAACTCGTTTGATAAGTGATGAGAGCTACATTCATCTGTGGATATAAGGATATGTATTTACAATATGAAAAAATGATGATCTAGTAAAATAGTAGTGCATTCTTTTGTAGGGTCTAGAATCTCTCCAACCATGTTTACCGTACCTTGCGTGGATTTCCTCCTTTTGAATGGGTTTTAAGTCCATCTAGACAGCTATTGATTATGCCCAGAATAAAAGTGCCTCTACTCAACCAACAGATATAGTTTTCTAGGCTGGTCATTGTTGTAATTCATAGGATTTCTCCCTTATAGGGTTACACAGTACTTTTTAATACTATGGGAGCTAATCTTCCGGGAAGAGGCTTCAAAGTCAGTTCCTGGTCAACTGATTCATGGCCTATGTCTGAAATATATCATGTCTTCAGCAATATAACCTTAAAGTTCTGGGAGGCACTCAAAGGCTGTGGCAACTGCCTACATTATTTTGGGAGTCTCTTGGATTACACTGACCAACAATTTGAGAGGAAGTTTCCCTTGCCTGTTACTATGATTTCTGTTGTATAGCCTTCAGCTACACACACACACACACACACACACACACACCACATATGTGTATCTTTCAGTAGACTTATGAAATAATACATTTCCATTTTTTTACAACACCTAAGTTCTCTTTCTTTCTTTCTTTCTTTCTTTCTTTCTTTTTCTTTCTTTCTTTCTTCTGTTTTCCCCTGTATAGCCTTCTGCCCTCCCTTCGCTATTCCCAATTAACATACCCCCATGCCTCTATCCCACTATTTCTTGCTCTTGAACTCCTTCTTCCCCTCCTCTCCTATGGTTCCTTTCTATTTTCCTAGTTACTTCAGGATATATATATATATATATATATATATATATATATATATGTATGTATTTGGATCTAGGATCCAGAAATGAGGTAAAACAGGGACTGCTTGTTTTTCTGAGTCTGAGTTACCAGTTCAGTTTAGAATTTCTATTTATCTTAAAGTTATAACATTTTCTTGTTCCACCTATCACCTGACATTTTCATGATTTTAATTTTCTTAATAACTGAACAGAACTCCATTGTGTAATTGATCCACATTTTAATTATCACTCATCGGTTAGGGGACATACATTTTATAGTTATTGTGTAAAGAGCAGCAATAAACATGGCTGAGCATGAGCAGCTCATGGCTGACCATTGAGTCCTTTGGGTGTATGCTAAGGAGTAGTACACCTGGATAATATGGTAGATTTATTTTTAGTTTCCCAAGAATTGTTCCTATTGATTTCCATAGTGGCTTTACCAGTTTACAATCCTACCAGCAATGAATGACAGTTCCTCAGACCATTATCTTTCTGTGTAAAGTTAGAAGTAGATTTTCCTAGTTGCTAATGGCCATATAGTTGAAGTTACTCTATATTACTAGATTAAAGAGAGTGTTTATCATCAAATAATTAATCCAACATTTGGTACATTTGTTGAAATCATGTTTGTTGTTAATATAGTGAATTAGGTAGATTTTCAGTAAGAAATCATTTTATGTCTTGTAATGTATTTTTATTCTATTATTACATTTGTTTGCAGGGTTTTACTATTTTGATGTATAATCAAATTCAATTTATTAACACAGTTTTGAAGATTTTTGCAAATAGGTACATGGGAATATTCATGCATAGGTTTCTTTTCCTCGAATAATTTATCTTTGATACCAAACACCAACACACACACACACACACACACACACACACACACACACGATTAATATTTGAGATAACTCATGAGGAATAAAAATAAAACCTCTGGATGGATCTGGGGGCAATGTGGGACCAGGCCTCCAGCCCAGGAAGGTTCAAAGTTCAGTGCAGGTCCTGAGTTTTGACTTCAGTATGCCCCAGGTCCCCTGAGAGTTTAAGCATTGTCTCCAGTCATCTCTTAAGGGCAATGTGTGTGTGGAGTTTATTGTTTCTGGGGTTTCAGTAGTCACTGTAGAACTGGCAGTCTATATTGCTGTAGTCCTGGAGGTTATTTCAGATCTGTGGCAATGACTACTGCCCAGGGTTAGTACATAGACTTTGATGAATCTGACATTTGCTGACCTCTCCCTGGTGAGTTCACAGAGTCTTATGAGGTGACTAGGTAGTGACCCTGTCTGGTTGACTTGGGGCTTGGTGTGTGAACCCAGCTCAGGGCCTGTTGGCACACAGCCTAGAAGGGATCATCTCAGTGAACTCATTAGACAATCAAAGCCATGTACCACTAGTCCCCAAACCTAATCCTTATTCAAATATCCTTATAGGGATAATCATAAGAAATAAAATATTGAAATTATATTGGAAGAAGGGGAAGTCAAAATTGAAAGATAAACCCACTCAAACAGATGCACAAAACGTGACAGAGAAACAGAAATGAACTACTCCCCTATAAGGGAATCCAAAACTAGAGATAGCATAAATGTCTGAAAAAGAATTCAGAGACTTATTTTTAAAAGGAAGTACTGATCATATAAAAAATGAAACAAGCAGATGCATGAATTAAGGAAATCTGTACATAACCTTGTAAGACAGCCTACAAAGTTAATAGAACTATCATCAAACAAGAGGCAAAAATAAAAATATGGCGCAAAAACTCACCAAGGAGGTTAAAACATTGAAAAGGAATCAGAAATATTTGAAAAGATGTAGATGGTTAATCAAATTAAAACCATAACAGATACTATCATTATCAGACAACACTATGCAGAAAACTTAATTTCAGAGACAGAGGATACAGAAAAGACAAAAATACATGTGTATATATTTATTATATTATTATTTATTATATATTTATTAATTATATTATATATGTAATAAATTTAGGAGCATGAACTAAATTTCCATGAAGTCAAAAAGACATTCAGGAGGCCAAACCTAAGAATTCATGGTGTAGAAGAATGAGCAGAAATAGAGCAATTATAATAGATAGGCTCTTCAATAAAATCACTGCAGAAAACTTACCAAACCTAATAAAAGAAGGTGACTTCTGTCTTAGTTAACTTTCCTGTTGCTGTGATAAAACACTGACAACAACAACTTATATAAGGAAGAGTTTATTTGAGTTTGCAGTTCCAGAGGAATCAGAGTCCAGCAAAGCCAGGAGGCATAGTGGCAAGAGGTGACTGGGGCAGAAAAGGAGTGCTCAGCTCTTCAAATACTCACAGGAAGCAAAGAGCAACTGAAAATCTGACAAGGATTAAGAACTCTCCGAGCCTCCCTCCAGTGATGTGCTTCCTCTAGTAAGGCCACACCTATAAACTCCAAAACAGTGCCACCAACTGCAGACAAAGTGTCCAAAGGCCTGGGCCTTATGGAAGACATTTTCATTCAAACCATCACATTCTGCTACCTGGCCCCCATAGGATCATGACCATATAGAATGAAACATGCATTTAGTCCACCTTCAAAAGTCCCCATACTCTTTACCAGTCTCAATACTATCCAAAAGTCCAGAGACCAAAAGCCTTTTCTGAAACTGAACATATTCTCTTATTTGTAAGCCCCTATAAATGAAAAAAACAAACTACATACTTCCAACATACAATGGAACTGAATACACATTGCCATTCCAAAATGAAGGAATAAGGACATTCTAAGGAAATATTGGACCAAAACAAGACCAAAAATCAGCAAGGCAAATGCCAAATCCAGTAGCTCCATATCTAACTTCTGTTACTTAATTTCCAAAGGGTTTAGATGCCTCAAACCCTCCAGCTTTGCCACTTGTATCATACATCTCTCTCTTGGATTGGTACCACTCCCGGATGCAGCTCTCCTTGGCAGATGTCTCATGGCTCTAGCAGTTCTAACATCTTCTTGGGGTCTCCACTGCCAACCAGGCTTTACCTTCACAACTTCACACAATGGCAGTTCAGGGCTTCTTGGCCTGTCAAGGCTCTTCTTACTCTTGCCGCACGCTGCCTGGCCTCACTGGCTCTCTGAAACCACAGAGGAAGAAGCAATGTCCCCTTCAGTCTTCATGTCTCTAACAGCTGCATATGAATGACACTGCTAAGTTTGTCTGTTGGCCTGGGTTGACTCTGGCTTGCTTCATCCACCCATTAGCAGAAGTTTTTCTATGCTGTGGTTTTCTAGGGATCTAAAAATCCTCCTGCATTTTCCTTTCACAAGTTGAAGGCTTAACTTGGTGTGTTCTTTCCCTGGAGGTACTCTGCCCATTGTTTAAGTGTAAATCTCTAAAGCCTCTTTTTAAACACCTTTATCTCCTTATCAAAGAAAGTCTCTCTTGGAGACTTCTGTCTTGGATTCAACATTAATTTTCCTAGTTCTCTTTCTGATTCAAAGGATACATTCTGCATTTCAGCTACATTTGCTCTTTTTCCACTTGAGAGCTACATATTTCCATACTACCATTTCTACATTAGGCTGTCTACATTAGCAATTGCTCCATTTATTCACCCTAGTCTCAGACAAGCTCTTAGGCTTTGGGCAGAGGGTAGCCAGACTCTTTGACAAACCATTCCAGTTGATACTTAAGTCCCCATTTCCCTCTGGAACTACCTAGCTCTCTCAGTACTACTTTCCTCCAGGCTCTTACTAGAAAGGTCTGTTATAAGCTCAGCTTACAGCAATCAATACTTTCTATTCCACACTTCCAAAGTCTTCTACATTCCTCCAAAACCACACAAGGTCTGGTTCTTCACAGCCACCCCACAATCCTGTCTTAATTACCTTTTCTATTGTTATAATTTAAAACGTTGACCACAGCAACTTATAGAGGAGTTTATTTGAACTTATGGTTCCAGAGGACTCAGAGTCCAACACAACAGGGAATTATAGTGGCAAAAGATGGCCAGAGCAGAAAGAATACTCACATCTTCAAGCAGGCACAGGAAGCAGAGAGCAACTGGTAATCTGGCAAGGCTTAAGAACTCTCAAAACTTGCCCAAAGTAACTTGCTTCCTCCAGCAATACCACACCACCTTAAACCTCCCAAAACAGCACCACCGACTGGGGACAAAATGTCCAAATACTTGGAACCTATGGTGGGTATTTTCATTGAAACTTGCACAGCATCCTAAGATGAGAGTTATATACAACTCGAAATTGACATGACAAGAGAAGAAACTCAACACAGTGCATCATAGTCAGGATGTGAAATACAAAAATAAATACTCATAAAAGTGACACAAGAAAAATGTCAATACAGAGGCAGAAATATTAGAATTATCCCACACATTGCATCAGCTACCATAAAAGTCAGAGAAGCATGAAATGAAATATTTCAAGGACTCAAAGTAATTAACTGTGAACCAAAATTCTTATACCCTGAAAAGCTATCTTTTGAAATTGATGGGGAAATCAGGGTATTTCAAGACAAACACAAATTAAGACAATTTATGGCAATCAGTCATGTATTGCAGAAAATAATTAATGAATTGAATACTTTAAAGGGAGGAAGAACAAAGACATCCTCCTCCACATGAATACATTAAAGTATAAACTCCACAAAATAAAGAAACAAACAAACTAGACCCAGGAAAGAAGCATCGGTGTCAAACATAGCATTTGATATAGCAATTAGATAAGAAAAAGGCATACAGAGGATAAAAATAAGAAATAAGAGTTCAAGTTATTCTTATTTGAAATGAAAAACTCTATACTTAAAAGAGCCTATAAAATCTATGAGAAAACTTCTAGATCTAACAAGCACAATAAAGTTGCAGTACACAAAATCAATAATACATACTTATATACCAAAAATATACTCTCAGAGAGAGAAATTACAAAAAAATACTCCATTCAAAATAACAGCAAAAAATTAATTGTTTGAGAATATAGTTAACAAAAAAAGCAAAGATCTCTACAATGAAAATTTCAAGATTCTGAAAAGGGAAATCAAAGATGATATTACAGAAAGTAAAGATCTTGCATGGCAGAATTAACAGTGTGAAAATGACTATGGTACCAAGATTCATCTACAGATTTAATGTAACAACTATCAAAAGTCCAATGTTATATTTCACAGAACTAGAAAAAAATCCAAGAATTCATATGGATAGACAAAATGTACTGAGTCAAACATTATTGCAGAGTAAGAGCACAGTAGAAGCATTATAATACCCAGACTCAAATTATACTACAGAGCTATAGTGATAATGACAGCTTGTTACAAGCATAAAAACAGACAAGTAGAACAATGGAACTGAATAGAAGACCAAGAAATAAACTGATAAAGCTATGCCTACCTAATTCTTCATAAAGGATCCAAAATCGTACATTTGAAAAAAAAGATATGCTATTCAATAATTGGTGCTGGCAAAACTAGATTTCTGCCTGCAGAAGAATAAAATTACATTCACAACTTCCACCTTGTACAAAAATCAATTTGAAATGTAATATTAAATACTGAAACTCCTTAGGATTTTGGAGTACGCAAAATTTTTCTGACTATAATATCAATAGCACAGAAGTTAGCCCCTAATATCAACAGATAGCATTATATGAAACTGAAAGTTTTCTGCACAGGAAAGTATAGTATAAACAGAGTGTACAGACAGCCTGCAGAATGGGAAAAAATGTTTAGCAGCTATAATCAGAGAAGGACCTTATATGCAAAGTATACAAATATGCAAAAATTAACAAGAAAACAAAATTTCCAATCAACAAATAGGTCAGCCAATGAACTGAATAGGCAGTTTTCAGAAAAAGAAATACAAATAGCCAACAACTAGTTTAAGAAATGTTAAACATACATAGTCATTGGGAAAACGCAAATTAAAACTACTTTGGGATAATACCACCTTAACACAGTCAGAATGGCTAACGTCAAGAACACTGACAACAAATGTAAAGAATGTGGCAAAAGAGGAATCCTTATTTAGTACTGGTGGGAGTGCAAATTAATACAGCCATTTTGAAAAACATTTTGGAGGTTCCTCAAAAAAATTAAACTTAGTGGTGCCATCTGGCCTAACTAGGTATATACTCAGAGAACTCTGTACGTAAACATAGAGATATTTGTACCACCATGTTTATTACTACTCTATTCTATAGCTAGGAAATTCAAGCAAATTATTTTGCCATCAACAGATGAGGGATAATGAAAATTTGATACATATGTAAATGCAATACTATTCAGCTCTCAAGACAAATTAAATCACAAATTCATAGGAAAATAGATGGACCTAGAATATGTGATATTAAGTGAGATCACCCAGTCTCACAAACAAAAATAAATAAATAAATAAAACATGTTGAAGCTAGAGAGGTGGTTCGATGGTTAAGGGCACTGACTACTCTTTCACAGGACCTGAGTTCCAGTCTCAGCACCCACATGGCAGCTAAACAACCATTTAAAAATCCAGTTCCAGAGGATTTTGTGCCTTCTGACTTCTATGAGCATTGCATGGACATGGTACTTTTAAATATATGGAGACAAAAGACTGACATCCAAAAATAAAACTCAATGATAAAAGAATAAAAATACAAAAAGAAAAGAAAAAAACAAAAGTAAATAAAATAAAAATTATTTCATTTAAATTACATTTCTCTCATATTCAGATCCTGGTCTATAATGTACACACGTATGTATGCACACAGAGACACATGCACTCAGAGGCACATACAAAAATAAGCATAATACATGTGAGGATACTATATTTTGAAAGTAGAACAAGTTTAAAATTTAAAAACTATAGAATGCTTTTTTCATAGTGGATCTGTGATCAATTGTAAGCATATGGAAGTAGCAAGAACCATTCCTGCATTCCATAGGATTACAATATATATTATCCTTTTAAGGCAGTAATTGTGAAATTTGGGTTTTCTTTTTTTATTCCATTGACAAATGGCATTTTAAAAATTAGATATGACTAGCCATTGAATACATTATTAGCAATCACTCCATTCAGAAAAGTGATTTTTAAAAATTTATAAACTGAATTTTTCCTTTTGGTTTAAAATCATATCAAATAATCCATTTATACTGCTACATAATATGAAAATTATATTTAATATATTTATATATAATTATAATTATATTTAATATATTTAATTTGAAATTTATATTGCTATCCATAAAGTATATTTTCAAAGGTCTACTTGTTTATAAATATGAGGAAAAGAACATATATTTAGAATAAAGAAGAAATTGGGCTGTTCTCTTGATGTAGCAGAAGTAAGTTTTTGTCTAGGATCTCTGACTTCTCCGCTCTGTCTATTTGGCTATGTTGACAGTACCACACATAAGTGACCTCTCACTGAGAGGACCTTTACTCCAATTACACAACTGTTAATATCCCCCAAGATAAAAGTGCCACCACTGTAACAAAAGTGATTCTTTGTAAAGTAAGTCACTGTCTTTTAGGCTTTACAGATGGGTAGGACCATTGATTAGTTTTATCTCTTTGCAGCATGTATAGTATCCTCTGATATCATCACAGCTAGTATTCAGAGAGGTGGTATTTAGGTTAGTTCCAGCTTGATTGCTTCCAAGTCCTTGTTGCATTTATTCACAGTACTGTCCTACCTTTAAGTTCCGGGAGGTAATCAAGGGCTTTAGCAGTAACCTGTTATTTGGGGAGTCTCTTGTACTACCCTACCACCAACTCAAAAGGAGATCTCTCCCGCCTGGCACTGCTGTATTATATAGCCTTCTGCTGTACACGGGCATGCATGTGTTTATTATATGTGTGTTTTTCAGTAGGACTTTGAAACTAATACAATTCCTTCTGGGTTTTCTACAAATTATTTATCTCTTCTCCCACTCTCCTTGAGTAACCATCACAATGCCATCCACAATTAAAATACTCCCCATTTTCCTCTTAATAACAACTGACTCCTACTCTATCCTACTCTCTGGAGCTCCTTCTTCCCTTTTCTTCCCATGGTTCCTTTCCATTTTCCTGGTTCTTCTGATTATATGCATACTTGCCAGCATTTGGTGTGGTGTCATTTGCTTTCTTAATCTTTGTCATTCTGACTGGAGTTGGATGAAATTTTAAAGTAGCTTTGATTTGCATTTCCCTAATTACTAAGGCTTTAACACTTAAGGAATTTCTGAGCCACTGTTATTTCTTATTTTGAAAGCTCTCTGTTCAGATCTATAGCCCATTTTTAAATTGGTCATTTGTCTTCTTGCCTCTTTCATTTCTGAGTTTTTTGTATTGTCTGAATGTCAATCCTTTGTAAGGTGAATAGCTGGTGAAGATTTTCTCCCACTCTGTAGGCTTGTCTTCACTCGATTGGTTTTATGGGCTTTTTTGTTTTTGTTTTATTAAAACATGTTTTGTTTGGTGTTTGACCTGGGCAATAAATAAATATATAGGCACTTATATATGGAGACAAGGCAACAATCGCTACTCAGAATAATTGTATCTAGGCAATATTAGAAAATATGATAACAACAGACTTGTGTAGTTTTAAACTGACAAACTGCTCAAGAAAAGGCCTGCAAATTTAATCTTTTCATATCCAGTTTTAAAATCACAAATATTTTCCCTATACACATTGAACATCCACAAATCAAAAGGCTATCAGAGGCAGTTCAATCTTCAGTTGGCCATTAGGGTTTAAAAATACTAAAATAAGATAACTTTCTAGGTACCACCCAGGAAACAAAACACAAAAAATATTAAATCCTCTATCGCCATATTGCGGCCATAATACCACAGTAAGATAAACTGGGTGTGTGACACATTGATTTTCATTTTGCAACTAACTGAATAACATAGTAGAATATTGTTGAGATAACAGAAAATTTTGACAGTACATCTTCTTGATGACTCTTAAACTCTTGTAAATCTCATGAAAATAATTGTAATTCTGTTTCACAAAATCACTGACTCATGTATGTCAAATATCTTGACTTCTTTTGAAATGTGGAGTGAGAGAATTAATTGTCCTCAATAAGAATGGTTTCTTTATACATTTCATCAGTTGATCTAAAAGCAATGAATAATTTTGGCATCTCACATACAAGAGAGTCTTTAAATCTCTCCAGCAAATGATTAAAATCTGTCACAACTGAGGTGATTTTCAAGTTATATTACCAGTAGCTCAGACATCTTTTCTTCTCTTTGGAGACTCATGTACATGTCCCACATGCACTAAATAGGATCATAGAACTTGGTAAAATTTCACTGTTCTTTGTTTCAGTATTCCCGAAGAAGGGCTGAATAGATTCCAGAATGTTTCTTTGGCTATTATAACTATCTTTCCCTTATTTTTTTCTTTGCTACAGATTTTTCAGGCTTCCATAATCATATAAATGAAGATATTTGCCATCACCATTATGCCCAGTGACTTTATTCTTTGACAGTCAAAAGTTCTATCTCATACTTTGTCCAATCGCAGTTCCACCTCTTTGAGAATGGGAAACCCCAACAGCATCCATGTCCAAGATATTCATCCTAATTGACTTAGTCTGGCAACGGCCACCATTCATACTCCATGCATAGCAATGAACCTCACTCACTTCATGCTGGAACTCACAGTGCCACCCCAAACTCTAGCACCTCTGCCTTTTTCTCCTCCCTGCCTGTTCAAGTGCATTTTCTTTCTTTTAAAAATGGGAAACACGCTGTCAGGCAGGAGAAACTTCCCTTCTAGATTTTGGTCAGGGCAGTCCATGAGACTCCCAAAATTAAAAGGCTATTGTCACAGTCCTTGATTATGTCCCAGAACTTGAAATTAAGACTCTACTCCTGAAGATAGGATACACTTTGGACACTGAATTTTGAGCAATGGGGCTGCAAATGACCTGAATTTGATGCTGGAAGCCACATATGAGGGAGATCATACATCATTTGTTTCTCTGAGTCTGTGTTACTCACTAAGTATAACAGTTTCTAGTTCCATCCATTTACCTGCAAACTTCATGATTTCACCTTTCTTTACTTCTGAATAGAACTCCATTGTGTAAATGTAACACATTTTCTTTATCCACTCATCAGCTGAGGGACACTTAGGTTGCTTCCATCTCTTAACTATTGTGAAAAGAGCGTTCTCAAACATGAATGTACAAGTATCTTGCCATAGAATGAATCCTTTGGGTGTATGCCAAGACTTGGTATAACTGGGTCAAATGGTAACTTCATTTTGTGTTTTTAAGAGTTCTCCACACTTATTTCCATAGGCCTCTTCTGGTTAATTTTTTTGGACTGTCTTAGATATAATATTTTGTTGAGAATTTTTACATGTATATTCATTAAGGATATGGGTCTATAATTTTCTTTTTTAATTTTATCTTTACCTGGTTTTGGTATTAGAGTGATGCTGGCTTTGTAGAAGGAATTTTGGAGTTCTTCCTTTCTTTCTATCTTTTTGAATAATTTTGGAAATATTGGATGCAGATATTTTTTCATTGTCTGATAGAATTCTGCTGCGAATCCATACAGGACTGGACATTTTCGGTTGGGAGGTTTTGTATTGCTATTTCAGTTATGGATCTGTTTAAGATGTTGATCTTTTCTTGGTTTAGCTTTGGTGATTCCCATGATTTTAGATATGTATCCACTTCTTTACAGTTTTTTAATTTCTAAGGTATTCCCTTACATTCTCAATCTTTTTGTTGTCAGTTATGATGTTTCCCTTTCATGTCTGATTTTGTTTATTTGGAGTTGCTTTCTTTCTTTCTTTTGGTTAACTGGGCAAAGGGTCTATCTTTTGCTTATCTTTTCGAAGAACCAGCTTTTGGAGTCATTGACTGTGTTGTTTTCTTTGTTTCCATTTCATTAATTTCTGCTTTGATTTTTGCTATTTCTTCTTGTCTTCTGTGTTTGGGTTTCATTTGTTGTTGGTTTTAATGATTCTTGAGTTGCAATGTTAAAACATTTTTTGTGCTCTTTCTGATTTTTTAGTGTAGGCACTTAGAGCTATGAACCTCCCTCTTAAGACTGCTCTTAATATGTCCCAGAAGTTTTGTTGGGTTCTATTGTCCCTTTTGTTTATTTCCAGGAACTTTTATTTCTTTCTTAATTTATCCAATGACCCATTCCTCACTCGGGAGTGATTTTATTTTAGTCTCCATGGGTTCGTGAAGTTACTAGGGCTTCTTCCAATGCTGATTTTAGGCTTTATTACATTGTGGTATGACAAAATGCATGGAATTATTTCAATTTTTTGAATTTTTTGAAATTTGTTTTCTCCACCAGTGTATGGTCAGTTCTGGAGAAAGTTCCATGGGGTACTGAATAGAATGTGTATTCTTGGAGCTTAGGTTGAATATCCAGTATTTGTCTGTTAGGTCCATTTGTGTAAGGTATCATTTAATTCAGATGTCTCTCTGTTTATTCTTTGTTTAGTTGACCTGTCTAATGGAGACACATAAGTACTGAAGTCCCCCACTGTTAGTGAGTTGGGATTAATCTGTATCTTAAAGTCCCATAGTACTGTTTTTATGAAGTTAGGTGCACCAGTGTTTGGTGCATGTTTGTTCATGATTGTAATAACATCTTGGTTATTTGTTCATTTGATCAGAATGAAGTGACTCTCTTTACCTATTCTGATTAGTTTTAGTTTGAAGTCTATTTTATCAGATATTAGAATGGAAACTCCTGATTTCCTCTTAATTTCATTTGCTTGTAATATTTTCCCATCCTTTCACCTTAAGGCAAGGCTTGTCCTTGAAGATGAGATTGGTTTCTTGAAGACAACAAAAGGATGGATTTTATTTATTGATCTATTCAACTAGCCTATGTCTTTTGACTGGGGAGTTCAGTCCATTGATATTTAAAGTTATTATTGGAAGATGTATATTAACTGCCATCATTCTAAATTCTATTTGTATCTTTGGTCTAACTTGTGGTTCTTCAGTTAGTTTCTTTCTGTTAGTTATTCCTTTCTTTAGTTCTTTGTATTACTTCAAGAATTCTTTGAATGACTGATTTTCTGGACAGAAATTCTTTCAGCCTATTCATGTCGTGGAAAAATTTTCTTTCTCATCTAACTAACATTGATATTTTTGTTGGGTAAATTATTCCAGGTTGGCATCTATGGGCATTTAGAACTGGCAACACTTTGATCCAGGTTCTTGTGGCTTTAACAGCTTGCTTTGAAAAGTCAGCTATAATTCTGATGAGTTTTCCTTTAAATGTGACTTGTTTTTCTTTTGCAACTTTCGGAGTTCTCTCTTTGGTCTGTATGCTTTAGATTTTTACTATGATATGCTGTGGGGAGTTTTTTTTCTGGTTCTGTCTCTTTGGTATTCTACGTGCTTTTGTATTTGTATTGGTATGTCTTTCCTTAATTTTGGAAAGTTGTCTTCTACAATCAGGTTGAAGATCTGATCAATACCATTATCCTAAGATTCTTCTCCTCCTCTATGACTATCATGTATAAATTTGTTATTTTCATGTTGTTCTACATTTCCTGCATAGTCCATTCATGTGTGTGTGTTTGGGATTTTTTTAAACTTTCTCATAATCTCTGCTTGAGTGTGCCAATTCTTCAACATTACCATCCAGTCTTGATATTCTGTTTTCCATTTCATTCATTATATCAGTAAAGCTTTCTCCTGCTTTTTCAAATTAGTTTACTGAGTTTTTCACTTCATCTTTAGTTCAGTCCAAGCTTTCTTTAATATTTCTATCACTTTGTGAATCCAGTCAGAGGTTTATACCTATCTCTCTTAGTTCTTTGATTTGTTTGTGTGTTCTTAAATTCATTGAATTCTTTGATCGTGTTTATGATTGTCCTTTTAAACACTGTGTCCTGGGTTATCTCTATGGGGTTCTTGCTATAGAACTCTTCTGTAGGACTGTTGATATTTGGTGGGAACATATTACATGGGTTTTTCATATGATTATTTTTGCTGTGATCTTGGCATGTGAATTTCTTTTGTTGTTTGTGAGTCTAATGTGAGAATCAAGCCTTCCTTTGTTCAGTTGAAGTCTGATTCTGTTAGTATACTTGATGTGACTTGGCTGTTTCCTTACTGGGTATGCAAAACTGGTCAGTCAAGGCTTCAAGTTCTCTCTTTTGGTTTTGAATCAGAGGAATGAGATGGCTCTAGTTCAGCCACTTCAAAGTTGCCTTGAGTCACAGAAATGTGAGATCAGATGTTCTCAGGCTTGCTCTTAAGGTCTGGGCCCCTTTAGCCAGCAGGCATAGCACAATTTGGGAAAATTGTTAAGCAGAGCCTGAATTCAGACTTCTCAGGCAGTCTGCAAATGTCTGGGCCCCAGGGAAAAAGGCAAGGAAGAAGGTTGCTCACAGAAATCCAAGGCAACAGGAGATCTCTTTTTAACTTTTGTGGAAACTCCACACTAGTTTCCATGATGGATGGACCAGTTTGCACTCCCACAAACATTGAATAAGTATTCCTATTTTCCCTCATCCTTGCCAGCATTTGTCATTGCTCATTTTGGTGTTGTTTTGTTTTTTGATCTTAACCATTCTCACTGGGGTATGATGAAAACTCAAAAGTAGTTTGAATTTGCGCTCCCCGATGGCTAAAGATGTTGAACATTTTAAAAACATCTCTGGGACATTTGTATTTCATCATCTGAAAATTCTTTGTTTAGTATCTGGCACCAATTTTTATTTTAGTTGCTTGCAATTTTATGTGTTATTTTTTAAGTTCTTTGTATATCCAAGATACTAATTCACTGTCAGAGGAATAGCTAGTAAGATATTTTTTCCATTCTGAATGTTGCCTTCTTTTCTTCTCTTGAAGAAAAGAAATATTTAGTTTTATGGGTTACCACTTGTGAAATATTGTTTTTAATGTCTGAATTATCGGGGAGTGTTCAGAAAATACTTCCATTGTATTCCAGACTTTAACCTCTATTAGATCCAAGGTACCAGATCTTATGTTTAGGTGCTTGATCCATTTGTAGCTGAGATTTGTGCAGGATGAAAGACAGGGACTTACTTTCATTCCTCTACATGTAGCAATCCAGTTTGAAGGGCATCTATTTGAATATGCTGCCTTTATTCAATGAATGGTTTTGAACTCTCTTTCAAAAATTAGGTTACTGTAAGTTCATGTACTTAAATATGGTTTCTCAATTCTATTCCATTTTTCATTGAGTATGTTTATGCCAGTATTATGTTGTTTCAGCACTTTAGATCTGTAATATAATTTGAAATCTGCAATGGTGATTGCACCAGCATTTGTTTGATTGTACAGGATTGCCTTTTGTAGTTCAGTTAGTCTCTGCTTTGTTCAGCTTAGATATAGAATGAAAGTTCTTTTGTTGTTTAGGAAAAAACCATAGGTATCACCTCTTCTTGTCCTAAATCTTCTAAGTCATTTTCCTCTCTGTCTCTGAAACTTATCTTCAATCCATTCACTTTGCTCTTACTTAATAGGCACTGTCCTAGTCCAAATAACTGATCTTTCTAAAATGAACCACTGTATTATCAAATTTACTTGACTTCTATCCTTCCCTCCCTTTCATCCATTCTCCACCAAGAAATTAAGTGAACCCTTAAAATTATAAGTCTCACAGGTTATCTTCCCTATTCAAAACTATTTGATTTCTTAACTCAAAAAACCTACTAAAAATACACATACAATACCTGAACATGGATAGATATGTATACCTGAAGGATATATAACAAGAAATATTGTGCCAGTCAGTAGAAACCTCTCTCCAAGTTGTTGGTCAGGCTAGTCCAAGAAAATCCCTAAATAATACATGCTATTACCACAGCCCATGATTAACTCCCAGAACTTGAAGATAAGACCCTATTGCTAAAGATGGGATATACTTTGGACACAGAACTTAGAACAATGGAGATACAACTGACTTGAAAGCCTCCTCCCTGAAGACTAACTCTCAGTTCTAGAGGATACTATGCAAATTGCTAAGGGAGAAAACCAATCAAAGGTTCAACCCCAAGTTTTAAAGCCTAGTAATGGCAGGAATGACTGGCACAAGGAGTAGGCACTTTTATCTTGGGGATAATCAAAACCTATGTAATTGCACATAAAACCTTCTCAGTGGGAAGGAGCTTATATGTGACTTATGTGTAAATATGGCCAAATACACAGTGTTGGAGAGGTCATGGATCCTAGAGAAAACCCTATATCTGTCATATCCTAGACAGATGTAACTTATTACTGAACACTAAATATGGATCCTTATATTTACAGACAAGTATCCTATTCACCACTCATCAAATAAGCTTATTTTTGCAAAGATGGAGTCTATTACAGAGTCCACAACTGGTCACACACAGAGAATAAGTTTCTGATGCATTCCCAGCCTTAAGTGACACATCTACAGTGGAATGTCTGCACCTAAGGCTCAGGGACATAGCAGAACAGGGGCAGAGAAAACCTGAATACAGCTCTCAACTCTCACCAGCGAAGCTTCCTCATGCAATAGAAGGTGATTAACACTGAAAGCCACAACTGACCAAGGTGTAGAGAATAAGAACCTGGAGTGTGTGTCCCTGTATAAGACTCCTATATTAAACTTCTGCCACCCAGGTCTCAGGGACCATTGCAGAAGAGGGGGCAGAAAGATTTTAAGAGCCCTGCTGGTGAATGAACACAAGAAAGCAGAGACTTTCAGGCCTCTGGGAACTGTTTATATGAACTTACAGCAATGGTGACAGCATGCATGAGACCCATGCAAACTTAAACCAGAAAAAAAAACAGCATAGAACTGGGTAAATGGCTAAGAAGCCCCAAATTTATCTGAGGAACCATCAGCAAGTGATCACTGCTGGGTGAGGGAGAGTTGGTCTTCTTTAAGAGAGTGATGCTAGCTAGATAGGCTGACCAGGCTCCAGTGGGTGATCTCATATCAAGGTATATCTGGGGACACAAACTTGACATGATATGGTAGGCCTTAACATATATGATATAATGCATGAAATCAGGAATATGGTGACTATGGGAAGTGATTAAGATGTCTTGTATGATAATACACAAAAATTCAACATATATATATTAAAAATAATCTAAGAGCCAAATGACAGGGAAAAGTCCTGTCACATGCTTCATTATGGACATTACTTGGCCATTGCACTTATTAACTCACTGTAGCTATGGTTACCTGTATAAGAGCTACACAAGGTCAACACAACATCAAACAACAGTCCAAAAAGCAGCAATAATTGAACTTAATGAATATAAATAGATAAATATTTAAATAAATAAATAGAGACAACATGAACTGGGAATGTGTTGGGGTACCTGAGGGGAATAATGGGAGGGAATTTGGGTGCATACGATCAAGATACATTATTTACATGTGTGAAATTGTGTAAGAACACATAAAGTAGCTGTTGAAAAATCTGTAGCATTCTTAGGCACCAATGACAAACACATTGAAAAAGAAATATATTAAATTATCACATTTGAAATAGCATAAAAAATAACTTGGAAGAAGCCTTATAAAGGAAGGGGAAAAACTCTATAATGAAAGCTTTAAAACATTCAAGAAAGTCATCGAAGACATAGAAGACACTTTAAGGTGAAAAAACTCTCATACTCATGGATTTGAAAGAGTATTGTGAATCTGTTTATCTTACCAAAAGCAATATACAGATTCGATGCCATGGCAATAAAAATTTCAGTGTCATTCTTCACAGAAATAGAGAAAAAAGTCATCTTAAAATTCATTTAGAAGTGCAAAAGACCTCCGATAGCCAAATCCATCCTGAGCAAAGAGAATAATGCTGAGGTATCACCATATCTGATTTCAAGTTATACTAGAGAGCCATAATAAAAAGAAAAGAAAACAGTATGCTACAGGCACAAAAACGATCAATGGGCCAGGAGTAAGTGATCAGACATTAACTTACACAGCTATAGCAAACTTACTTTTTATGAAGATGCTAAAAATACACATTTGAGAAACCAAGCATCTAATCAATAGTGCTGGGAAATGTGGATATCCATGTGTAAAAGAATAAAGTATTTTTGTCACATTTACCACAAAATTCCAAATGGCTCAAAGACAATGTAAGACCTGAAACTTTGAAATGGTTACAGGGAAAAGTAGAGAACATGTGGGGCCTAGGCCTATTGCAAAAGGTATTGACCAAGTATCTTGACCCCAGACACCCTGAAGGAACGGTGGGAGTCTGACCTGCTCTGTCTGAAGCCACGGCCTATGTCCTAGGGACATGCTGCAGGTATAGCATAAAGTTTCATTTCCTCATTCCTCAACACTTGTTTCACCTGAACCCTGTAGGCCACATCAGCCCTAGAACCTTCCTGCTTTTACATAAAGACACCTCCTTGAACTTTCCCACCTTCAGTAATGGCCAGACAGGCCTCCCTATATAAACCCCTGCCTTGGTTTCAATAAATGAGCTGTCCACAGTCTCCAGGGAGTTCTTTTATGTCGCACTGTGGTCTCTGTTCTCTGGGACCACTGATGCACAACAGCTGCCCCATGGAGAGGGAGACCCACCAAAACATATTCAAGATAAATGTATAGCAAGGACTTCCTGAAAAAGAACCTAGTCACCCAGAAAATCAGGCCAACAACTGAAAAGTGGAGCTTCATGAAATTAAAAAACAATACAGCAAAGAAAATAGTTAATCAAGTATAGAGACAACCTACAGAATAATTGAAAAAATCTTTACCAGCTCTACAACCGACAAAGGATGACTTTCTAGAATATATAAGTGATTCGAAAAATTATTCAATCTCTCTAGCCATCACAGAAATGTAAATAAAAACTTGCACATTGAGAATGCAGTCAGAATGTCTGAAAACAAATAACAAATGCTATTAAGTGAATGTGGACAAAAGGAAGCCCTTATTCAAGCCTGGTGGTAATGTAAAGTAGTACAATATCTATTGATTCAACAGGAGGTTTCTCAAAAAACAGAAATAGATATACTGTATGCCTTAGCTCTACCACTCCTGAGTATTTACAAAAATGCTTTGAATCAACCTACTACAGAAATATTTGCACATCAATGCATATGACATCACTATTCACAATAGCTAAATTATGAAACCAACCTAAGTATCCAACAATAGTGGAATGGATAACAGAAAATATGCTGTACATACTCAGTGGAATTTCTTTGCAGTCATAAAGAAATATGAAGTTGTTTTATTTGCTAGAAATGTTTGCAGCTGAACACAGCCATATTAAGCTAATTATACCACTCTCAGAAACATGATTATGTTTATTCTTATTTGTTCTTTTGTGATTTTTTAATCACATGAAAAAAAAAAAATATATATATATATATATAGAGAGAGAGAGAATAGAAGTGAAATTGCCTGGAGGAATAAAGAAGAGTAATAGGAGAGGTCAGGGATAAGAAAATGAAGGGAGAGAAGTGAATGTTTAGCAAACAATGTATGTCTATAAGAAAAAATTATGTTATTCATTATTCATATGTATTTTTAATTTTTTTCTTTTTACTGAATTTTTATGATTTCTATACAATATAATTTGATGATATTTAGATCCCATCTCCTATCCTCACCTCCCTTTATTGCTCCCCATTCAATTTAATGTACTCTGATATATATATATATATATATATATATATATATATATATATATAAAGTCTAAAGAGTATAATTTGTTTCCCCAAATTATCCTTCAGTTTGGATCCATCCACTGGAGCCTGGTTAACCTACTAACTGTCCCATGCTTGAAAATAACTGTTGCTGCCCCTCCCATCAGTCATCTGATGCCACAGTTTCTTTACGTGGGTTGGAACTTCTTACCCACTTCCTCATATCTATGCTGGATTATTTTTCTGGTTTGAGATTGCATGGGATTTCTTCATGCTGTCATCATTGCTGTGATTTCATACAAGTAGCTGACCAATTATCTGGAAAACTCTGTTAGTGGTAATCCCCCACCTCTGACTCTTACAATCTTTCTACCCCCTTTTCCACAATAATCCCTAATCCTTACGAGGCAGAATAATCTAGATGTCATAATCCAAGGATAAACACTCTGCAGGTTTCTTGTTCTTGTTCTCTACATGTTGGCCAGTTGTACTTTTCTGTAGTAATCAGCATCTGTTGCATAAGGAAACTTCTCTGCCAAGAGTTGACAGATGCGTTAATCTATGGGTATAACAATAAATCATTAAGAGTCAGTTTAATCTGACAACTATTTAGCAGAAAACTAGTGTTAGGTTTTTCTCTATGTCCTGTGGCCCATCTAACCTCAGGTTCTTAAGCCTGATATCATTGTCAGTTATGGGTTCCATCCTAGGAAGCAGATTTTAGTGGCTGGTTACTCCCATAATATTTGTGTCACTTTTGTACCAGTGGACATATCTCACCAGGCCAGTTGTTATTGTAGTTCACAGGATTCATACGTGGATGAGGTCAATGATTTTTTTTACTGTTTGTTTGCATTCATAGTGCCTTCTACTACTGCGAATGCTTGCCAGTAAAGATGAGGCTCTGAAGTCAGAACCAGCTTGATTTTTCCTTGTTTGTTCTACAGTTTATGTATGTAGTGTTTTCAACAATAGTGTCTTTAGCAGTATATTTTTACCTTAAAAATAAATAAACTAAAAGTTTCAAATAGCACTTGAACTGGGGAGGGAGGTAGAAGATTTGGATGGGAAGAAGAGACAGTAGAGATGAATGGATCTTGGGGTGTTTAGGAAGCCAGTGGGAAACGAGTTGCCCCTGAAACCCCCTAAGAAAAGCAACATAGTGTCTGAACCTTAGTACATATGTATACCTGGTGGCTGTATGGCAAGGAACACAATGCCAGACAGGAGAGACATCCCTTTGAGTGGTTGATGAGAGTGGTCGAAGAGACTCACAAAATAACACAGATTATTATCAGAGCTCTTAGTTATCTCCCAGAACTGCTAACGACAGGACATTCTTCAGATATAGGACTTGAAACAATGGAGAAGGAACTGACCTGGAAGCCTTCTACCTGAAATTTAGCTCTCACAACACTAGATGAGACCATGCAAAATGTTAAGTGAGGAAATCAATCAATGTTCCAACCCAGCCTAAAGTTTGAAAACCTTAACAACTTGCAGGCAAACTACCTCTATTGGTGCAGTAGTTGTACTGTTATCAGGATGGTAATCAACAGCTATCTAATTGGACTTAAAACCCTTTCAGTGGGAGTGGACTCGGGTGGCACTGTGGACACAGCCAATACACGTGGCTGGAGAGGTCATAGGTCCTAGAGAAAACCCTATCTCTGTCATATCTCTAGATAAATGAAATTTCTTACCATATGCTAAATATGGATCCTTATATTTACAGACAAGTATATGGTACACAACTTATCAATGCTTCTTTTTGGAACAGATGGAGGCTACTGCAAAGTTCCACAGTTGGTCAGTCACAGAGAATATGCATCTATGTTTTTGTCCAAAGTTGGCCCTTTTGGCAGGCTTCCCTGCCTGCCTGGCGTCAAACTCTTCAGTCAAATTTTCAAGCTTTCTTCTCTTGCTTTACAAAATCAGGTTCCTGATTTCATATGAGTGAACTAACCAGTCCTAGGAGACACATCTACAGTTGAACCTCTATACCTCAGTCTCATGGAACATAGCAGAAAAAGGGGTAGATAGAAAACTAGTGTGTCCCTCAACTCTTATCAATGAAGCTTATTTATACAACAGAGTACATCACATGCAAAATGGTACAGATGGCCAAGTTTTAAGAAACAAAAGACTGGATAGGATTTCTGTAGTCAACCTCTCTCACCCACAGCTCAGGTTCCATTGAGAAAGAAGGGACAGAAAGATTTTAAGAGTCAGGGCTGGTTCATGAACATAGAGAAGCAGAGGCTTTCAGGCCCCTGGAAGCTTGCATATGTGAACTTGTGCTAATGGTGGCATCGAGTACAGGACCCAACTCAATCAGACAAAGGCCCAGAGTGGGGTGAAATAGGTGGCGGGCCATCCCTAGTCCAGGAATTATTAGAGATAGATTACTACTCGGTGAGGGAGACTGGGCCTTACTTACTTATCATCTCTAGACAAGCTGACTAGACTCCAGTGGATGAATTTTCATTGAAGGACATCTGGGTACAAATGTTTGATTGGATAATACCTAATTTGTATGACAGAGGAGTGCATGAGGTCTGGTGGCACGTTGTGGTGGGGCATGGATGGGGAGGGGGCTGAAGTCTTTCAAGAGGTGTAAAAACTCAATAGAAAAGTTTAAAACATTTCAAATGGACCAAAAGACAAAGCAAAACAAACCAACCTCCCAAATAAAAACCAAAGCTGAGCCAGATGAGTCTATAAATCACCTGGGCAAGAAAACAATGATGAGGAAAAGCTGTCTGTCTAGAAACATTAGGAGAAAATAAAAGTATACAGGTTACTTAAACCTGTGGGTCAACATAACGATTTCACTTTCTGTTTTTCACTCTTGCACATCAAGAATAATTCCTTTGCGTTGGTACCTTTACCAACCATTGTCCAAACTCATTTGTAAGAATGTTTGCTACAGTGATCCCTTTGGGTATTTCCCATTCTCATCTCTTCTTACTCTGTAATAATCTATTTTGTACAGTACATCCTGTGTTTGTCTGAATTCATTTGAAAAATACAAGAACTGAGGAACTGAAGGGAGGCCAGAATGAAATCCTGGTAACAATATGATCATATGGGTCAAAAAAGGAAGACGTGTGAGACTGAGGGAGAATAGAAGATAGCTAATTCCAAATTAGGCAGATAGAGAAGGAGGCCCTAGACTAGATTTAGTGAGTTCCAGTTACTTTAAGTTTCATTCAAGATGACTAACCTCCATGTTCTTGTCCAAAGTTGGCAATTTTGGCAGACTTCCCTGCCCTCCTGCTGTTGAGCTCTGGCCAGACCTTCAAGCTTTCCACTCATCCATTACCCAATCAAGTTCCTGCTTTCCAATGGGTGAACCAACCAGAAATATGCATTTTTCCCTGTCAAATCCAAAGGGAGAGAGAAGAACCCAACCCTGTCCCAACACTTACCCTACAGAATAGAAAAGCTAAGGTACTCCAGAGCAGTAGATGGTGGTCCAGCTCTTGACCTCTCCTCTTATAGGTTCTCCAGCACAGGCTTCCCTCCCTTTACAGGCTCTATCTCTTTGTGCACTAGGTGGACTATTACTTTCTTTAATCTGTGACTTTGTACCTCTTATCTTGTAATTCTTTACATGGTGAAGAAATGGACTAGAGGATAGTCCCATAGGCGGCATCAAGACTATTGTCATCATTCAGTTGATAACAGTAGCTTATTCTACTGTGGAGTACAGAAATAAAGAAAAGCAAATTGACTTAAGATACACTTTAGAGAGGCTGATGCTAAGAGCAAGTTTTTGATACAAAGGGTAAGGAAAATGGTGGAATCAAGAGTAATTCAAATTTTTCATCTGAAATAATATAATGAATGATGATATCATTTATTGAAATAGGATAGAGTGGTGTGTGAGAATATTTAGTGAAGAATTAATATGTCTTTATTAGACCTGTTAAAATTTGAATATTATATTTTGGCTCTTGAAGATGTAATACATCCTCAAGTTTCTCACTGTCATGTATGATGCTTTCTCAACTTGGACCTTGTTCCCCTGTAACTAATTTTATACTGAAGGCCTGGAAGGAGAAGACATAAAGACAGATACTTGTGACCCTGCTTCTCAGTATTTTTAAATGATGGGTGGTAAATCAATTCACATTTTAGTGAAGAATAGTTTATAGAGTATATGTCAAGGTGGCAGCAACTCTGGCAATCTCTAGAATGTAGTTTGAGGCACTGAGTGGTCAAATGAAGAGGTCTCCATTTCTGAAAATTCCTTTTGCAATTAAGATATGTTTCTTTGTGTGTTGTTTCCTGAAATGCAATTTGTACCATGCAAAAGAAATAATCTGGGGTTGGAAAGATGGCTCAGTAGTTAAGAACACTAGCTATTCTTGCAGAAGACCCAGGTTCAATTCCCAGCACTTACATGCCAGCTAAGGATCATCTGTAAACCTACTTCCAAGGGATCTGATGCCCTCTTCTGACCTCTCCAGGCTTTGCACCACACAGGTGTACTTGCATACATGCAGGCAGAACACCCATACACATAAAATTAAAATAAATAAAATAAAATTTCACAAAAGAATATAATCCCAATTGGCCCTTGTTGTACAGTTCTAGGTGGTGAACATAGGTTGCTGAGCACACACTTTTTAGTTGCACAATAATAAACATGCAATTTTGAAAGAGAAAGAAATTGAATTTTGTGGAATGCAGATTATCACCATTCCAGGCCTGGAAGAGTGTTCTGGAGAATATTCACAAGACCTAGAAAAGCATGACAAATATCCTACAGTTTCACATAAAATGAGTCAGTGTGTGTACACACTGTTTATAACAAAGACAGTTATAAATGGTCTGTTTATGTTAGAGGACAACTTTGTTCTTTGCATACAAATAGGGACCTCAAAAATCAGAGACAGGGCAGGCTTGATTCATCAAAGTTCAGTCTTTTTCAAAGGATTGGGGCACAGGTATCTGGTATGCAATTTAGTGATTTTACATTATAGTATTCACCATCTAGTAGTTTGAGAGTCATGAACCATGCTGATGAAGGACTATTCCCTAATGAAGGATAGCTCCATTTTCTGGTCTCTTATTAGTGGCCTTCACACCACATTTATCAGGAAAGAATAGTCTCCAGTCTTGGGCATAATATACAATATATAACAAAGTCTTACCAACTTCATTTTCCTCCCTTTTGCCTAATCTATAACAACTTATCCATTTTACAAGTACTCTAAGTTCCAGAGAGAGAGATTTGTGATACTTCCTTCCATTGTCAACCATTTTTCATTTTCATTTACAAATTTACTGGTTAACAGGGAAATAGGAGGTCATACCTGAAGGTGAATATCAAAGAATAAGATGGAGCTAGTCGTCCACCTTATAAATCATTCAGAGAATACACGGGAAGACAAAGAACTCATCTAAGCCCTGAAATATTTCACCCATTTCCCCTTAAAAACTCTTGAAATGTTTTCTCTTTTCAAAGATAAGAAATGATTTTCTGTGAAATAGTCTCTACCCCATCTTCTTAAGCCTGGACTTGAATAAAACTATCTTTTCCACCAATCCTTGTCTCCTAGACTGCTTCAGTAGAGACAGTAGTTAGTAGGACTATTAAAATACCAACTTTTATTTGCTCATTTGGCATGTCCATAAGGAATATAGGAGGCTGAGCTTAAGTTGACTGTCAAATAAAAATACAGTGATTCTACTCTGAACCTAGCAAAGGAATGCATCCTTAGCAAAAAGAAATCAGGAATTCCAGGAATGGGTGGAAATTTATGTTTCACAAAGCCCAATTCCTTTGGTTTTCAAAATTAGAGATCTTTAAATTTCTTTTTTCCTAGGCCTTGAGTTGAATAATACATTATTATTTTAACATTCTCTGACAAGAGTGAATCCAAGTTTGTGGTTCCCCAATTCACGCTAGAAAAATTGTTTGAATAAAAGTATGGGTCAGGCCTAGCTTGGGAGCACAGTTTTGAAAGAGATTTGAAGGAATAGGTGGTTCTCCTAATTTGGGTCTACTCTTGACCTTAATTGCTAAGAGTCAGGCTGATTCTTTTATTCACGTATAACTATATTGTGGCTCAGCAACAGTAGGGTCACATTTCTTATTTTCTGTAATGAATGTGTTACCTGATGATGTAAAACACACAGCTCTCACTTTAAAAAGATATACGAGAGAGCTTATTCTGAACCTAAACATGAGTGCCAGTGACCCAGGAACACAGATTTAGGTGACTGAAAATTCCATGCTGTAATGCAGTAAGTTTCATGTTTTTATAGTAATAAAACAAAGAAAGTCATAAATCAAGAAACCTTTAAAATACATTGATGGAAACATCACGGTTACAGCAAAGCAAGAAAGTCTCTGTTATGTGTCTCAGATGTTACCTGACTTCACTCTTAGCTTTGGGTTAAGGAGAAATTTAGACTTTTGTTGAGTTAGTACATTAAGAAAGGTTTTATCTGTTAGTCACAGGATGTTAGGTCAGACACAAAGGCGGTCAAGGAATGGGTACTTAGGGATCTAAAGATAGTCTAAGATAAATTGGAATTAAGCTCTGCACCTAAGTCATTCTAATATCTCCACAGTTACTCAGTTTCTAACCATTTAACCAGCTTCTTTAAAGTATTCAACATAGGTGCAGCAGCCATCATGGAACTTTAGTACTTTGTTCCCTTTGTTGGTCAAGCCATTACATTTTGTGCACATAGAGGCCAAATGTTATTTGAAATATTATCTCATGTCCCTCATTATGAGAAATTCTCACTCTTAGGAAGAATTCTTTCCTTAGGAAGGAAAACACTCTTCAAGAGAGAAGAATAGCTGTTAAAGCCAAAGGAAGAAATTTCTGGATAATATAACTAGCTTTGATTTTTTCTTTTTATTCTATCATCTGTATCTAACATAACATTTACACATGACATACAATAAGATTTTTGCACATACTTGCAATTCAAATGTTCAAAATTATTGTATGGCCTAGAAAGTAAAGGTAGCAGAAGAGGAAAACAGATAAGTTTAACAAGGTGAAAATTTTATGTATGTACATGAATTAGAATGACTATGTTTCCTTCTGTATCTACAATTATTTGTATTCTGTGAAACTGTGTATTTCATATTTTGAGACCTTCTTGTTTTTTAGACGTGACTTCATATGAAATGGCTAGGCCTACTTAAGAAAGACAGGTTTTTAGTATTGAAAACAGGTTTTTAGAGTTCCTCATTCCTTACAGCAATGGTGACAGCATGCACAAGAACCACGCAAACTCAACCCAGACAAAAATCCAGGACTGAAGTGGGAAATGCATAAAAACCCTCAAACTTACCTGAGGAACTATTGGCAGGTGATCACAGCTGGGTGAAGGAGAGTTTCTCTAAGGGAGTCATGCTAGAGCTCACTAGGGTCCAGTGGGTACACAAATTTGACTTGATAGGCCTTAACTTATATGACAGAATGCATGAAACCGTGTGGTGGGGCTATGAGAGGATGCAGAATAGGGAACAGGGTCTAAACATTATCAAGATGCATTGCATGAAATGCACAAATTTCAATAAAAATACATATTGAAAAGTAAAAAGTAAAAATAAATACATACTAATATGTAATAAACAATTCAGTTAAATATTAATTTAAAGTGAGTATTTTGGAGGTAGTTTCAAAGTAATCACTATTTAAAAAGTATTTTGCCCTCTATATCTTCAGATTCCACATTTATAGATTCAACAACTTCAGATCAAAACTTTATTTGAATATTGTCTCTGTTCTCAACATGTACAGTCATTTTTCTTGTCATTAATCCCTAAATAATATATAAGACCAACTAAAAAATAAATTATTAGAGCTTATACTTGTGGGCAATAACATGTTCTGTCCTACTGTTTTCATATTGTATTAGATTCCAGTTTATGGAAGTAAATAGATAATCATATTACAGAAGAAATCAGTTAACAATACAATCTTGCTACACAGATGTCCTAGTGTGCTTCCTTTTTCAGCAATAAGCAACACGACCAAAGACAACTTTAGGAGGAAGGGGCTTATTTGGCTCATTATAAATTACAACCCATCTGTGAAGTAAGAAAAATCAGCAGCTCAAGGCAGGAACCTGGAGGCAGGAACAGAAGCAGAGACCATAGAGTAGGCCTCTGAGTTACTCGGCTATCTCTTTTATATAGCCTGGTCTGATGCCACTTCCCACAGTGGGCTGCACCCTCACATACCAATTGGAAACCCGGAGAAATAAAACCTTTGATAGCACCCTCTAGACTAAAGAACCCAGTGCTCTTATACCCAGGATCATTTAATAATGCTGCAACTCCCCTTGCCCAGTTGTGTCCCCTTCAAGAACTGTTTGGGGAATCTGAACTCACTAGAAGTGAGCAAGTTTTCTCTACACAGAATCTTAAACAAATCAAGCAGGACCTAGATAAATTCTCAGATAATCCTGAAGACTATCATTTTTGTCATGTCTTGCAGAATTACCATCTTTCTTAGAAAGATGCAAATGTTATAATAATATAGACAACTGATTATGAGAAAACTGGAACAAATCAAGAGGCCAGATGATATGCAGATATGTTACACACACTACATCCCAAGTATCCCTTGGAACTTGAAGCATTTCAATGGGTGCTGTGATGCAGCAGTATAATACTGATGAAGACATGGAGATGCCGGCACTGCATTGTCTATTTGCTTGAAGGGCTAAATCAAAGTAAATAAATCCAGCAAATCATGCCGGACTGGACTGGCCAGTGACTCTGATAACTCATATGTACTTTTAAAGCACCTAACAGAGGTTCAGAAACTCTCTAATAGAGCCCTCATCATTTGATGAAAGGATTCTTTTCTGGGACAGATTCCTTAGTCTGCTGCTGATATCAGGAATAAATTACGTAAATTGTCTTTGGGGCCTGAGACTCCTATTGGTATCCAACTGAACACAGGAAAATCTGTTTTCTATAACTAAGGATCTAGAGAAGGAAGAGAGGGGACAAAATGAGTCTAAAGCTATTAGAGACAGAAAAAGAGGTATGTAGAACTTATTACAGTCCTATAGGGTGACTTGACATTTCTCCCTGACTCTTCTTCTGGAGGAAATAGATGCAAATAAATGCTATGTCTCTCAGTAGACATGTCACTGGAAAAAGAATTGCCTGAATATTGGACACCGTCTTATGGCCCCTTGCTCCCAATTGTGGTAAAGTAGGACATTGGAGGGTTCATTGTCCTGCCTCAAGAATCAGAACCCCAAATATTGTCCCTGGAATGAGGAAGCCCCTGGCTCCAGTTAGACTCAGACTCAATTGTAGGATGATTCAGGCCAGGCCAGGCAGGCTCCCCTGCTGGCCTAAAATGGCTAGAACCTGTATTGAGCATGTGCACAGTGAACACCTCCTGGGACATAACCTGGGGCAGCTCTCAGGCCCTAGCAGCCATCTAGGACCAATGGGAGTGATGAACTTCAGATCATCAAAGGCATCCAGGACCTACCAGTATGAAGCACGTCAGATGGTCAGATAAAGACCTCCCCTAAGCCTGGCAAAAGTATAAAGCCTATTCCCTTCTAAAATTAAGCGAGATTGTGGTTCCACTTTCTCCTGGGGCCTTTGTTGACTCTGTGCCTCCTTGCCCCTCCCCCAAAGGACCCGCCAATGCCAGCCAACACTCAACAATCAATGGGATGGAGCCTTGTTTAAATCATAACATCATAGGTATGAATAACTTTTTTCTTCTCAATAGTTGGGCCTCTTACTCTTTTATTCTAGAAAATTAATTTCTGACTTTTGTTGAGTAAGGAACATCATTGAGACTCCCAATTAACAAGATGTTTAACTTTGCCTTTATGCTGTCTATGTAATAATTTAGTCTTTATCCACTGTGATGCCTGAATGTTCTGTCCCTTTATTGGGTAGATATCTATTGACAAAAACTGATGCCCAGATCATCTTCCTATGTAATTCCACAAAAATGGCCATGATCATCTCTCCTTAGGGGATAAATAATGATCCAGTCCTTTCAGTCCTTCCTATTAACCCTCAAATATAGGCTACTAACATGCCAAGTAAGGCAATAACAGCCAAGCCATCTATAATCTAATTCAGGGATTCATCATTCTCCTAAAGGTAAACATTATTTTCTCTTGCCTTAAACCTAGACAGGATTTCAATCCTTAATCAGAAAACTCCTCCATTATGGACTTTTAATTCCCTGAAAGCCTAATGGAGAATAGAGAATGTTACATTACCTCTGTCCAATGAATGCAGCTGTTATTACTGTACATTCAGTGGTCCTTAACTCCTATACTTTATTTACTCAAATTTCCTCTAATACTCAGTAATTTACAGTCTTGCATATTAAATGTGCCTTCATTTTTATTCCAGAGGTATCTGAATCTCAATTCATTTCTGCCATTGAATGGACTGATGCACAGGGTCAAAATAAACTGTTCTTCTTCAGGGCTGTAGACACAGGCCCCATATTTTTGGGCAGGTCCTAGCAAGGAACCTAACTTACTTAATTTTATATAATGAGGTGATTCTATAATATGTGGCTAATCTGATCTGTTTTCTTTCTTTAGAGAAAGCCCAAATTCATATAATACAAACTTTAAATTTCTTAGCTATCTAAATTTCTTAGCTATTTCTAAATTTTTAAGAGCAAGACTTAATTATTATCCCAAAAGATATCACATCTATGATTCATCTTAACTCTAGGACACAGAGCTCTTCCAGATGATCATATCCAAGCCAATCATCCTATTCCAATCCCCAGCACAGAAAACACCTTAGGGTATTTTAGGGGCTAACATGTTACTGCCTACTATGGACTCCCAGCTGTGAATTCATAACCAAATCTTTATATCAATCCTTAAAGAGAAATAATGACCTTTCTTTGTAACATGAACAACAAGCAGCCTTTTGATAAATGAAGAGCCTCTTTTCTCAAAGCCACAGTCTGGCAGGCCTTTTAGACTGGGTGTTACTGAATGTACAGCATGGTCCTAGGAATTCTCAAACAGGTTTTAGGTCAAATCCAGGAGTACACAATGTATTTGTCAAAACAGCTCGATTTAGTGACCCCAAAATGGTCAGGATGCATTAGGATAATATCTTCTTGTGCTCTCTTAATAGATAACTCCCTTAAATTTACTGTAAGTTCTCCTCTGTTTGTTCATGTAAAAGAAAACTCTGTTAGAATGCAAAGGACTCCATTGGCTTACAGATGCCTGTCTTTTAGCTTCAGAAGCCTTAAAACCTGAAGTTTTTACATAGGTGTTCCACATTCAGTCCTGCTACTTTATTCCTACCCCAAAACATATGTTATCTGGCATAGAGGAAAACACATTCATGGCTGCTTTGCTATTGATAATCTCATATACTCTGGTAGATTAGACCTAAGGGGACCTCTTGAGGACACAGATACAATATGGTTTACTGATGGAAGTTCCTATATGAAGAATAGAGGGAAGGGGAAAGCCTGTTACACATCGTTTCCTTTCAGATAACATAGAGGTCTGACCTCTGCCTTCTGGAATCTAGGAATCAAGAACTACAGGCAACCAAAGGCTTTTGAAAGGGTTTTCCTCAGGGATGAGCTTCCTAATAGGTTGTTTATTTATAAGTGGTAAGCCATAACTTGCATATATAAGAGCACCGCTAAATGGACCCAGTAAGGCTGCATATTAGAATAATGATTAAAGAAGAGGTCATAGAATTAAGAGAGAATGGGAAAAACATAGATGAGAAGAGTTGAAGGATGAGGGGTAGACATGATGTAAATACAGTGCTCATGTATGAAATTCTCAAAAATACAGTTATATAAGCCATTTGAAACTGAAGCCTGAGATGAAGCTACAGGATTTGGCATTTGTCCTGTGTTTCCTCAGTATGCTCCTATTACTCATTTTGGAATGAATCTATGTTCTGTGACATTGTATGTTGGAATAATTTAATCTTTAAATATATTTTTACAGGGCGTCACAATTGAGAGATTACCTTTATCTCAGAAGAGACATTGGGCTTTTGAATAGTGTTGAGATTGTTAAAGACTATGGGGACTTTTTGAGGTTGGACTAAATTCATTTTGAATTATGAGATAGCCATGCGCCTGGGGAACAGAGGCAGAATTTGTGGATTTGAATGAGAAATGTCCCTCATAGACTCACGCATTTGAGTACTTCATCCCCAGTTCCTGGTGTTGTATGGGAAAGTTATGAAGTCTTTCAGAGATGGAACCTTGTTGGAGGAAGCAAAGCACTGAGGGTGTTTTTTGAGAGCTTATAGTCTCTATCCTCTTCCTGTTCTCTCTTGGCTTTGTGTACAGACCAAATGTGATGAGCCAGCCTCCTGTTCCTAACACACTGCTTGCCTGTTGCTATATCTATGTCTTTTTTTCTCCATGATGGAATATATCCTCTCTAAAATTGTAAGATAAAATAAAGCCTTTCTTCTCTAAAAAATACATAATAAAAATTAAAATAAAATAAAAACAAAGTACCTGCTAAAAATAATAGAAAAGTGAAAAGTTTTTAATGTTTATGTCTCCCTGATAAAATATACTTTATTTCCTGTCCTTGATCCTGGCCAGCTTTTTGTTTCTGGCTACTTATACCCAAGATAAAAATTCATTCCTTATGTGGACCCAGTAATATAAACAATATAGAAAACAGAACAACCCAGTGTGTGTATATGCTTGCTCATTTCTAATATTTCTGGAGTTCCATGGCTGTCATCTTTTTCTTAAGTGGATGATTGGATCAATTATAACAACACATTAATCAGACTATAGTGGTTTGAATGGTAATTTTCCTTATAGACTCAAGTATATGAATACTTGGTCCCCAGTTCATGGCACTGTTTGAGGAGAGACATGGAATATTTAGGAAGTGTGGCCATGCTGGAGGAAGCACATCACTTGGGGTGGACTTTGAGAGGTCATAAACTTCTCTCCAACTTTCAGTTTGCCTCTCTCTGCTTCCTGTGCCTGCTTGAAGATGTGAGCTCGCAGCATTCTGCTCCAACTGCCTCCTGCCACGCCTCCATTCCATAATGAACTCTTACCCTCTGGAACTGTAAGCCCAATAAGTCTTTCTTTCTATAAGATGCCTCAGTCATGGTATTTTATCACAGCAACCAAAAAGGAACTAATAAACAGGTCATAGCTAATTCTTCCATCTTAAACCAAGTTACAGTATCAGATTCTCAGTGTCCTGTTAATTCAACTTGGAGTCAAAAGGAATATGGAGATAGGTTTTTAAAAGAGGATATTGCCAGGTGTGGTGTTGCTGGCCTTTAATCCCAGCACTTGGGAAGCCAGAGGTAGGTGGATCCCTGTGAGTTCAAGGCCACCTGCTCTGCATAGTGAGTTCCAGGCCAGCTGGGACTAGAGGGAGACCCTGTCTTAAAAATAACAAAAAAAGAGGATATTAATAAATTCTTACAAAGGTATTTTAACCTGTCTCTCTCGAGTATGTCTTTCTTTTCCAATAGTTAGAGAAAACAATCAGATATCAGGATGGCTATTTTCAAATCTGGGATGCATACATGTGGATGACTTTTTAAAAGCCATTTAAGGGGCTAGAGAGATGGCTTAATGGTTAAGAACACTGGCAGAAGAAATGAGTTCTGCCCCAAACCAGCAGGGCCGCAACTTGAACAGAGACTCCTCAGGAATGAGAGGGACAAGAGATACACGAAGGACCGACAAGACAGGCTCTCTGATCAAATCGGCAAAGTTTATTTCTTCCATAGGTCTATATATATGTATAGGATATAGGAAAAGCAGGAAACAATCACTAAAATATATCAGGGAATGATTACCTAAATAACAAAAGCATTTCTAAGCTAGGGCTAAGCAAGGGTCAGGTCACAGGTAATTTTCAAGGAATGTGCACAAACAACCTTTCCAAGAAAGAGTGATTGCTAATCAGGTCCAGGAACTTTCCAGACCATGATCACAGGCCATGCTGGGTTTTTCAGATATAGATAAATCTTAACATGGGGTCTGGTTGGCTCCTGGCATTTCCTCCTTTCTGTTAAAAAATAAAAAGATCAGGCCTGGTCCCTGAGTGGTGGTAGCAGCTGCAAACGGAGAGAAAGACAGAGGCCCAACCGCCATAGCCTGTTGTAGGCAATCATGTCTTTTGCTGGGGAGAGGTTCGGAGTTATTTTGTGACATGTACCTCTATGCAGTTAGGCATGTTTTTAAGAGACCCCGACATATTCAATTTAGGATACTCTCTTTGCAGTACTTTGTCTGACACTCTCAGTTGAAGGCAGCTCTTTGCTCACAAGGTACGGGGGAGCCCCTGAGCTTTTTATTAATTTAAATGCAATATATATGCAGGGCATTTCAAGACCTTGGTTTAGTTACCTTAACAAACAGGTTTTTTGTTTTTGTTTTTGTTTTTTTGATGCCAGAGAGTCAAGCAGCTGATATATAGGGATCAAAAACAATAAAAGGAAATAACCACTCGCATGGCATAAAATATTTTTTACAATCTTAGGGGAGGGAAGGGGGACTAGTCGTGGATGGCAAATTCTCAGGATGGTAGGGAAGTGGCAGTTCCCCAGGAGCTACGCCTCGATCCATCAAGTCCAGTCGGTGGTAGTGAACCTGCAAGGGGTACAATCTTACAGACTCAACCTGCTGACGTATAAAAGACAAAAGTTTAGAAATAATAACAGGACCAACTGTAAGAAGTAGGATAAGGATGAGTAAGGGTCCCAGGACAGACGGTAGCCAGGAGAGAGGGGAAGTCATCCACAAAAGGGATGAATTAGATCCATATCTAAAATGCAAATCATAATTAAGTTTTTGCAGATTTTTTATATTCTTTTCTATAAGTCCTGATTCATTAACATAAAAACAGCATTCCTCCTGAAGGGCCAGACAAGTTCCTCCTTTTTCTGCAGTGAGGAGGTCAAGAGCCCGTCTGTTCTGAAGAGCAACTCGTGCCAAAGAAGTTATTTGTCTCTGTAATGACTCGAGACTGGCAGTAGTGGAGTCTATGGCTTGTTGTAACTTTTCAGAGAGGTCATTGGAAGTGTATACTGAGTGACCTAATGCTCCTCCTGCCAGTCCTGCAGAGATAGCGGAGGCTGCCAAGCTTACACCAACCATAATGGGGAGAAAAGCAACTCTTTTGCAGCTGGTGTGAAATAGCCAAGCAAACTCATCAGAGCTATAAAGGGTAAGCTGAGGGACTAGGGCAACCAAAATGCATGGCCCCATGGTGGTTTGATTAATATGGGTAAATAGGGTACTATTACACCAAAAGTAAGTTAACCAGGGGGCTGCCAGAGGCATATTAACAGAAACATTAATAGTACAGGGAAAATTGGGCACAATAAAAACATTGGTGTAAAAACATTGCAAGACAAAAGACTTGGTAACCGGAGATAAAGAAACCTGTTTGGTGGGGGGGCAAATAACTGCGAGATGTAACATTAGAAAGTTGGGAGATATTAACAGAAATATTTAAGGTGGCTGCCATAAGAACAGGGCGAATAAGGCAGGCACACAAAAGACATGAGGAGGCATTTACCTGGGAAATATTAAGTAAATTAACAGCATACTGTAAATATACAGGCCATGAGTCCCATTTAGAACTTTGAAGGGAAGACTGGAGCTGTTGCTCAGCTTTGGAAATATTAGCTTGTACTTGTACTGAAGGAGAGGCAGGAACCAGTTGTCTAGATATATAAATAGTTCCTATGGGATAGGAGGATCCTCCACCATTATATTGCTTCCCAATGACTCCTTTGGCCCAGCGGTCATGCCAAGGGTCAGAAATGTACAGACTAAGGCCTGAATCTTCTGCTCTAAGGATGCCATTTTTATTATAGGCATAGTGGATACTGCAGCTCCAATACCTACAGCCTCCATAAGTAGATTCATACTCTAAGCAGGCATCTTTATTATCATATAAGAAACAGGCAAAAGATTTATATGCGGTGGAAATGGTGGTCGGAGTGAGTGGAATAGAGATGGCTGATGAGCAACCGCTGACCGGACAGCGTTGTGATCCTATGGGAGATACGTCAGAACTTTCTACTTCTGGTTTTTCTTTTACTTGGAACTCCCATTGAAAAACAGTAGCTTGCACAGCGAGCAGCAAGGTGTAGAGGAGGAGTGGAAGTCTCGAATCCATCACAGGTGTCACCTTGAGGTTTTTTAATGCCATTTCCTAAAGAAGAGAAAAACAGAAAAGATGCCTCAGGGGCAGGTATCCCTGGGTCTGGTGAGATAGTCTAGGCATTGCTAGAAAGGGAGTCAACATCCTTCACAGTATTATTGTTAACTTGTCGAAGCAGGCGTTCAGGGAGCCAGCGTGCATTGTTTTCTTGTTGGTCATAAATGCAGGCAGACCCGCGACCCCAAATGAGGACAGGGTCAGGTCCCTTTCAAACAGATGAAATGGGATCTCGCCATTTGACCATGGCGTGAGAGCTCTGTGTAGTGGGGTGCAGGTTGAAGAGGGGTCCGAGATCACGTTGGGCGCCAATTGCCCCGAACCAGCAGGGATGCAACTTGAACAGAGACTCCTCAGGAACCTGGAATGAGAGGGACAAGAGACACACGAAGGAGCGACAAGACAGGCTCTCTGATCAAATCGGCAAAGTTTATTTCTTCCATAGGTCTATATATATATGTATAGGATATAGGAAAAGCAGGAAACAATCACTAAAAAATATCAGGGAATGATTACCTAAATAACAAAAGCATTTCTAAGCTAGGGCTAAGCAAGGGTCAGGTCACAGGTAATTTTCAAGGAATGTGCACAAACAACCGCACAAACAACCTTTCCAAGAAAGAGTGATTGCTAATCAGGTCCGGGAACTTTCCATACCATGATCACAGGCCATGCTGGGTTTTTCAGATATAGATAAATCTTAACATGGGGTCTGGTTGGCTCCTGGCAGAGTTTGATTCCCAGCACCCACATGGCAGCTGACAATCATCTATAGCTACAGTTCGAGGTAATCCAATGCCATCTTCTCACCTCTGTGGGCATTTCACGACATAGGTGCACTTACACTCAGGCAAAACATTGATATACATAAAATAAAATAATAAACACAACCTTTTAAAAAACCATTTAAACCAGATATCCCCCTTATGCTGAGAGCAATGAGACCAATTTAGATCAAAATGTCCCAGTGATGCTCAATATATAGGATGGGTCCTTACTGACTTTGACAATATGCATAATATTGTTGTCCTTTATCCATCAAAATGGTTTTCTACTGGCAGGGCAGGAAATATAGTAGGCATCCCCTGATGACACCCAATTTCTCTGTGCCCCTAAACATTTGGCTATGGCTGTTCCTAAGATGGATTGGAAGATGTACTCTAGGATTTCCTTGGATGCAGGGGAGAGGGGGTAAAAACTGTGGATCACCCCAATAATTGACCTATGTTATGACATCACTGGACCTGAAGTGCTTTCTAGTGGTGTGATTATCAGCATTACATTTTTGTTTCAATCTATATGTGTAAGAGTATCATTTGGCATATTGAAACTATCAGTGAATATGCTAAAAAGTCTTTAAATGACGTATCCCAATGTTCAGATTATGATAAAGACAAATATATAAAAACTATATGGCTTTAGATATGTTCACAGCAGCTCAGGGTGGCACTTGTGTCATTATTAATGTTGAATGCTATGGATATATTAATAATTCTGCTACGGTCTTTACAATATCTACAATACCTACTAATGCTTTATAGTATCTACAAAAGCAGATCCAGTCCATGTCAGATATCACCCTTTTGGTGAGAAACTTTTTAACTGAATGTCAAGATCTTCATGGTGGAAATGAGTTAGAATTATAATGTTATTGATGTTGGGATTAAAATTTCAATGCCTGAAAATAAGCAGGAATGGAAGCCCTACACTTTTCTATGACCCAACTATGCCTACAAAGGTGCAAGATTAACTCATCATCCATTTCCTAAATGTTTTTAGGGTCTCACAATTGAAGAGGAAATATTATGTACCTCCATAGACATTAGCAGGCTTGAAGTATATTGAGGACCATCTCCTTCTTTCTGTTCCCTGTTAACCTTAGAAAGAGAAGCATGATAGTTTCCCTATTAAAAATTAAGCTGCCATATGAAAAGATGGGAGTTTCAGGAATTTGTTGAGATCCATTAAGAGGAATCTACTTTTTGTTCAAAATAATTAAATCTATGGTCTACTTCTAGATTATGGTTCATGGCATCTTCTCCAACAATTGAAACATTACATACCTTTGTCCCTTCCCTTTATAATTAATTCAACTATCCCTGCCAATAACCTAGAAAAACTTCCCCACAGGAAGCTGCCCTAAAAACTTTAAGAATCAGAATGAAGTCCATTTTCTAATGTAAATTGAAGCAGTGGCGCCTATCATTGTCTATTCTCTCCCTTGGGGATGCTTCACTTAATTAAATTCTATTTTCTATAACACAATCTGTAATTAAGTCTATCTCCTACACTACGCACTGCGCATCTTTTCTAATTCATTTGCTGAAAAATGTAAGGAACAGGGAGCTGAATGGGAAGCCAAGTGAGTCTTGGCGAAAACCGCATCCATTTTACTTTAATAAACATGATTTATATAGTTTTAATTTTTTATAGGATGCCAAGTGTTCCTTTTATAAGGAAATAATGGATGTTTTCAAAAAGTGGTAGATCTTAAAAGAAATAGTGAAAGTGTCTTTGTCTAAGGAAGCCAAAAACTTAGGTAACTTTCTTTAGCAATTAATTCTTCATAGTGCTATTCATTCACTTGACAAATCCAGGGGCCTGAGGATTTTAAGCCCCATGAAAATGTTGTATGAAAGTTTCAACTTTACAAATAGGTTTAAATACTTGTCCAGTAAAATGAGTTCCATAATTACTATGCAATTTAGCAGGAATGTTCCAGGTAGGAATAATTCTTTCTAATAGAATTTTCCTTGCTACAAGAGAAAGTTTCACCCAACAGGAGAATATATAAATTTAACACTCAGAAGAGCTTAGCTGCTAGTATTAAATGTCTCATTTAGTAAAAGACTAAAACAAAATCGTTCTTAAGGTTTTTTTTTATTAGACAGATAAAATTTTAAGAAAAGCTTATTATTGTAAACAGAAAACTAGCCATTAGTTTTATCTTGTGGTATTGAATTTTTACTTTAAATTTGCAACTTCAATTATAACTTAGTTGTAATCATGTCATTTTTCCTTAAGTTTGACTTTCACAGCCTTTTGGTAAACATATTTTAACCTTGTAATTTTGTCATCTTATACTTCTGTTGTGAAATATTTCTTTACTATACAAAGTTCTTTTTCACTCAAAAGCACTTTCATTTTTCTTTAATTTTTTTACATAAAAATGTAGTTTATAGCTGTTAAAAATCTTTTACTTAAGGGTTACTTTCTGTCTTAGAATTATTATTATTAAGATAGCACCTATTTATAAAATAAATAAGATTAAATGTATATTTTTACTGAGTTTTTCTATATTTCATATAAGAGAGCTCAATCAAATTTAGATCACCTTCCCCCTCCACACCACTGTAACCCTTGCCCGCCAGATTCCATGTACTGTGTCATATACATTAAGGCCTACCTGGTCAAGTATTTGTACGCAAATGTTCCTTGATAGGAAATAGGAGAAATGGGGGTATTCAATCAGGATGAGAGGAGTGAAGGCCATACAAAGAACCATGGAGGTAAAGGCGAAGATGGAACTCAAGAGGCGGGGCGGGTAGTAGGAGACAGGTATTAACAAGGGGAAAATGGGAATACCTTAACTGGGAAGAGAGGAAAGAGGTTAGGCAGGGAGAAAAAGGGGAGAGATAAATGAAGTTTAGGTCGTATGAAAAGTCAGAGTAAAATATATTAACTCATTCTTCCCCTGAAAATTGTGCATACGATATCTGAACATGAGTGCATGTGCATAGCCGAAAGCCATAGAAATACAGTGTCTTTGAGAAGTTGATCAGGCTGGTCCAAGAGATTCCCAAAGTAACACAAGGTATTACTACTGTCCTTGATTGCCTACCAGAACTTGCAGTAAGACCCCATTGCTGGAGCTGGAACTGACTTGGAAGCCTCTTCCCTGAAGATTAGCTTTAATAGTTCTAAAGCTTCTTAGGGAGAAAATCAATCAATGGTACAACCCAGCTGTAAAGCCTAATGACCACAATGACTGGCAAATAAACTACCTCTACTGGTGCATTAGTGGCACTTTTGTCTAGAGAATGATCAACAGCTATCTAATTTAGATTTAAATCCCATTCAATGGGAGGGAACTCATAGTTGGCACCACAAATATAGCCAAACACACATGACTGGAGAGGGCACAGATCCTAGAGAAAACGATGTCTCTGTCTTATCTCTAGACAAATGAAATTAATTATGATATGCTAAACATGGATCCTTATATTCACAGCTTACTATACATCAATCATCAAAGAAGTTTCTTTTTTCAAAAGATGGAGGCTATTGCGGAGTTCCACAACTGGTCATACACAGAATAAAAAAAGTAAATTTTAAGTGGAAACCTAAGAAACTGTTTCTGAAACACAAAAATTGCATAAATATATTAATGATTTTGTAGACATTTTTATTGTCTCTTTTTACCAATTTTAAATTAACCAATTTGTTAGAAGTTCATTTCTTATTACAGTAGGCATTTATCAATCATTGAAACACATTTACTTTTTTAGATTTATTTTCATTGGGCTTTTGTTGTCATTGTTGTTTGTTGCTTTGACAGAGGCTGCGATTAAACGTGAACACCACCACCCCTGGCATGTTTTTAATTTTATATATATGTATATATGTATATATATATGATTGTGCACCCATGTGTGCAGAAGCTGTCTGAAATAAGAGGCATGGAATTGTCCTGGAGCTGGAGATAAAAGCAACTGTGAGCCATCTGATATGGATACTAGGAATCAACCTGGAGTCTTCTGGAAGAGCACTATGTGTTCTTAACCAGTGATCCCTCTCTCTAGCCCTTGCATTTATTTTTATATTGACCCATAAGGCAACCAAAGCAAAATTTAATTTTGACATTTCTATTCATTATGTGCCTGTCTCCTTTCTACTGAGCTAACTGTAAGGAAGCATAGTCACAGCCTTTGGATTCCCAAACCAACAAACCTAGATGAGAAAACACTTCAGTATAAAGAGAAAGATAAATATGCTCAAGTGGTCACAGGAACAAATAAACAATGCTAACAGAGGTAAACAAAAGACATCTAAGAAATTACTTTAGAGAATTCTCAAATGCTGAAATACAAATGTCTGATAAATATTCTCAAAATTATTAAACATCTTCTAACATCAGGGAAATGCAAATTTAAATCACTTTAGGATTTCATCTTACCCTGGTCAGAATGGCTAATATCCAAAAATATATGATGGCAAATGTTCGCATTGACGTGGGGAAGAACACTTGTTTACAACTAGTGAGAGTGAAAACAGGTACAACCACTATGGAAGTCAATGTGGAGGTCCCTCCAAAAGCTAGAAATAGATATACCATGTGATCCAGTTATGTCACTTTGGAGAATGTACCCAAAGGTCTCTACATATTACTAAAGAAATACTTTCTCATTCATGCTCATTGCTGCTCTGTTCACAATAGCTAGGAAATGGGAACAATCTTGATGCCCACTGACTAATAAATGGATAATGAAAATATGGTTCATTTTCACAATGTAATATTATTAGCTGTAAAGAAAAATGAAATTATGAAATTTTCAGGTAAATGAATGGAGCTAGAAACAATCATCCTAAATGAAGTACCCAGACTCAGAAAAAAAATCTGCATGTTTTCTATCAAAGTGGATTCTAGCTTTGAGACTTTAGATATATGTGTTTCATTCAAAAACCCATAGAAGTCAGGAAACTTGTAAAAGGTCATGGGAGAATGATCATAGGAGGGGAAACTGAATGCAATGATATAAGGAAGGAAAGGGGGATAATGGGATAGGAAGGGTACCTAATGGCAGGGTATGGTGGAAGAGGGAATAAGGGAAAGAACAATTAACACTAAAATCATTTTGGAAATGTCAAATGGAAACCTACTATTATAGAATCTTTCTGAAATATTCATATTTACATATATAAAATATTAAGAGGATTTATCTTGTAACAAAGGGGCAATGCCCTTACCAGGTCCCACAAGTCATCAAACAAAAATCCTAATGCCAGGAATGGGTTCTATCTTTTAGAGTTGTTGGACATGGGGTCCCAAAGACACTGATACATTACTGACTAATGCTGTTACTCTTAGTTGTCCTCCATAATTGGATGGTAAGACTGAAGTTTCATTCCTGGTTAGCTTTCATGGTGATGGAAGGCATCATGCTGTCTACCATAAAAGTATTCATGAATCTTATCCCATTGTCAACCTTGTGAGCTCCAATCAACCTGGCAAGACATGCCCACTCATACAGTAGAGGCATGACTCTTATGGGAATAATCAATTCTATTCAAGGCCTACTTCACAAGATAAAACCATTATCAGGACCTAAAACCTTGGGCTTGATATGTCACAGGCTGTAGGGGAGAACCTATTTCTATTTTTCTGCTAAATAAGCATAATATTAAACTGATTTCTAATGACTTGCTATTGGACCCATAAATTAGTGCCTCTCCCTATTTTCATCACAGAAGCTTTTGCAGTAGATGACAAATAACATATAGACACACAACTTGTAAACTTGCAAAGAATAAGGGTGTGGAGTACTCAACCCCAAATGAGACATCTATATTTCAACGCTCCTTGCAAGGTTAAACAATCATTGCAGAAGAGGTGGCAGAAAGATTGTAAGAACCAGAGGGAGTGGATACTATAAGAACATATTGTTCTCCAGGCACATCAGGGAAGTTGCACATGTGACCCTACAGTGGTGGTGGCAGCATCCACAAGACTTGTGCTGGCTCAAACTACACAAAATTCTGAAAAGCACGGAGAAGTAGGCATAAAACCTTACCCCTAACTGAGGAAGTATTGATGATTGATAGCTGCTGGGAAAGGGAGAGTCAGTTTTCCTTAAATGTGTGACTCGTAGTAGGCTGTCCATGATCCGGGGGAAAGACTCACTCCAAAAATTGTATCGGTAACACAAATTGGATTTGATGGGCCTGAAGAAATTACAGATTGTGAAGTGACTCATAGAGAGTTTGTGGTCGATCAGAAAGAAGCTGGGGCATGGGGATTGAATATGATCAAAATACATTGTATGAAATTCTCAAAGAACAAGTAAAAATATTAGTTTTAAAAAGGAAGGGAGCTGGAGAGATGGCTTAGCAGGTAAGAGCACTGTTTTCTCTCCCAGGGACCCAGGTTTGGTTCCCAGTATCCTCACTGTACCTAACAATTGTCTGCAACTCCAGTTCCTGCCCTGCACAACATGGGTCCACTTGCATACATGTGGGCAAACCACTCATACACATAAAACAAAAATAAATAAATAAATATTTCTGAAAAGGGGACTCAGACTCATTTACCCAAGACAGCTGAGCAATTTGATCACAAAATACTGCCATCCTGACTGGCAGTATATTCTGTCTCCCACATTTTTCAGTGGTGATCCTTTGAAAATCTGTAGTGTAATACAGAAACCAATGACCAAACTAGTTCTTGCACTCTTTTGTATGTGTATATATGTTAAATTCTATATAATTTTATTACAGTTTGTGAGTTTTTGTAGCCTTCATCATAGTTAACACACAAAATGTTTTAAATGGAGCATGTAACTACTATATTACTTAGCAACACATTACTTGCATTTATTATGGCTGAATGAAAACTTACATTCCAACAAAATGTGTGGAAATATTTAGAACCCCTTTGTGAAAGTCAAAAATTGAAACAATTTAGATGTCTTTCTCTATGTTAATGGATAAACTCTAGTATATCCATTCCACTTAGCACTGAAAATGAGTTTATGCAGAAACTATTGATGAATCCCCATGACAATTAAATGAATTGAATATATATTAAATGCTCTTGGGGGTTAAGATGAAAGTAAAAGAAAAGAGGACACGGACCAGAGGAGGGAAATATTTTGTATGTTAGCTGTGATGGTGTAAAGAACACACTCATATCGGCCCCATTCCTCAACCCGTTTTCTATTCTTTTTTATTTCCTTCTGATCTTAGTTGTTTGCCACAAAGAAGGCAGTGTCTAAAAGATGAGTCTGTGAAATATGAAGTCCCATTTGTAGCTTCTGAAGCTTTCTACAGATGTCAAGGGCTGACTGACTAATAAAATATCCTGGAAGAGTTCTTCCTTCAGAGGATGGGGCAACAAGGTTGATGAATTTCTTAACATCAATTAACCTACTGAAAAATAGGGCAAGATATTCTTTCCATCCTTGAGTAACCTTTCTGATCCTGTCATACAATATTACATACCTTTGATGAGACTCTTTGTCATTGTACTATGTCAGTAGGTTCTTACTGGGGTATTATTATCCCAACAGTTTGTTTGTGATTTGGGAGGGCCTACAATTTTGGTAGACAGTTTGTAGATTTTGAACAAATATTTTATCTGCATGCTTTCTAGCTTCATCTTAGATCCTATTGTTTTCCTTCAGGAGTGGAGTAAATAGTTAGGATAAAATATAGGTCCTTCCCATTAATATCATATACTAAAAGTAAGGTCTGAAAATCATGGGTAAATCACAATGGTTCCTTGGAGAAACTTTCTTAGCATTTTCTTGCATTCTTGAAAGTTGGTGATTGAAGAGGAGGCATGAATTCTAATTGTCCCCAGCATCGTCCCTTTACGGGTAGGAGTGGGTAAAAAACTACAAACTCTACTCATGTTGTCACAAGACTTCCTATGCTAGTTAATCACAATTTTGAACTTGACAGGATTCAGAATCACCACTGGCAGATCTGTGAGTGACTGTCTACATTAGTTAATTGAGAAGTCCTCCCATAGATGTGGATGGCACCCTTTCATAGGTTAGGGTTCTGAGCTGAATAAAAAACAAAAAGTGATAGGAAAATGAGTTTTCACCCCTCCCTCTCTGTCTCTTGATTATAGATTCAATATGAAAAGAAATCTCCTAACCCAATGACTTCCCTCCCCATTCTGATGAACTGTACCCAGAAACTCTGAGCCAAAATCTACCTCTCCTTTCTTAAGTTACTTTTGTCAAGAATTTTATTTAGCAGTGCATAAAATTACTAATACAACTTATTTTTGGTAGCTTGATGATGTGGGACTCGACAACTAGGAAAAGATAGTCCTTTTGAGTCCCGGTGCCTGTTTTTTTCTTCATGGAAGGAAGTTTTAGACATGAACATCTAAATTGCTTCAATTTTGATTGTTAAAAAGGTATTATGAATATTTCCAAACATTTTGTTGGAATGTAAGTTTTCATTCAGCCATAACAAATGTGAGTAATGTATTGCTAACTAATATAGTAGTTACATGCTCCGTTTAAAACATTTTGTGTGCTAAGATGAGGGCTACAAATGCACTGCAATAAAATGGGATAGAATTGAACATATATACACAAACAAAAGGGTGCAAGTACTATTGGGGAAACCTAATTCATGTTAATGGACTGGATTATTGTCATTGGTTTCTATATTATGATGGTTTATACTTCCGTACTTCACCAAATTTTTTCTTCACCAAGCTCATATTGAGGCCAGATGTTACAGTGTAATATTGTCCTTTTTACGTTTATTCTCAGGAACAATCTTATTCTAATCCCTGAGAATATATCATAATGGAGTCAAGCGGCAAAAGGAAGTAAAAGTTAAATTTTTATGATGACCTTAAGGGAAGAGGCAGGTATGAAGAGTTCTGTAATAGAGTGCAGGTACTGATCTCATCCATGCTCAGAATCTTCAAGAATTGCTACCAGGCATCCCTAGTGACTGAATGCGGCCTTAGAAAGGTTAGAAATACTGGTTTAAATAGCCAGCTCATCTGAATTTACTTTTTCCTCTGTTGCTTGCATCTTACTCTTTTACCTTTGAGTTCACTGATATGGAGCCCTAGACTCCAATTCTTCTTCCTTTCCAAGTATTGGCCCTGTAGGACAATCATCAACCAGGAGATGTCTGGTGGGATCATCCTGAAAACCTAGTGAAAAAGGGGATCACTACAGACGATGGCATCAACATCTTCACCTCTTCAGCCCTAAAGCAGGGTTGTCTCTGTGGAAAACTATCTCAAGAGCAAGGAGGATGATTCTGAGAACCATCACAGTCCACATGCTAGAGCCCTGCTGAGTCAGGCTTCTCTGGAATCCCAGAAGTCCTCTGGGAGTGTGATAGGAAAAATGAATTTGTGGAGAAAAGAAGACTGGGGGATGGATGAGCAAATTCTGTTAGCACAGAAAAGTCTAAGTGTGCAGTGGTGTTCATGAAATCCTGTGGCACTGTGGACCACAAGCAGACATGTAGGTGCCATTGTCTTTATTAGTAATTTCATCATCACCCATATGGGTACCATCATCTTGGTTGCTCATGTGACCATCAACATATTTGGTTGTTCAGAGGGTTTCTCTCAGCCTGTGGGAAGAGGGCGCCTTGGTGTATGCAAAAACCCAGCTACCATCGTGGCACAAGTCCTTCAGAATCTCTGTATCTGTCCATCTTAGTAATGGCTCACTGTGGATCCATACAGGCCTCCAAGTTTAAATGCAGAACTTCTTAGGCAGCTGCTTACCAGTCTTAAGTGCATTCTTGGCAGAAGCTGGACAATGCATATATTTCTTTGCCATAGTATTAGCTCTGCTGTCTCCACAGGGTGGGTGAGGTAACTGCTACCATCTCAGCCTCCAGACAATGGGCGCTGTGATGGTTAATTTGGGTTGCTAATTTGACTGTATTTGGAATCAACTATAATCCAATCCACTGAGGACACCTGTGAGGAATTTTCATGATCAGGTTACTTGAAGTGAGAATTCCTAAACTAAGTGTGGGAAGCAGGTTCCAGTAGCCGCATCATGAAAGGAGGTTGAGTAAAAGCTTTGCTTTTTGCCTGCTTGCCTTTACTCTTGCTGGCACAATTATTTACTGCATCCCGTCACTGATATCAGAGCCCAGCTTCATTGGGCTTCCAACATGGACTAAGAACCAGTGATTCTACAAGAATCCTCCAAGCCTTCAACACTAGATTGGGACTGCTGAGAAGCTATCAGATTCTTAGCTTCTCCATCATGAAGACAGGAAATGTTGGACTACCCAGACTACATAAAATAAGCCAACCTAACAAATCCCAATTTGAAATATATTCATGTGGTTGATTCTGTTTCTCTAGACAACACTGACTAATACAGGTACTGTAAGCCCTGGGAAGGAGAGACTAAGTAAATGGGAAAAGTTAAATTTGGTGACCCAAAGCTATCATCAGGCCTATTCAGGAGTTTTCTCACCATTTCCACATGCTGTGGAGAAAGTGAAAAGTAGATGAAAAGGAATGACAAAAAGATGGTGTGATAGATGCTCTTCTTAAGGAATAGAGAAAATTTTAAATACATTTTGTGTTTACCTAACTTAAAACTTCTTACAAGATTATAGACACAACTCTAATCTCCAGAATGGCAGTTCACCAACTGTTATAGCTGTGAATATGAGTACAGACTGTACTCACTGAGATTTTCAGGTTCCTTTCTTTTAATAAAGATTCACTTTTTGGTATATTTTTATTGAATTTTTGTGTATTTCATACACAACATCTTAATAATCTTCATAACCCCTTCCCCACTGGAACCTTCCCATAGCCCCCCCAACTGAATTTCATATAATATGTCATTTATGTTAAGATCTATTGCGTCAAGTTAATATCCCCAGATGTCCCTCAGTGCACGTTCATCCAGTGGGGTTTAGTCAACCTATCTAAAGTCACTGCCTTAAAGAACATCAGCTCTCCTCATTTAGCAGTAATCAGATGTGCAATAGTTTTTCAACTAAGATTAGGGCTCACTGCCTATTTCCACTGTTCTATGCTGTGTTCTAGATTACTTGAGTTTGCACGGGTCTTGTGTATTGTGTCACCCTTGCTGTAAGTTCACGTAAGCAAGGTGCCAGGAGCCCTTCTATATAGTCCTGAACATACTCTCCTGGATCTATAATCTTTCTTTCCCCTTTTCTGTGATGGTCCCTGAGTATTGCTTATATCTGTCTCCTACTGTTCTTTTCTCTTAGGTTCCTTCTTTTCATTTACCTCCCTGATTCATTTCCATTTTCCTGACTCTTGTAGTTTCATCAGGATATATACTCACATCTAAGGATTTGGTGCTAGGATCCACAAATGAGGAAGAACATACATCATTTGTTTTTATGAGACTGTGTTATTTCACTTAGTCTAATGCTTTCTAGTTCTGTGTGTTTACCTAAAATTCTCATGACTTAGTGTTTCTTTACTGTTGAATAGAACTCAGTTGTGTAAATGTACCACATTTTTATCAACCACTCATCAGTTGATGGACACTTATGTTGTTTCCATTTCTTAGCTATTGTGAAAAGAGCAGCCGCAAACATGGATCTCTGTAGTATGATGAGTTCTTTGTATATATACCAAGGAGTACTATAACTGGGTCATATGGTAGGTTTATTTTTAGTTTTTTAAATGTTCTCCATAATTCTTCCCATGGTGGATGCATGAGTTTGCAATCTCAGCAGCAGTGGATGAGCATTCCCTTTCCCCAAATGCTCCCCAGCAATTAATATCATTTGTTCTTTTGATCTTAGCCAGTCTTACTGGGGTACAATGAATTCTTAAAGTGGTTCTAATTTGCATTTCCCTAATTACTAGGGATTTTAAATACTTTTAAGGTGTCTCTTAGCCAGCTTTATTTCTTTTTTTGAGAACTCTCTGTTAAGATCATAGCCCATTTTTTAATTGGGTCATTTACTTTCCTCATTCTTTGTTTTGAGTTCTTTATACATTCTGGATGTTAAAGCTAGGTGACATATGTCACTGGTGAAGATTTTCTCCCACTTTGAGGCTTTTCTCTTCACTTCCTTGGTTGTTTCTTTTGCTGTACAGAAGCTTTTTAGTTTTATGAGGTCCCACTTGTAGAGCATTGACCTTAATTCCTGAGCAACTGATATCTGATTTAGAAAGTCCTTTCCTACACTGTATCTTGTAGGATACTTCCTATGTTTACTTCTTATGGTTTCAGAGTTTCAGGTTTCACATTGAGGTCTTTAATGTTTTGCCAGATCCATTCATTGAAGATGTTCCCATTCCTTCAGTAAGTGTTCTTAGCCCCTTTCTTAAATATCAGGAGGCTGAAATTGCATGTATTCATGTTTGGATCTTCAATTAGGTTTCATTGATCTATGTGTCTGTTTTTGTGCCAGTACCATGGTCTTTTTATGACTGTAGCTCTGTAATATAGTTTGAGATCTGGTATGTTTTTCTCTCCATCATTGTACTTTGTGCTCAGTACTGCCTTTGCTATCCAGGGTCTTTTGTGATTCCATATGAATTTGAGGATGATTTTTTTCTAATTCTATGAAGAACATCATGGAATTTTTATTGGGATTGCATTGAATCTATATGTTGCTTTTTGTAGGATGGTCATTTTCACAATATTAATTCTTCCAATACTTGAGCAGTTTCTCAATCTCTTTCTCCAAATATTTAAAATTTTCATTCTAGAGATCCTTGATGTCTTTGGTTAAGTTTATTTCTAGTTATTAGTTATTTTGTTTTTTTTTTTAGGCTATTCTGCATGGGAGGGCTTCCATGTACTCTTTCTCCAAATGCTTGTTATTGGTGTACAGAAAGGCTACTGATTTTTATAGATTGATTTTGAAACCTGCCACTTTGCTGAAAGTGGTAATCAATTAATTCTAGGAGATTTCTGGTGGAATTTTGGGCATCTCTTATGTATGATTTGATAATCATTGGCAAATAGGGACAACTTGACCTCTTCTTTTTCAACTAGCAGTTCCTTAATTTCCTTTTCTTGTTTATTGCTCTAGCAAATTTTTCAAACATGATAATAAAAATAGTGGATATAGAAGAAAGCCTTGTTTGGTTTCTGATTTTAATGGGAATGCTTCTAGTATTTCTCCATTTAGAATGTTGGCCTTGTATATAACTTTAATTATGTTGAGATATGTTCTCAAAGGTCCAATTCCCATTATGATTTTTAACATAAATTAATGTTGAATACTGTCAAAAGCACATTCTGTATCTTTTGAGATGATCGTGTCTTTTGTGTTTGAGTCCATTTATACGATTTACAGCATTTATTGACTTATGTATATTGTACCATCTCTGCATCGCTGAAATAAATCCGATTTGATCATGGAAGAATGATCTTTTTGATGTGTGTCTGTATGAATTTTTGAGATTTTTTTGCATTTATATTCATTAAGGATATGAGTCTATTGTTTTATTTTCTTTTTTTTTTTTTTTGGTTGTTTCTTTACCTGGTTTTGGTATTTGAGTGATGCTGGCTTCATAGAAGGAATTTGGTAGTTCTCCCCCTGTTTCTCTGTTTTTGAATAATTTAAGTAGTATTGTTTGTAGATCTTCTTTAAATGTCTGGTAGAATTCTACTCTGAATCCATCTGGGCCTGGGATTTTTATTTTTTGTATAATTGTCTCAATTTTATGATATATTATAGGTGTGTTTTAGCTGTTGATATCTTCTTGGTTTAGCTTTAGATATCCATCCATTTTTTTAGGTTTTCAAATTTATTAGCATATAGGTTTTTAAAGTATTGCCTTATCATGACAAACACTATTTCAGTAGACTAAGCAGGACATAAATTACGTGAAGTAACACAGTTTGAAATGGGTGAAGACTAAAATAGTTAGTGTGAGTCACTTGTAGTCCCATTTATTGAAATAATCTGCAACTGAACCATCTCTAATTTGAATCTCTCTGTACTTTTGCTAAAGAAATCTGTCTTATCCACAAGTTTGATCATATTTCATATATGTTTTAAGAATAGTGGGCTTCCATACGAGAGGAAAGAGAGAGAGAGAGAGAGAGAGAGAGAGAGAGAGAGAGAACGAACTAAGACATACAACTAAAAATCAGATACCATGAATTGCACCTCCTAAAGTGGTCTTTAAAATTCCGCAGTCCTTTTAACTGTTACTCCTATTTTCCATCAATGTATGGAATCCACTGGGATTATGAAGGAACCACTGTAATGTCAACAATGCCGAAATTACATTTTTTAGATTTGTTTCTTTTTCATTTGTTTGGATCTCATGTAGACCAGATTAGCCTTGAACTCAGTATGTAGCCAAGAATGACCCTGAACTCCTGATTCTCCTATGTCTACCTCCCTAATGATGCTATTGCTGGCCTCTTTATCATCATGGCTGCTGATTTATATTTTATTTATCATTATGATTGATGGTGGCAGTGTGTATATGTATGCACATGTGCATGGTGTCTATGTTTGTCTGTGTGGTGTCTGTCTATCTCTGTGTGTGAGGATGCATACCACAGAACTTATGTAGAGATCAGAGGATAATTTTGTGAAATCAGTTCTCTCCTTCCACATGTGTGTCCCTTGGAAGTCAAACTTAGGTCAATAGGCACTAAAAATGCCTTTGGTCACTGAGCCATCTTGCCAGTCCAAAGTGTAATTATTAAGGTGAAGAAAGTCCTCTCACAAATCAAAGTTTTTTAGGAAAATCATTACTATACAGTGGAGGGTGCTACAGGAGAGACTTTGATGAACTTGGAACCTATAGTCACACATGATTGCTGTGATGAGCTTGATATATGTCCATTATATTCCAATATATATATGTATATAAATATATATGTATGTATGTATGTATATACCAATAAACAGGTACCTCCTTTTCAAGGAGAGGTTTTTGACCACGGCGATTTGTATGGAGCTATCTTCCAAAGTAGATTGAATGCAGGTCATGAAATACTGGGCATACAGACTGCTGACTCAGTTCCTCAAAGTCTTCAGAGAGCCAAGGAAAGTTCTTTCAGAGCTTCTATAGCTATACACAAAGGAACACAAAACTTGTAGGAAGAGAAAGAACATGTGAGGCTACCTAGACAAGCTAGGATGACAAAATCATGCTGAGACTGGAAGTATAGAATGTTACCATCATTCAGGCTAAATCAGAATGGAACAAGGACCATCTCTCTAACACTGACAGGTGCTTACATGATATTGTCTGTACCTTCCATTTCCTTTTTTCATGTTTGTAAGATCAGAGAAATTGGGTTGATGGTTCTCAGCTGTACCCTCACATTGAAAACATCTTAGAAACTTAAAAAAAACATGCCTTGACTCCATTGTAGATTCACTAAAATTAAAACTTTAAGGTATCTGTATGTTTTAACGTGTTTTGCTTAATAACACAAAGAAGAGGACTGAGAGGCTTAATAAAACAGAATCTTTAAAATATGGGTTTTTTTATAACCAGAGCACATACCCTATCTAGTGTCAAAGGAAGAGGAAGGGAAAATGAACTCTCCCGCATTCCTCGTTTCTCTGACTATTGACTCACTTTGTTCCAACGGAATAAAGGGGATGAATATTTTAAACTGACTCTAACTTATTATCTTCAGGAAATCACAGAACTGTGTTATCTGCCTGAGATATCAAGGAACAGGAAAGACTTTAAGAAAATGCATCTTAAAGTAGAAATTGAAGAAAAGATTTTGAACCACTTTATATCAACACTGCCACTTTGGAAAATATTAAATAAGCTACTTTCTTTCACCTAGAAAGTATTCAGAATCAAAATTCTGTCCAAGATGCAGCTTACTCTTAACCTTTCTAATCCCACGTACTAGCATTACAGAGCGTCCTAAACTAACATCCAATCTGTTTTTTTTCTTCAAACACATTATATACAGGAATTCTTTCTTATTATAAAAATAGACTTTAGATTTTAGAAGGAATATGGTCAGTGTACATACAATGTATGCTTGTATAAAATGTCTTTACATAACACAGTATCATGTACATTGAATATGTACAATGGAAAAAATTTAAAGCCTTATTTGTTTGTTTGCTTGTTTTGAGATAGATAGGGTCTCACTGTAAAGCCCTGACTGACTTGGAAATCACTGTGTAAGACAAGTTGATCTCCAACTCAGAGATCTACCTGCCTCTGCCTCTTTGTGCTGAGACTAAAGGTATACGACACCACACACTACAAAGGGATTTAATTGTTTTATTTTTTCAAAATTTCATATATGACTAGTATATTCACATACCTTCTCCTTCCCTCTCCAACTGCCTCATATCCCCCTCACTCACTCTGCATTCATGACTTCTTCTTGTTTAACTATTACTGTATTATAAATATTATATATAATACACATACTATGTGTGTGCATGTGCTTGAGTGTGTACCTAATATCAGGCAGCTCATCCCTGGAGAAAACTGATTCTTTCTCAGCAGTTGTTAATTGCCTGTTCCGTTACATCTAGAGGTCGGTCTTTGTGAAATTTCCGCCATCCACATGGCCATATCAACTGCTGTTTCCATTATGTAGGAATAGACTGTTTTTAAGTGAACTTTTACATAATATAAGAGACACAAGTACAAAGAGTTCCTATGTAGATGTGCTTTGTCTTGCCAAAGCTTCACTTAAACAAATCCAAAAACTGAGTTGAAAGGGGCTTAAATCAAGAAACCCAGCTAGTGGCAAAGCTGGGGTTCTGTATGCTCTATAGGCAAACAGCTTCACTTTCCTGAGCATCAGTTTTTCCCATTTATAAAATTAAAATATGGTCATTATTGTGTTTCAAAGGTGTTGGAAATTATTTTAAAAGGTACAAGAAAAAAAGTGTTTTTCAACCTATTTGTCTAAAAGAAATTCACAATTCAATAAAGGTTTTGAAGAAAAATAAAATTTCATTTTTACTCCCTTAGCTAGTTTAGAAGTCTCTAAATCAGGATGGCATTTTCAATTTATTTTCTTATCCAGCCCCTAAACCTAACATACGTAAATGCTGCCCGTTGTGAGGCTTATCACCACTCGAGATGACATGTTACTTGATAGAGGTCTCAGTGAAAAATGAGTTAAGAGATTAGAGTCGCCTTCAAATGCTGGGTGAGTCATCAGTGAGAAAGGACTATGAGAAAGCTAATGTGATCTTCTATTGTGCTAATAGAATCCCAATGTCTGCAGGAGAGAAGAAGGTATTAGAAATAGGTTTGTAAGATGTTCAGGCAGAGATACACAGGCAGCAAGGGAAGAGGCTTGGCTTCAAAAGATCCCAAAATCAATTTTAACAATTTACTCAATGTTAAATAAGCTCAAAGAAATTGATTCATGTCAACAAATTCACTGACACTCAGTGCAAAGAACACAGCCAATTTATGCATGGACCCTGATGTATGTGTCTGGCTGGTTCATTTTATTTATCTAGGGTGCTCTTCCTGAGACTGGCTCTCCTCAACATAGTAAACATAAAAAAATGTCTAGAAAAGTAAAGCATTCCGGGAAAAGGAGTTAGAAACACGTATGGGGACCTTTTTCAGGCAGGATGAATTGTGTTCCCGATTTCGGAGGAGTATTGTTTCAGGTCTAAGATAAGTACGTTCAGCAATCTCCCAACTCGCCCATAGCTTGAGGTTATTACTTCCATTCTTCTGTTTTGATATCATTTTCTCTGTTCATCACAAAGACTCTCCCTTCCATTTCTTTGTTAAAACATCAAGACAGAACAAGACTGTTTCCATCAAACTAGGTAACCTATATATTTATAAAGGAAAATGGTTTTGTCTACACTTCGGTCAAACCAAGAAAAGACTCCTAGCTTCTCTCCATTGTTTACCTTACTATTTTATAGACTAGAAACACAGGAAATATACATATGCTAACTTGTTATACCTGTGTGTAATCTCTTTCAAGGAGGCAAGTTCTTATAATAGTAATGATTCTAGAAGGAATGGACATATTCTTTTTTTAAATATGATTTAAATACTTTTAATGTATTTTTGTTGAATTTTTGTGCATTTCATACAATACATCTTAATCAGATTTAGACCTTCTCCCCCCCCCCCATCCGATTCGTACCACCCATAGCCACTCCACCACATCCCCTGCTGGATTTCAGGCATTCTGTCATATATGTTAAAGCCTATCAAGACAAGCTTTTGTACCCAGCTGTACCTCAATGAAAGTTCATCCACTGGAGTCCTTAAAGATCAACTCTTCCTCACTTTGCAGTAAACAGTTTTCAATAGTTTCTCGGCTAATCCTGGGACTTGCTGCCCCTTTCCTCAATTCTATGCTGGGTTTCTGTCTGATTGAGACTCCATGGATCTTGTGTGTGCTGTCACCATTGCTGCACATTGATACTTTAATGAGCAAGTTCCCAGAGGCCTGGAAGACTCTTGTTTCCTTATGCTCATGCACCAACCTTGGTTCTTACAGTATTGATGCCGCTTCTTCCATAATAGTCCCTGAGCCATGGGTGGGTGAGGTTTAATATAGGAGTCCTATTCAGGGACCTATACTCTACAGTCTCTTATTCTCTATACCTTAGCCAGCTGTGTTCTTCTGTGTGCATCACACTCTGTTGCATGAGGGAGCTTCAGTGGTGAGAGTTGACAGATGCATTAGTTTTCTTTCTACCCTGTTCTGCTATGCTTCCTGAGCCTAAAATATATAGGTTCCATTGTAGGTGTGTCACATAGTGCTAGTCATCACTCAGACATTTATTCTCTGTGTGTGACCATTTGTGGAACTCTCCACAATGTCTCTCCACAAAAGTCTCCATCCATTGCAAAAAGAAGCTTCTTTCATGAGTGATGAATGGTATATTTATCTATAAATATAAGGATCCATATTTAGTATTCAATACTAAATTACATTTCTCTAGGGATATGATATGACAGATAAAGGATTTTCCTTAGGATCTTTAAGTCAAATTATATAGTTGTTGATTATAAAAGTGCCACTATTGCACCACCATACTTTGTTGTATTGGTCATTGTTGTGGCTATTAGGTTTTAAAGCTGGGGTTGGACCACTGAATGATTTTCTCCCTTAGAAACTTGCATAATATCCTCTAGAACCAAGAGAGGTAGTCTTCAGGGAAGAGACTTCCAGATCAGTTCCAGCTCCATGGCTCTGAATCCTATATATCAGAAATACGCTGTCTTCAGCAATCGAGTATTACTTTCAAGTTCTGGGAAGTAATAAGAGCAGTGTCACTAGCTTGTGTAATTTTGGGAGTCTCTTGGATGACTACCCTATCTGACACTGTGTTTCTTAATATATAGTCTTCAAATATACACATACACTCATGTGCAGATATTGTATGCTTATTTTAGTAGTATTTGCACTGATATATTTCCCTCTGTTTTTTCACATTAACTAACCTTTATTCATCTCTCAGAATTTCATGCACAACTACTAAATTTACATCATTTCCACCCCTCACTCTAACCCTCCAACTATCTCCATGCCCTCCACACTCCCTCTCAATTTCTTGACCTCTTCATACACACACACACACACACACACACACACACACACACACACACACACACAGTATAAGAGTCAGATTAGAAACCTGTTAGGAGATAATGCCTTGAAACAGAAAGAGAAACTACACCCATGAAATCTCAATGATATGGTTACTTAAACAAGACCTGCATAATGACACCAGCTGACATGCCAACATGGATGAAGAGGAGTAAATTTTATAAGATCCCACCCCTAGATGAAAAGTCACAGATAATCAATGGCTGCTTAGAGAATCAATTTCCTGCAGGGATTAGCTTCTGGATAGGTTATCTAATCCCAAGTGACTAGGCCTAAACACATAAATAAATTCAAATTTGAAAATTTGTAAATTCAAATAATGAAAAGACTCTAAAGAGACTTTTTTCCCTTTGGCTATCAGACTATTGAAAGAATGAATCTTTAGGAAACGGAAATTCCCTAGGAACAGTACTCTGGGGCAAGAAAAAGCATAAGAGTTTAGCACCTTCCTGAGGAAGAGCCTGTCTCCAGGAAGGAGGTTTCATGTCAGATTGCTTTTCCTTTTGGGAGACAGTGATTGGGGGAGGGGTCAGGCGTAAATAACTACACACTGACAGTCACTGCTTACTTATGAAGACCACACTTTCAAAAGACTATTTAGTAATGAAGATATTTTTCCCCTTTCCTTAAACCCAAACCTCATGTCAGAAACCAGAAGAAGGATTTGGGAATCACTGAAACCCAGTTCCTTTAATAAGGCCACATTGAATAAATCTCCTCATTATGCTTTTCAATATTATTTGGGTTTTAAAATTTATTTATTATTCATTCATTCATTCATTTACTGACTTATTGAGGTTAGTTTGGCAAGCCTGGTTTGTTATGGCTGACAAGGTATAGACTCTCACCTTTTTAATTCCAGTAATATTATGGACAGTACCAGGGCCTCAGTCTTTCCCTGTTCCCTGCATTGGATCGTTGAGAAATTTTTGATTAGTTTTTTTTTTTGTTTCTGTAGTCTTATAGCCAAAGGGAGGGACATGCGTGTCTCTCTTTCAGCTGTCTCCTCTCCTGACAGGATGGTTACCATTCATTTCTCCCTGTTTTTAAGCTTCAACTTTGAAGCCAGCCTGCCTAGGCTGCATAGTAAGAATCTTTCTCAGAGTGCACACCAAAATGAGACACACTTGGGTCAACCCTTCCAAAATATCTAAAAATGGTTCTTATAGATAGTTACCAAACACTGATTGAATGGTTTCTGACTTTTATCCGTACTGTTTATGACATCTGTTTCGAACACAGGCATAGTCCAGAAATTTCCATATCAAGTTCAGTATAGTCCCAAGTAGCTCAATGGGTGTTTTAGACATCATTTTGGCAGTTGAGTTAATTTGGACAACATCTGATTCCCAGTTTTAGCACATGATATGACCTTTGGCAAGCATGATAGATCGTTTTAATTGAAAACTTGAAGCAATCTCATATCACATGGGAAGAGATTCTCAGTTAGAGATTATCTAGATCTGAATGTTCTGTGGGTGTATTTATTGGGAATTGTCGTGATTACATTAACTGATATAGGAAGACCTGTCCTAAAAGTAGGTAGCACCAGTCACTGGATGTAGGCCCTGAATTGCATAAAAGTGGAGAAAATGACCTGACCAGGAGGCATGCATGCAATCATTTCTTTGTACTCTTGCCTGCGAATTTGATGGGACTCATTGTTTTGAGCTCCTGCCTTGCCACCTCCACACTGATGAGACCTGGAATTTTAAGCTAAAATAAACAATTTCTCTCCTAAATTGGATTTTTCAGGGTAATTTATCAAAGTAACAGAAATGAAACTAGGACAGCAAGTTAAAAACTTCATATACTTGAACCTTAGTTTTCTTATCTATTAACTGAGATTAGCAATCACTGGCTTGCCTTTCTCTTTGCATTGGAAGATTTAATCAACTGAAGTACTGGAAAGGGCCCTGCAAGCACTCAGAGTTTGTGACCATGGAAGGCACTGAAACTTTTGACCTTTATATTCTGTATCTTTCAGTTATATATCTGAGTCTATGCTCTAGACCACTTCATTATTCATTAAAAAACACTGAGCTGATAGTATGTGCTAGGCATAGTGTGCTTCCTGGGAATGCAACCATGAATATGAAGAATGAAAATGTGTGCCTTTGTGGACCTTTGTTAGGGACTACACGATGAATAAGGGAACACATTAATATGAGCAAGATAATAATGTGACACTGTTATTAGTTTTAGGAAAAATGTAATGATAAGTCATGATGAGTAATATATAGAATGAGAAAACTACTTCACATTGAGTAGTCAGAGAAAAATATTTTGGAGAAAAATAGCATTTATAGCACTTCATATGAAAATTAACTGTCTAGAAGTTAGCAGTTTGATAATTAAGAGAAGCGTTTCTCGAGAAGACAGAAGAGAAAGGGCAAAGGTCTTAAGGAATATGTAAACCTAATATGTTTGATAAACAGAAAGGGTCAACAATAAAAGCAGTCAACTGCTGATATATGTGGCAATATTACTAAGTTTCAAAAACATAAAGTACTAAATAAGACCTGCGTATTGGTAACAGCAGCTGACAATGTGGTTGAGGGAAGTTCCTCAAAGTTCCACCTTTAAATGAAGAGCTACAGGCAATCAATGGCTGCCGAGGGTGGGAGACACAGTTTCCCATCTGGACAAGCCCTTTGATAAGTTGTCCAGTCCTAAGTGGTCATCCCTAAACACATGTACATCCAAACAAACCTAAATGGAATCTGTAGATTATACATACATATATAATATTATAATATACAATAAAGAAGTGTAATAATTAAAGAAGAGTTTATAAAGTTGATAGTGAGTGGGGGGGACATGCAAGTAGTTGGAGGGGGAGAAGGAGGGATGGAATGATGTGAATATAATACTCTCATATGAAATTCTCAACTTTTTAAAAAAGGATAATCAAAATTAGTCAAGGCGGAGGGAATTAGTATGGTGGATATCCCCTATCTTGGAGCCTGAAAGTTGACTGAAAATGGGTAAGAAGGTACTTTCTAGAGCAATGATAATCTTTTATATCTTGTTTTGAGTGGTGGGTATATATTTATAATTATCAAAATTCCTGAAAATGTTCACAAGACATGCTAAATTTACTGTATGATTTATATCTCAACTGGACAGGAAGGAAGAGATGAAAGAAAAAAGAGAAGGAAGACTGGATAAGTGCTACGTGATTATCAAGGGGTGCACATGGGATAAAACCATAAGAGGTAGGAAGGAAGTAAGTCCTGTATGCCATGATTAGAATTTCAATTTCACTTAAAATGTGATATAATAGTGAGCAAGAAGCCTACATTATTTGTCTTGAGTTGTCTCTGTTCACAACCTACCACCTTATTACCAGGCTGTGGATAGAAGACTGAACTGTGATGGTAAGTAGAAGGAAAACAACTACATAGGAGTCTTCTGCCGGGGCAGGGTAGAGGCAAGTAGAGATAAAGAGAAAAGTTGACAACATGTATTTTTCTGGATTCTTCTTTTAGTTGATATCAAACAGGGGAGAAATCTGGGTAGACTTCACATACTGGACCTAAGCAAACTGTTACAGTATATTCATAAATGAGAAAAATGTATCTGTTGTATATTTGGAGTTCTGTTATGGCCTTGTTAGGTCCCCATCTGTTCCTGATTTATAAGCCACACTGTGATCAAATAAGATGCAAAGGAGACCACTCACACACCTGTGCTGATTGATGTCAGAGGAACAGCTTTCTGAACCTTTGTCTCCATATTTAGTGTATTCTACGTTTAGAACTGGTGGTTTCCCATGAACACATGAAAGTGTAAAGAAATTGTACATAAGCTTCTACTTAATTGTGAATTCATCATTATTCATGTTGATATTTTTTATTCTCAACTCCATACATTACAGCTCGTGCTGTAAGGAAAAAAAAGTTGATGGCAGTGATCATTTAAGTCTTAGGAGGAATTGTTGATGGAATAAGATCTGTTTAACTTTCAAATGATTGAGGAGCACATGGTAAATATATGGTAAACCTATGGATTATAATAGTGCAGATGGTCACAATATAGAAGTCACAAACTATGTAAAGACTGTGACCAATAGGTAGAAGCCACAAAGGTGACAAACTTCAGTTTATCACAAGGAATAATTTTCCAACAGTCATAGTTCTCTATAGTTCATTTGAGATGTGAGGAACTCCCAGATTTGAAAATTGTATAAACAGGTTATTTCTAAGTGACTATGCAGCCTCATAGTGAAGGCTGATGGTATAGTATGGCATGGTACATTTGTCATGTATGGAAGCTCATCTATATGTATGTTGCAGAAGAATTCAATAAAGTCATTATCAAAATTTTATTTGCTGTTCTTTTCATGATTAACATTTCAGTCACCAAAACTCACCTACTTTTCATTTAAATGATGTATCTTGCTTTTTCTCCTCCAGCTTTGGATTTGGGCTTTCTTTTTCTTTCTTTTTTTTTTTCACGATTACATTTTCACTCAGTCACAGAGTCATCAGCTACCTGAAATCTTAGAAAGGCACATAGAAAATTTTCAAGACCTGTCTTCCCCTCACAATTTTAAAACTCCCACAGTAATAAGTACTGGAACCTCTTCCCAGTCGTATACAGGAGAGATACCATCATTCTCAGAAAGAGTTCTTCATTCTTTACCTTCTACAAATCTTCCTCCTTGTCTCTCTCCTATTCCTTGACTCCCATATCCTTCTACCTTCATTCTCTCAAGACTCTGCCTTAATTTTGCTCTCAGGACTCTGACTTGAATAGACTGTTCTTTCAAATATGGTTTGCAAGTTCCTCAGAGTTAAGGACAAAGTTATTGTTATTATTATTATGTTATTTTATACATTATGTTATTATTATTACATTTCATGACCTCTTTCTTGCATCTGTGAACTCCCGCCCATCTCACCACTTCATCAGTTAAACGCTGGTTAAGGGTCAGGATTATTTGCCTAATTTAGCTCCAAGTGCATTAAACTTATATATTGCTGACAGCTAGTAATAACTACTTCCTTGCAGTATCAACACCCATCTATTGTTTTACTATATCGTTCAAAAAATGAGCTATATATAAATGATTATTTCAGGCACTGGGATTGAGTGGTCACACAAGGTGACAATGTCTCTGCCCTCTCATAGTTTCCATTCTAGTAAGGGGAAGCAAGCAATAAAAGGTGAAAGCACAGGGGCTAGAGTGTAGCTCAATGTAGAACATGTGTCGTCATGTGTAAGACTCTAGGTTCTATTCCGAGCCCCAGATTCTTTTCAGCTAAACTAAAAGAATAAACTTTTGTTTATTACAACATGTAGTAATAACATATATTTCAAAAATTCTAAGAGAATACATTTATATATTCTCCACAAAAATGATCTGCCTGTTACTGATTGACAATGACTTTATTGAATTCTTCTGCAACATACACATAGATGAGAAGGATTTCTAAATGTTTTGGGCTGGAAAAACATTCTATCTGATGGACTTGTTAGAACAGTCACTCTATGGAACTCATTGTGACAAGAGCTTGTGGCAGCTAGTCACATTGCATCTACAGTCAGGAAAGAATGAATAATGAATACTTAGCACTTGGCTTGCTTTCTCCTTTTTATTCAATATAGGCCTACAGTAAATGGAATGATATTGTCCATAATTAAGCCTAGTCTTCTCATCTTATAATAATAATCCCTTACAGGTATGCTCAGAGGTAACCTAAACCAGGTAATTCCTCAGAGGCACGCCCAGAAGCTTGTCTCATAGATGATTCTAGATCCTGTCAAGTTAACAATATTAACCATTACAGCTCCATTCCTGGTCCACTTGACACACAAACATACCAATTTTAAGACATAACCTTCCTTTCCTTGTCCCCATACGCTTATGGCCACCTCATAATACAAAATGCATTCCGTCCATCAAAAGACCCCTTTGCCTTTTATCGAAAGTTCACATGTAATCTGGAATTTATATTAATTTCTTAAAACTCAAGTTACATATTTCTAACAGTCTATGGTCAAGAAAAATTTTTATTGTAAAAGAATTGAGGCACAACCAGGAGTGATCAAATTAAAGACTGAAACTTAGCAAGATAAACACCAAATCCTGTATTTTGATATTCAGCATCTTGGGGTCATGATGGAATTTTCTGGGTTTGAAATGTTTCTAATAGTTATACTCTTCCATCTCTGATGCCTGCAGTCCAGATGGCCTCTCTCTTGGATCAGCTTCACTATGTGCATGCTGCTTTTCTCAGGGGACATCATATAGTTATGACATCTACAACATTCTGAAGTTTCCATTGTAACTTCCCTATCACAGCTCCTTGTAGGGATCTCTCAGTATTTTACAGGGACTCCAATCCTACTACACATTACCTAACCTCAGGGGATCTCTGTGACTGTTGTGCAACATTCAATGATTTCTTCAATTTTTCGTTTTTCATGCCTGAAAACCCAGTACTGCATGGACAATATTGCTAAGTTCTGCTGCCACATTATGATGGAGCCTGGTACCCTTGGTCCACAGTTGCAGCAGCTATGGTGCTATAACTCTGGAGAAGCACTTCCTTATGTAGCTTAACTTGAACAAAGAACATCTTCAATGTCATTCTAAGTTTAACATCTCTCTCTCAAGTTAATTTGCATTGTCACAAGTTGGATCCTTTCATGAGTCGGGTATCATCCTGAGGGCACCTTTTCTTTTGTCTCAGTGCAGAGCTGGCTTCTTTTCTAACAATTATGGGCTTTTTTTGATCACATGGCTTGGCTGCAACTTTGTTTGCTTCAGTTATTTTCCTCACAAAACTGTGCATTTTTTATTTCTTTCTGTCTCTCATGTTGCTCTTATTGATGATGGAAATGGATGAGACAAATGAGTAATAACCACATCACAACTTGAGTGGTACTCTGCCTTGAAACTTCCTCTTCCAAAAATATTAGTCCATTACCTTTTTAAAATATTTTTATTTTATGTGTATGAATGTATTGCTTACATGTATGTAAGTGTACTCATGTCATGTAATGTCCATGAAGGTCAAAAGAGGGCATTGGATCCCCTGACACTGGAGTTACATACATTCATTAGGGGTCATGTTGATGCGCTGGGAACTAAACCCAAGTTCTCTGCAAGAGAAATTCTTAACTCTTGAGCCATCACTCCAGCCCCTAATTACATTTTAATTCAGCCTCAATCATGTTCTCAGGACATAGGCAGAATTTAGTCATATTCCTTGACAGGAGATAATCTGAAAAGTCCCTAGTCCAGTTAGTGCTAGAGTCTTTGCTTCCCTCTGAAACGTCATGAGTCAAACCTCTTCTGCGTATTCGTTTCTCTCATCCTTCCTGTCTTCCCAGCTCCCACAAGAATAACCTATTGTACTCCACTTACACTACTCCAGGGCTTCTGTAATCTCAAGCTCTAAGCCCTTCCACCTACCACAAACCAGTCCCAAAGTCCTAGAAGCACTTACTGAGGTTTATTATAGCAATTGTTCCACTTTGCAGCAGGTTTTTTTTTAATTAGGTACTTCTGTCTTTGCTGTGACAAAATACCTGACAGGATTAACTTAAGAAAAGGTTTATTTGGGTTCACAGTTTGGAGGTACAGTCCATAATCATAGAGAAGTCATGGCAGTAGGTGTTAGAGACAGTCATATAACATCTACAGTCAAGAAGCAGAGAAGAGATGAATGCTAGTGCTCAGTTCGATTTTTCCCTTTTATTCAGACCGGGATCTCAGTCCACAGAATTAAGGTAGGTCTTCCCATTCCCATTAATCTAATCTAGCTAAATCTCTCACAAGCATACCCAGAGTCTTGTCTTCTATGTGATCCTAGATCCTGTCCTGTTGTTCATCCATTTTGAATGCTTAATTTTAATTTGCATTTAAATGTCTAACAAATAATACCCCCTATATCCTGTACGGGACTTAGAAAAGCATTCATGAGCAAGGCCAGTAATCTGCTTGGAAAGGTAAACCTAGCCTAAAATCATAAGTAGCTAACAGTAAGTATCTTGCCCCTTTGCTTATTTGTCTCCTATAAAATCTAGCACTATCTCAGGCATTCAACACTAGTAATGAAGCTTGGATGGTGAGTTGTGTCTCATAAGAAGTTTCTAAGGAAGTCTATTGTATGTAGAGTACATGGAGTATTCATAGTGTGAACGTCCTGCTGAGGTAGAGAGACAGAATATAAGCTCAACAGGAAAAAACTCATTTATTCGCAATGAAAAGTAATGTGTAGGTGGATAACAACAGCCACTGAACCTGGATGACAGAAGATTGGGATGGGTCCTAGAGAACCAGACTTAATAAATTGACAGATGGGGTTGCTATGTGTAACAGAGTCAAGTAACCACATCTCTGAAAATGAGGTACAGAGGCATATACGCAACACATGAACAATATGGTAGTTAATTGGATTTTGCCTTAGTGAGTCATAAGGTATTTTGAAGTCTTATAGAGTCTCTAGGCTTATTATTATTAGCTATGGGGACACAGAAGTGCAAAAATGTTTCATTCAGTTTTAATTCAGCAAAAATCTTTTGCAACAGTACCCACAGAGCTAGACAAGTAACACTGAAGACACAAAGAAAGGGAAGCAGACTATGAAACTCCCTTGAGAATGTTGGAGAATTTTATATGATTTAAACTGATTTCACAAGTTAGGGTCAGATTCTGTAGGAGGAAGTGTGAACAAGATTATTTCAAATGAGGAGTACAGTATGGACAAAGGCACTGAGCTAAGGAAGAACAGGATATATTTGACCCATAGACTGAATTTTGCTTCCAAGGATATGGTACAGAAAACAAAATAAATGAGTAAAATAATTTGGGACCAAGTTAGGCCTTCTAAAGAACTGACATTTTTAAAGGTGAGCATACAAAGTAATGGATTTTATCATGCCATTTTCATGCATAGGTTTCAAATGGTACCTCTTTTCTTGGTTTCTTGAAAAGCTTCCACATTGGTTTCCACAGAGATTTCACAAATTTACATTTCCATCCACAGTGAATAAGTGTTTTCTTTCCCCACATACTCATCAGCATTTGTTGTCATTTTTTTTCTCAATAGTAGCCATTCTGATTGGGATGGTAGAGAATCTCCAAAAGATTTTAATTTTCATTTCACTGATGACCAAAGACCCTGAACATTTTGTAAAGTATTTGCTTGTTATTTGTATTTCTTCTTTTGATAATTGTCTTTTGAATTAATTATTCCACTTCTTGATTGGATGGTTTGGGTGTTGGTGTTTAGTTTTGAAGGTTTTTTAAAAAACATATCTTGGCTACTAATACCCTGTGTGATCCAAACTTAGAAAGATTTTCTCTCATTTTGTATATTATCTCTGTACACTGATGATGATGGCTTCCTTTACTGTGCAGAAGCATTTGAATTTCATGTAGTCCTTTATATCAATTATTTAGATTATTTTCTACATTAATATAGTCTTTTTCAGAATATTCTTCCCTATGCCTGCATTTTAAAGTGTTTTAAATAAAGTTTATTCTAAAACTTTCAAAATTTCACATCTTACTTGAAAGTATTTGGTCCATTTTGAAATGACTTTTGTGCAGGGTGAGAAATACGCATGATGTTTCAGTCTTTCACATGTAGAGACTCAGTTTTGTTATCACTTTTGTTGGAAAAGATTGTTTTTCCAGTGTAGCTTTTGACATGCTTGCCAAAAATTATGTGACTATAGCTGTGTAATTTCATCCATAGATCCTATTTCTTTTCCGGTCTGTGTCTCCGTTTGGGCCGATACCAGACTATTTTGTTACTATGACTCTGTAATATTTTTCAAGGTCATATATGGTGATATAGCCATTATTCTTTATTTATTGACTATTCAGGAATTTTGGGCTTCCATATAAATTTTAAGACTGTTTTACCCACTTCTGTGATGAAGTTCATCAAGATTTTTATATGTAAATGAGTTTTGTGCATTTCATACAATAAATCTTAATCCTATTTAGACACGCTCCTGCACTTGCCCCTTCCCACAGAATTTCATGCATTCTGTCATATATGTTAAGGCATACCTGGTCAAGCTTTTGTACACAAATATACTCACTACAAGATTATCCACTGGAATGTAGTCAATTCTCACTCACCCAGTAGTAATCAGTTGTCAATGTTCCTTGGCTAACGGGACATGCTTCCCATTTCTCCAGTTCTATACTTGATTTTTGTCTGATTTAGTCTTGTGCATGCTAACACTGTTGCTACAAGTTCATAATGAACAAGTTTCCAGAGGCCTAAATAACCTTTGTTTCCTTATGTTCGTGCACCAACCCTGGCTCTTACAGTTTTTCAGTCCCCTCTTTCAAAATGGTCCCTGAGCCACAGGAGGATGAAGTTTAATATAGGACTCCTAGCCAGGGACACATACTCAGCAGTCTCTTATTCTCTACACATTAGCTACTTGTGACCTGTATGCATCACACTCTGTTGCATGAGGAAGCTTCCATTGGTGAAAGTTGAGTGATGCATTAGTATGCTCTCTACTCTCTGTTCCATTATTTTCCATGAGCCTTATGTGTCAAGATTCCACTTTAGATGTGTCACTTAGGGCTGAGCATCTCTATGTGTGATCAGTTGTAGAACTCTGTAGTAACCTCCATCTGTTGCAAAAAGAAGCTTCTTTGATGAGTGATGTATGGTATACTTGGTTGTAAATATAAAAATTCATATTTAGCATATAGTAAGAAATTTCGTCTGTCTAGAGATATGAGAGATATAGGGTTTTCCTAACAGCCATGTGTATTTCGCTATGGTTACAGTGCTGCCCATGAGTACCCTCCCATTGAGGGGACTTTAAGCCCAATTAGATAGCTGTTGATTACCCTCAAAATGAAAGTGCAACTACTGCACAGCTATTGTTTGTTGTGACATTCTTTGTTGTGGTAATATTAGGCTTTGAAGCTGGGGTTGGACCATTGATTGATTTTCTCCTTTAGCAGCTTGCATGGGGTCCTCTAGATCTGTAAGGGAATCTGTAGTTCACTTTTGGTAGTATAGCCATTTGAACATTAGTTGTGCCATGGGCATGAGAAGTCTGTCTTGTTTAATTTCTTTCTTCTGTGTCATATTGGTATTATTATAAAGGTCTTTCACTTCATTGATTATGTTGATTTCTAAGTATACTGTTTTATCAGAGCTGCTGTACATGGATTTTTTTCACCTGATTTATTTATCAGCAAGTTCATTTTTGCTGTACATAAAAGTCACTGAATTTTCCGTGTTCATATTGTATCCTGTTGACTTTGCGGAAAGTATTCATTAGGTCTAATCATTTCTCAGTGGAATCTTTATGGTTGTTTGAGTATAGAATCACATTGTAAATAGAGACAATTTGATTCTTCCTTTGACTCTTCCTTTATTATTTGTATTGCTTTACATCTTCCTTCTCTTTTATTATTCTAGCGAAGGCTTTGAAAACTTTATTGCGTAAGAATGGAAAGAGGTGGCAACCTTGTCTCATTCCAGATTTTAGAAAAATTGCTCCCCATTCTCTTCATTTTGTGTAACTTTGGTTATAGGTTTGGCATATATAACCTTTATCATTTTGAGGTATCTTCCTTCTATTCCTACTTTAGGGGATTTTTATCATGAAGTGATGTTAAACTTCATCAAAAGAATTTTCTGTACTGAGTGATTGTGTGATTGTTTCCTCACTTATTCTATTTATGCACTGTATTATACTTATTAATTTGTATATACTGACACAAACATAATTTGCTAAAATGAAACAAATGTGCTCATTGTGTGTGAGCCTAAATTCGGTTTACTAGAATGTTATTTAGAAATTTTTATCCATGTTCATCACTGAAATTGACTATGGATTTCTTTGTTGGTATTGTATCCTTATCCAGTTTTGATATCAAGGTTATGCTGACTTCATAGAATGAGTCAAACAGTCTCCCTTTCCCTTCTATTTTATATAACTGTTTGAGAAATGATGGTGTTTGGTATAAATCAACAGTGACTGCATTTTTCTTTGTTAGGAGATGGTTTATTGCTATGTCAATCTTATTGATTATTATGTGTGTTTAACTTGTTTATAACTCCCTAATGATTCTCCATAGTTCACTAGAATCTGTAGTACATGACTCTGAGGCTTCTTAGTTCATTTTTAGTTTGGAAGACCTATCTGGAGATAACAATGCTATGCTGAAATCATCGACTATTGCTGTGTCAGAACTTACCAGATCTTTCATGGCCATTAGAATTTGTTTTATGAAATTGGGAATCTCTGCTTTTGCAGAGGACCCAGATTTGGTTCCCAGCACCCACATGGTAGCTAACAACCATTCATAACTCCAGTTCCAGGGAATTCAGCACCTACTTTTGACCTCTGTAAACTTTGTGTGACACAGATGCACTTACACATATGAGGGCAATATTACTCAAGCACATAAAATATAAAAAATAATAAAATTGAGAATCTCACAGTTTGGTGCATATATACGTACAATTGCTATAACTTTTGATTAATTGCTATTTTCATTAATATATAATGACAATATCTATTATGACTTAAAATTGTTTTGAAGTCTACTTTATCATATATCACAAAATGGATACATTTAGGAAAATAAAAATCAAACTATCCCTAGAAAACTTTTAAAACTTATAATCCTTTTCAACAAAGTACCAAAATACAAAATCAATATACCAAATCAATGCATCCCAATTATAAATGGACTAAGAAATAAATCATGACAATTCCATTCACATCAGCCTGATAAAAATCATTGAATGACCTAAGTAATGAAATGAAAGGCCTCTGCTATGAAAATTTAAAAACACTGAAGAAAAAAATTGAAAAAGACACTCGAAGATAAAAGACCTCAGTGCTCATGTCTCAACAGAATTAATATCATAAAAAGAGTAGTATTAAGGAAAGAATCTATAGCTTCAATGCATTCCCATCAAAATTCCAATAACATTTTCATAAAAATAGAAAAGAATATCTTTAAGTCATGTGGAAGCACAAATTTCCCTGAATAACCAAAGCAATTCTGAGCAAAAAGAGCAATACTGAAAGTTACATAATATGAGATAACAAGTACCGTACTGAAAAAAAAAAAAACAGCATCATACTAGAACAAAAACATTTAGCAATAGACTAGAAAACATGATCCACAATTAAATCCACATACCTACGACCACCTAATTTTTGACAAGTTGGCAGAAGAATCATTGGATAGAAACAGTTTTTTCAACAAATAGTGCTAGTTAAACTGGACTTCTAAAGGCAAAAGAATGAATCTAGATCCCTATCTTTAATCCTGTACAAAACTCAATTCAAAATAGGTTAAAAAAAACTTAAAATAATACTTGAAATTCTGAAACTATGAGAGGAAAATGCAGACTATACAGTTCAAATGCAAGCATAGTGATGAAGGATTTTCTGAAAAGAATTCTATAGCTCAGGAAATAAGAGAAAATAAAACTCGTTGCAAACTACACATATGACATAGTATCAATATATAGAATATCTAATATCTTCAAAGAACTCAAAAATTAGAAACAAAAGCTCACTTTATAAATGGGCATATGAAATGAACAATTCTCAAAAGATGAAATACAAATGCCTAATAATGAAAAAATATTCAACCTCACTATTCCTCAGAGAAGTGTAAATTAAAAATGCAACCAGATCCCATCTTATTCCGATCAGAATGACTGTCATCAAGAAAATCAAACCAAATGCTGGGGAGGATGTGGACAAAAGGGAATCTTTATACACTACTGGTTGGGATGCAAACTAGTCCATCCACTAGAGAAATCAGTACAAAGTATGCTCAGAAAACTGAAAAGAAATACCAGACTAGCTAGCTATAACACTCTTTAGTATATAGCCAGAGATATTTATACATTTGTTTATTCTAGTATTGTTCATAATAATCATGATAAAGGACCAGCTTAAGCATCTTGGAACAGCCAAAGATGGATAAAGAAAATATGATACATATAAAATGTGAAGATTTTTTCAACTGCTACAGTAGATGAAATTATGTCACTTGTATGAAAATGTTTGCAAATGGTGATCAATACATTCTGTGAAATAAGAAAGACAAATGTCACATATTTTCTCATTTCTTGAGTTCTAGGTTTAATACAGATGCATAAAATTGTTTGTGTATATATGTCATAAAAATAGAACAAAAATGTCTGGAAGAATTAATGAGACAAGCATGAGAGTAGAAGAGGGAAGAAGATGAAGATAAGAGAGTGAATAGAATCAAAATACATGATATACTTGTGTGAAAATATTGTTAAAGAATCCATTGTTATGTAGAATGAAACCTTAAAGTGTTTTTTTCTCTGCATTTCTCTAATTACTAAGGATGATGAGCACTTTTTAAGGTGTTTCTCAGTCATTTTTATTTCTTCATTTGCAAACCCACTCTTCAAATTCATAGTCCATCTTTTTATTGGGTCATTTGTTTTGTTATTTCTTTGTTTTTTGAGTTCTTTGCATATTCTGGATATTAATTTTCTGTCAGATGTGTAGAAGTTGAAGATTTTCTCCCACTCAGTGGGTATCTTCTTCACTTCCTTGTTTTTTTTTTCTGTACAGAAGCTTTGTAGCTTAATGAGGTCCCATTTGTTGATTGTTGATCTTAATGCCTAATAAATGTATGCCAATAGAATAAAAGTTAACAAAGTTAAATTAAAACTTAAAATCTATGTCTTCCCTCCCTTTAGTTAGTGGAAGAATGAAATGAAATGAAATACTAAACCTAAAGGTATTCTTGAAGTTGTTAAGTTTTATGCCAAAGTTAACAGACTTTTCCCATTAGGCTGCATAAAGGCATTCTTACTTTTAGTCCTGAACCAGAAACCATGCCAATCAGCCTAACTACAGGAAGTGAATACATAGGATCAGAGAAGGAGAGAGCCTTGCTTATAACCCACATTTGGTGACAAGAGTATTTTTGTCTAGGATGTTATTCTGTCTTTATTTATCGTATTTTCAATTCTCTTATCACAGGTATTTTGGCTGCTTTACTGGGGGCGAAACAAAAGAAGTAGATGCATTTATATCAATGGGCATCATCATTTTCCTAAATGGTTTGGGGGACAGTGCAGAGAGGAAGATCTGGATCAACAGAACCTAATTAAGGTTTTAGTCATAGAAGTTAGATCTGAAACTCATTGAAGGTAGCTAAACACAGACACCTAAGATGATAGGAGAGGCAAGATGCAAAGGAGAGGAAGAATGCCCAGGAAGGATTGGGAGGGAGAAAATAATAAGTAGAAATACCAACACATTAAGGCCCAAAGGTTTTGAGAATGTAGAAAGGCCATGAGGAGCATTTCATCTTGGTTTCATTCATCTTCCATAGTCCCTGCCTCATTTCTGTCTCTCTTGGCTGGTGTATTATTTGACATCCTTATAACTAATTCCAATTTGTTCTTGCCTACCCCCAGAACAAGCTACTGTGATGAAAAATTTTCATTCTTCGATATAATGCTATCTCTGTTTCATTCATAAATATTAATCCTTCCTATACAGTACTAAAACTGATTTAAGAAACACTTCTGTGTTGAGATGACTTAGTATAGAACCTTAAACAAAGTAGGTCCTCAATAAAAATATATGGAGTGAAGGACCTGAAATATCTCTTATAAAATAAGAATACTGACCCAAGAGAGGGCAAGTGACTTGGTAATGTTATATGGCAAGTTCTTTGCAGGACAAAAATCAAAATGAAAGTCTTTTGATTCCCAGTCCTGTGCTCTTCCTATAACACTATATAGTTAGGAAAAAGTGAAATGGTCCAGCTTTTTGGATCCTTACATCTGCTGATAAGATCAGGGAGCAGGAACTCATAAATTGCCAAGGGGCACTATACTTGTCTCAAGATTTTTACTTTAATTCCAATTTCACTACCCAACATGGACCTGAGTTCAGAGAGGATTTGATAAAAATAATGAACAAGTGACAGTGGAAAAGCACTTTTCTGGGAAAAAATAGAGATAATATTGCAGAAATGTGTCATCTGTGCTTTCTGGTATACCTTTCTATGGAATAAGATTTTACTTTGGTCTCTAGCACTGCTGCCTATTTAGAACTCACGTCCTGTAAAATAATGAGCATATACTAGTTAATATCCAAGAGTCTTCTAATTTATATATTCTAAAATTTTGTGGCTTATGTAACAAGTGGTGTAATGATTAATCTTGTCAACTTTACTGTGTTTTAACATTATGTGGAAGACAGATTTATGGGTTTATCTGTGAAGGCATTCCCAGGGAGGTTTAACTGAGGTGTAAAGATCCACCCTCAATATGACTAACTGTTGTGTGGTGGGGGTCCCAGACTCAATTAAAAGGAAAAGAATGTGGAGCACAAGCAATATGTCTTTGCATTCTGGGTGCATATGAAACCTGAACCACTATGAGAGAAGGTATCCTAACTCTGTGAGACAAATTAAACCTTTACTTCCTTATGTTGCAAGGTGTTCTGTCACAGCAACAAGAGTAACTGAACTAATACATATGGCTTTCAATGAATACGAGCAATCATAGCACAAAAACTGATAATCTTTGAGAGACGATGGAGAAAGGAGAGATGCCAAAAACTGAAGCTGAGAAATTTGTTTTTCTTTTAAAAATGAACAAATGGAGATATCAGAAGCCAAAATCCAGTGAGACTGAGGTCAGTTGCCTTCAAACTCCAGGAGAGGTTATTAAATGGATGGATTTTAAGTATTTAGAAAAACAATGATAGCTAGAGATTCAAAATCTTTCACTAAGAACAAGCCATACCTCCAAAATCAAATTGTTCATATTGATATGGTTACTAATCTGGTAAATTAAAGAACTGATTAAGACTTCAGGAACTTAGGGTTAGATGAAATTGTTTGACAAATTTTGTTGTACCAGGCTAGGAAGTATACTCAAATGTCAAGTGGATTGCATAATGGCCCAGCTTTTTGGATTCTTATACCTGCTGAGAAGCTCAGGGAGTAGGAACTCATAAATTGCCAAGGGGCCTATAGTTTACACTCTGGCCTCAGTGTATCATCAGTTTACATCAGTGGTTTGTATAGATACCGAAGGCATTCTTATCATCAAAGTGTATCAAACACAAAGCTGAGCCAGAGAACTAATCTAATAGAAAAAAAAATAGTTTTAAAGAGATCTTTTTTGCAAGATGAAATTTAATAGGACTAACTACAAACTATTATACTTTATGTTAAAAACCAAGCAAGTACAATATGGGCAAGATACAGCTTATGAGCAAGGTGCTCATGTGAAAAAGACCTTAGAAGTTTAGTTGTCTTTAAACTATTCTGTGAGTCAAGACTGACATACTTGTTAAAACAGCTAATATGATCATAATAGGCTGTTTTTATGGCTAAGAGTGCAGTCATCATTGTTGGAAATAGCTGCAATCTATTTTTCTTTCACCTTTCAGCCCATACCAGGAGTTTGGACCCTGTTTGGGGGCTCAGATAAAGAGAAACCTGTTATTATGAGTTTAAATTGAAATAGTGAATATATTCTAAATAATATTCTGGGCAACTTTAGCTTGTATTTGGTGGGGCAGAAAGATAAGAGGCAGAAAATTTTTCTTTTAAAGATATTTTATTGAGTTTTTCTGCATTTCATATAATAGATACTAATCAAAGTTAGAGCCTCGACCCCCATTCTCATCCTTCATAGAGCCCTCCCCACCTGATCGCATGCATTCTGGAAACGCATTATTATTGGGTGAGGCACAGTAGATCGTCCTTAAGGGAGCAACTCTAGATAGACTGACTAGACTCTGATGGATGAACTTGCACTGAAAGATATTTGGGTAACAATTGCTTGACCAGAAAAGACTTAATATATATGAATCAACATTTTCTTAAAATATCTGATGAGCTACTTATGAGAAAATGCTTCAAATAATTCCTGTAGCCCTACAGAACGAGGATTATAAGTAAAAGATGAGTTAAATGGTCTCTAATATTTCAATGTACAGTGTCTGGCATAGTAAAGGATTATAAACATGTTGAGTAAATGAGGAAACAAAATATGCTTAAAACAAAGGAAACCTTTTCAACAATTTAGAGGGAATCGACGATTTTGTAGTAGACATTTGAGGTGAGGTTGTAAGTTCATTTGTATAAGAGGTATATATGTGTGTGTGGTGTGTGTGTGTGTATGTGTGTGTGTGTGTGTGTGTGTGAGAGAGAGAGAGAGAGAGAGAGAGAGAGAGAGAGAACTGCTATCATGTGATAGAAGATAGAAGGAAAGGAAACATTACCTGGGCTTTGGTCCAGTGGTCCTTAAGTGTCCTTTTAATTATGATAGTCTATAAATATATGAATGTCCCTAAGATGGTGAAGTGTAACAAGGATCTGAATATTATTTGGATTGAAGGACTTTCTCTATGTCCCCTAATAGATATCCAAGCATCTGGCCTATAAGGATTTAGTAAATAGTGACGCTCTATCATCAGTGTAATACATATTGGCCTTTCCACCAAATGGACATGTTTTTTTTTTCCCTGAATGCACTGTACATTTTTCTCCTCTAAGATTTTGGTTGCCTATTACCCTCTTTTTCTTGAACTGTCTCAGCATTTTCCCCTTCACATCCACTATATTTCAGCAGCTTAAGATCCTTCAAAGTAATTTCCTCCAACATTTTCTTTGTCCAAATAAATATACCTTGGTATTCAGGAAGGTCACCAAACTCAGTGATGTTTCAGTTCTCCCATTTTGTACTATGGGTTGAAAGTCTTATCTACCAGACCAAAGAAAAGAAGTTTAAGTAACTTAAGAACTGCAGGAGATACTTAGCCTCAGCCATGATAACTTACATTTAGTTCTTCACAGATTTTATGTACTAAACGTGATGAGGAATTTATACATGTAATGAAGTAGAGCAGTCTAAAAGCTATGTGAAGTGGAAGAACACAAGATCAGTATGGTAAATGTACTCTCCTTTATAATACTAAAAATGAAAATAACATGAAGCTAAATATGTTTACTTATATATATATATATTATGAGCTTGGAAATCTGATTAGGAAATTAGACATGTTAGTGTTTGCTGTGGAGAGAACTAAGTAGTTGGGGGAGAGAGTTAAAGGTGAGATTCTCAGTGTTTAAATACTTTCAGTTTTAGAATTAGAATCATGAGAATTTATCATCGGTAACTTAACTATAAAAGTCTGAACAAAGTGCAATGTCTCTGTGAAATGCTATTTCATTCGTGAAGTTTGTCATAATTTTTACATGTCTGTGGTCTTTTTCTGCATCTTCACAGAAGTTCCATGCATTTTCCACCTGTCATTGAAGATAAAAGAATGGCATTTTGAAACATATTTCTCCTCACCTAATTCTTGCTTGCCTCCAAGTTGTGTTTTACCTTTTATATGTTCAGAGAAAATAGTGATTCATCTAGTTTGGTTTCCTTGAGTACAAAGACATTGGAAACTGATGAGCTTGGTTTCTCGACAAGAAGGAAGTAGTGGCTGGGCATACATGGCTGAAAAGAATGCAAATCCTGCTTTTGCAGCATCGTGCATTTTAATCTTGGTCATAATTTAAGGCATTTGGCAGAGAACTGCTAACTAATTCAGTGTGGAAAAACAATCAGAGATTGTGTAAGTACACACACAGACACACATACACACAAACATATGTTGAATTTAGTACCCAGGCACCAGGGAATTTTTGACAAAATAATTGGCTTAATAATCCATAAAATAGGTATGTGTATACAATGAGGAAGTGGATATATTTAACAGCATGTCACATAAATAAATTCAATTTTGTCTCGAAAATTAGTGCGTGATTTGGTGTCTTAGGTCTCAAAAGGCAGAAGAAACATTAGGGGGAAAGATATCTCCTTTTCCTTTCACTCTGAATGTGAATGGGAAATTTTGAGTGCTTGCTAAGAAAAGACTCTTTGAAAATTACAAGCTATAAAATGAGCAAACGGATTGATACAGAAAGAGGAAGTAGCTGGAAGTAGTACAATTTGGAGGGGACTTTCAGATGGTGGGCGCGACTAAGATGACATTTGTGAGTCATTGTGCTCCTACAACCTGTTAATCTTGAACTGAACTACAAAGCTGAGAGAGCCATATGATTCATAATTGCTCTTTCAAGTGTGAAACCTTAAAGTTACAGATCTTGTCATAAAACTGCAAGGCAAATAATAATTCCATGTATCAATGTGAAACTTCCTTCTCTCCCTACAGTAGGAGATACACAGTAGATAGTCAGGAGTCAGCTTCCTAGTTGTGGCTGCCGATCAAACTCTGAACTGAAGGTTTGCTTTACAATGTTGCCAGAAAATGCGAGTGAATTGCATGCCGCAAGACATTTTTATTTTATACGTGTGGTATATGCACGTGTGTGTGTGTGTGTGTGTGTGTGTGTGTGTGTGTATGTGGGCATGTACTCATGTGGAGGCCAATGGTCAGTGTCAAAAGAAACCGTTCTCTCTTCTCCATGTAGCAGACACTTCACCCGCAGAGCCATCTCTCTCTCCACCAGCCAAGTCCTTTTTTTTTCCTGTTTCACTGTCTCCAGTAGTGAAAGTTCCTTCTTCTTCCAAGCCTGCCTAAATTTTCATCATCTTTTGAAGTTGAACTGAAACTTCCCTCATTCTCTGAACTGTTAAAATCTACTCTACTATAGTATCTCTCACCTCTGACTACATTCAGCTTTACCGTCTGCATTAAGCACTTGTTTCTTCCCAGGTGGAATTACTCAGCATCTTGGATTTGCAGACATACTGTAGTCCCTAGGGGTGGGACAAAGTAGATAAGCACAGAAGCTGATACAGACTATAGGTTATTCTTTGAGGTGAATAAGAGGACTAGGGTCAGTCTCTGTCTAGTTTGGGCACTGGTTGCCGCAAAAAGAGTTCCTACGCAAAGGTAATAATAATGGGCACTTCCTAGTTTCTATATAATGCAGAGCACATTTGTACTTTATTCTCTGTGAACAAATCTACATGTATATACTGCTTATTATTTTTTCTGAGTTACCCTGCAACCAAAAAGGCATAAGAGGAATGCAAGACTCAGTGACTTGTTGCAGAGAAGAGGGACAGAGAGAGACAGAGACAGAAGGAGACAGAGACAGAGACAGAGAGAAACCTGGTCTGCTACAGAGAGGGTAGACAATAAGAAGAAAAGCATCAACACAATAAATCTCAGAGACCAGACTGACCAATTGACCAGAGGGACAAACCTAAACTTTAAAATGACTGCCTTTGTTTCCCCTCTTTATATAATCTGCTAGCTAAACTAACTAATTAATTTAAAAAAATAGCCTTTCCCATTTCTAGGCACTGTTCTTGGCACTGACAATATACCCGTGACCAAAGAAAAGAGAGTTAGTCCATGTTCTAACAGAATGTACATTCTAACGGAGAGAGGAAGACAACAAACAGGTCAACAACTTTAGTATCAATATCATGACAAATGTGATACAGAATGTTACAACGAATATGTGATAAATGTGGTAAAAATAGGTTTGTGGTTGAGGAGCCACCTTGGATAGTGTTCTAGATTGAATGTGTTCGGTTCAAAAGTCATGTGTTGACTACCTAAACTAGAGTGAGATGGTATTTGGATCTAAGGTTTATGAGCAGTAATTAAAGTTAGATGAGCATATAAGAAAGAAACTCTGATGTGATAGAATTAGTGTCCTTATTAAAAGGAGCATTAAGAGAGCTTGCTCTTCTTCTCTGTCATGAACAATGGATAGGTGATGTGACAACACAGTGAAATAGTGGCCATCTATATGTCAAGTAAAGATTTCATCAGAAATTAAACAAGGAGGAACCTAGATCTTGGACTTTCCCAGACTGTAGAACTATAATAAAAATAGCACAGTCTTACTGCAGACAAAGCAGACTAATACACAGACATAGCATAGTCAAAGAAGGCTTCTATATGAAAGTGATATCTGAGCTAGAACCAAAGAGTTCAGAAGGACAGCCATATTGATGTTATGACAAAGGACATCCTCGGCATATAAAACAGATGCTATAAAGGCCAATAGCAGGAATGATCCTAGTATATGATAGGAAGATATAGGCCAATAAGAACAAAGAGAAAGTAAGGGAGACAGGTAGATCATAAATTAGAACATTTGGCACAGATCAAATCATGCAATTTCTTCGAAGCCATAAAATAAGTTTAGTAAAAAGTATTTGGAAATCATAAAGCAGAAGGTTAATATGATCTCATCTAAAATTTAATTAGATGAATTCTGTTGCCATGAATAGGTGACAAAAGCTGAAGAAAAACTAGGAAAGGGATTGTTTCAGTAGTTGAACTAGTAACAGTAGCAAAGGTAGAGACGTAAAAAGTGGCTGAGTAGAGATTTGTCTTTGAAATGGCAAGTTTTAAATAAGAATTGCTTGTGTTCTCTTAAAAACCCCTTGAAAAAGTACACATACAATACCTGAATATGAGTGCAGGTATATACCTGAAAGCTATATAACAAAGAACACAGTGCCAGACAGGAGAAACCTTCCCTCAAGTGATTGGTCAGGGTAGTCCTAAAGACTCCCCAAATAACATGAACTCTTGCCAAAGACCTTTATTGCTTCTCAGAAAGTGAAAGTAAGACTGTATTGCTGAAGATAAGGCATATTTCTGACACAGGTCTTGGAGCAATGGAGCTAGAACTGACCTGGAAACCTTCTCCCTGGGGACTCATAGTTCTTTAGGATATTATGCAAGCTGCTAAAGGAGAAAATCAATCAACAGTACAATCCAGTTGTAAAGACTAGTATTCACAATGACTAGCATAGGAAACTATCTCTATTGGTGCTATAGTGCACTTTTATCTAGGGGGTAATCAAAAGCTACCTATTTGGACTTAAAGTCCTCTCAGTGGGAGGGGACTCATGGGTGGCACTGTAAATATAGCCAAATTCACATGGCTGGAGAGCTTATAGATCCTAGAGAAAGCACTATCTCTGTCGTGCAACTAAACAAATGAAATTTCGTACTGCATACTAAACATGGATCCTTATATTTACAGACAGGTATACTATATACCACTCATCAAAGATGTGGCTTTTTGCAACAGATGGAGGCTATCACAGAGTTCTATAACTGATCACACTCAGAGAATATACATTTGAGATATGCGAGCCCTAAGTGACACATCTACAGGGGACCTCTAATCTAAGACATGAAACATAGCAGAACAGTGGGTAGAGAAAATACGAATACATTCCTCAGTTCTCACCAGGAAAGCCCCCTGAAACAATGGAGTGTGATGCACACAGAAAGCCACAACTGGTCATGTTTTAGAGAGTAAGAGACTGCAGAGTGTGTGTCATTGGTTAGAACTTCTATACTAAACTTCACCCACCCACAGCTCAGGGACCATTGTAGAAGAGGTGGGTGGAAAGATTGTAAGAGCCAGGGTTCGAAACAGAGACTTTCAGGCCTCTGGAAATTTGTTCGTATGAACTTGCAACCATGGTGACAACATGACCAAGACCCACGCGAACTCAATCAGACATGATGATGGGGAAATGCACAGCAGGCCCCAACCCTAGCTGAGGAACTATTGTCAACTGATTACTGTGGAGTGAAGGAGAGCTGATCTCCTTTAAGGTTATATAGGCTGACTATAATCCTGTGGATGACCTTACACAAAGGGACAACTGGGTATAAATGCTGACCAGATAGGACTTAACATCTATGGCAGAAAGCGTGAAATCCATTGGGAGGTGTGGATGAGTAAAGGGGTCTAAATTTGATTAAGATCTATTATATGAAATTCACAAAAATTTAATGAAAAAAATTTAAAACAATGTGTTCTCTGATGGACTAAATGCCTAGATGTCCCCTAGCTTTCTAAGCAACTGACAAAATATTTGATGGAGATTTCATTGAGATGGGTTAAGAATTATGGAAATACACATATGTATTCTAGTTTCATTGAATTTAGCATGCCTATTAAACCTCTAATTAGGAATTTCAAGTAGAAAATTGTATATGCAAATATTGGAGTTTCATGGCAAAGTGTTGTCTATTCCCTGCCGCTTTCTTCCTGATCACACTATAGCCTATACTTCCTGTAGTTTCTCCATAGTGAAACACAAAGTAAAACCCTCCTGTCTAGTCATCAACTAGTCTCAGAGTTTCATATTGGTTTTAGCCTCAAAAAAAAAAGAAAGAAAGAAAATTGATCTTCCCTCAAAATGTAAGGAATGACGTAAGCAGAACAAGCTGGCTTTCCATGCTTGATTGTACTACAATTAACTTCCTGAAGGTATAACACAGCAGGGTTAATGCACTCAACAACCGGAAAGCCTTTGCACTGCCACTAGTTGGGGGACAGATAATAATAGTTGAGTGCCTTGTGAGAACTCCAGTCAATGTAGATGTTACATTGTACACATAGATAAGCAGGTCCTCACATCAGTTATCATGACCATGAGAGGTAAGGAATGGGTAAGCTATCTCTGCTTTGGAAAGGTAATATCAACTATGATAAATGGAGATATGGAAAAACATAGGAGAGAAAGTTTGGGTGAAGAATGGTTAGCTGTGATAAATGCAAGCACCAAGCATACACACACACACACACACACACACACACACACACGCACACACACACACCGTAAAATAAAACACATTCTTCATTCTTTTATCACTGCGCAGACATTGAACATTAACTATTTGTTTTCTAAGCCTCCCTGCAGTTAGTGGTACCATATGATACAGTTGTCAATGAGACATAAGGCAAAAGGTGGTGCTAGAGACTCTGAGAAATGTGGTATATTTAGTTATTAAAAATAGACATAATGATGCTGGGCATGGTGATGCATGCCTTTAATCTCAGCACTTGGAAGGCAGAGGCAGGAGGGTCTCTGTGAATTCAAGGCCAGCCTGATCTACACAGTGAGTCCTAGGCCAGCTGGCGTTATAGGGAGACCCTGTCTCAAAAAGACCAAAAACATTAGACATGATAAATAAATCAATAATTTAAAAAATTCCCCACTGAGCACTACTACTTCCTCCCTTCAACCTTATATGCAACTGTGATGGCTAAGGTAGCAGTAATAATTCTGTGTTAGGAAGATGCCAAAGTATTTCTGCAACTTTAATCCAAAAATCATTCAGTTATTCAATGACTACTAGCTACTTCATATTTATTGATATGTGAGGAATAGCTATTTGTTTAATTTGTTATCGAGTATATCTTACAGCCAAATGCAACTCTAACAGAATCTATTAGGTAGTATGAGGGGAGAATTCCATACAGGTGTACCTGAATATAGACTTCATATTACTGACCGGTATCCAACACAATTTGCCATACTGGGTACAATTAATAATGAGCATGTAATACTGTAGACTCAGACAAAATTGCTGTGGTATAGATTCTTTGTGGTATAGAAATGTGCAAACACATACCACAGAAGAATCACTAGCAGAATGGGTTTGTGCTGTAATAGGCAAAGTGATGACAAGAGGACATTTCATGTAGAAGACGACGCAGGAAAATACAGGCATTGCTTTTGCTCAAGCAAACTGTCTCCTGTCCTCAGGCCAACATTCCTTTCTATGTTCCATTTACTTGCTAAAGAAGTGCTTTTCGTTTAGCTTGCTGAAATTCAGCATCCACCATACCTCACTGTGAAATACTCTTGTATGTTGGCTTTAGAGATGTGATATGAACACCAATGATGGAGATGAAAAGAAGTGACTACCTGTTGAGAGCTCCTGATAGGAACCAAAATTGTGCATGCAGAGAAATAACCTACAAAAGAGGGCGTGAGAGCTATGGAGACTGCTACTACTACTACAGAGCCTTTCTAAAAAACTTTTCAGTGTCATCCTAGGGTAGAATTCTTCAAAGTCTCTCACTCTGCCTGCATTAATTCAACCAAACCCTCCAGCGTGGCTTTATATCATTTTATTGCCAGGCGGATACACAATCATCCTCAAAATTACACCCACTCTGGTTCAATCTCAGCTGTTATATCCTTATTCCAGAACCATGGAACCTATTCAAAGATTTGTCAGGGGAGAGAATAAAAAGGCAAAGTCAAGAAAAACTAACCACATTTTTGACTCCACTTGTATTAGGGTTCCATTCCTTTAGGTTGCAACATCATCACATCAATTTTAAATAGAAAATAATTCTGAGTCAGATCATGACTTCAGCTGCAAACAGTCATTAATTCTAAGCTGTGAATTAGTAATCGAAAAGCAGAAATCCGTGTCCTGAAAGAATATGAATTCTAATGAGAAAAAAAGAATACATTTGAAACATGGGGCATAGCTCTAAGAAAGCATCATCTAAAAATGAAGCATGAGAATCCTGAGATGGAGAGACACAGAGGGAAAGGTGAGAGGAAGAAAAAGGATGGAGGGGAAAAGGAGAGAGAGAGAGAAATGAGAAAGGGACAGAGAAGCAAGAAGTGGATAGACTTTTTTTTTTTTTTTTTTATGTAGAGAGCCGTGGATTACTGCGTCTTAAAGATGGCGCCTGCTCTCGCCTCCCACCATCCCGAGGTGGGCGCTCTCTGGAGCAAACAGCTCCATAATTGGCTGTGGCTGAGGTCTGGCCCTGCTTCCGCCTGTGTGCGCCTATCTGCTTTCACCACGTGGTAGTTTGGGGTTGGCTGGCAGGAGGGAATTTAACTCTGTGGCGGCCCGGGAAGGAAAAGGAGAAGTAAGTTAGCAGGAGGAGAAGTAAGAAGAAGGAAAAGTAGTGAGGAGAAGTAAGGCAGGAAAAGTAAGAAGGGAAGAAAAAGTCAGAAAATTAAGAAGCAAAAAGGTTGTTCAAGGTTCCTGAATAAACTGCTTTTGGAAGAGTCGGGGGTCGCCTTTTCCTTGCTGGACGAGAGACAGACGCGACATTTTTACATTTTTAGAAGACTACTTCAGCCTTAAATCCTCTTTCCTCTATTTAGTGAATCTTGATCATGCTGTGAATCTCAGAAAGTAGCAAGGCTTGAATAGTTCAATGTCCTGCTTGAAGTTTTAAAAATAGAATTATAATAAGGAGTAGGGAGGAATTTAGAACTTATACACCATTAATGGCAAAATAATATTCATTCCCAAGTGTATTCTAAAGTGATTCTTCTCAAAAGTCTTTGGAACCTCAATAAATGTCTTGTCAATAATAACTTATCTTTTCTACCATGTAAAACAGAAAATGATTTTATTGTCTATAGTCAACACCACTTATCCAAATAAAGGAGATGGAAACTGAATAAAGCTCACCTGCCCTCGGGCACTGATATATATTAATTGTTCATAGAACCGGGTTCATAAAGATACTTTCATACATGTATAGAATGTACTTTGGGCATATTCCTCCATATCTTTACACACTCCCGGTCATCAGCCCCGCTCCCACTGCGTATTAGGCCTCTTTGGTCTCCCAGACAGTTTCACTTCTACTTTAATGTCATGTGTACATATTTGATTATGTCTCTCTATAGAATATAATAACCATAAATGAGAGAAAATGTGATATTTGTTTTGTGAATCTGACTTAATTCACTTAATATGATTGTCTCCATTATCATTTCCCTGCAAATGGCAATACTTCATCCTTATTTTTCACAGAAAAATCCATTATTTATATATAATATATTTTCTATGTCCATTCTTTATTGATGGACAATTATGTTGGTTACATAACTATGCTACTGTGAATAGTGCTGTAAAAATACTGATGTGTAACTATTTCTGTGATATGGGGACTTGAAGTCCTTCAAGTAGATACCCAGAAGTGGAATGGTTGGATCATATGACACATCTACTTCCCTTTTTTTTTCCCAGAGACTCCATACTTCTTTCCATAGTGGCCAAACTAGCCTCGGGTACATCTCCATGCCACGGGTAGTGTGTAAGGGTTCGTTTTTGTCCACATTCTCACCGGTGTTTGTTGTTTTCTTAATGCTCTTCTGGGTAATGTGATTGAGAATCTCAGTATAATGGGAAATAGCATTTCTCTGATTGCTAGTAAGGTTGAACATGCCTTCATGTGTTTATTAGCAAATTGTACTTAATTCTACCTTATCTTTTGAGAACTGACTGTACATTGCATTAGCTCTTTTATTTATGGGGTGGTTTGATTTCTTTTTACTTTATTCTGTTCTTTGAGCATTCCAAATATTAATGCCTTGTCATTTGTATAGATAACAAATATTTAATTACATTCTCTAAACTGTCTCTTCATTTGATTATTTCCTTTGCTGTGCAGAAATTTTTTAATTCTATGAGGGCACATATGTTCATTTTTCACATTAGTACTTGAGCAACTGAAGTTCTATTCAGAAATAAATTCCCTATACCTCTATCTTGAGTGGTTTTTCCTAGTTTTTTCTCTAATAGTTTCAGAATCTCAAATCTTATTTTAAGGTCTTTGAGTTACTGTTTATACAGGGTGACAGATAAGGAACTCATTTCATTCCTCTCATGTAAGTATCCAGTTTTTTCAGCACCATTTCTTGAAAACATTATATTTTCTCCAATTTATATTTGACTTCTTTTTCAAAATTTATGTGGTTGTAGCAGTGAGAGTTTATAACTGGGTCCCATACTCCTGGCACATTGGTCAACATATCTGTTATGCTAGTACCACAGTATTTTGTTGCTTTGAATTTGTAGTATAACTTGAAATCAGTTATGGTGATACTTCCCACATAGTTCTTTATGCTCAGAATTGTTTTGTTTATGCAGTCTTTTGAAACTCACAAATGCATTTTTGATATTTTTATTTCTCAGGCTGGAGAGATGACTCAGCAGTTAGGAACACTGGCTGCTCTTGCACAGGATGGGGGTTCGATACACATTATCCACATGGTGGCTAACAATCATCCATAACTCCAGTTCCAGGGGATCCAATGCCTTCTTCTGACTTCCTTGGCCATTGTATGACACGTGGTACACTTACACACATGCAGGCAATACACTAATACACATAAAATAAAAATAACAAGTAAAAGATTTTTTTAAGATTTTTTTTGTTTTTGTTAATATTAATGATCTAATTTTGATGGGGACTGGGCTGAATATACAGATGGTTATTGGTACTAATCTAGTTTCATAACATTATTTCTTCCAATCATAAGCATAAGAGGGCTTTACATTTTCTAGTGTCCTCCTCTATTTCTTCATTTTAAAATTTTCATTTTAGAGATCTTTTGTTTCTTTGGTTTAATTATTATAAATCTATTACAAGACATTTTTGAAACAATTGTGCATTGTACAGTTTCCCTGAGTTTCTTTTTCCTTAGTATGTCTGTTATTATTATATGTAAAGCTACTGGCTTCTGTATCCTGATTTTGTGTCCTGTCGCTTGGATACAAAAGTACTTATCAGATCGAAAAGTTTTCTGGTGGTGCTATTATGGGTCTTATGTATAGAAACATCATCTGCAAATAAAGACACTTTGACGTCTTCATTTCCCATTTCTATCCCCTTTATTTCCTTCTCTTGTCTTACTCTTCTAGCTAAGATTTCAAGCACTATATTAAATAATACAGATGAACAAGGACACCATTTTCTTGTTTCTTATTTTCACTGAAATGCTTTCAGGCTTTTCTTATTTACTGTAATATTCATAGTCTTTGACATATATAGCCTTTTAAAATATTTATCTTATTATTATTTTTATTTTATGACTATTTGTCTGCATGTATGTAAGGGTATCACATGCATATAGTGCCCACAGGGGCCAGAAGAGGGTGTTGGATCCCCTGGAATTGGAATTATTGATGGTTGTTAGCTGCCATGTAAGTGCTGGGAATCAAATCTGGGTCCTCTGAAAGAACACCAAGTGTTGTTAACCACTGAGCCATCTCTCCAGCATCATATATGGTCTTTATTACCCTGAGATTTGTTCATTCTATTTCTAGCCTCTTTTAAACTTATCATGAAGGGATATTGTATTTTGTAAGTAATCTTGTCTACATTTATTGAGACGATCTTGTGATTTCTGTCCTTAATTCCATTTGATATAATACCTTTATTGGTTTGCATATGTTAAACTAGTTCTGCATCACTGAAATGAAGCCAACTTGATCAGGATGTATTTTTTAAATATGCCCTTAGTTTGTTTCACAAACAATTTATTGGGAAATCATGCATTTATGTTTATCAAGAATATTATTTGTAATTTTATTTTTTGTTTTGTTTCCATGTGGTTATGTTAACATGGTAACATCGGACTCAAAAATAATTTGGTGGCACCCATTTCTTTTCCATTTTATGAAAAAGTATGAGGAGTGTTGGAGTAGGTCTTCAAAGGTCTGGTAAAAGTCAGCAGTGAATCCATATTCACCTGGGTTTTTCTTTTCCTATCAGGGAGACTTTTAAAGCTCCAGGCTTGGTGCTTCTTATAAAACAATTTAAGTTATTTCACCCTGGTTTCATTTTGGAGGCTAATATGTATTTAGAAATTCATTTATTTCCTTCATATTTTCCAATTTAGGCAAATATGATATTCGAAGGACTATAATAATGATTTTTCTGAATCTTCTCTCTAATTTTGATGATTTTCACATATTAGAAGAGTGACTTCTCCCAGCTTTCCAGACTCATTTGTCTGGAATACCTTTTCCTATCATTTCATCTTAAGGTTACATTTGTCCTTGATGATAAGGCATGTTTTTTGGAGGCAACAAAAAGCAAATAGTTGAATTTTTTTTAGAAAAATCCAATCTGTTTTTTTCTTTTCATGTGTGATGCGCATGTGCATGTTTGTTTGTATGTGCAAGTGTGTATAGGTGCACATGTGTGCACATTCATGTGGAGGTGCAAGGTTCATTTCAGAAATTAATTTTTGTGCCAGTATCATACTGTTTTAATGATAATGGCTTTGTAATATAGTTTGAGATCTGGTATGGTGATCCCCCCAGCATTGCTCCATTTGTCCAAGATTTCTTTGGCTATCTGGGGTCTTTTGTGATTCCATATTAATTTTAGAATCTTTTTTCAGCTCTGTGAAGAATGTCTTTGGAATTTTCATTAGCATTGCATTGGAGAGGTTATAGATGCCAGAAAAAAAACCCTATCTCTTTCATATCTCTAGACAAATGAATGTTTATACCTTATGCTAAATATGGATCCTTATATTTACAGACGAGTGTACCATTCACCACTAATCAAAGACACTTCTTCTTGCAACAGATGGAGGTTGTTGCAGAGTTCCACAACTGGTCACTCACAGAACAAATGTCTGAAAGAAGCCCATCCCTAAATGACACATCTACAATAGAACCTGTACACCTAAGGCTCATGGACATAGCAGAACTAGGGGCAGAGAGAATACAAATACATCCCTCAACTCTCACCAGTGAAGCTTCCGCATACAACAGTGTGATGCACGCAGAAAGCCAAAACTAGCTAAGTTTTAGAGAATAAGAGACTGCAGAGTGTGTGTCCTTGAATAACAGTCCTATATTAAGCCTCACTCAACCATGCACGGTTCAAGGACCACAGCAGTATAGGGGTGGAAAGACTGTAAGAGTGTGGATGCTTTTTACTTATGTCTTCAAATCATGAGTAAGTATCTTTGCCTGACATCAAAAAAATATGTATTTTCTTTCCATAGAATTTCTTTATATAGCAGTGTTAGGTTTACAGCAAAATGAAGCACAGAAGTACAGAGAGTTCCCACATACCTCACCTCTCACTTGCAAAGTCTCCTTCACTATCAATATATTGTGATGGTAAGGTACATTTGTTAAAGTTGCTGAGCCTATATCAATACATCTTTATCACCAAGTCCATAATAGGGTTTGTATTTAAATCTATATAGCATGTAAGTTTTTCAGACATCTACACTTGGAGACACCCATGGGTACAGCATCTTATTGAACAGTTTTAATCACGTGGAATTCCTCTTTGCTCTTCCTATTTCTCTTTTCCATCAACCACTCACCTTTTCACTAATTCCATAGTTTTACCCTTTATTAAAATAAGAGCAATAGGGGCTGGAAAAATGGCTGAGCCATTAAAAACACTGGCTGCTCTTGTAGAGGACCTGGGTTCGAGTTCCAGCACCCACACGGCGGCTAACAACTGTCCCCAACTCTAGGTCCAGGGAATCTGACACCTTCTTCTGACCGCCATTGGCATTGTGTGCCATGGGTGCATTTACACACGAGGAATTAATAGACTTGTACACATAAAATAAAATTAATAAATAAAAATAGGTTTAATCACATTGTACATGGTCTTTTCAGACTGATTTCTTTCACTTAATGAGTTCATAGTTTTTTCATGTATTTTTATGGGTAAAGTTAATTGCTATTTAACGTTGAGTAATTTTCCATTTCTGGACTTCCTAGAGTTCATGTCGACATTCGCCTTCTGAGAAATATGTTCTTTGCTCCCAAGTTTTAGCAGTTATAAATATAGCTGTTGCAAATTCATGTGCAGGTTTTTGTGCAAGTGCCGATTATCAGCACTTTTTCATAAATACTAAAGGAAACAGTTGCCAGATAATATGCTGTTGTATGCTTATTTCTTTAGGAAACGGCCAAAATGTCAAGTGGCTGTCCAGTTTTGCAGTAAATATTCCTGTTGCTACACGTCTTCAGCAGCACTTGGTGCTTTGGATTTAGGCAATTCAGAATGGTGAATGCTGCTGGCTCATTGATATATTAAGTGCTAACTCCCTAATGGCATGTGATGCTGACCATTCTTATTCTTACTTACCATAGCATATCTTCTTTTCTGAGCTGTCTATTCAAGTCTTTTGCTCATTTTCACATTTCTATTTTATTGTGAAGTTTCAAGAATTCTTCACATAAAAGACCACTGTCAACAAAGGAGAAGTCAGTCTTTTATATTTATTTCAAGAGCAAATGTTACATTGAGAATTATATTAAAATCTTTATTTTCTATAACCTAAGCATTATACCTTTCTTATTTTTATATTAATTAGAAAAAAACCCACTCCTCTTATTTCCCATGATCTGGGAAGCCTAAGGAAATGGTTTCACTAGATGTATTTCAGTATTATGAGCCCCAGAATAACTGCAGAGACTGTTAGTCAGAACTACAAGGACTTAGGTGCATGAACGTACTTTCATAGAACATAGCAACAACTTCTCAAGTTGAGATTTTTAAAAAAAAATAACATTTGCAAGGGACATTTGCTGACTCAGAAGGACACCTCTCCTTCTACAAATTTAGAGGGGGGAAAAGACATTTTCTGCTTATCTTAAAAAGGTTTCTCTTAACAACCAATTAGGAACCCAAATATTTCAAGGTCAAACTATGGGATTCTGTCAGTACATAATGTAAAAATAAATTGGGAACATCAAAATATACAACGTGGGAGGGAAAGGACAGAAGATTATTAAGTAGTGATTAAAGGCATGCAGAACTTTACATAATCCCTTCTAAGAGGCCTGTAATTGACCCTTCATCTTAGACTTGAATACTTCTGAGAGAGGCTTGCTCCTGGCTTTTGGATTCCTTTCTTTGCTTGTTCTGTTTCTAAGGCAAAAAGTTGTTATGCAGCATTTAAGGCTACACTTGAGCCTCATTCCATTTGCATTCCTGTTGCTTATTTCTTGCATCCTTTCAAATAAATCCTGCACAACAGATTAAACTCAAAAATTTACAAGAATATTCTAACCTCTGTCAGGCACATGATGTCCACTCCTTGTTGGATGGGACCAAATGAATAATGGGTGAATTCTGGTTTATGAGAATAAGAGTAATTTTCCTTGTCAATGAATCACATTTTCCCATAGTGGCCATGGTGAAGTTTAGAATCAGATGCTTCTGAATTCCCAAATCTTAAGCAATCACCAATTTATATATACATTAGGATTGGTACTAACTTTTCCCAAGGGTAGGTAAGCATTTGAGATTCCAGGCCAATGGAATGCTTTTGTTTACTTCAAGGAGTGGGAGTTTGGTTTGACCCTTTACAATGGGGCATGTTTAGAGACGTGGCATAGGAATAGAGAAGGCAGTGTCACCAAGATTGTCATTCCATAGGCATACCTTTCCTATTAAATACTCAGTATCCAGTTTGGACAGTAAGAAAGCACTGTCTCAAGAGAAAACAATGTACTTTCCAGGATAACCCATGATTGGCAGCTAGGAACTTAGTACTCGCCTTGGCAGAGATCTTCCTTGTCAGGTATTTCAACACTATTCTCTTGATATGGCTTTTACAAATAAGAACCAAGCGAATTTCAAAGAGACTCTGAGTTATTCCACTTCTTCATAAGGTGACAAGTGGTACCCAGTCACAAAACCAGACTCTATTCAAGAAAGGATTTTTTCAGGACGTTTAGGAGCTGGATCCTGAAAACCATAACTCTTGCTCATGTCATAACTCTCCATGGATTGCTCTAAATGTCAAGAAAGCATGTGTTGACTTTTGCCCAGTGAAAGGGAGTAGTGTCTGGCCCAAGGCTGGTCCAGGATGAAGAATGTGGCACTGGGTTCCGAATGGCTTTTCCTACAGTCATGATCCTTGTGAGATCCTACATCCTGATCATGGTAGAAAAGCTTGATAATTCTTGTGTATATCAAGTAGGCGAACAAACATATCAATGCATCCTTGAACTTTCACTAACGTATCAGGGATATAGACACAGACTTCTGCACTATGGCAAGGGTTCATCTTCTTCAACCTTTGGCAGGAAATCTCCCTTTTAAAAATTGTGATCATTTTTGTCAGATTTTCTAGATGACCATACAAATAGTGAAAAGATTTGTATTTCTTCCTTCTCAATCTAAACATTTTTCTTTTCTTGTTTTATTCCATTAGCTAGGACTACCAGTATCATGTGAAAAAGTATTCAGGGGAAACATCTTTGCCTTGTTCCTGATTTTGGTGAAAAGATAACTAGCTTCTCATCACTGTTTTATCAACTGTAAGTCCTTGTAGATGTTCATTATTTAATTAAGGAAGTTACTTTCTATTCCGTTTGTTTTGCATGAATGCATGTGTAGATATTTCCTTTAATTTTTCTGCCCCTATTTGCATTATCATATGAATTTTATCTTATACCATTGATGAACACATTAAGGAATTTTCAAATGTTTCGTCAGCCTCATGCTGAGAAAAAAAAACCTTCTTGGTGATGGTATATGATTATTTCCATACACTGTCAGATTTGAATTACTAATATTTTCTGAATATTTTCATATCTATGTTCCTGTAGTTTTCGTGTTCTGTGTCTGCTTGCTTTTGATACTAGGGTAACTAGGGTACTACTGATCTGAAGTAAATTATGATTTATTCTGTTTTCTGGAAAAGTATGTAGTGAACTGATATAACTGTGTTTGGTGGAATCACTAGGGAACACATCTGAGCCTAGCACTTTCTCTTTTGGAATGTTACTAATTATTTCTTCCTTTTCAATACGTACAGTATTACCCAAATTGTCTATTTCTTCTTTTGTGAATTTTGCAAGATTGCATATTTGGAGGGATTTGTGTAGGTTGTGTAGGTTATCAACTTTATGGTCAAAGGATATTCACAGCATACATGTACTATCCTTCTAAGAGCCTAGGGATCTGCAGGGATATCGTCCTTTCAATATTAGTGCTTCAAAGCATCTTTTTCTCTTAGCTTTTTTTTTTTTTTTTAAACAAACGAGAACTATATTCCAGCATTTAAGAGGCAGGCGCAGGCAGATCTTGGTGAGATCCAGGCCAGTCTGGTCTTCATAGTGAGTTCCATGCTACCTAGGGATACAGGGAGGCCATGTATCAAAAAGAAAAAAAAGATTAATTTGGCTTTGTTCATTATTTGTATTGATCATCTGTCTTCACTTTCATTGATTTCTGCTTTAAAAAACTTTTTTTCCTTATTTTTACTTAATTTGCGCTTATTTTTCTAGTTCCTATAGTGGAAACATATTACCAATTTAAAATCTTTCTCATTTTCTACTATCCAGTGACACAAATTTCCTGTAAGTCCTGGTTTGGCTGAATCCCACCAAGAAATGCATTTATATTTGGTATTTATTAGAAAGGAAGCATTGTAACAGAAAGGATATACACCAGTGCCAGAAGGCTTCAACTCAAAGTCATGCCCTAAGGGGCCAGCAAGATGGCTCAGTTTATAGACTCTACCTGGCAGGTCTGAAAACCAGAGTTTGACCCTTGATACTCACATAGAGTAAGGAGAGAAGAGACCAATACAAGTTGTCCTCTGATCTCCACATTCACATTGTGGCACACACAGTCCCTCCTCCCCCCACAAAAAGAAATGAATACAATAAAAAAATTTAGAGCTGGTGAGATATCTTGGCAGTTAAGAGCACGTACTAGTCTTGTACGGGACCTGAATTTTGGTTTCCAGCACTCACATGGCAGCTCATAACCTACTGTAACTTCAGTTCCACAGGATTCCACACTGTCCTCTTGCCTCCGAAAGCACCAGGCATGCACATGGTTCACACTTGTGCAGACAGGCAAAATACTTGTACACACAAAATAAAAACAAATACTTCTAAAATAACATTATAAGACTCAAAATGTTAAGTCCCTACCAAGACTTTGTGGACTAAGGCTGACTCAGTTTCAGTCTCAGTTTATGCATTTATAAGAATGAAACTGTTAGTTATATAATAATTACAAGGAATATGTCATAAATAGCACAGATTGTCTACTTTAGATACCTTACTTGCATCATTGTGGAATATAACTAAAGATCTGGGGCAAGACAAGGCTTGATATTTATAACGTAAACAAATTTCCATAATTCTCTTCTTTAGTGTTGCTGTAACTACATTCCACTAACTTCGGTAGGCTGAATTTTCATTTTTAATAAGTTCCATGTATTTTAATTTTTGAGATTTTTTTTCTTTTACCCATGAAGTATTTCAAAATATATCTTTTTACGTTTCTAAGAGCTAATGAATGCCATGCTATTTTGGGGGAGGGGGATGGTTACTGATTTCCTGTTTGTTTCCCCTGTAATATATGATTTTAATGTTTCTGAATTTGATGTTATTTGTTGTATGGTCCAGGGCATGGTCTATATTTTTCTTACATATTCAAAGAACCTTTTGTTCTAATATGCACAACTCAAATTCCCACCAGTAAGTGAAGAGAAAAACAGGTTTCTATACAATAGAATACTCCTCAGTAATTATTTTTAAAATAAGATTTTAACAAATCCAACAAAGAAGCTAGACTACACAGTAATACTGTATGAATTGTAGCTATATACAACTGTATAAAATTCAAACTCACCTATAGTGACAGAGGGCAAGTAGCTGCTTGAGAGTGTATAGCACTTGCTTAGCAGGCATGGGCTTAAGATTTAATGTTCCAGGACTCACACCTTTACCAAAGCTTTTCTTTTTACATGACTTTATTTTATTCATTCTTTAGGCATACTTCTGATAGTCACCCATTCTCTGAAAACTCCTTAGTCTGGTAGAGTTTTCATTTCTCATTCATTCCTGATGAATATTTTTAGTAGATCTAGAATTTGGGATGGGGAGTTTCCAGGGAGATGTGAGAGTCCTTCTACATAGCCTAGACTAGCCTCAAACTTGCTACAAACTTGAGATGTGAGAGTCCTTCTACATAGCCTAGACTAGCCTCAAACTTGCTACAAACTCCAAGCTGACTCTGAACTTGCAATCCTCCTGTTTCTGCCTCTCAAATGCAAGAACTATAGGTGCATGTACCCCGATGCTTGGCATTGGTAGTCCTTTTCTTTCATCACTTGAAAAACAAAGTCTCTTCCTTCTTGGTTCCAGGCTTTCTAAGAGATACTGTCATTCAAACTGGTATGTTCCTCAATGGGTAATATATTCTTACTCTTTTGGTTTTTTAGAATCTAGGTGTACTGTGACATGGATGCTGTGGGTGGGGGGGTTACATGATGCAAAGTTGACCTATTAGTTTCAGTATTGCTGTATGTAACTTAGCTTTCATTTTTCTTTTTCTGTGGTTCTGTTGTTGCCTCTTAATAACCTCCTTGGTCTAATTATCTTCAGGGAGAGCTAAATATATAATGTTCAAATTAAACTCTTAATTTATATTTATGAAACATTTCTTTGTAAAAAATCAATTATAAGGCAAGAGAGAATCTGGGAAAAACAAGAGAAAGCTATAATAATCCAGCAACAATTGTCTCTGAGCTTTTTGTTTGTCTTGTTTGTTTTGAGATAGATTCTCATTCAGTAGTCCAGCTGGTCTAGAACTCACTATGTAGTCTAGGCTGGCCTTAAGTTTGTGATCCTTCTGTCTCAGTTCTGGGATTACAAGCATAAGCCACCATGCCAGGGTAATGAATGGTTTTGTTTATAGCTGAAGTTGGAGGAATGGAGATGTTAGCAAAGATATTTGGGTCTGGTGAGATGGTTCACTGTATATAAAAAGTGCTTGCTGTGAAAGATTTACCACCTAAATTTAATTTCCAGAACCCACGATGGAAGGAGGAAACCATCTCCTGAAAGTTGTCTCTGATTTCCACTCACATGCCCCAGTCCCACACACACAGGGCATACTAGAATAAATAAATCTTAAAATAAAATATATTTTATAATATTATTATAAAATATTTGGAGATAATGCAAATAAGGCACACTGATGTGTTGATGATGACAACTGACTGGTTGTACCACTTAACTATTAAGACAGTTTCCGCCTTAAAGCCATATTTGGAATATACACAGCAAGAAAGTACAGCCTATTCTAAAATGCAAAGGCTCTGACCTTCCATTGCTTAACTGGAGGCAAAACTGCTCACAGGAAAAAAAATGCATCATGCCCAGCTAGTGACACGGCTCAGCAGTTGACCATGTACTACTCCTGCAGAAGGTTAAGTTCCAGCACTGACATGGCAGATCATAACCATCTGTTACTCCAGTTCCTGAGGATCCTGTGCTCTTTTGGCCTCTGTAGAACTAGGCACAATTGTGGCATACGTACATTCAGGGAACATAGTCATACACATGAAATAAAAACAAATATTTTTTTAAATGAGTCTTTAAGAAATGCATGATGCTATATCCACCACTCCTGAGACTCACATATTTATAACTGGGACCAAACTAAGGTCCTCCCAGTTAAATGAAAGTTATAATCATTAATTGACTACAATATTCACAGTAAAGTTGGTTTTCATTTATCTCCACATTAACCACAGGCCAAAGGTAATATGCTACAGCTAAATACATTAAATTTGCAATGGCTTATACACTAACACTTGAGTGACTGGTAATTTATATGCTCCTCTACATCAACTATGTTCCTTAGATAAAAAACAAAACAAAACAAAAAATCTTTCCAGGAAGCCAGTAATTATTTTTTCCTCTCTGGCCTCTGGACTACAACATTGTGTGACAACTGAATACCAACATGTGGATTTCTGTAGTTGATCTGCAAGAGGTGGCTAACTAAGTACACAAGTTGCTAGGCAACCTGACAAGTTGGAATCAGATGGGTAATAGAGAGACAATAGTGGAGGTTTCCATGACAAAGGAGAATAGAACCTATTTGGAGACAGATAGATGAATATTTGAGTCTCTACTCAATTTTCAGCTGAGTGATTCTGACCAAAATCACTTAATCTTCACCCTAATAGTATCAAGGCAAGTCCAAATCCAATCAGAAATCAGAATGCTTTACAATGTGTACAAAGATCATTACGCATCTCGCATCTCTGCTATGATCTTGTTTTCTGTTTTGTTTCCTTTGTGTTGGGGTTTCAACCCAGGGATTCTCCTATTGTGGGCAATGGCTTTACCACTGTTATTATCATTACTCTCCATGATATCCCTTCTGTTCTCCATTTGCCATATGGTACAGTATTGTGGAAGCTACAGTGGGCATGAGATACTTTATTCCATTCCTATTACATTTCTTATCTGAGTTTTCTAACCAAGGTTTCAGAGAGGATCAAACTTTCTGGTAACAAAGGAATGTTGCTGTAAGGTACAGCAAAGAATGACTATTCTATAAAGAGTTTTACAAAATTTCAAGTATATCTCCTTAGAGACCCATAGTAACACCCCCAAAGGCCAGGATGTATGTACAAACCTCTCCTTGCCCAGTGGACAGGTACAGGTTTGGTCTCAGTACCTCCTCCAACTTTTCTTGACATACAGGAAATCTTTGCCTCCCACAGGCCTCATTTGCTAAGCTGTGACCCACTGATCTTGCACAGAAGCTTTCTTGGGGCAGCACACAAACCAAGATTCACAAAGTACTTACAGATCCAGAATATCCTTCACCAAACCCCTGAGAATTTTTGTTTTAAAATACAACCCCACCTTCCAGAAGCTACAGGGATCCTCAAAATCACTAAATTCAGCGATTAATTGTTTTAATAAGGACTTTAATGGACAGGATTCGCTGCCTCAAACATGGAGAAGATATTCAACATTCCCTTCAGTGTTACTGTGTAGAAACCTGAAGGACTCATTTACAGATCTTTTCTGGTTTCAGAAGTTGTAAATACTCATGGAAACCAGAACCAATTCATTTACTTCTCTAAAACAGTCCATTGCCAAAGAGAATCAAAGCATAATTTGGATTTCCAACCCCCACCCTACCTCACATTTCCCATCACGCCTTAGTATTTGGTCCTTAGTCCGGTATAGGTTATCTTTATGGTTCATCACTTGGCCTCATTCAAATCTGTAGTTGTCTAGGTCCTGAAAATAGAAATCTAACTAGTTAGCTTTTTCTTGATATCTACTTTGTGAGAATGATTAAGTTCTAGGAATTTCCATACCTTCCAGGAATTGAAGGGTAATGTAGAACTATATGTTTAAATTTGTAGCATAGGATATTCTTTTGGGACTTGACTAGTCCCAACTGCCTCAGTTGGCAAAGAAAAAAAAAAGAAAAGGTGAAAGCATATGATTTCCACGTAAATAAATAAATGAAGATATATCCAGATAATTTTGATTCTATCCTCTGCCTCTCTATCACCCAAACCCTTTTAACAATAAAGTTCACTGCTGGTATGTGGCCTCCTGGGCATGCATTCCAGATGTGCTTTCAGAGGATTTCTTCAGCTCTTACTGCTTGAGAGATAGAAGCTTGAAACTATCATCGAGAATAGACCTCCTGTTGCGCCGTAGCTTTCTTTGTCGATGTTGGTACCAGACTACACCACCCAGACCCAGAGCCATAAGCAGGAGAAGAATACTTATGGCAATCAAAACAGAAGTCAGAATCTTAGCATCCTTTATGGAGATCTTCATGCCCAGCATCCTCACATGGCCTTCTCCAACGTCTCCGAGAATCACTTCTGAAAAGGAAGAAGAAGAAAATGGGTACTCATGGATGGGGTCACCTTTTATAGCCATCTCCTGGAGAAACAAGTTCATAAAAATAGGATAGAAGACCCTGTTCTTCAAAAAGTATCAGCTGATAAAGATAGATTCCAAAGTTACAATCATAAAATCATAATATCACAGCTGAAGGCTTTTCTTGACCATCAGTGAAAACCCACTCTGCCCATGTAAGGACCTGTAGAAGAGTCATTGTAATATATCTAAAGTCGTGTGCTGTAGGAAAAAATAACAGTTGGACTTGATCTGCATGTATCATCAGGAAGGTAGAATTAGAAGCAATAAGGGAAACTTCATAAGGAATATTGAGTCAGTCCAGCTTATCAATGCTCATTTTATCATTAAACAATAGCAAGCTGCTTCTCTGCCTTCTGGACACCTGTCTTTGTGGGTCATGTCAACAGTAATGTTGGAAAGATCCTTCCTGACAATTGTGCCAGTTTCTGCCATATAAATATTCCATAACACTGACCTAAAGAGTGAAGTTCTGATTCTTAAGCCACACATTCCAACACTCACAGTCAAGCTCTACTCTACCTTTCTAGTCTAGTGCTATTATTCAGTCACAGAAACTCGGTCTTTATTTTCCCCAAAAGATGACTCTTTTTTTTTTTTGAGGTTTCTGTTTTTGTTCATGCTCATCACTTTTCCAGCTCCAGATTAAAAGTTACATGTCTGCAGTTCATTTGTATAATTAATGATCCCTTCTTCTAGGGTCACAAACTACCTGTACTCTTTTTGCACTCTTATAGTTTACATTGTCTGTGACCTGGGGCTAAGTGACCTATTCCCTACTGGATCATAGTTTCCTCTTTTTAATAAAATGGAGATAGTGACCATGCTAAAAGTGAATGAGTTAACTCACGTTTAAATGAGTTAATACAGAATATTTAGCATGGCACATGGTAAATAAGAAGTACAAAATAATTGTTAGATGTTATTGCTGTTTACCCTTCTGTGCATAGCATGTAGCATTACAATTATTGTTTCTGTGTCCCGTTCCATTTTTAGGCCCTGGAAAGTAGCAGCTTCGTCATATTTATTTTTGTGTCTCTGGTAATTGACACTTGTTTGATGAATGCATAATTGGATGAATGAATGTTCAAGCAGAACTATGAGAAGACAGATGTAATGAGTTCAAATAGAAACCGAAAAGCATTCTGTTTCCGAGTTTACTTTCTATCATTTATTCCTCGTGTGACCTGGACAAATGTCACATTTAAAAAGTTATTGAGTTTTATTAGAACAACACATTTGACAGGCTTTTCTACATGTAAGAACCTATGAGAAAAGTATGTATATACAATATGGATGTATGTGTACATACATACACACATAAAATATATGCAAATATGCAAATATACAAATATATGTATATAGATACTTAAATGCAATAACTGATATTTCTATATATAAATATGAAGCGTTTGACTTGATGTAATCGTGTTCTCATTACCATTTCAACCTCACTTCATTTCTCTCTAACCCCTCCAGAATATATTCTTTCATAGATCATGAGACATTTAGGGAGATCATTAGGGCTTCTCTAATGAAAGCTAACTTTCAGTATAGCTGAAAATTTCCCGAGGAAACTCATATTCTCTAATGCCTCTTTTATGTTTGTCTCGATTTGCTCTTTTGATACCAAGTCTTACTATTAGTCCAGGCTGGCCTGGAACTATGATCCTCCTGCTCTATTTCCCAAATGTGCATATTATAGGCATATGATAACACATATGGGTCTAATAGCCCTTCTATCACACAAAACTTTCTGAATCTTTCCTAGTACAGGAAAAAAAAATGGCAAGAAGAATGAAGGCAGTATTTGGACCTAGACTTCATAAGACACGAGTCCTTATTTTCTTAAAGGCAAAAAATTACTGGTTCCAAAGTTATAAGTACTCCATAGACTAAGAGAAAAGAATAAAAATGTCATTGAAAGATATCTGGTGTTCTAGTCTCACATTGTCCCTGGAGCATTCCTTGTTTGTGCTAAAACCTTCTCTGAAGGTCTAACCTGGCAGGATTCGGAATTTTCTTCTCCCTCATACAATAGCTTGAAAGCTAAGAATAGTTTTCTAACTAGCAGGAAGGTTGTTTTCCCTAGCTCCAGAAATTGTGAGAGAGATTCAGAGAGAATAAACATGTTCAGGGACAGCTGAATCTTGATTCATTGGATTCTGACATCTTACAGAAATCTCAAGACGCTGTATCATGATACCCACCTTTCAGTAATGTTACAGATATCACATATTTTAGAGGTCTCTCTCTCTCTCTCTCTCTCTCTCTCTCTCTCTCTCTCAGTATCTCTCTTTTTCCTTCTCTCAGTATCTTTCTCTCTCTCTCTCTCTCTCTCTCTCTCTCACACACACACACACACACACACACACACACGCACACATACACACACTCTACATGTAACTTCCCAGGCTATACATCCTTCTACATACCTTTTCCAATCTCATTGGTAATGGTAGTGATAGTGCTGAAATGTTCTGGGGGGAAAAGACAAGAGGTTAGTCCTATTATCCTATTAATACATAGGTTCTCTATGGGAGATCTGTATTGCACGAGGGAATTTCTTTGTGGAATTTGCTAATTTATTGAGGAGAAACTACTTTCTGATTGGATTTGAGTCTTGCTCCATGGGAGGGAATCCATGCCTGGTACTATAACCCTGGTTAAAAACCCATAGGTTAGGGAAATCAGAGATGCTAGGGGGAAATGAATACTGTTGTAAGCAAACTGACACAACATCAAATTGCCTTCTCATTATTTAGGTTTATACTCATAGGCATAATCTACTCTTAGTCTTAATCAGAGTAGCCTCTCTTTCCAGTGAACAGTGATGAATGCAGAGGCGCATGGCTACATGGGACATTAAGAATAAATGACAGATGAGTGCTCAGTCCTCAACAAGACATTTAAACCATCAATTATAAGACTCAGGGAACACTGTGGAAGAGGGGGCAGAAAGAACTGTAAGAGGTGGAAGGTAGGGAGAAGGGCTGCAACGTGTCATCTCCTGAGCAAGACACAGCCATTGTGACTATGAACTCACAGCAGCCATGGATGCCTCTAATGGGTCTGCACAAGAATGGGCCCATCAACAGCCAGTTATGAATGGAGGAGAGGTTCAGTGGGCTATTCCCCTCAGTGTTGATCTATTTGTCACTGATAAAATTCAAGGATATGGGGAGGCATTTTCTTCAGTTACATGCCCACTGATGACCCCCACCAGGCCCAAATAGATAGTTCTAATCTATAGTCACACAGATGGTCCTGGAAAACTAAATGGGTCATGAAACCAACTCAAAAGTCATGAATCTGGGAAAGAACTGATAGGAAGAGGAGAGAGTGTGCTAGGGATGGGAAGGAGGTAAGGTGGGAGAGACTAATCAGAATACACTGTAGCCTTGTTTGAAACTGTCAGATAACAAAGTTAATCAGTAAAAATTATTATATTTTAATTTGGTTTTGAATGAAGACAGGAAATAAGGGGAAGAGCATAGGAAGCCAAAATGGAATGTGCCCCTGTGCCTTATTTATGTGTTTCTTGGTACTTCCTCCATCATCATTATTGTTTAGTATTGTACTATTTTTCTTTCCAGATTTCCCACTGATCCTTCAGAAAGACCCTGCTCCTTGTCAAACATACTTCTCTACACACTCAATCTCTTCTCAGAATACTTCTTCCTATTTTTCTTCAATGAGGCTGAGCTCTTTTCTGTGGCATATGCTATTAATATATTTATATGCTTACAATTCCACTTGTCAATCACTGTTCCTCACATTTTTGTAAAGATCTATTTTGAGGCACATACTATCTGACTAGGAAAGCTAAAATCATTTCTAGCTACTTTTACCTAGTAGTTCTCTTCATTCATGGAAGTCTATGGTTATTACCAGTCTTTCTCAATTCCTATCATGAGTGTTAACCTAGCCAATTCTCAAATCTTGTAGTTTATGGATCTTTTCAGTCTAATGACTTATATATCCACTCCTACTTTAACAATTATGATCGTACTGGATTGATGATACAGACCTCTACCACTTTAGATATCCAAAATCTAACAAAAATTCCCTCTCTTTCCAGTCTTCTATTATTTAGCTTACAAAAACCCTGTTATTCTTCCATCATTAGACATTTAAATCCTGAATCATTTGACATTCCCCAAACTACCCCTTTCATCTATACCTTCTCCTCCACTCATGACTGGGTTAGATTCCATGATCTACTACTTCAAGCATTAATATACAAAAACAGAGTAAGTTGCACTTGTCTTGTACTCTGCCTAATATGGTCAATAGTGCTAGAAGGGGAAAAAATCACACAATCATAGACTTCAAATCTTTGTGTCAAATTTTAACTAGTCCCTCAAAGTTATGTGGCAATAACGACTTTATTTCCCACCCTCAAAGTAGCTATTCCAACACTCTGCCTAATTTCCTGGAATACATTCCCTGTCAGCAGATGACTTTATATGTTACCTGGCAGAGAAATCAGAGGCCAAAGTGTAGAAACTCTACCCATCTGTAAAGACCTTCCTATAAACCTACACACTAATTCTCATTTTTTCTGTCTTTTCTCATCACAAAAGAAAGATTATCTTCCTCCAGTATTACACAAATCTTTCATTCCAGCTCTGTGTTCATCACTTCTTACTTCATCAGGAATTTTGCTCCAACAATTCTTTTTCTTCCTATCTTTATCTCTTTCTTCTGATTTCCCTGTTAGCATATGTGGGGTTAGAACAAAATAAAATCAAACCATACTGAGAAATAACTAAACAAAAAGGCAAACAGGTTAAGATTTATAGGTTGGATTTTGTTGTAGGGTGATAAGAGGTGTTGTGATGATACATATTGAGGTGGTCTCATATGTTGGATGACTAATATTTGAGAATGACCCATTATAACATAAAACAACCTATTGTCTTGAACATATAGCACCTTCATGACATAGGAATTTATAAATTGACTTCTGGACTCTGGACTGTTAGAATATAACATCTGAGTTATACAGATATTGTATCTAAGTAATCAGTAGGTACAAAATTCTAGCATTATGGTTTGTCAGAGAACAAAATATTTTAATAATACCAGAAATCATAATGTACTATTACTTTGTCTTCTTCCATGAAATAAAGAGCAGAGTTGTATTCTCTACTCTCGTTTGTTAAATCCGTTTGAACAGCTAAGGACATCTTTACACTCTCTATGCCTTTGGATAAAGTGACAGTGGCTGCCAATCTCAGAGTATTTACTCTCATACCACCATTTTACAAAGCAATAGGACATAAGAAAACCTCAAAACATTCACTGCTGTGAGCCTAAGAATATCTTACAGGACTTCTTAGAAGGGAGATAATACTGGGCACTGAATATAACTCATGCAGAACAAGAAGTGAGACATTTAACATTTTATGGTTCTAAAATATAAAACCAGCAGAGCCTACCTTTCCACATCTTTTGTGAAGTACAAACATAATTAAAAAGTAATTGGCCCATTATTCCATTTCCATATAAAAAGTACAAAGAAAATAGTTTCCATTCTTGGCACCAATATTACATGGGATAAGCAGGAATTGGTAAAAATCTATTTCTAACCTTTGACAGACAGAATAGAAAATAACTGCAATTCATAATGTTCACAAAACCATGGTTAGAGTAACAAGGATAATTCTTTTTCTTCTCTCACTAGAAGGACTCACTCACTAGAAATTGGAGGTCAGTGACCCCATGCTTAAAATGTTTAAGGCCCTGGACTCACTCAGTAGAAACTGGAGGTGTGGGTCAATGACCCGATGCTTAACATGTTTAAGGCCCTGGATTCTATGCTCACAATTATGAAAACAAAAATAAAACAAAGGATTTATTACCCCTTTTCTGACCTTTGGAAAGAAAAAGGTGGAGAAGTAGAGAGGGATTAAAAAGAAATGGAAGGAACAGGTAAAGCTGTGGAGATTCAACCCCTACTTTGAAATAGAAAGAGACCAGAGAGAGAACATGTGACCAATATTTCTGTGTCTTATGCCCACAGTGCATACTGGAGCTCTCTTCTACTTCTGGCACTTCCCAAATAGCATTTAACTACCATAAAGAAAGAAAGAAAACCATTTATCCCATGTCCAACATATCAACAAAATGCTATAGGAAGAGTATGATTCATATCTTGGTAGACTCTGGTTGACATTGCTCCCAATAGCAGTTAAATTTCAGCTGGCTACACTCTGCTCTGGAGACTTGTTGTTGGGGTCACTGGATACACTCTACCATGTTCTTCTGGAGTTGGCTGAATTGTAGACACTTGGGGGCTTTTATTTTTATTTATTTTATTTTTTAAATTGTTTTTGTCTGAGAATGTGGTGGATTTTTATGTGTATGTGTGTGGTGTATAGGTTCATTTGCATGTCTATGCAGGTGTGCGTGCCCATGCCCATTAATGCAGAGGTACAGTAGGAAATGGGGTGTCTTCCTCTATTGCTGTCCACCTTATTCACTTGAGACAGGGTCTCGCATTGAACCTGAAACTTGTCATTTTGACTTGTCAGAGAGCTCCAGAGTTGCCCATCTCCATTCAACAACACTGTGATTACAGGAACATGCCATCATATCCAGTTTCTCATACACAGGTGCTACAATTCAAACTCAAGTTCTCATGCTTGCATAACAAGTAGTCTTACCCACTGAGCCTCTCTCCAACCCTATATATAAGTATTTATTGACAATGTCCACATCATATCAAGATTAAATAACAATGTTCCTTGAAAGAGTACTATCCATATGGCACTCTAAATGATGAATTTATAAGCAAAAAATTATAATCAGAGGATATACATGTACAGTAGACAAAGAGTCCACCTGGTTTTGAGCTAGCCAAAGGCATGTGACTAAACAGGTGTAAAAATAATGAAGATTGATGAAGGTTTGATGACTGCAATGGAGGTTGAGAAAGGTTGCTTGGGGTATGCCCAGAGACGGGCCCTACACTGTACAAAACCTGGTTCCTCTCAGTCATGATGAGAAGTACAAGAAGCTCTTTAGGGTTACCTGATTCTTATAGGCTAAACAAAGGGTTAAAATGATCTATCTCAAGGACTTTCATCTTACCTTCTTGAGACAAGACAGTAAAGATGGTCTCCATGCCAGCATGGACATGGTCAGTCACGTGGCAATGCATCAACCATCTCCCAGGGTTGCTGGCTACCATCTCTACAACCTCAAATGTTCCTGGGAATAGATCCACCACATCTGCACGGTAGCTGTGTCCATTCTGCAAGAAATAGTGGAGGTGGGAGAGAAGTAAAAGTTTAATAATTGTTTCACAGCTCATAGGAACTGAAAGTCTATGAATAGTCATGTTAGGGCATAGGAATGCACAATGCTTACATCATACAGAAACTTCAAAGGCCCATTTTATTTATCTCTTCTAGAATACACCCATGCAAACTGAAACAACAAACCAATTTTCTCCTCCTGCTTTTTTCATAAAGTAACACATACACACAAAAGTCATTATTGGTTCTTTTAAAGGGAACAAAACAAATATTTTCATAACTTTAAGCTAAAATCTGAAGAATTTGGTTTAAGCTCTTATCCCTAGGACGGATCCATATCTTTCCTTGAGAAATAAATTCAGCTTAGCTTCTCCCTTCCCACGAACTGTATCGGCAGTTCTAGATCTTTAAGTCTACATCAATGTTTCCAACTCTATGTTCTTTTCATAAGATTAAATCTTCAAACTTGTATATTGTCCCATGTAGTTTCTGAATTGAAACTCTTACTATAATGAATTAAGGACTTTCAAGGATTCTAAGAATCTTTCAAATTCTTGCTCTTAATATGACTGCTCATTAAGCCTGAAGGCCTTAGCTGAGATCTGGAGACAATGATTCCTTCCATTTCCTTACCTTGTAAATGAGCCATTCTCCTCCATATAAGAAGGAAGGAAAAGCTAAGGTCTACAATGAAGTGACTACCCTTGGGTATACAAGACTAGAATTTCTCGACTCAGTGCTCCACATAGTAGATTTATATACTCTTTAACTACTACCTTGTTTCTTGTCATTGCCTTCCTCAGCAGCCTTCAAGGTATTCCTATAATTATCCCTGAGTGGCTCAACCTTCTTTTCAGCTCACCTGATAGATAAAACTCTCCGCATGGAAGTGGACTGTGTGGATATCTGTATCTTGGCCCATGGCGAGCATGTACCAGACTACTCGTTCTCCTTGATACATAGTAAGACCTCTGAGGTTAGCATAGAGTTTCCCATTGATAGCTGTAGAAAAAGAAAATGTCTATTGCATCTTTCCTTTTGAATCCCATTTGCCAATGGCTTAGGTCTAGTCTCTGTCATTTCTGATGATAGCAATAGGCTCTTAATTTGCCACGTCTCTAGTCCATCTATCTCTCTTCAATCTATCTTCTCCAATGATGTTATGAGCTATACCTCTAAACAATTAATCTGACAGTATTATTGTACTGCTTAAAATACATTTTTACTTTTTTCTTTTTTGTTTATTAAATTTATTATTGAATTTTTGTGCCTTTCATGCAACGTAGTTTGATGGTATTTAGATGCCCTCCCGTATCCACACCTGGCTCCTCCCTTCTCAAAGAGCAATTATTTCGCTCTGTAGCTCAGCCAATAAAGTTTTTACACTTCAATAACATAGTACCTTCTCAGATTTACCCCTACTAGTCAGTATATTGATTCAAATTACTGTGGTTTTTTTTCACCATCATCCACATGATCTATGAACATTCTTTGGGTCCTTAGTTTTCTGAGTTTCCCTTTCAGAAGTTCTGATTCCTTTTAATACATGCTTAAAACTTCACACTCTCACCCTCAAGAAAACTGTTTTGATTTCTTTAGCTCTTCTCTGTACCGCTAATTTCTTAAATCATGTTCTACTTCTGAACTTCAATACTATCAGTATGACTCATTAGAACTCTCCAAAGCTGTTTTCAAAGTATTCTTCTTTTAAATTGTGGAAGCTTACATCTCCAAGTTGACTTAAATTACTTATAAGCAGGAAATAAATTTTTACACTACAGTACTACAGCTTCCTTGCGTATTTGCAGAACTACCAGCAGACATCTCTATCTATAATAAATGTTTTAATTAACACCTTCTCTTCTCACCCACGTCAAACCATATGCTACAAAGCACTGAACTACTCATTGCTAAATTAACTCATATAGGCAGGACTTTACCCAAAACAATTTTCTCCCACACTTCATGTTCTCATACAGGGGTGGTAATTCTGCTCTACATCTCAAGGAAGTAAATAATGAAAAGAATATTCACTGTATTTTTCTATGTCTACCACTACCAAATTGTGAATTTAGCAGAAGGAACTAATAATGTCCATCTAACCTCCTTTTAGAGCTTTACCATCTCTGATCACAGAAAGGTGTGTAAATTAATTTACTATTTTATTGTGGGTAAGATTCTCCCTCTCGCCATGGAGAGAGAGCTTGTTGATCATTGTAGTAAAGAACAATGCAGAAAATCTATCCGTTGCAAGGTAAGTTATCAGCAAGCACATTTAGTTGTAAAACTAAATTCAGTTGTCTAATTAGCTTTCTCAGTAGTCGGGCTTGTATCTGATGTTCAGCATTTCGTTTTCTCAGTTGCTTCAGGAATCTAGAAGTGATGTAGAATAGTGTTTACTTGCCTTCTTAGACTCCAACATTATTTATCTTTATATTTATAGTGCCAGTGTTCAGAAAGTGTTCAAAAATACCTGCCATATGGATGGGTAGGTGGTGTAATACCTGAAGTTTGGATAAATGGGCACATAAGCAGATGAAAGCGGGCATCAGCCAAATCCTACATTAGCAGAACCGAAATGTGCCCTCATTTCCTCTTTGTTCTGGTCCATTTATTTCCTTGACTTGACAGAAACTAAAAAGTTCACTTTGTGAAGTTTGTGAATCATCTGTTCTAATGTGAATCACTCATCTTGCCATCAAGGGGAAATAGGTAAAATCTGTGGGACAATGGGGTACTACTTTAGAGTTCCATTAGAGTCATTATCAAAGCTGCACCTCCCTCTCAGATCAAAGAAATGTTGGACTAGAAGTGGTGGTGAGAAATCACTTCATACATTCCACTGCACTTAAGCTCTCCTTCTTATCTGAGACTTTCTCTTCTTTGTGAAAAGCTACCAGATATCTAGAGCAAAGAAAGACTTTGATGATGCAATTTCCCCCTAAATCCATTCAAAAATCAAACAGTTCTTTATTAGGTGTAATATAAGTGTAGTATGTGACTCTCTGAGTCTACTCCAGTAACTACATATAAATTTAAATTTTATTTTATAAGCTATAAAAAACAAGTTGTCCTTCATTTATCTATATTGACAAAACAGATCCTGAGTTTAAAATGATGATTAAATAATATGATTTTGAGGAAAAAAGACCCCAGAATTTTGAAACAGAGGGGCCTCAATAAGCTGGTTAATTCTATAGGGTATCATAAATCTTCATCTTGGCTTACCTAATAATGTGTTCAGATTTGCTTGTGCCATCATGGCAATTTTACAGAGTTAGCTTCCTATTTTCTTGACACCTGATCTAATCTGGACAATGTATCTGCTTTGCCTGTATAAATGTATAATGCTAGGGTTTATTCTAATTCCCTCCCATTCCCCCATCCAATTATCTCATCTTTTCTGGAATTATGTGCCCTTAAGTATAGACAGACCTAGCAGATCATTTCATGGAAACAGCAGGGAATATTCTGAAATAGGAGTAGCTTCTTATCTACAGACCATGCATTTTATTGCTCTCCAAGAAAGTTGCATCCTGTAGATTAATATGACTTGGCTCTTGAGACCCATAGGATTCCACATTCTCCTTCAGATACCAAGACTGGTTCTCATCAAAGATTAAAAACAACAAGGCAAATTCCCGGTCCATATCATTCCGACTTCCATCAGGTTCCAGGACGCCCTTTCGGCAGATGACTAAGGGCCCTACCAGGCCACTATACATGTCCTGAGGAGGGGAGGAAGAGGCAAGGGAGAAGGACATGATGTTATTCTTGATGAGGTTATTTCTGATGGCAGTGCTCTGTAAGGAGCTGGCTCACATATAAGCACAATCTATTTACATTCCATCATAATGTTTTACATTCAAAGGTACGTTACTATTCCATTTCAATTCATTCTAACCATCATTTAAGACTTACATAAGATGTGGTATACATGCTATGCTAGATTGAACTGTCCATTGATTTTCAAATCTACCAACCTAATGCCTTTTTAGGCAGTTTCCTCTGCCTGCCATGCCCAGCTTTAAGCAGAACCCTTGCCTGATTGCATACTACTATTTAGATATTAAAGTCCAGATTACAGTTTCCTTCCATTCTAACAACTTCTCTACTTCACTTTCTCTCAGATGGACAATATACCGTGAAAGTAGAAAAATACCTTATATTTGTCATACAAAGCCTGAGAAAAATACTTACAGTATAGTAGACAAAATAAGTTGCTGACAACTTGTTAAGATTGAGTGGGAGTGGTTAGGCACACAAAATTTTTTTCTGATTAAGAAACAGAGGCAGCATAACTTTACTATTGTCACTCCAATGGCAATATAGCATAAAATTGGTTGGGACTAGAACCGTAATTTTCTGACAACCATCCCATTATTTTAACGATAAAAGAATAGCCTTACAATGTCCAAAAAGGAGAGACAAGCAAGAAAATACTCTGGACAAATACCTGATGATACTCACTACCATTATCTCACTTCTTGAATATTAAAATAAGCCCATTTGAGGAAGTTTCCTCAAACTCTAGGTTCTGCAGTCACTGAGATGGGTTCTGACTACATCTTTGTCATTGCTGTTATTTTGCCCATTTCTGAGATTCTTCTGGAGACATCCAATCTTGTCTTTACCTTGATGGGATCGACTGCAGAATAATAAATCCAGGAAACACAGGCAGAGTCGTTGGGTCCAGGACCAGATTTCTCTGGAATGTTCCACTGGTAAGTGACTACTTCACCTAAGATAGGTAATAAGCAACCTTCAGTTGGACCAAGTCAGAACTTTCTCTCAACTTCTAAGTCTCCCCAAAAGGCTATGGAAGGTGAGTCCCCAGACCTTTAAGATTCTTTTCCATCCTTTTCATATCAGGCTCCATTCTATTTTGGTTACTTTTTTCACTTCTCTGGGAACATCTCAACATTTTACTTCTAGGATGTCCACCCACAAAGGCTCAATTCCTATCTTGCGGTGATGCAGTGCCACTGTTAACAGTGGCTATGATGCCTATCACTTGGGTTCTGTGTGGGTCTAAATTCAGGCTCCTGCTTCCAAAATGAAAATGTTGCCACAAGCTCTGTACCCACCCTTCTTTCTTTCAATACTCTGAGTCATGTTTCTAAAACATATTAAGATCTATGGCTTGAAAAACTGTACACGTAGCCAGACCTCCTTGATTACTATGCTCTCACTTCAAGTTTTTGAATAAATAATAGGATCATTTCAATACTATCCTAATAGCAAATGAAAAACATTTTCAAACCCTGCTGCTCTGTAGTGATTTCCTCTGAGCTGAAACATTCTCTGCTGGAAGAAGGAGGGAGTATCTTTATGACTCAAGAAAAAAAAAAAGAAAGAAAGAAAAAAAAAACTCCCAAAACTTTGCAAGACTCAGCAAGTACGCAAACCTCACAAGTTCCAGGAAGGTTCTAAGATGGCCAAGATTCCTAAGGCCTTTCCCTAAGATTATATAAACTGTAACAATTGCTAAAGAAGAGAAGACTCTATAGGGATATCAAGACATTCAACTTTGGTGTGTTATTACTTATGTTAGGGAGGGCTTTTCTATGATGCAACTGGCTTTGAATCATCCATACCTCTGTAAATATCATCTCACTCATACTGCTGTAACTAACACCAATAAACTCTTGGTTCACTGTGCTAGACTTTGGTGGAATGCTTAGTTTGGCCATTCATCACTGTCATAACTGGGGTTCATATCACCCGGGAGGTAACATAACTAATACCACGTGTCTCTGCCTCTAGCCTTGCCCACTCCAACCATGTTTCCAATTGCTCCCATGTATATCTTCTATAACAGCTTTCTTTATGGATCACATGTAACACAGTTCACTCATTGCTAGTTATTTTAATTGGATCACTGAACATTTATACACATATATGGAATTATCACATGATTATGCATAAATATATACAATTAAACAATGAAAAATAAAATGTTGCCTCCAAATAAGTAAAAAAGAAAACATATTCACATGGTTCTATAACCACCATGATGATACATTTTAGAACAATTCATCACAACCAACAAAGACCCCTATATTCCCGTCACCCTCTAAACTACCTACCACCCCAACGTAACCACAAACCTGGTTTTTTAGCATTTTATTTTTATTTTACATGTATGAGTGTATTGCCTTCATGTATGTAAGTGCATTTGCATTGTACAGTGGCCCAGAAATTCAGAAGACAGTGTCAGATCCCTAGAACTGGATTTATGGACAATTGTTATTTGCCTTGTGGATGCTGGGACACGAACCCAGGTCCTCTGCAAGAACAGTCAGTGCTCTTAACTGCTGAGCCACCTCTCCAGTCCCACAAACCGATTTCTATCCCATTCTGAACATTTCATGCACACTGAATCATGTGTTGTATTTTCTTTCTTACAGAGTCTTTTATTTTGATATTTTCAGGCTCCACCCACGCTGCCATGTACATACATGCTTCTTATTTCCAAAACATATTCCATTTTATGAATATACCACATTTTATTCATTCATTCAGCAATTGATGGATATTTGGTCATTTCCATTTTGTGGTTGAATGATACTGCTATCAAGGATTGGGGTTGTAGTTCAGTGGGAAAGTATTTTACTGGCCTGTGTGATGCCTATATTTCAGTCCAAAGGACCATAAAGAATGTTATCAATGATCAAGGTTTGTATGGATATATGTTTTCACTACTTTTGTGTATGTATCTTTGGCTAGAGTTAATAAATTACAGAATAATTGTAAGTTTTAACTATTTGAGGAAATAAGAAACTGATTTCCAAGGCAGTGGAATCACTTTGCACTCCCACAAACATCATTATGTGTGTTCTAATTTATCAACATTCTTATGAAAATGGGTTATCTTTTTTCTTTATTTTGTTTCAGCAGAAAGGTGTTATTTTATTGAAATTTTGATTTGTTGTTCCTTGCTCCTTAATGATGTTGAGAATCTTCTCTTGTATTTAATGGTCATTTTTAATACATTCTTTGGAGAAATATCTATTGAAATCTTTTGGTCATTCTTAACTATATTAATTGGGTTTTCTAATAAAATGATGAAGAATTGTCAAACCAAAATGAAAACAAACCATTTAATTAAAACAAGCAAAACTCTGAACAGAAAATGCACTAAAGATTTATATATATATATATATAATATATGCACATGAAAGATATTCATCATAATTAGCCACTAGGAAAATGCAAATCAAAATCATAATGATCTGTTCAGTATCTTAGTGGTAAAATATTCCTGAACAAGCACAGGGCAATGAATTTGACCCCAGTACCACAAAAAATATCATAATGAAATATAAGTGTTTATATATGATTTTAATAACCTCCTCCAAGTAATTCTCATGTTCACTAAAGCTGAATCTCACTAAAGTCTCTAGATTGTCTTAGCATCTACCTCCTCTGGTCCACTAGGTGCTAAGCACAGCTGGTAAAAAGTGCTTGACCCTGTGTAGCACAGTTTCTTCAGTTTATTTAGATGTCAGCCACATCCTGAGTGTTTAGTTTTGTAGCTTCCTATCCTATTCTCCTCGACGCATAGCTCCAACCTTTTATCACAGTCTTTAAACACCACCTACTTTTTACTTCACTCTCAAAGACTCACTTCAATTAAAATTTACATAGTAGTAATGATGTTGCCAAACAGTTTTATATTGCTTGTAATACAATTTCTCACTGAATCTGCAAAAAAAAAATCCTGGTAGAAATGAAATGAAGCTTATAGACAGATTTTAAATTACTTTTCCAAAAGCTACGTATCAGACCTGAAATTTGAACTTACAGTGCCTAACTCTAGAATTCCTGTTCATCTGGATTACTTTTCTTGTCCATGTGACAAAAAGCCTAAAATAAATAATGTGAAGGAGGAAAGCATATCATAGTTTCAGAGGAGAAGTGGCAGAACAAGCAGCTCCTGTCATGGTGCTAGGGAAGCAGAGCAAGACAACACCTGTACGTTCTTTCCTTTACTCTCGTATTCCATCCAGGATTACAGCATAAGGATGGTGTTTTCCACATATAGATTAAGTCTTGCTGCATTAATTTTCTCTGGAAATATCCTTATAGATGAACACAGAGGACTATTTTACTAATCTCTTAGCAACTATTCAACCCCATCAAGGTGATAATCAAAACTGGAATTCACACAGTCATTCTACAGAGGTTTCATTCCATATACTCCCATTACTAATCCTACTAACATATTTGTATTTATAGACATCAGTCCCTCTAGTCTCATACATGGAAGTGCTCATCTTCCAATTTAAGATTACTATTGTCATAGAATCCTTAATCCCAATTCCTCCTGTATATTGCCGTTTTCAGATTCATCCTCTCACTTGCATCTTTAATTTCTCCTTTACTCATCCCTCTCCCTGTAGAAACCATGTTCAGTTCTCTCCTTGCTTTTGTGGTCCCCAAACTGCTGCTTCTCTCAACTTCTTCCTTCCTTCCTTCATAATTAAGTTTATTTTAGTCATTTTTATTAAATTTTTATGAATTTCATAAAATATATCTTGGATCATGTTTAGATCTCCTCCCATATCTACACCCCCTTAATAATATCCCCCAAATTTCTATATACACATATATGTATATATTAAAAAGCTTATAGAGTCAGGTTCCCAAACCTACTAATCTTGAAACACATCACCAATTTCCCTCCTGAAAGTGGGATTTAAAACCCTAAGATAGTTGCATATAACACTGTATCCCCAGTAATACTGAGTATTATAATATTTTTAAAGTCTTTTCTAATATAAAATTAAAAAATAAAATAACCCAACACTGGGGACATAGCTCAAGTGGTAGTGTGCTTACCTAGCATGTACAATCCCTTGCACTGCATACAACCAAATGTTGTGGCACAAGCTTATAATCACAACACTTAGTAGGTGGATTCAACTTCAAGGTTATCTTGTGCTACATAGTGAGTTTGAAGTGAGACTAGGCCATACAAGATCTTGGCTCAAAATATTATATTGTATGAACTTCAAATGAATCCTGAACACAGTTCAGCAATCTTATTCTGCTTTTAATAAAAGCTATTTGAATTTTAAAAGATTTTTATTGAGCTTTTGTACATTTCATAGAACAGTTCTTAATCAAATTTAGACCCCTCCACATCCATGCCCCGCTACCCACCCCCACCAGACTTTATGTATTTCACCATATATGTTAAGTTCTATCCAGTCAAACATTTGTACCACCACGACCAGCTTCATATAATATAATATATCTTTAAAAATATTTAGAAGGAAGGATTTGAATGGTCTCACCACAAAAGAATTAAGAATGGATGAAGTAAAAGATTAAAACATGTATAAATACCTTGTTTTTCAACACTCTGAATCAGAAAAATCAATCAGAAAACAACTTTCATCAGTCTATTATGAATTTTGCACATCTCTCCTAGTACACTACAACACAGTTATGTGCCAACGGTAATTATCTAGCAGACGGGGCAAATCAAGTTTTAAGAAAACAAGAGAAGCCAGATAAGGTGGCACACACTTTTAATCCCATCACTCTGAGAGGTAGAAACAGGTGGATCTCTGTAAGATTGAGGCCAGCCTGGTCTACATAGCAAATTCTAGGTCAGCTGGGGCTACAAGCAGACCCTGTTTTTTTTTTTAATTAAAAAAAGACCATGTATGTAAGTAAGCAAATAAATAAATAAATAAGAGAGAATAAGCCAAAGATTACAGTAGTTGGAAATTAGAGAAGGGATGGAATCTAGAATATGAATAAAGGAAACTGACATTTAATTAGATCAGAGAAGCTTTAACATTTGTAAATAAAGAAGATAAGTAAAAGATTCAAGTTTTTCAGTTTTATATAATATGGTAGCCATGTATGACTAGTATAAGAAATGCAATTTTAATTTTAATCAAATTTAAAATGCCAAATATGACTAATGGCTATGACTGCAGCCAGTTCAGCACTAGAATATCCCATTTAAAAATCTCCCCTGAATCCCACATCCATTCACACTACAAAGGTTGAGTTTTTTCCCTTGCCTTCACAGACAGACCTTTCAAGACTAGTGGCGCTCAGTTTCTACCATTCCCCTCCTTTTCACACATTGACCCATCTGTTCTTGCTCTTGTTCTCATGATAACTTTGAAACAAATCCTTTATAATAGCTTTAAATATACTCAAAGAGATGAATGAAAACATGAACAAAAACTAAAAAGTTTAAAAATCTATAACTGAATCATATTAAAATATTTATAAGCATATAGAAATAAAAAGTAACCAACAAATTTTGGAATTTAAAAATATAACTAAAATTAAAATTCTACTGGAGACTTTCAATAGAAAACTTGAGAAGACATGAAAAAGAATCAGTAACCTTGATTGGAGGGCATCCAATATGAACAGCAGGAAGCAAAAAATAATGAAAATCTGAATACAAAATGAGGGATCTGTGGTACATCATCAATCTAATTAATATACATGTTGTAAGACTTCTTTTAAAAAGGGCTGGATAGATGGCTCCGTGGCTAAGAAAACTGGCTGCTCTTGCAAAGGATGCAGGCTTGATTCCCAGCATCTACATGACAGCTGACAACTGTCTATAACTCCAGTTCCAGGGGATTCAGTGCCTTCCTCTGACTTCCTTGGGCATTACATGTTGAAGATGCACTTACATACATGCAGACAATACACTCATACACAAAAAAATAACAAGTAACAAATAAATATTTTAAAAAGAATTAAAGAAAATGAGAAAAACAGGAAAAATATTTGAAAAAATAATAGCTGAACATTTCTCAAATTTCATGAAACAAATAAAGGTTTACATCCATGGTAGTTATCGCCAATCTGACTAGATTTAGAATCACTAAATCCTGACTGAATTTACAGTCACCTCTGGGTAAGTCTATGACACTGTCTCCAGAGAAGCTGAAAGGAGGGAAAGATTCACTCTGCATATGGGTGGTACATTCCACTAGCTGGGATCACAAACCGAATAGAGGAGAAAGTGAGCAAAGCCCCAGCATTCTCTCTCTTCTTCATGAATTATTGAAACTAGCCACATCACATGTCTGTGAACACACCAACCCCACCATGAACAACAGTATGCTCAAAGTATAAGCCAAAACGAACTTTTTCTTCATTAAATTTCTTTTGTTATGTATTTTGTCACAGCAACAGGAAAAGTAATTAGTATAACATCTAAGCATTGCAGACACATTGTATACATGTGTGACTCATGAAAACCAGTCAAAGGCAGGAAGCTATATACATAGCAGGGTTTGAGTATGCTATTTAAGTTAAGTAAGTAGAACTTTACAAAGTTAACATTATAGGTCTTAATGTTATAAAGCTAAAATCTTAACTGTAACCCCAACAATCATCATAACGAAAATACCAAAACTATAAAAACTGGTGGTATTTAAGGGAGAAAGAACTCTACAACAGTTGAAGAGTTGCAATAATAAATAGGACATTTAAACAGAAGATGTCTAAGCGAATAAAAAACTTGCACCACAGTATTAATCACCTAGAAATAATCGATATATGAAGAATATTCAAACTAACCATCAGAAAAAGCACATAAACCATTGCCCAGGAGATAGCATATACAGGTAACAAAGTATATCTAGATATACTTACAAAAAGTAAAATAATACAAAATATTTTCCTAGCATCAACTTAGTAGAATGTAGTTAGAAATACATGGGAAAACTGAAAAACTGACAAGAATTTCCAGTTTAAACAGTAAACACAAGATTAAAAATGAGTAAAAGAGTTGGGCATGGTGTTACACACCTTTAGTCCCAGCACTCAGGGGGCAGAGGCAGGTGGATCTCTGAGAGTTCAAGGCCAGCCTGGTCTACAACGTGAGTTCCACACCAGCTAGGGCTACAGGAAGACTCTGTCTCAAAAAAACAAAACAGCAAAAAAACCGAGTTAAAGAAAAAAATTCCAGCTTTCTAAAACATGGTGGATGCATATAGGCATACAATGATGGGATGTCTACGGTCTAAACAGAATAAAGTTGCATTACAGCTATAAGAAGAGATGGATGGTAGCCAAAAACCTCTAGACTAATAGTAAAGTAGGAAATTTTAAAAGAAAATCAAGTAAAGTCCAGTTTGTCCCAGAGGTACAGGATTGGTTTGGGGAGCTTTCCCTTTCAGTGAGAGAGATTGACCAGATTCACACTTAAGACAGAAAGCCTCAAAAACTTGGTACTGTGTTTTCACTAACATGCATTTAAAAGGAAAAAAAAGAGGGTAGGGAAGGAGACAAAACTTAAAAATGTCAGTGTCAGAGGGAGGAAAATGTCCTGGAAAAACTCTCTCTCTCTTTGGTATTCCACTAGACTGATCAAAAATCAATCTTTCTGAGGCTGAAGAGACTGCTCAGCAGTTAAGAACACTGGCTGCTTTTGCAGAAGATGTGCGTTTGGCTCCTAGCACCAGTATGGTGACTAGCAACCATATGTAACTCCAGTTCCAGGGAATTCAGCTTCCTTTTCTGGCCTCCAAGGGCATTTCACACGTGGGTGCACTTACATGCGGACAAAAGATTCATGCACATAAAATTTTAAAAAATATTTTTCAAAACATTTACTAATCTTTCAATAATGGCCTCCAGTAAGAGTGAATTAGATGAAATTCCAAACAACTGGAAAAGTTGATTATAAGTATATTCAAACTAATCAGAGTGGATACAAAACCCTGAAAGAATTCGACTACAGTGACTCGAATAAGGAAGTCAACAGAGAATATGAAGTGGAGTTCGATAAAGAGGCAGAAGTACTGAAGATAAACCAAGGGGAAATCCTGGAAATCAAAAATAAGTCAAATAATAAGCACCAAAGAGACAGTAAATAAGCCTCACAAATACAATGGATCAAGAGGAGGACACAATTTCACAAGGTAGAGGAAATGGACCAAACTGTAACAAACATAAATTAGTAAGAAATTGCAAACAGAGCATTTGACATCTACAGGACACTATGAAAAGAAATCCATTTTATCATGAGGAGGAAAAAACATGCTAAAGGTATAGAACCATTATTAATAAAGCCATAGTATTAAATCTGCCAAACCTAGGTAAAGAGATGCCCATTCAAGTGCAGGAATCATTCAGAACACAAAAATGATAAGATAAAACCACAGCAGTAACTACCAACATCAAATATTTAGAACACTAAATATATAAAAAAAGGTACAGTGGAAGATACAATAGAAAAATACCAAGTGATATATATAAAGCCAGGCCCATCAGAACAACGGATATCTCCATAGAAATTTTAAAAGCTAGGAGAACTTAGAACAATACTTTTCAAGTTATGAAAGACAACTGTCAATCCAGACTAGTATACCCAGGAATATTGTCTGTCATGGTTGTCAGATAAAGTAAAGCTTTCCACGACAAACAAAAACAAACTGAAAGAATTCATGAGCACCTATCCAGTTATACAGAAGGAATCCTTCAGACAAGAGAAAAAGATAAACCCATTCAGGAGGCTACAGGAAAGAATTAACCATGCTAGAACAACGGAAAAGTAAAGCAAGAATAGAAAAACACCCCTAATTACAAAACCAGCAGAGTAAAGGACATCAGTACACACTCTCAATAATAACTCTATAATGGTCTCAGTTCTCAAATCAAAGGACACAGACTTGAGTAAAGTAATTTCATTGTGTGTGTTCATGTGTGTGCATACAAGCATACAATAAAATATGAGGATCTTCACTTTATTACAAAATGATTCTCTGATTATTATGCTGAAGACAAGCAATTCAATACTAAAATAAATGGGAAGCACACTATGGTCAGAAAATTGGAGATTATGTGTTATCTAATAGAAGATGAAGATGCTTATATGAATAAATTCTCTCAGTACATAAAAAAACATAGCTCAAGAGGAAATATATAAGAAACCTTATGCCATTATACAAAAAAAGTAGCCTACGAGAGAAATACCAAGAGAAGTTAAAAAGAAGAGGTAGAAACTGCCAAAAATGCCATTTGCCTAGGTAAAATAAAAGTTAGTTCAAAAGGAGGCAAGCTTCCTCAGATCTCAGTAACAGGCTTCCAAGATCTAAAGCAATTTTCTATGAAATTTCTTTTTCATAAAGAGAAGAAAATTGTAGTCTGTGAAGCTAAGGAACAAACAAGAACAGTATAGATTAGCAGATTGGATTTTTTCAAAAGTATCCATTTACTTGTTGCCTTCAAGAAATATACATCTTCATCAAAGAAAGGTGCTACTTTGGGGTGAAACAATGGAAAAAGATTTACAAACTAACTGAACTAGGAAATAAGAAAATGTCCCTGTTCTAATACATGAAAAAACAGACTTCATATTGGGGCTGGAGATATGGCTCTCTGGTTAAGAATACTGGCCTGGCTGTCCTTGCAGTGGACCCAGGTTTGGTTCCCAGCACGCACACAGTGGCTAGCCTGCATGAGCACTGCACATACATACATGTAGGTAAAACATTCACACACATAAAACTTTTAAAAGGTTCATGGATCATTACAGATTAGGAAGAGAAAGATTCTTAGAGTCAGAAGGGATGGATGACCATAAGGAAACAAAGTTTTCCAGAAAGCAGTGGGGGGATGTGTGCAGATAAGTGAGGGGATCTAAATAGCATCAAACTATATTGAACTATATTGAATTCAATAAAAAATAAAGTAAAACAACACCAAAAAATTTCAGAAAAGTTTTTAAAAGCTTCTTAGAATCAAATGAAAATAAAAATACAACATATAAAACCAGTGGTACACAATGAAAGCAATCCTGAAAGAGAAATTTATCGTTTTAAGTGCCTATATTAGAAAATCAGAGATCTCAGATAATAGCTTAAATATGCAATGTAGACAATGGAAAAGCACTAATAAGCCAAACTCAAAAGGAGTACACAGAAATAATTAAGATCAATGCAGAATTAAATTAAATGAAAACAAAAACAATAAAGAGAATCTGTGAATCAAAGAAATGCTTTTAAAAGTAAACATAATGAATAAAAATGTAAACAAACTAACAAAAACAAAGGGAGACAAGACCCTAATTAATAAAATCAGATTTGAAGATGGAGACATTACCAGAGATACCAATGAAACTCAGAAGATCATATGGCATACCTTAAAGACTTATGTTGCAATAAATTGTAAATTTTTAAAGGGATGAACTTCCATGTGTATATGACCTTTCAAAAATTAAACATAAATTATATATATTAAACAGATCTATTACAAACAGATTAAAGTAATCATTCAAATCTCAAAGTAAACAACATTCCAGGCCCAGATGAATTTCCTGAGGAATTCTATCACATCTTTAAAGAACTGACACCAACACTTCTCAAACTCTTCGATAAGATGGGGGAAAATTGAATCACTATCAAACTTTTCTTATGAAATCAGCATTACACTGACACAGAAATCAATCTCTCTCTCTTTCTCTCTCACACACAACAACAACAACAGCAAACTCCCTGATCAACTTAAACACAAAATTCTTAATAAAGGTCTTAAGAGATGGCTTTAGTAGTTATGAGCACTTGCTGTTCTTTCAGAGGACCCTAGTTTAGTTCCCAATGGCCTGTAACAACTTCAGAACTTCAGTTCATAGAATTCCACACCCTCTTCTGGTTTTCATAGGCACCTGAACACACATGTTGTATACACACACACACACATACACATACACACAAAAATAAATATATTTTTAAAATATTCTCAATAAAGTTCTTGTAAACTGAAATCAAGAATGCATCCAAAAGATAGTTCACATATTCCAGTTAGCTTAATTCCAAAGATACAGGGATGGTTCAACATGCACAAATCAATAAGTATAATACCTTGCATAAAGGGAGGCAAAGACAGAAATTACAAGATCATTTAAATGGATACAGAAAAGGTTTTTTGACAAAGTCTTATGTCCCTTCACGATGAAAGTTCTGAGACTAGGAATAACAGAAATATATCTCAACACAATGAAGGCTGCTGCTATTCAGAACTTCAGTACCTTACGAACATAACAATAATAAGCATACTGTGAGACAAATCAAAGATGCAACCTTACCCAAATTACCTCAAAAAGAAGTGAAAGAATGCTACATTGAAAACTTTGTAACATTAAAGGAATTTGAAAAAGACATTACTAAATGGATTGGAAAAATTAACACTGTGAAAATGATTATACTACCCAAAACAATCTACAAATTCAATGCAATCTCTGTGAAATAAAAAAGGAATCTTAAATTTCATTTGGAAGTACAAAAGACCTTGGATAGGAAAAGCAGTCTTCAACAAATGAATAATATTGGAGGTATCAAGATAATGGATTTCAAGTTAAATTTCACAGATAGAGCAAGAAAAACACAGAAACACAGGTCAATAGAGTAGAACAGAAAATTCTCATATGAGCACGTACAGCAACAGTCAGACTTTTGACAAGAATTTCAAAAAATAAACATTAGAGGAAAGCCTCTTCAAAAAACAGTACTGGAAAGACTGTATACCTACATGCAAAAGAATAAAATGATATCCTTACCATCTCTCATCCTGTATAAAAATCAACCTCAAGTTAATCTAAGACCTTAATAAAAAACTCTGAAACTGCAAGATTCTTAAAGTGGATAGCATGAAAACCACCCCAAGATATAGGTACAGGAATAGACCTTTCTTCATTGCACTACAGTTGCTCAGAGAAAACAAGAACAAGTGACAAATGAGACCTCATAAAATTATAAGGCTCTGAACAAAAAGGAAATAATTAACTGAGCAAAGAACCAGGCTGCAGAATGGATGAAAATATCTGTTATCTATGTATCTGACAAGATTAATATCTAGAATACAAAAAGAACTAAAAACTAAACAATAGGAAATCAAACAACTCAATCAAAATAAATGAACTACTGAAATGAGCAGTTCTCAAAAAATGAAATAATGACTAATAAACATGAAAAATATTCAACCTTAGCAACCGTCACAGAAACGCAAATTAAAACTACTTTGAGATTCAGTATCATCCCCGTCAGAACAAGAGTGATTAAAGAAACAAAAAAAGGACTTTCTACATTGTTGGGGGGAATGTAAACTGGTCCAGCTACTGTGGAAATCAGTATAAAGTTTCCATCAACATTACTCCTGAATATATACCCAAATATATATCCAAAAGGACTCACAGATGTACTTGCACATTGATATTTACTCCAGAACTATTCATAATAGATAAGATATGGGACTAACTTAAGTGTCTAACAACAAGAGGAATGGATAAGAAAAATATTGTGTATATAGTAGTGGAATTCTTTTCAGCCATCAAGGAGAATACGATTGTGCTACTTGCAGGAAAATGAATACAACTGGACATAATCATATTAAGCAAATTAAGCCAGTCTTAGAAAGACAAATATCACATGCTTTCTTTCATTTGTGGTTCTCAGTTTTTTTATGGATACTTGAAATCATTTATTTATGTATGACATGAAAGTGTAAGTAAAACAGTTCTGGAGAACAAATGGGACTTACAAGAGAGACAAAGGATGAGGAAGATAAGAATAAGGTGGTATGGGGAGGTGGGAGGTCACGGACGACACGATATGCTCACTGTACAATATATACTTACACGAAACTGTCCTTACAAATCACAATATCATATATAATGAATACATACAATGACATTTTGAAAAGAACAATAAATTTTAAAAGAAAGAATTACAAAATAATCAGGAAACACTATGAAATGAATGAAAACCAGCACACAGCACACCCCAACTGCTGGGATGTTATAGATTCAGTGCTCAGAGACCCATTTACAGCTATAAATACCACAATTAAGACGAAAGAAAGATATCACTAGTATGGTTCAGGTATGCTTTGAGTGTCCCGTTAGGTGCCATGTGTTAAAATTTAATGTGTATTGTGAAGTAGTAAAAGGACATAAATTTAAGCTATAGCATTTTGAGGTGAAGCTTTGGGGAAGTCATTAGTGTCCAGAAAGAATCCTCATAGTTTTAGAATACTACACAGGCATAATCCCCCCCCCCTCTCTCCCTCATCATGCCATGAGATGCTATTTAATGTCTCAAAATTCAAGGTCATTGCTGGATGAGGTTCACAGATCTTGGACTTATAGAAATGTGGCAAATAAACTCCTATTCTTCATAATGTGGACTGTCTCTGGTATTTCTTTAGAGTAGCCAAAAGTGGCATGCCAGCACATATAAACAACCTAACTTTACACTTTAAGGAAATAGATAGGGAAAAAAATCACAAAGTAAACCATGTTTCATAAAAAAAAAAGAGATTAAGTGAAATACAAGAACCTCCAAAATATAAAACAAGTTTGTCCAGAATCCCAATGCAGACTTTTGCCTCTACTTTTCACTGAGTTATACCCCAGTTCATGTAATGTGTCTAAAGGAATGAACCAGAAGACTAAAGTGGAGGGACTGCAAATTCTTTCACCGTTTAATAAATGTCCCAACTCACCAGGCTCAGCAGTCTGTGGCCGTCCAATACTAGATTCTAGAACTCCATGAGCATGCACAGAATATGGTCTACTGGCATTATTCTTGAACACCACCGTCAAAATATCACCAACTTCTCCTCTGATAAGTGGACCTAAGACACATAAGAGAAATACAAGTTTCATCAGTAGGGCAGTGACATAGGAAGCATTAAAGAAAAAAGAATACCTGGACATTCCCTAGAACTGGGAATTAATCCTTCTAAGACTTAAAGTATTAACTAGTCCCACTTTTAGATCAAGAGGTCCTAAAACTGATATTGTTATGCACAGCGTGGGCATATGTCAACAACAGCACTATGCTTCCAATTACCCCCACTTTTCCCATCCTATTTCTTATATACAATAACTGAAAGTTCTTGGGATTCTGGACTTTGTGGAATCACTGATAGTAAGGAGAACTTGTCACAGAATGCAGAAGAGCTGCAATCTATTCAGAGGCCAATGGGTCACTTCTGGAATAGGAAGATAATTTTTTAAATCCCATTAGACAAAAGTAACAAACAGCCAGGATTAATTTGGGGAACGTAGCAGTACTTGCTCCTGTATCATTTTTATTTTCACTTTTTTGGAATTCCTAAGCTCTCTTGCCTCTAGGGTCTTTTAAAAATGTACTACCCTCAGATGCCCCATATCTAAAATGTATGGAATATTTGGAAAAACTTGCTTCAAGTTACAATAAAATTATTTTACCCTTTCTTCCTGTTCTTATATTCAAGGGTGTCTTGTGAAATAGTATCTAATATATCACATGGAAAAGCTAAGACTGAGGAATGAGGAAGTCTAGCTGGTGTACTACAGCTGCCCTAGAAGGAACCAAGTTTTCTAGGTGGTAGGATGTAAGTAAAAATTCCTTACCCAGGATTCCCAAATGCTCCTCTGGTCCTGACCTTGGCCAGGGGTTCCTGAAAGTACCATCAGTGTATTCCCTGAATACAGCTTTCTTGTATCTGGAACCCAAAAGTCCATCTTTGTTGCTCAGGAACACATGACCATAACTAGAAGAATCCAAAGAGTGTTATTAACACCTTCCCTTCAACCTTTATTTGTAGATAGGGGAGAAGCTAGGTTAGAATTATTCTCATGTCAAATATGAAAGAAAATATAGATCTATTCCATATAATGCCAAATTATATTATCTTAATTAAAAACTGTAGATTTCAGAATCTATGTTTACTGTTTTCCATCATCCAGGTAGAAATTTATAGCACAATTAATTGGGCAAGAGCACTAGACCAAGAATCCAAAGTCCATGACTTTAGTTCCAACCATAATGGAGTTTTACATTTGGAATTATCTATCAAAAAGACAAGGTACAAGGTGATCAACAGTGGCTGTTGAGAATCTAAGGTGGGAAGAGAGACCATACAGATTTCTCACTACAGAATGTTTTAACAGTTAACAAAGTTTGTTATTCATTAAACAGTGAGCATTCCAAGCAGGTGGACCTGGAAGTACAATCACTAGCCAGAGTTGCTGGAACTGATCTCCAGAGATGATCAGCCAAAAAAAAGAGACAGGAGTGAGAGTCAAGCCTGAAGTTTCTACACTTCTTTCTTCTTTGGTAATGTCCGTCCAACTGTGCATGCACTACAGATGAGTCAACCAAGGCTAACTCATGCAGAAAGTTGACATAAAGACTTCAATATAAGGGACACAAATTGGCAAATGACATTGAAAGAACCGTAAATGAACTAGGGGAACCTATCAATCTTAATCTGTACCTCAACTTGTAGACTCCTCTCTCTTTTTAGTAATAGCATCACCTAGGTTTTAGTGGAGTGCATGACAGTTTATTAAGAGATTACATTTTCCATGTTTACCTATAGCTACATATATTCATAAGAAGAAGTTCAGGACAATGGGTCATGAGAGAAAGTGATACATACAACTTCCTTGCAAGCAGTGCTGCTTGTCCTGACTTGAAAACTGGGGATGATTACAACCTAAATAGCATCTTGGTTTTAGAGATGAAAGTAATTGCTGAGGGCAGCATAGTTCACCTGCTAGCCCTGTACTGTTTCTCTCTATACTATTAAGTAAATAAAAGATAAAGCTGTATCTTCTTTAAACTGTTTTATTTTGGACTTTTTCTATTACTCAGGTAAGTCTATAACTTAGCAAGGCTAAGAAGATGAAAATGTAGCAAGGTCTTTTCTTCAGTTCCATGATGAATAAATAAAGAAAAAACAAAGGACTGGAATTCAGAATACCTGCATTCTAGTCCATGGTCCCGGTTCTGTTGCCATCTTCTGGGTGATGTATAAATGTCTCCTACTTCACCTGGGAAACGATTTCCTAAAACCAGGTTCTCTCCTTTTCTGAGGCCTTACCTGTCCTTCTCAGATTGGTTGTGCCATTCCAGTTCCCAGCTCCTGTCAGGGCAATAGTCCCACTCCACCTCTTCTGCCATGATGTAATAGACTCTTGATGCTTGGTACCGTTGGCGTGTGCTGTCTTGTCGGCCAGAACACTGGGAGACATTATAGACTGCCCTCATCCCTGCTTCTCGGTGGTTGCCTGCTTGGCAATATATTTCAAATGTCCCTAAAGGAAGATCAGATGGTAAAACGTGACAGAAAACACCCATGGGCACCACCTGGGAATTTCTTTCTCTTTCCTAGGTACACTGCAGAGAAAAGGTAGTCTATGATAAGGTTCTACTATACATTAGATAAAAGCAAATTACAAATTTATTGAGAATAACAAGAATAAAGGGGGCCTAGTCCCACTACACTTTCTAGGTTAAAATTCAAGTTTACCAGGAGAATGAGGAATTCCTCCAAGCTTGTCATATTCCTGGAAACCCCTGTTCTGAGCACAATGATATGGTGGGTAACCCTATTTTTAACTTATTGTCTATATAATCTTGCAATAGTTTGTAATTCTCTGCATATTTCAGTAATGTGAAGATAATTTTGCTTACTTTCTTTGGCTATTTTAGAAATAAATACAATAGGACTGGCAGTGACCTGAGTTCAATCTTTGGAACCCACAGTGGAAGGACAGAACCAGCTCCCTAAAAGTTGTTCTCTGACTTCCACATGTGTACCAGGGCATGTGTGCAACCACACTCAACCATACACATCACACAGTTACACAATAGTAGCATCTTTAAAGGAACACAATATAACAATATATATAGACATATATATATGTATATACTACACTATGAATAATAAATGTTAGATAGGTAAAACTAAATAAGCAACACAGCTTAATAATTATTCCAAGGAAGTCATTGACCTCTTTTTACTATGAAATACCCCCCAAATAAAGATAAGCTTATACAGATGTTTCAGAAGAAACGTGATCATATGGATTTTATGTACATGACACAGCATTGAAGGCTGTTGTCCTAAGTTTTGTATCATGAACTTTTTAGATATCCATCATGAATATCTCTATTCTGCAGTTACATGAACCTGATACACAGACCCTAGTTCTTATGTCACAGACCCTCAGGCTCAGAGAATGTTAATCAAATGGAACTAACTTTCTTAGATTATTATTCTCATCGTTCCCTTACCTCGCTGCCTACTGCCTATCTGAACACTACAAATATCCATCAGTTCCAAACCTTTTATGAGCTCTTCCCAAACTATTGACCCAGTCCAATTTCCCACACTCAACTATTTGCCCCAATAGGTGTATCTTGAGTATCCCCTCATATATCTCATTCCTACCTTGGACTTTTCACTCATGCTGTTACTCTTTCCAAGCTGTATGTGCCCTTCCAACCCTCAACATCTGTGAGAGTCCACTCATTTTCCAAACCCGATTCATATTTTATTTCTTTCAGAAAACCCTCCCTGATAACATGGGCCCCAAGTGACTCTATACTATTGACCTTTCCATTCTTATGTGTTTCAGTTCTAAATGACAAGGATAAAGGAGTAAGTGCTCTGTCTTTAAAATTATTCCCTTCCACTATTCGACACACATATTAAAAGAAAGGGTCTTGCTTGTCATATCTACTTCCTAAATCTGCTATTTTCATTTCCCTCTATATACCCATTTCATCAGTAAATTGTCTCTACTTCCTTCAAAATTGCCCTTTTATAGCTTGGTGTAGTCTTGCATGTTTGGGGACCCAACTTCTTAAAAAAGGCTCAGGCAGGAGGGTTAATTGAGCCCAGGAATGGAAAGCCAGCCAAGGAAACAAAGGAGGATTCCTATCTCGAAATAAGCATTCTTTCATTTCCACTGCCACTCCCATAGTCCAAGCCATCATTGTCACTGACTTGGAATCAGCAGCTCTGCTTACTCTTATGCTTTCTTCATCGCTTATCAACACTAGATCTGTGGAGCTCTTTAATAAATATAGCCTAAAACACAGTAATCCTTGTTTAAAATGTCTACTCAAACTCAGGATCAAATCTATGCTCCGAAGTAGGCTTTACATAATATGACTTTTCTCTACAACCTTGTATCATGTCTGACACCTCCTATCTCACTGCGCTCCAAAAATTATTTCATTCTCTCCAAACTCTCTTTTTTTAGATAGTGTACACCTTACAGCTAAGGCTGGTCTGGAATTCACTATGTGGGCCAGTCTGGGATCAAATTTGTGAGCTTCCTTTCCCAGTTACCCCAGTTCTGGGATTACAGGCATGTACCACCTGCCTGGTGATACTGAATTTTTTCTGCTCTTGACAAACTATACAAACTATACTTGGTTTCACCTTAGGATATCTGAAATTCCTTAGAATTCTCTGCTCAGGCATCTTCACATACTCTCTCTTCCTCATTATTTAGGCTTGAGCTTAAATGTCACACTTTTCAGAGAACATTTCTCTTGACGAGCCTCCTCTACAATCACACCTTCATCATTTTAGCACATCACCCTGCTTTATTTGTGACATGTATTGCTATCTGAAATCATTTATGTTTGTGTTTGTTATTAAGGATGTCTAAAGGTAAAGTTCATATCATGAACAAGTGTGATGCCACATGCCTATAATTCCAGCACATTTTTCTCCTTTTGGATTTTTTGACATGGGATCTCCCTGTAGTTCCAGCTGGCCTTGAACTCACTATGTAGACTACACTGGCCCTGATCTCACAGAAACCTGCTTGTCTCTGCCTCTCAAGTGTTGTGATTAAAGGAGTATGCTGCCACACCCAGCTGATCCCAGCTCTTAGGAAGCAGAAGCAGGAGGACCATGAACTCAAGGCTACTCTGGGATACACAGTTTCTGCAGAGCTATACAGCAAGACCCTGTTTCAAAATACAAAAGCACACACATACATACAAAGACAGTGTATGTCTTATTTACCTCACTGTCATAATCATAAGACCAGAAGGTGTTCAATAAATATAGGTTTAATGAATCAGTGTGTTAGTAAACAGAGTGATTATATACACTGTCCAAAAGCCAGATCAGGAAGGTTAATGGCACTTGCTTTCAAGACTGACAATCTTTTCCACATGGTGGAAAGAGATAACTGAACCCACAAAGTTTTCCCCTAACCTACATACTAGTGTTATAACATGCATGTATATATGGTGCACACACACAAATAAACACACATAGTAAAAGATTTAAAAATAAAAGTTATATGTCAGGATCTGGGATTTAAAAGAACGTATGATGATCACTTGAGGATATAGAAACAAGTAGAAGACATCCTGGGAGAATCATATGACTTTGGATAGCTACATTACCTAAATTTTTTCATATGGACCCTGTTGTCTAAGGCATTTCTTTCTCAACATTCTTCTGCACTTGACCTCTGAATCTTGAGCATCCTACCTTCGTCACTCCAAGTTTTGGTAACAACTAAAGTATCTCCACATTTGCAAACACATTTTAGTATACAATATCCAGTTGAGAATCAGTTCACTGGAGTCAACTTTCCCTAGTAAGGATTTCCCTCCAAAAATGTGCACCTTCTGATGCCTAAAATGCTCTTTTCACCCTTTCTTTCATTTGCAGGTAGCAATTATTCATCCTTCACAGATCAGCCTGAGGCTACAGATAGAAAAGCTCAGCAGAATGCCGATTTTCTTAGCGAAACTTTGCAACTCAGGAAGAATTTGTCACAGTTCCCTGTGTGTAGTTCTTGGCAGAAAGTGTCATCATAGGCTTGGAAATAATGTGTACATATGTATTAACTCACACCGCCACTAACTCCAAGCTGCCTCATTCATCCTCACCTCCACAGAGCATTAGCCAAAGAGTGGAAGTGAACACATATTTATTGGAAACAAATTAATAAAAGAGACATCATGAAAGACTGAGGAATAAAAAAAGAGAGGGAAGAAAAGGTACAAGACAGAATAAAATGAAGGTAAAGAACACAGGAGAAAAACAAATGGGAAGGAAATAAATATAAAAAGAAAATGAAGATGGGCCAGTGAGATGGCTCAGTGCACAGAGGTGTTTGCTATGAAGCTCAGAACCTGAATTGGATCCCCAGACCCCACAGGGTAGAAGCAGACAACCAAAACCTGAAAACTGAAAACTGTTCTTTGGCCTGACATGCACACTGTTATATCAGTGCAGACACAGACACACACACACACACACACACACACAAAGTAAACAAATATGAAGTTCAAAACTCATTAAAGAAAAAGTAAGCAAAGAGCAAAGAAAATAAGATAAACAGAAAGAATGGCATGACAAGTGATGCAAAAAGAAACAAAAGAAAAATCCAGAAGAAAAGAAAGTACACAAGGGGCAGAGGGACTCTGATAAAATAAGGAGGATAAATTAACGTAAAGGATGGAATGAATGATTAAAAAAAAGAAAACCCAAGGGCAAAATGGGAGAGGAACAGAAGGAAAGAAGAGACAGAGAAAGACAAATGATTAAAAAAGAAGAGAAGGAAACTGGATAAAGAGGAATGAGAGATGAAGAGAAAACGAAAGAGGAAAGGGTGGGCATGATGACAAAGAAAGAGTTCCAATGGCAAAGACAAGAAAGAAACACTAATATGAGTCCTGGGCAGGAAAAAGTTATCTTTGCTATTGAATAATCCAGCATGAATTTAATGGAGCATTATATATTCAGGCTTTAACCTTTCATCTGACATTGTCCCTAGGATTAAAGTTCCAATAGCTGAATTGTACTATGAAGGGTGATATTTTTAAACACAAGATGGCATTTTCTATTAAAGGTAATGTAAACCTATTAAAATTTAAAGCAAAGAAAGAAAACTGATGAAAAAGTAGCCAATAGTCAAACATAAAAATTCATTTTGACATTTTCTGAATTCTTTAATATCTGATTTTGCTTATTTTTTAAACATAATTGTAAATATCCAAGACAAACTATGCTGATTCTCTAAAATGATGTTTTAACACAAGGTCTTGCCATGTTGTCAAACTCCCTAATTGAAGTCATTTTCCCAGTTTAGACTCCTACTCCTAAGTTGCTAGGACTACAGAAATGCACCACTGTGCTGGCCATGGTCATGATGGTAAAGCATCAGCAAAACTCTGCAAGCTCATCTGTATGTCTACTACTGCCCATCAATCCCTGTCTCTCCAAAATCCCAAAGCCAGATTCTAATCCTTATTGATCCATTATATTGCTCTGTTTTTGGAGAGGTAGTCATGATAAGCTTTCTGCATATTAATCACAGAGTAAGTGCCCCGGGGCAAAATAGAGAGTTCAGATTCAAAAGATCACTGACGCGTGAGATTAATAGGATTTGATGGAGGATGAACCAGACAGAAGAAAAAAAGACAGCCTATACTTCTAATTGAACATGCCATATTCCCCTGCGGGGCTATGTTCTTTGCATCCATTAGTAAAATAAATGAATTTAAATGATCTAAAAGGGATCCTACAAATTCCAATGTTCTATGACTTGGGATTTCTCTAAAAAAATGTAAAGATACAAAAATGCAAAGAAATGATGAAAAAGATTTGTGCTATTGCTAGTAAAAAAAATTGAGACTCTTAACCAAGAGTGACATTTTTAAGGCTTTGTTTCCACAGATTTATCATTTTCCCTCCAGACTACCCACCAAAATGCTTTTTCAAAAAATACTCTGCATAGAAGGGAAGGGATTAGAACAGTGATTAGCAAGCTGCTGAATGGTCCTGATCTAGAGTTCCTAGGTTTTGATTTCTGATCTAAAATGGTTACACAAATACACACACACACACACACACACACACACACACACACACACACACTGAGATCCATACAAGTGAAACAATTTGTTCTTGCCACACTTGAAGGTAGAAGCAAAGCAGGGACTGGAAACCAGGTCTTCAGGTTTCTAGTGATTTCTTTTCAGGCCAACACACTGGCTTCATTTCACATGTCATTTCACTCGTCCTCTGTTCCTTGCTACAGCCCCAGTGTAGGTCATGTATAGTGCTTAAATCTTAGTCATTACTAAGGCATGTCAGTGAATAGAACATAGCTTCCTCTAGCCTTTTGTTCTCTTTACAAATTCATTTAACTAAGCAGTCTTTTTTAAGATACACACACACACACACATGCACACACAAACACACACACACACACACACACCAAAACTGGAAGGACTTGGCAAAATCCTCAAAGAACAGCAGAGTTAAGTGTCTGTACAGGTACGTCCCATTGACCTTCTTCCCAATATTAAGAGCTGTATCTATGAAATCTCTATGTGGCCAAGCTGCTGTGTGGTTAGGTATACCTTCTATCAAGTAAGAAGCTGAAGCAGTGCCCAAACTTCTCTCTTCTTGCTCTAGAAAACAGCTTTCTCAACCTTCTACTCACACCATTATGATTTTCTACAATTGAAGAAAGCATCTGTCATAGCTAGCTTCAGTAGTCGACTTGACACACAGGGGAAGAAGGAAACTCAGCAGTTATTTTCTCTATCACATTGACCTGTGGACATGTATGTGGGTCATTTTCTTGATTGTTGACTGACCTACAGGACCTAGCTCACTGTGGGTTGTGCCAACCCTGGGCAGGTAGGCATGGGCTGTGTAAGAAAGGTGGCTGAATGGGAGCCTGGAAGCAAGCCAATGAGCAGTGTTCCTCCATGGTCTCTACTTCAGCTCCTGCCTCCAGGTTCCTGCTTTGGGTTCCTGCCCTGGCTTTCCTGGACTGTGACCTGGGATTTATAAACTGAAATTAACCCTTTCTTCTCCAAATTGTTTTTGGTCACAGTTTTATCACAGCAATAGAGGAATCAAACTAGGACAGCATCCAAATAATAACAACATATAGAATACACAAGAAAAGAGAAGATAAAAGGTTTTGGAAAATCTCCCCACCCTCTTCAACATGCCTCTTCTTTTCTTTTTACATCCCATCCTCTTCCTTTGTTGGCCCCTAGTACTTCTGGCCGCCTACTACTGTTAGCCTAGGACCAACTGCAAAGACACTTACCAGGATTGTCCGGCTGCATGATGGCCATCATAAATGTGTGAGGAAAGAGCATGACTGCATCTTTCCTCATGCCCTGAAGCTGTATGGTGTTGCCCTCGAACGTGACCCCATGCACGTCAGTCTCAGTGCCCAGGCCAAGCAGGTGCCAGGCCACCGTATCCCCCTTGCACATGTCCAGCCTGGGCAGGTTAGAGAACAGAAACCCATTAATAGCTGGAAAACAAAAACACAAGACAAGATAGGGAGATGAGAACAGACTACTCAACGCTGACCAGCAACATGGTATCAGCTTTGTGAATATGGTTTCCCACAACTTGAAACTCCCGACCATCCTAAATTCTTCTGCTTTCTTTTATACTAGTTATGTTCAACTCATGAGTATGGCTTTGGGATGAGAGCCTAACCAGCTGTTCCTGTCTCACTTGTTTCTCCTTCTGCATCACTCACTAGAAACAACAAACTATTCTCTACTATATCAACTGCTACACCGGCATACATGGCCCCTCCACACCACCTGTTCCCACTGTTTTCCAACTCTTTCCCATGCACTACATTTCCAATTCTCTTGCAAGCACGTTGATTGTTCCTTGTCCTCAGTTCTAATTTTCCCTCGATAGACTGCGTTCCCCAATGTTCCATGTTCAGCTCTCATCCATGTTCAGCTCTCAAACTATTTCCTCATCTTCATCCTGACTGCTAGTGCCAAGGTTATTTCCTCACCCAGGGTGCCACTGAAAGCCTCCTTCCATGTACACCTACCTGGTCTTTACACACACACACACACACACACACACACACACACACCTCATTCTACATCTATTCATCTCCATGTCCCTACGGTGCTAAACATACTATTCTCAGAATTTATATGTTGAGTTTTTACATCTTTTTTCACTAAACCTGGAATAGACTTCAGTTCTGAACTTTATAGTAATTTACTAACCTACTACTCAACCATCTCCTCTATGGAGGAGATTCCCCCCTTTTTCTCCCTCTCAGTCTCTCCCTCTCTCTTTCTCTCTTCTTCCCTTCGTGTCTCAGACTTTCAATACGCAAAATTCTGTAATATAATTTAGTTCAGAGTGGCCAAAACATCCTGCACTAAGCCTCTCATTTTTCTCTGTATCTGTATGACGGCCTGTGTAGCTGCTACGCTGTTTGCTCCCAATTAGAAGTTCAGTAAATTTAAAACTGGAATGAATGCAATTCATAAGACTCATACTTTTTCCAAAAAACAGAACTACTTGGGAAAGAAAAACAAAAACCAGAGGCAGAAGGCAATGCACTCATTCTTATCTGCCTCTCACTGTCTGCCTACCACTCAAATACAGGGAGTCCTACTTGAAGCTCATCATTTTCTGTGTTCACCTCCACTAGAATCAGATTCCAGAACTCATCCTATTTAATAATCTCCTGGGATTCTAACTGAAACATTGCTAATCCCTGTGCTGCTTCCCTCGTCCTGATTGCAAAACTTATCATTCTTCAGTCCCAGTTCAAGCATTCCCTGTTCAAGGAATCCTTTAATTATTTCTCATTAATGTTCTCCTCCTCTGAATTAAAAAAAGCTTTTACACAATTTAGTGCTTAATTATAGTTTGCCTTATATTATTCTGTAATTGTTTTCATGGTTGTAATTCACACCTTATTGCAAATTGCTGGGAGATCACTGAAATCTGGGACCTATTTCTTCAGTCATTATCTCTACTACCTATTCGGTCATTTGGTAGTTCAGTAATTCAACAAACATTTCATATGCATTAGAATCTAATAATTAAATAATGTAGATGATACAAAGATAATCAACATACTCTTGAAGGAGTCAAGGGCCATGTAATAAAAAATCACAGTGGAACATGCTTTAAAAGGGACCTCGTTAAAGCACAATAGTAGCTAGATAAAACTTGAGTGGTTAAGAACTGGAAACATGAGTGAGGTAGCTTCTGAATAGAATCTTAGAAATGGGCATAATTTCCAAAGGCAAAAATGTAAAAAGGAAAATTTCAAGTAAAGAGCATAACATTGCCAAAAATGGAGTAAGTAAAACATAAGCCATGATTATGGGAAGAAAAATGGCCTTACTTTGCTGAAGTACACAATATGGGAGAAGATAAAGAGGGCTAGAGCTGTAGGCCAGTGGTAGGCCGTTTGCCTAGCAGGTAGAAGGGCACTGGACTCTATCACTGGCACTACAGAGAAAAACACTAGAATAATATCAGCCCAGCTTAACTTGTCATATTATGTAGAAAATAAGTTCTACACAATTTTCCTCTCACAGTATTATCTCTCAGTGTCTGGTATACTGTGCAGTATACAAGAAGTGAGTATAAGAACAGCTGTTGTTCAGGGTTGAATAGATGCTTTAATGCTTAAGAGTGCTGGCTGCTTTCCACAGGACTCAAGTTCAGTTTCCAGTACCTATGTCTCGCAGCTTACAACCAACTCCAGCTTCAAGTGATCCGATGGCCTCTTCTAGCCTCTGTGGTGTCCACACATATGCAGCATTCACGCAAACAAGCACATACATGCAATTAAAATAATAATACAAAAAACAGAAGAGCTGTTGTTTGAAATTGAATTACTCAATCTAGCTTGTCTCTTGAATAAAGCTGATAAATCAGACAAAACATTTTTAGGGACTATGGGTAGGGTTATCTTTTCTGGGTACCTTTCTGTTATAGTCCAAGGCAAAACTATTCCCCATACCATGCATCCGATTAGAGTCTTGGAAACCCTCGGCATCCTCTGAGAGCAGTCGGGAATCCAACATACCAGCTGCTTGATTGATACTGTTGTACCAGCTCTTGTTCTCATCAAACACAGTGAAAAGGAGGAAGAATTCTTTATCTATCCCCTTCTGCAGGCCCATTGAAAAAAAGCAGAGGGAAGAATGAAAATGGTTTCAGCAGTTGAATACTCTGTATTTGCAAACCTGAGGATTCCTGATTCTTTTTCAAGACTCAGACCCAAGCCTATCTCCTGCTCAGAACTGCAGTTGTTGCTAAGCGGATTTTCCTCAGGAGACTTCAACTGTGGACAATGAAGAAGGAAATCAGAGTAAAGGAACAAGACTAGAATAGAGAAATATGTATGCAAGGGGTCAGGGAAGAAGCCTGGAATGTGGATTAAGGAGACATAGTATAATCTGTGAAAAAGACAGAGGGAAATCACATGGGGAGAGGACTAGGGGGGAGTGGCTAGGAAATGAGGGGAGAGCTCTAGAGGAAAATGAAATATAAGAGAATTAGAAAATTGTCATTATTATTATTGTAACTATCATTTACTATTATGTGTTTACTGTATGCCAGAAACTGTCCTAAGCACTATATGTATAAATTTCATAGATTTTCACAGAAACCAAAGATAACTTCTTCTATTCTTCTGTTAACCCTTTCTTCACAGATGAAGAAATTGAATTTAAGAGATGTTAAGTAAATTGCCCAAGGCTACAGAGTTAGAAACGATGGGTTAGATTTAAAATATGATGAGCAAATATGTGGATTAGGAACAATTATAGGGGCCAATGAAGTGGGAGGTGGAACAATGGTTAGAGGATATGAAAGAGGAAGAATCCAAAGCTAAGGAAGATAGGTGTATATAAAATAATAACATTCATAAGACTTGGAGGTCATCAACTATGACTTTCTGATGTGATTGTTTCATTTATTCTTGTTTGGTCCTTTACCTCTAGGATCCAGTCTCATTCTTAACTCATATCCAGCAACCCAGCTTTATTTCTCTCCAACCAGCCTTTCTACCCAGATACTCTTACAATACCTGTTTGCCATCTGCACCCAAGGTACCAGCCTTGCACACGAGCAGGGGCCCCACCAAGCCAGAGTTTGTATCTCTTATGGGATCTACAGAAGAGAAGTACATCCAGGTGAGACAGGCAGGATCCTGAGCAGTGGGACCAGCGTGGGGAGGGACTGTCCAGCGGTATGTTACTTTCTCAAAAGGCTTGGCTACCAACCCAGGATGGGATGAACCTGCAGGGCAAAATGGAGTCGTTATTTACATTAGCTACAGTGAGAATCATCAGCTCCAAAGAGTCAAATAAAAATCATAAATTCTTAAAATATTTTAGAACAGCAAAGGCAGTAATAACATGGAATCAAGAATATTGAAAAGAACCCTGGTCTAGGAATCAAGAGAATACAGTTTGGTTTCTGACTCTTCCACAACTTCTTCTATGAAGTGAGTCAGTTTAAATATGCTTAGGTTTCAGTTTTCTTAAGTCATATGATCTAAGTTTGAAATAGGTTTCACTTTGGAACATGCCTTATTTGAAAGCATACATTAATTTTCTCTTATATCTGTTTCTCAACCTAAATTTTTCCAGTGAAGGGAAGAATTACTACCAGTCACCATGGTCCATTTCATATCTGAATACTTCTGAGTACACACACACACACACACACACACACATACACATACACAACCACATATAACTTTATGATCATTCATACATCATATGTGTGTGTGTGTGTGCATGTGTGTGTGTGTGTGTGAAAAGCACTAAGGTTATAATTTCTTTTCTACCTTTTCTTTTCAGTGCTGGAGATCAGGTTCAGGGCCTTATGCACGCTAGACAAGATTTCTACAACTGAGCTGCAGCCAGAGAATTATTTAAATAGACACATGACACACGACATGGTCAAGCAATGCACAGAATTATTTTATTGCTTTAATCAAAAAAGAATAAGTGAAAGGAAAGTACCTAGATAATTTCGGAGCTATCAAGTTTGCAGATATTTTATAAATTTTAATCAGTCCTGGTGAAAAATATTATCTGTATTTTACATTCACATTTAAAGAGCGTTTATGTGTAAATAAGAACAAACATTTTGGGAAAAACAATGGCAAAATGTATCAAAAAATTTAAAAACCTTCATATCCAGAAGTAATATATAAATATATATATATTGTTGAAAATAATGTTAACATAAAGTAATCAAATGAATATGAATAAAAACAACAGTGAGTTTCCTTAATGTAACTGCCTGTAGGACTATGCCATTTTGACAAAAATTAAAAAGATTTTCCCAATGCTTATGAGGACATGAGATTCTCTCAGGTACTGTTGCTACAACTACAAATTAATGAGAAATAGGAAATTTTAAAGAATGGTACAATGGACATAAAAATGAATGTGCTATTTACCAAGAGAAAGGGAGACAAGTGAGGGCAATGGAAGGTGAACAGGACTTAAATAAAATAGGCATATGTATGATAATATCATGAAACTCATTTTTTACAACTGAAAATACTAATACAAAAGAAATCTACATTTGATAATGTTGATTCTACCATCTAACTTGAAAGTCTATTTATAACATTTTGCCATTCTTAACTCATCCAAATATATTGAGGGGAATCAACAGCTCAGTAGTAGAACATTTGCCTAGCATATATGAAGTCTTGAGTTCAATCCTCAGTCACCACAAGGGAAAAATATCTCCATCTACATTTATTTATATACATACACAGAGTTTTTATTTGTGTTTGCTTTTTTGAATCATTTAAAAATAAAAATTTAAATCACCATGACTAGATACTTGAAAATAAATCAAGAATTTCCTATACTACCACACCAACATTATTAGAGTTAAGAAAATTCTTTAATATCATCCAATGCCTAATATATGTCATAACAAGTTATCTTCCAAGTTGTTTTGGTTTTTGGATTTTGAGACAGGGTTTCACTGGGTAGCACAGGCTAGCCTAGAACTCACTAGTAGTTGAGGGTAGCCTCATATTCATAGTAATCCTCCTGTTTTAGTCTCCTAACTGCTGTGCTTACAGGCATGACTCACCATAGCCAGCTGGTTATGGTTGTGTTTTTGACAGTGTCTTGTTATGTAGCCCCAGGCTAACCTCAAACTTGGAGTCTTCCCAACTGAGCCTCCTAAGTGCATGTGTGTCTCGGTATCTGGCTTTGGATGTGACTCTTAAAGCTACATTCTATCAAGGATCACTAAAAGTTTGCAAGTTGCAGTTGGTTAGTACCTAATTCTGCCTCCTCCACTATGATATCAACTTCATAAAAGGACAATATCCGAATGCCTTACGGAATGCTCTTTTATTACAGATTTGTCTGCAACTTTGACATTTATGAATTCTGTGCTTCTTATAAGCTTAGCCTGGAATGAGTGTAAAACAATATACTCAGAGAAAATAAGAAAGTAATTACACAATAATCTCATGTCTAGGATTCTGTTGTGAAATGATAACCCAAAATTAAAACTAGGATGTACATATTCATATGCTGTAATCTGTTTCACAATATTGAAAACTTGTATGCCCATAAAATGGAAGCAAAAGAAAGTAAACTATGGAAAATTGATACAGCAGAGTATTACAAACTCATAACAATGTTATAATATGCTTGTGGCACTGGTATAATGTTGACAATAGAATGAAAACTTGTACAAACCACATGATTTCATCTTTCAATATAGATATAGTAAGCACAAAAAATATTCAAAGGAACATGAAAGGTACTTGGGAATTTACATATGAATGATGACTGTTTTATAATTTTGTGTTTTTCCAAAATCCATAATATATATTTTATAATAAGTACATTGAAAGAATATTTTACTTTAATGCAGAGACCAGAAGTCAGGACTTTGCTCATGCTAGATACAAACTCTACCTCTAAGATATACCTGTGGCCTTTGAAAATATTGTTAAAGCTGTTTGCTATTAATGAGCTTAGCTCTGATGCACTGTTCTATCACTTATTGGTTCAACAATATCTGTACATGATCACAAATTCTGCTTTCTCCCTATTCTCCATTTATTTGTCCTCTAGAGCCACCTACTACCACCCATAGCCCACATTTTTGGGAAACCCTGCTAACTCACCATCATTGTACACAGTGCCTTCAAAGTCCTTCTCATAGAAGACGCCATGGGGCTGCATGCTGAATGGCTGGGAGGCACGGTTGTAGAAGATCACCTGGATAGTATCACCCACCTCAGCCCTGATAACTGGCCCTGGAAAATTGGAAAGAGAGACCACGAGAATAAATACGAAGATGAAACTGAATGGAAGCAGAAGGGTAGGAGAAGAAAATGTAAATGAACATGGACAAGGTAGAGAATTTTTCTCTTTAAAGTAGTAATAACCTATTCCAAGTGCTTGGCTATTTATAATTACAGAAAGCACTTTTAAAGTCATTATTTTATGTGGTCCTCAAATATCACTATAAGGTATTCATAGGGGATATTATTAACTCCATTTTACAGATGAAGTTAACTTTAGCTCAGAGAAGAAAGACTGACCTACACAAATTCAAATGGTCTACAGAGCCATAATCAGGCCACGACCTTCCTCTGCAACACTTTCACACCCAGTCAAATTAGTCCTAATCTTATTGTCTGATCTCTCACAGTTGCATCTCCCAGGAGGATACATCTAAGATCTGAGCTCACCAAAATCTTAACCCAGTTCTAAGCAAAAAGAATACAGGTCCTGGTCAAGAAGTCCAATTCCAAACTTCTGGGTTTCTATGTGCTTCGCTGCTCATCACCACTTCCAACTTGTCTTAGGTAATTTTTGAGACTAAGCAAAAGTACCCAGACAATACCTGGCCACTTGCACTGGCTCTAATCCAATTCAGTGACTTTCTACTTTGGTTCCCTCCACAATTTCCCCATTTAATCCTTTTCATCTCTGAACTGGGTATACATATAAAACCCAGCCTACAAAAACTCCTTCATACTCACCACCACCTCTCTTTCCTCCTTCTTACATTGTCCCATACAGCTGATAGAGAACCTAGTCCTAGTATTCTTTTTCAGGTCTACAGTCATCTGGCACAGAGATGTCCCTACAGTATGGCATATTACAATATTTTTATTTCCAAAGATTTCTCTCATCTGATCTATTTTGTAATTCTATAAAGTAATCCAACCACATTTAACCTTGCTATACTCTTTCAATAATATGCTTTAGAACTCCTGGATATCTTTTCCAAGATCAGACTGCAAGCCGGGATCTGTATCCCTAATTATAGTAAGAAAAAATATCTGTATGTCATGGAAGGATGTTTCTGGCTCCAGATTGCCAAGATTCTGGCCAATCTTAAGGCTTTTATAAAGCTCCTCAAAAATACCTCTTCAGAAGCAATTCTCAAAATGAAATCTGTATCATAATGTTATTAAAGGACGTTGCCAAAATATTTCAGTAGTGAAAGTTTGAAAACAATAATCTCCATTCCCATTTTGAATATTTATCATGCTCAAAACATAACTCAAGTTTATTGTCAAAAGCCTTACAGCAAAGAATTTTATTTGACTACACTTAAACTACTGATATCCAAGCATGCTCTGATTTGTAACATTTTTTATAAATGCTCCATCTTGGGGCTCAACTTGGGAAACACTAGTATACAATCTACCCTTGAATCATCTCCAGGCTCAAGTTTCTAAGTACTCCAATTCTCTGACTCGAGTTAAAAAACTGTGATAAAGATTCCTCACCCAGGATTCCAAGATGTGGTTCTCCATCCAGATGTACCTTTTCCTGGAATTTCTCATCTTGGAAAGCTTCATATTTTACTTTCCAATAAGTACCTCCAATTCGGGTAGAACTCTTCTGGAAGAACTTCTCTGGACCACTGGCATATAAGGAGGTAAATGTTATATTATTTCACTGAGTATCAAATAGACTCCAAACTCACCCTTAATCACAACTTTATAGACCACCTTCATTAACTCACAAGATTGAAGACCTCTCCTCTGGTGACACTATTAAGTAATATACAGCTTCTGCTTGAGCCTTTCCAAAGAAAGAAACTTTTTTTCAGAACAGGTACAACTGGATATTTTGCTAATTTGGGTTACTTTTATATTAGGTTGCAATATTCTTCCTTATAAATTCCATATACTAAGACTGACTTAGTCTTCTGGTTACACAGAGAGACATAGGGCACATGACATTGGACTACTATTAGACACACACAGGGGTCGGGAGTGATGATCTTCATGAGGCATGGCTGCTAGCCTATAGGAAACACAGGAGTGATATAAGAGAAAGATTAACTGCTGCATGATGACAGCACAGGGAAGGTTGGCTTCCTTCAGGGTCTTTATTTGAGAAGATACTCATAAGGACAAAGCCAATGGATGCCATACTTGTCCGGGCATTCACAATTGAAGAATTGGGTATTGCTGATCCTGTGGCTGTTCTTAAATTTCTACATCAGCCTTCCACTATAAGATAGTTAGATCTGGATGTCTGTGGTAGACTCTGACTCTTGGATTAATTTGGAAGATCTGGTTGTGGCCTCATTTTCTGTCTGCTTGGCTGGAGGGCTGGTGTTTAATACTGGGACTGGTGAGGAGATGATATGCTTTCAAGCTTTTGGCCCTCACCAGTGAACACTCTGAAAGTTATCTTAGGCTTCTCAAACTCCTGTACCAATGGTCCTCCATCCAAGTTGATTTGCCCTCTACATCTCTACTTGGCACTTTCCCTCTGGAGAGACCCTAGACATTTGCTATTAGATAGATCTTGGTTGCTTTTTTCTTTTCCTTTAATAACTTCTGAGATCACAGTTTTTACAGGATAAACACACTATTTCAGAACTTCAGCAGTACATGAACGTCTTGAATAGAATAATGCCTCCTTTCTCCTACCACACAGGCAGACATTTCCTTTGGTGCTACCTCAGGGTGGTAGCCAGTCCCTGCAAATAATGCCCATCTATTGGTCTCTCTAGGGCATTTGGTCACTTGTTTTACAACTAAGAGCTCTGTGTTCCTTAGTACATTTAAAGTGATCAACCACCAGCCCAGTACTTTTCTTCCTAGGAGGTCCAATAATTTGCTCTCTACTTCTCCCTTAACACCTAATATAAAACCTCTGGCTCTTTTCTGTACTCATCTTGTCATGAATGAGATCTCTGGAGAATGGCACCTTATTATCACTGAGAGCTGTACCTCTGGACATTGAACTCAGTTTTGCCTGAAAAAAATGTCTAAAATATCTTTATTTCCTAGATCCTAAAAAAAGTTTCCTGGCATGTTCTATAGGTCCTAGGCAATAACCGGAGGAAGAAACAGGCTCTATATAAGTCAGCACCAGACACTGCCCAAACTGCCCCAGTATATCCTTCCACTCCAGGACCATCTGTATGTCCATGTGCATGTCAATCTTCTCTACCACTCACACAGTGAGACAGATGAAAGGGACTATATCTCTGTGATACACATTACATTAATAGTCACGTGGTGTTTAAGCTCACCCCCCACTTCAGACCCAAACATGTTTGTCTTTGAATGTCCTCTAAGACACCCTGTCCATAATGAGCTGCTCCCCAAGCTAGGTTAGGAAGGGAAAGGAGAACAGCAAAACATAAAATAAAAATAAAAAGTTAAAACATCATGTCCTTGAAAATAGAAGAGTAAATTGTTAGAGTAAAAACATTATGTCCCTGAACACTGCTGGGGGATAAATCATTCCCAGGCACATAACCAAAATAAAAAGCTTAGCTGTTGATTATCCCAGGATGTAAAAATACCTGTAATGGTAACAATTAATTAGAAGTCTCACCCAGGAGAAGATATTCTACCTGGGAGAGTCTTTATTATCAGACTCTCCAGTTGACTGTTTTGGTTCCCCGGGCTTCCTCGGTCCCTTTCTGCTGCATGGCAAGTCTGATCTACTATATTTCTGCTCTTTGCTGTTTTGTTCTTTTATTCCATATGCTGCACACTTAATAAACTCACTCTTTTGAAACAGAAAGCATGGCTATTGTGGATCATTCTCCATATGGAATACTCTTCCCTAGGCACTGGCCAGGTGTTAAACAGTGGTAAAATCTATTAAAAACTACTATTGTTGAAAAGAACACTACCAAATTCTTTGCACAAATTCTGTATTATTCTAACACTAAATCCAAATAAGGACTCAACAAACACAGAAAAATATATATCAATTTCCTTGATGAATATAAATGTAACATTTCTTAGTAAAATGCTCATAAATCAAATTCAAGAACACATCAAAAAGATCAATTTGGCTCTATTCCTGAGATTCAGTGATGGTTCAACATATGCAAATTAACATACAAAAGCCACCTCCCTGAAGGCTAGCTCTCATAATTTTGGAGAACACTTAACATAAATTTGCTAAGGCAGACTATCAATCGATAGTTAAACCCTAGCTTTAAGGCCTAATAACGCAACAACAAATGGCACAGCAAACTATATTGGTGCAGTAGTGGCATTTTTATCTTGGGGGTAATCAACAGCTACCTAAATGGACTTAAAGCCCACTCAATGGGAAAGAATTTATGTGTAGTGTTGAAAACACAGCCAAATACACATGGCTGGAGTAGTCATAGATCTTAGAGAAAACCCCAAGGCTGTCCCAAATGTAATTTCATACTATGCGCTAAATATGGATCTTTATATTTACAGACAAGTATGCTAGTCACCACTCATCAAAGAAGGTACCTTTGCAACATACAGAGACTATTATAGAGCTTCACCACTGGTCATACACAGAGATGAAGTGTCTGTGGAATGCCCACCCCTAACTGACAGTTCTACAAAGGAACCCTTACACATAAGGATCATTGAACATAGTGGAACAAGGGGTAGAGAGAATACTAATGCATCTCACAGCATCATTAATGAAACTTCCTCATGCAACAGAGAGCAATGAACACAATGGGCCACAGAGGGTAGAAAATAAGAATTTGCAGAGCATGGGTCCTTGGACAAGACTCCTATATTAAACTTCACCCACCCAGGGCTCAGGAATCATTGAGGAAAAGTGGGAGGAAAGATTGTAAGAGCCAGGAGAGAAGGTGCATGACCATATGAAAATAGTCTTACAGGCTTCTAGAACATTCCTCATATGAACTTACAGCAATGGTGACAGAATGCACAAGACACATGCAAACTCAAGCAGACAAAAACCCAGCATAGAACTGGGAAAATGAGCAGCAGGCCCCAACATTAGCCGAAGAACTATTGGGAAACTGCTTACTGCTGAGTGAAGAAAAGTGGATCTTATTTAAGGGAGGGCCTCTAGGTAGGCTAACTAGATAGATCCCAGTAGATGAACTTCCACTGAAGGACATCTGGGGACATTTAATTTGACTTGATAGACCTTAACACAAATGACAGAATGCGTGAAATCCAGTGGGGGGGGTATAAAGATGATTAAAACGTTGTATAAGAAATACAAATTCACTAAAAACATACAAAAAAGAACCCATATATGACAGGATGCATTAACTCTTGTGGGGACAGGGTATGGGGGATGTGGATTGGGGAAAGTGTCTAAATATGATTAAGATATATTGCATGGAATGCAGAAAAATTCAATAAAATATACATTTACAAAAAAGAACATAAGGGGGCTAGAGAGTTGGCACAGTGATTAAGAGCACTGGTTGCTTTTGAGGAGGATCCAGGCTTGATTCTCAGTACCTACATGGTGTCTAACAACCATCCATAACTCCAGTTCCAGGGATCTGACACCCTCTTCTGATCTCCATGGGCGTTGCACGACACAGGTGCACATGTAAGCAATACACTCACTCATATGCATAAAATAAAGGAATAACTAAAATATTCTTTAAAGTATATTTAAGCATAAAAAGAAAAAAAATATATAAAACAAATCCACACCTATTATTAATAAGCTCTGTAATTTTATAGTATAGCAATTCTGATATTCATTTTCCTTTAAATGAGCAAAATGCCAGGGAGTGGAGCAATCTGACTCCCTAATGTGGAGCTATTGAATCTTTGCTGCCTGAGTTCCCTTGAGAGAAAGGACTATTGGTCTAACAGCCAGCCAGATGACCCCTGAACCAGCATCAGCCACGGGCGCTCTGAGACAACCACAAAAGAGTACATCTGATTGTCTAGGCAACTAGAAGCACAGTCCTAGCCAGGGGTGTCTGATATAATTTGTACCAGACCCTTTTACAATCACAAGTCTTGACAAACTATTTCAACCCTAATTAAAAGGGGAGCACTTTCCCTGGTGGAGGGACTACTATGAATAATCATGAGGGTCGGAATGATCCAAAACACAGCTTTAATGGCAATGATTGTTCTAAAATGAATAGTTATTATTTGCAAATAAAATGGCTATGATTGGTCCAAACATCCCTTCTCAGACTATATAAACCAGCAGATTAGAGTCAGCCAAGGAATCAGCCACAAGGCACTGTCCGGTGTTGCCTCCCCTGCATTATAGCATTGGACCCAGTAAATGTTTCTCTCAAGTGGTCTTTTTGCTTATTTTCTGTATTTATAGGATGAGATGGTAACATGCAGAAAGAACTGGCAGTGAAAGCAGTCAAACAGCCAAACAAGTCTGACTGCCTGATACCACAGGTTCCATGATAACCCATGCACTACCTGATTGCTTGACAGCTGATCAAGTGCCTGTCTTGCATAACAGCTTGATCTTGGACTGGTGCTTGACAGCTAAAAATCCTGCACAGGTGTATCCTGAATCAAATACCACTTAGTGCCACCTACGGGCATTGCACAAACTTGACACTGCCTGACACCACCTTTGGATGCAATGCTGCTTCTAATCCCTGATGCTAGGTTCCACCTGAATAGCCTAGCATGCACTCCTGAGCCTTAAGCTTCCCAATGCAAAGTGTCCATCGTGCTGCTCCACAGCTGAAAGGAGCTGGCATCCTTGGGGACGTCCCAGCAGCTTGTGCCCAGTTCCCAGGCTGATATCCAAATAGCCCTTCTTAGAATTAGTGTCCAGTTTGAGAGTCCAGGGCTGGACTTCCCAGCACAAAGCTTTGGCAACTGCTGTTTGACTGCTGAAGTGAAATGCATGGAGGCCACAGAACCCATGTGCCCAAAGTCCTGAATTCACCTATCAGCACGAACACAGCAGACTATCTGCTGATTCTACTGGGGATCCCATACATCATTAGGGATTCTCTCCTGAGTGATCCCTGCCATGCCCAATATTCAGCTCCTGAACAGCCCTGGTTCCCAAGCAGCATCAGGTGTATCAGCAGAGGCACATAACCCAAGTTTCTGGCAGAGGTCACTGACAACTGAAGAAATAGTTGAATGGTAGTCTAGGATTTTTAACGGTAGGTCTTGCTAAGGGCCAAGGACCCAGATACACTAACAGGCCTAAGAAACCCAGTATCTGGGGCCAAAGGGTGACACATGAGGCTGCTTTTATATGCCAGTTGCCATCATTGCTGCTGTCAAACACTCACAGAAACAAAGGCCTTCAGAGATAAGCACTGGAAAAATTTCCTACCTGTCCATGGCATCTATTCAGTTAGACTAAATGAACAGTTAGCCAGCAACTATATTCTATTCATCAGTCAATCTGGTCTAACTGTTCAGTAACTGCCTTACTTCTGCTCTTACCTGCTCTCAGGGGCTCCCTATCTCTTCTTGCCTTTATCAAGAACACCCTTAGATGGGCATAGTGACATGTGCCTGTATTCCTCACATGCATGTGTTTGCAGCTACTCTAGAGGCTGAGGCAAGATGATCTCTTGAGCCAAGGAGTTCAAGGTCAACCAGGGAAACATAAAGAGACTCTCTTTCATGAAAAGAAAACAAAAGCCTTTACCCTAACACAAACACACACTATGTAGTCAATCCTACATGGAGCTTTTAGATGCCATTCTGGAACTCCAGTGCCAACTTTTGAAATTTTCTGAATCTTCATTCCATTTCTTATGGAAATAGTAAATACCACTATCTAAAGCTATTCTCTTTGCCTTCTCCTAGTCATCTACCAAGTGCCTCTTATGTGAAGTAACTAGCATCACCGATTACTGCCCAATGAGTTGGTCTAACTTAAGGCCCAGCAACTAAGTAAAGTACTAGTGCTTGTTAGTACTAAATATGGTTCCTACCTTAAGGAAAAGAATCTCAAGAAGTTCGTACAAAAGCATGGGCATGTGCTCACCATAAGCAGTTTCATTTTCCCTACATTTCTCAGAGTGCTTTTTATACCTATGCTTGGAGAAGAAAGGAAAGAGCAAGGAGATAAATAATGGATGAAGTAAAGAAAATAAAAACGTTTCAGTTGATAGAGGAACTGGTTCCACCCGGACTTTCCTCTGTAAACATGGCCAGTGATTTCAGCAGGAACAACTTCAAACTCTGGAATATTAGTTTAGGACACGATAAAACCTTGCAAAAAAGCTCTGCTACTTATTGGTAACAAGAATCACAAGACATTGGCTATCAGTAATCCCAGCCAGGCAAGGATGGTGACTATTCAAGCAAAGTGAGAGATTTTAGGATAACAGGTGTCTTGGGTCAGGCATAGGGACAAGAGTCATCTGTTTCTTACCTTCCTGGCTCTATCAGACTCTTCCCAGTTCTCCCATCATGCCCTATTGGACCGTAGTTCCATGCAATCTCATTTGCCTGGATGAAGTACTGCCGAATTTTGCCTGTGATGTTCTCTACAGGTGGATCCATGGAGCACGACTCGACCTTATAGAGAGCCTGCATGCCACCTGGAAGAAAAATATCATGGTTAACCCATTCTTCTACTACAATTTCTACTTACAGGACACCCCCTTCTTCTTTCCCTAGTGTACTCTCTTCAACTTCTTCTATTTCCTCTACCCCATCCCCAAACGGGCCACTTTTTTTAACTCCTTAAGAGCCTGGCTAGTAGACAGAGAGAGCTCACGTAATTTTACCTTAACCTGCTTATACAATCACTGACGTATTTAACTGATTTTCATCCTTGCCTCCACAAAAGGTCTATATTTCAACAACATTATAGAGACTAAAGTCAGGAGACCTAAATTCACTCTCTATAAGACCATAGGTAATCTGTGTCCTCTATCTGAGCTGTCCCACCGAAAAGCACAGAAAATAATGGTCCACCTTCCATACATGGAGATGAAGCTTCAGATCTCTGTCAGTAAAATGTGGATTCTGAATAAGTGTACCCAAATGTGGATAATACTACACTGAATCATGATAGTACCAGATAACACTTATCTATATTTCTTAAGTAGCATATACATGCCATTCAGCTGCATTATAACATTTTTGTCTCACAACATCCCAAGGATATTTTTTCCTATCAGAAGCCTGAGGTACAAAGGGGGAATAAGGGATTTCATTTTTTTTTTCCTTTTGTCAATTTTATTTTATTTTGGTTTTGTGGGATATTTTTGGTGAACATACATGTCAAGTCTCGTGTAAAGTGGTAGTCTATATTCTATCCTCACCAATATTTGCGAAATTTGTGAATTCCCCACCTTTTGAAAATGGAGTCTTAATATCCTTTTTTGAAGATGAAGAAAAATAAAAATCAGAGAAGTAACTTGCTCAAGATTATACAGTTTGTTGGCAGTAAAAAATACTTTAAGCTCCCATCTTTTAATCACAGATGCTGAGCTCTCATTTTTTTATCTTGTATCTACTACATAGATCACATAAATCCTATCATCTCCAAGAAATTCATATTATGCTTCTTAAACCTCATTGAAACTTCATAAGATAGACATCATTATCGCCATCCCCAAGACTTACCAAATGTGGCAAGTGAGAATGTGAGTGCAGACTTTCTTGATTCTAATGTCCATGCTTATTTGACTGTTGTGCTGCATACCTTACCCTAGTAAACATGCTCAATTTCTTTACCCAGGCATTTTTAGGTAAAAAGCGGACTCAAGTTGATGGAGCACAGGGATTTGGCCTTTACTGACTCAAACCTACCATCCAAGATTCATTATCTTACAAGTATGTATCTTCTCACCTATTCATATTCATTTTCACATAGTCATACAACATTCTTCCAGTTCCCCCTTAATTAATACATTAAATGATTCTAGAAGGTAAGAACTCAAGGATATAGAGACTATTAGGAAAAATTATTCTGTTACACATATGTGTCAAAGGAAGCACAGAATTAGGAAGAGACTTGCCCAAAGTCACATAGTGAATATTTCGCTAAATATCAAAGCTCCTAGTAATTGCTCTCCATTGCCTCAGATGTTTTCCTCCTCTAAGATGTTCTTCAACACTCCATGACATTATTTTAACCACTTTCCCTCTCCAAAGTCCTCTATACATACTGCTGTTGTATCCTAACTAGAGTGTCACTACTGACCCACACTGCACAATGATTTCCTTACTCTTCTTTAGTCTCTGTTAAATCACTTGAAAATGGCTCTAGGTCTTAGTTCCTTAGCATTCTGAGTAAAAAATGTAATTAAAAAGTCTACCTGTTCATCCCTAGGCAATCTTGTGTTAAAATGTATTGAGAATATTGACCCAGAGAAATGTGTCTAAATTTACCCAGCAAATTAATGGCAGAGTCAAGAAGGAACCTAAGTACCTGACTTCAATCTAGTCATTTAAACTATTTATATAAGAAGCCTCACCTAGAACACCTACTTCATGGCTTCCAGCTAGAAGGTCAGTTTTCTATGGACTGTTATTTGACACCTCCCTCCTATATCCCAAGGACCCAAAATGTTAGATCTTACTTTTCAAGTGGCTGTTAACTTCACAGCTAATTAACCAGGTTCCAAGTTTCTGGGGCACCATCTCAGCAGTCACAAAAGTGGCTGGAAAGATCTGAGCAACATCAGTGCGGTGTCCACGGGTAGTCAACATCTGTCCATGGAAATAAGCTGTGTGGACATCCACTTCATTGCCCATGCCAAACAAGTGCCAGGCCACAGGCTTCTGAGTACACATGCTCAGCTCTGGTAAGTTCCCAAAGACAAAACCATTGATTGCTGCCAAAAAAATCCAAATAAAGTATTAGTATTGGGAATGGACAGATCAAGGAAGAGATACAGATAACTTCCTTAACTGACAAAACCTAAGTCAGATTGTTTGTACTCCTTAAATCAGTTTTCTGCTTCTGCCTTGTGCCTCTGTCCTTTCATGTTACTTCAGATTTAATCAATACAAGCAATTTCTTTACAGACATAAGTCAATGGGGCTGGAGAGATGGCTCAGTGGTTAAAAAGTACTGGCTATTCTTGAAGAGGACCCGGGTTCAAACACCGGTGTCCACATGGCAGCTGAAAATCATCCATAAATTCCAGTTCCAGGGGATCCAACGTCATCCTCTGTCCTCTGTAGGCATTGCGTGACAAGGGTGCTCTTACATATATCCACCATAACACTCATACATGTAAAAATAAAGCAAAATTTGAAAAACAATAAAAAATTAAATTTAAAAGAGGACATAAGCCAAAGCTAGCGTATAGGGAAGGTAACTTGAAAGGAGTTATTTTTCTCCATAAAGTGGATAATCCTGACACTTTGTATTCTCTTTAAAATAAATAAATGCCAATTAATTATATCAAGGAGCAATTCTCATTAAGGTAACTAAATATATCATATGTGACTAGAATCAATAATCCTGACTATACTACACTATGTGGTAAGATAGCATTAATGGCAAGGACACAGCCTAAATAACAGAAGGGCTCAGGTTTGGGATTTGAGCTGTATCATTAACCTGATCCATAATCTTATTACCCTCAGTGTCTTCACAGACAAAACAGAAAAGCCAACAAGCCTTGGTCATTATGAGAATAAAAGGGACCAGATGTACAAAAGCATCCAACAAATACTAGGCCCAGTGGAAAGTACTCATCAGTGTCTCTACACTGATGATGCAACCACTTCCTCCTAGCTCACCATGCATCCTGTTGCTCTCCTGAAAGGTCTCATCTTCTTTGTCCACTGAGGCAGGGTCTGAGCAGTAAGTGGCAATATTCTCATCAAGGTGCCAGCTGAGGTTCTCATCTACCACACTGAAGAGCAAGAAGAAATTACGGTCCACATCCTTCCTCTGAGGTGGGAAATTCTCGTCCAGGGTACCTGAATTAAGTATAAAAGAGGCTCATGAGAACAAGCTATATGGAGTCTTTTCTTTAAAGAAGAGCAAATATTTTTAAAGGTAATGAAATAGACACAGAAGTGGAAAGAGTCTGGCAGGCTAATAAATGGGTCCCCGTCATGTAGCTTCTCAATATGATGTTGGTTCAACTAGCTCACAGCTTCCAACAGATGCCACAAACTACATCTTATGGCTTGTTTGAGAAAGTACCTCTTTTGCAGGTGATGAGGGGTCCAATGAGGCCAGTTGCAATGTCTCTTGGAGCATCTACATGAGAATGGTAGATCCAGGTGAGGCACCCTGGGTCAGCACCAGTGGGTGCATGGCCTTCTGGAATGGTCCAGTTGTAGATATGGCTGCCTCCCGGGGGGACCGAATCATCAGCTTTCAGGTACCCAGAAGAACCATCTGGGTACAGGGAACCTACAAAATCAAAGTAGGTATGTTTAGCATCAGGGTGAGTAAGAGTACAGTCTCTAAGAGAATGTACTGCTCAGTGAGATTGTTCAGTAAAGGTGCTTGCTGTGCAAGCCTAATGAAGTTCAGTCCCCAGAATCTATGGAATGGTGGAAGGAGAAAACTAACTCCCCAACGTTGCCTTCTGACCTCGAAACACACTGACATGCCCCCCATCATACATGTGTGCAATTGTGCACACACACACATACAATAAATTAAATAAATTTGAAAAATACAAAATAATAAAAAATAAAAAGAAATAAGAGAGGGCAGATATATGGGATACTAACGTCAAGTATTGAAATATTCTCAGTTTCAGCACAGTGCTCCTTACCCCACTCCTCATGCCAATAATAGGGGAAGACAGAAGCCAGTACAGTCATCCACTACTTCTGGCCCTTACAATCTCTTTTTGCCTCCTCTTCTGCAATTATTCCTGAGTCTTAGGAGGGAAGGGAGTGATATGGATGTTCCATTTAGGGATGAACACTCCCCAGTCTCTTATTTTCTGCCTGCCATTGACTGGTCTCCATATTCATATCCATCCACAGCATAAAGAAGTTTCTCTGTTGAAGGTTCAAAGATGTCTTCTGGACATGAGAGGACTGTTGCACACATGAACTCACAGCAGTGGTGACTGCGTGCACAAGACCTACACGTATCAAGCCAGGCAAAACACAAGCATGGATGGGCTAGAGCATCACGAAGGCCCACCCTTATCTAAGGAGCTATAGGCAAGTGGAGCTGCTAAAGAAAGGGAGAGTCAGTTTTCTTCAGAGATAAGTCCCCTGAGAAGCTACCCATGCCCCAATAGATGGCCTTACATCTGTGCACATACTGGAGGCACTAACTGGACACAGTGACGTTTAAAAAGAGAGTACATGAAATTGGGAGGGATGAAGTTGAGAGCAAAGAGAGTTAGGGTATAGGGGATGTACTGGAAGGGAGGTGGATTGGACGTGGATTTCAGGGTATAGACCCACATCTAAGAGCATTTGGAGAATACAGTTTGACTCGATAGGCCTTAAAAAATAGAGGACAGAAAGTGAGGAGAGTAGGGGTGAGTTTGAGAAAAGATAGAGGGGAGGACCTGAATATGATCAAAAGGCATTATATAAAATTCTCAAAGAATCAATGAAAATATTATTCAAAGAAGTGTGATCACTAGACAAGTGTGGCGACACCACACACCTTTTAATCCCAGCACTTGGAAGGCAGAGGCAGGTGCATTATTTCTGTGACATCTAGGTCAGCCTGGTCTACATAGAGAGTTCCAAGCCAGCTGGGGCTATAGGGAGACACCGTCTCAATAAAAGTATGATTAATAAAAGGACCTGACGCCAGATGCCTGTAAATCTCAGCTGCTTAAGAGGCTGAGGCAGAAGTTAAGGCTACAGAGTGGATACAGAGCCATCTTTAGCAACTCATCCATATCTTGTCTCAAAATAAATAACTGAAAATTAAAAACCTAGGAACATGCTCAGTGGCACAGGGCTTATCGAGTATGTGCAAGTGACTGGGTTTAATTCTCAATAGCACAAATTTTATAAGACAATTCTCAATTAGCAAAAATTAATGCACTCTAAATGAATGTATTGAGCTATCACAGTGAATTCCGTTGAACTATACAGCTGATAGTTTTAAATGACTACAAAAATGTAAATGTAAAGACTAATATTAAAATTGTTGTTTTAAAAATAAAAACCAGAAGCAGGAGAGACGGCTCAACAGTTAAGAACACTGGCTGCATAAGACTCATGCAAAGGCAAGCAGACAAAAGACGAGCACAGAACTGTGGAAATGGGCAGCAGGCCCAATCTTAGCCAAAGTAGTATTGGGTAGCTGTTCACTGTGAAGAAAAGCTGGTCTTTAAGAGAGGGACTCTAGATAGGCTGACTAGACCCCAGTGGATGAACTTACACTGAGTGACATTTGGGGACACTCCACTTGATAGGCCTCAGCATAAATGACAGAATGCATGAATTCCATTTAGGGGGCTATGGAGGGATGTTGATGTAGAAAGGGGTGTAAAGATGATTAAGATGCTGTGTATGAAATACACAAAATTCAATAAAATATGCAAAATAACTGAAAAAAGGAACACTTTCTGCTCTTGTAGAGGACCTAGGTTCAAATCTCAGCACCCACATGGCAACTAACAACAGTCCATGACTCCAATTACAGGGGATCTGATTCCCTCTTCTGTCTTATGCAGGTACTGCATGACAAAGATGTGCATCCATGCATCATCCATGCATACCACTCACACATAAATTAAAAACAAATTAATTTAAAAATAATCAAAAAGTTCCATAAAATATAGAAGTCACTTGGAAAGACCTATGTCTAGAAAAAGTAGTGTTCAGCTTAAGTGATATGGAAGGCAAGGGAAAAAGAAGGGCTTTCTTTCATCCTGCCAGGGCACTGTAGTTCTATCATCACTCAGGAAGTGAAGGATCTCCAGTAAAGGTACTAGCCTAGGTTAAATAAGCAGATCCAGTCTCAACAAGCAAAAAAGTCTCTCCTTTCAAGCCCTGAATTTGGAATGCAAAAATCAGATAATCACACAAAATTTTAACTTAAAGTCAGTGAGTTTATTTCTTCATTGTAAAGAGAAGAAAACCACAAGTCATTCATTATTTTTTTAATGAGTGCATTCGAAATTTTCTCTTCTAATAATTTTTGGGGGAGAAGTTGTTTGCTTCAGATGGGGTTTAACTTCAATCGCCCAAACTTCATTAGCCTCCTGAGTGCTGAGGTCACAGGTGTGAACCCCACCACATTGTTTACTATTTTAATATTTACAATGTTATTGTTACGTATGCTTTACTCACTGTACCACAGAACATCAAAACTCATTCTTCTTATCTATAACATTGAACTCTTTGAGTAATCTGAAATTTTAGGTAGTATACAGAATTCCTTCTTCTGCATCCTCATCTGATCTAGGATCTTCCAACTTCCCAGTTTAGCTCTCTCTTTCTGGACCTGGACACTGAACCTCAAATAAGGAGATATTAAAGAACAAACTGAATGTCATCAAAAAAAAAAAAAGAAAAGCTTAGGAAGATGGCACAGAGGTTAAGAGCACTAGCTGCTCCTACACAGGACTCAGCTTGGTTTCCAGTACCCACAAAGAGAGTAACAACCATTTGTAACTCCAATTCCTGAGATCTCAAGCCCTCTTTTGGCCTCTGCTGCCATTTCACACATGGGTGCACTTACATACATGCAGGCAGATCACTTACATATATAAAATTTTAAAGTAAATAATTTTTTTATTACAAAAAGAAAAAATGAAACTTGTGGAAAACTGTCACATCAGAATACATCTCTCTTACTTTTTCAGCAAACTTATTTCAAAAACATATTCAAATATTCACTGTAAATACACTCCAAACAGTTCCCTATGATCAAAAAATCCTTGTGATCAAAAAGGGATTGTGTCTTCATATTCCTGATATAAAATCCGAAGCTCAGAAAGGTGCTGTGACACCCTCAAGACATACAATGTATGATAACAGCACTGATATTAGTATCCAAACATAAGAACTCTGAGTAAAGTTTTGTTATAGCAAATAAATAAGCAAGCAAAAGCTATTTTTAACTGGGCAAGATGGCATCCAAGCACTCAGGAGGCTGAGCAAGAGAATCACTACTTCTAAAGCAGCCTGAGCCAGAGTAAGATCACATCTCAAAAGATCAAAAATGAGGAAAGAGAAATTATTGCTCCAAGCTCTTCTTTTCAGTTGGCAGTAAAAGAAAAGTGATATTTTTGCAGAAGAGAGGAAATAAAAGGTAGTCCAATTTACCTTCTGAATCCTTTTCATAGAAAACACCATGAGGGTGAATGGTGTAGGGCCGACTGGCAAAATTCTTCAGGTGGATAAGGATGACATCCCCCACCTCAGCCTGTATCAGTGGTCCTAAGAAGCCCAGCCAGGCAGGCTTAGCCACTTCATCAGTATATGACCCATCCCTGTATTCCTTATAGATGGTCTTCTTGTAACTGCTGCCGATCCTGTTCTTGTCAGACTTTAGGAAACTTGAAGCCTCTCTGAGAAAAAAACAGAAGACAGAATTACAAATTTCTACCATCTTCAAATCTGTGCAAAATTTTCCCCCTAGACGAAGCTGACAAAACATGAGAGAAATGGATTGTATTTAGAAAAATACCAAGGGACATATTAAGTTGAAGCATATGAAATGACTGATGTTTGACTAATGTTTTAGCTCTAAAACATCACTTTCACATGGTGTAACCAAATGTACAGAACAAAGAAACAACCATCTGTATAATCACCCTTCTTACATGACCAGATCCTCATTGACATGACCTTAGCATCATGCTGTTATATATGGAGAGCTGAAGACCGTAGCAATGACCACAAGCTCTGGAGTCAAGCCACTTGAATTCAATAAAAGCTGCTCCATTTCCACAATGGTGGAGTATTCAGGAAGCGCCTTTAACTTCTATGTACACAACTTCATCAGCTGTCAAATGAAGGTAATTGCAGTATCTGACTTAGAAAGTTGTTATGAGGACTAAAAGAAGTTTAAAATATAAGTCTTGGGGTAAAGCTTAATAGAAAAGTGCATGATTAGCATGTATAAGGCTGTGGATCTGATTCTCAGAACCACAAGAAAAAAAAAACAAAACTAAAACTTTAGCAAACTTTATAATAGTACCTGGGAAATTGCAAAAGCTCAGTGCAGTTACTTCAAAGTATTAAGTATTAAGGACAGTTATTCTCTCAAGGGCTTTTTAAATTTTTTTTTATTTTAATAAAATTTATTTTAATACAAGGGCTCTGACTCCAAAGCTAGAATGAATAGTGTCAAAAGTCAGCCTAAGGCAGACATGCAGCTATATGGTAGAACAGGTGCCTACCATATCTAAGATCCTAGGTTTAATATTCAGCACTGTTAAAAAATGAAAGAAAAAAGAGAGCTGTTTATGCTTAGAGATGGAAAACTCTGAGCTCTGGAGAGAAGAACTGAATCATGATCACTACAGTTCTTCCGTGTATTCATTCATTTTTTTCAACTGACTTTGGTGAAACACCATCCAGCTTTTAAAATCAAGAAAGTTTGGAAGGCTGAGGCAATTTTGTCATGAGTTCAAATCTGACAAGGGCTACATAGTGAGTTCCAGGATAGTTCTAGGATACAGTGTGACACCCTGTCTCAGAAAATAAAAGAAAAGAAGAAGGAAAAGAGAAAAGGAGTGGAAGAGAGAAGGGAAGAAGCAGGGAGGGAAGGAGAGGGGAGGGAAGAATAGGGAAGAAAGATTAATCATGTAAGGGGCACAATGGTGAAAACAGAACCAACTATGTACCCAAATTGCAGAGGCTGAAATCCCAGCTCCTCCGTTTACTAGCTGTGGGATTTGGACTAGTCGTTTGACCGCCATGATCCTGTTTTCTCATGTCTAAAATCCGAATGCTGATGTGCACATTTTGCTCAGGGGTAGAGCTCATATTTGGCACGTACGAGATACTGGGTTCTATCCCCAACAGCAAAGTAGTGATGATATTCATATTTCTTAAAGACTGTGTAGAAATTGGAGGTGATGCCTATAAATGCCTAATATGATATCAACACAGAGAACTAGACAAAGTCATTACTGGGATTTCCTTTCTTCTAAGACTTAGCTTACTCTCTTCACATTTTCACAAACCCGGAATTAGGATGATTCTACCAGATTATAGGAAAATAGTTCCACTACACACATCTTACCAACACTGCATGTATTTCATTTTTTAAAAAAATACCAAATAGCTGTTATTAAATGGGCATTATAGATATAATCCTATAAACAAAGGAACATGGATTTGTCTTTAGAAATCTAAAACTTCTACGAGGCCTCAGTGTAGAAAAGCAAACTCTGGATGATATGGTGGAACTTGAGCCAAATAGTACTCTTTCCATTAAACCTATTTTTTGGTGTGTATGCCAAGGAGATTGGGAGCTACCTATTGTCATCCTGACAAAAGTCTATCAAAAGACTGCCTCCTGACCTTAACGATGCCCGCGCTTCACTCTATTCCCAATACCACATGAGATTAAACCTACGTGTCATTGTCGAGAGGCTGGTTTGTGATGACATTTCTTCCTTTGGGAGCATAGTTCCACTGCATGTCTTGAATTCCTACGTAGTAGACTCGAGTGGCCCCGTCAGTCAGTAGAGGCCACAAGGATTGTGTGAATAGTAAAGCCCAGAAGAGATGGCCTGGCTCCATGGTTGAGAAACAGGCAAATGGAAGCTGCTGATGTGAAAAAAAAGAGAAAGGAGAAGAAGGTGCTTTGCATGTATCTGGAAAACTGGAGAGGCAAAGGCCAGTTAAAGTGTCTAAAAGAGCAAGATTCAATTAATTGTTTCTTGGCCTTGCTAATGAGGTTCCTTTCAATTCAACAAATAATCATTGACACATAAGCCATTAGAGGACAAAGGTAAAACCTCACCTGTACTGTTAATAATGCATTACTTCCTTCAGAAGAGAAACCAGGATTCTGTTCTTTCTTCAATATCAAAGGAAGTATGTGTTCTGACACCCAAGCCAGGAAACAGGCACTAGAATCCTGGCGAGGATATACTGACTGACTGTACCTTAATCAAGTCACTAATTGTCCATTGCCTATTTTCTAATATGCCAAGACTCAAAGCTGCTACGTCCTATCATCAATAAATTATGTTTAGAAATGCTGAGAAACAATTAAAATACATTTACTAGAATATTTGCAGCCCAAAGCTGAAAACAACCAAAATGCTATTCAGTACTAAAATGGTTGAGTACATTGCATTACACTAAAACAATGGAATTATCTATGGCAGTAAAATTGAACAAACTACATCTATGAACAACACTATAGACAGGTGTCACAAATGCAACAATAAAGGAACCAGAGCACGAAATCATACATACTACATGACTTCATTCCTCTAAAGGACAAAATTACAGAAAAGAAATCTACAGTATTAGAAGTAAGACTCAAAATGGAAGAGTGGTAGAATACTTGCACAGTATGCATTGGGTCCAATGCATCTGTAATACCATAAAAATATAAGTGTTTAACCTTGAGGCAAAGATCAGTGCCTGGGAAAAGGAAGAGATTCCTTTCTGTTTCTTGATCTATATATCACTTAGATGAATGTGATCAATTTCTGAAACTATGTTGAGGATTTGTTGTATATTTATTGTATATATTCATGCTTTATTTTTGCTTCAGAAAAGTTAAAAGGGAAAACAGAAACAAATAAAATATGTGAAGGAAGTAGTTTGAACTCCTAAGATTCTCTTCAAGTTCTCACGACTATGTACAAACTCATCTGACAGGTTCAATCCTGTTTCACTAACACACATACTTCTAACCTATCATTTCAATGGTCAAGTGAGAAGATTAGAATCCTTGGACCTGGGAGGAGACATGTAGTTATACCATGTATAGCAGATCAAACAGAAACACAAATACCACATAGACACAAATATACACATTTGTACACACTATCTTACCTAAAAATCACAGACATTCATATTTGTATCCATACACAACCACGCTGTTACACAGATATATGGTCACCTTCAGAATAACAACAATAACAAATCACTTTACTGTGTGTCCATGATGGGCTCACTCTAAGCATCTTGCATGGACTGAATTCTTTAATCCTTAAAACCATTTCCCATTTCATATTGGAGGAACTGGAGAGCAGGGGTATGAAGTAATTTGCCTAAGGCCATTTGAGTTAACAATTGCTAGAGTTGAGATTTGATTCCAGGAAGTATGTCTCCAATACCTATGATGATTATCTCCAGGCACACTCACTTGTATACACAGAGAAAACATGCATATATTTATAGCTACAGCTATGGCTAGAAGAAAATACATACATTCTAAAACATATAATCACATGTGGTTATGGTTACTTTAGAAAGATAGATACAAGAAGATAATCATAATAGTGATAATAACTACCATTCACAAGAGATGACTAAATACAAAATACCATGTACAGTGCCTTAAATAAACTGTTTCAGCAAATCTTCAACTCAACACAGATGTAATAGGGACTATTATCCCAAACTAAAAATTCAATTCTTATTGGTTGTAGTGATGCAAGACTAATCCCAGTACTCAGGGTCCTGAGAATAAAGGATTGAGGCAGGAGGAGTATGCATTCAAGACCAGCCTTGGTTGCATAATGAGAAACTATTAATTAATTAATTAATTAACTCAATCCCCAGCACCACAAAAATTAAAAGATATACACAAATTCACATATAGACAGAAAAGACTAAGATATTTACCCCAGCTAGGTGCAGATATTTACTCTGATTTAAATCAAACTTACAGACTTCTTAAACTAAACGCTAAAGCCTCTCCACACACAGTAGTCATATAAGTATTAGTCACCAATCTCCATACTATGCTTGATAGAAAGTCCTGAGTCCTGTAAGTCCTGGATGTAAGGACAAGTTTGTTCAGGCAGTGGGGAGGGGGGCGCGCTCAGGTCTTTGAAAATCCTGGCTGTCTACCTGTTTGGTTATATAGACCTTGTAATTCCACTATGCACCAGTTTTCCCATGTTTAAAATGAGTCTAATATTACCCTTGGAGGAATAAATAATAAAATTTACCTGAAAGGACCCCAATAATATCGATCTTTGGAACACAGAAGATAGTTACTACTGGCTTGCTTCCTTTTCCTTCTGCCTCCTGGTTTCAGTTTGATAATTTACCCTTACTTTCTCCTGATAAGTGCCTTCATTTCACACACTGGACTATAAAATCTTTAAGAATGCAAAGTCATATAGGTATCTGTGTATCTATTACCAAGCATGGTGCTGACAGCCTAGTAGGTGGGCCATAACAGCTACTGCTAAATAAGAGCTATAGCATTTATTTTTCCCACCTGTTGCCTCTAGTCTAGGTTCTAGCACTAGTATGAAGAGTGACTTCTGATAAGTTTCTTTCCCTTTATGAGACTCAGTTTCTCATCTATAAAAGAATGCAACATACAGAGCTAGACCACATGGTTCTTACCTTATATAAGTTATGGAAATTTTATGATCTAATAGAAACCTACATGCAAAACTATGAAAAATGTGGTATTTAAAAAACTCTCAAATACTCATTTCACTCAAATGATTCCAATACTCACATTCACTGATGAAACACGGTACAGTCAAATGTACCTACATACAATACCATGTAGGGAAACAAAATTAGCCATTTTCCTTGGGACACCCAACCTGGAAGTATTCTCTGTTCAATGCACACCCAAGTACAACTTTGACCTTCTTCAAGCTTCCTTTTCAAGGATGTACCAGTGAGGCAGATGTGCTTTCAGCTTATTCACCTAAAGAGGAAACAGTCCAAGGTAAGAGCTCCATAACTATAGCATCACATAGTGAGTTTGGAAGTGTTCCCAGGATTTAGTAGAGACCTTGAGCATAGAACGAATAAGCATTCAAAGTTACAAAGTGGTGACTAATGTCCCAAGAGTCTGGAGAAGGTAGAACCTAAGGGGAAATGCTAGCTCCACTCATCCTGCAGTTTTCACTTTACAATGTACTTTTCATATCTTCTTATTTCTCATAATTATGTGAGATAAAGACTAATCTCTGTATTTTGCATCCTGGCAGTGGCTTTGGAATCTTAGCTCCTAAGTGAAGCCTGACTCCACTACATTCTTCATCTTTCATACTATTTGCTGCCTTGTAGTGCTGTTTTGAAGATTAAGTACATACCAGTCTATACATGTATAAAGCACAAATAAGGGCAGAAGTGAACAAGTTATCAAAAAGTGCCTATTATTAAAATTTCATTTAGACATGAAACTGGCACTATCACAAAGTTTTGTTGTTGTTGTTGTTGTTGTTTTTTTGCTTTATGTTTTTTCTGCAGCTGGGGATCAAACGTAAGGCATGTGCATGTTAGGCAAGCAGTTTATCATTGAGATACACTTATAGCCCAAAGCTCATAATTTCATGAATGATGACAAACACGTACACAATTCCAATGCTCTAATATACAGTAACACATTCAAAGAATAGAGGCACTTGTACATTGGCATAAAATTCACACATTTCAGGCTGATATTATCCTCTCTTTAGAAGCGACATAATGTGAAGAACTAAAACTTGGTCCAGTTACAATGGCCCATGCGGACAATCTACACATTCAGGAAGGTGAGAGGTGAGGCTGGAAGATCAAGCGCTCAGAACAAAACTGGGTTACATGGTGAGTTCCAGGCTAACCTGCTGTCTTAAAAAACTTTTTTAAAAAAAGGATTCAGGACATAGAGCCAGATATGAGTAGTATTTGTGTGTGTCTGTATTTGTGTGTGTCTGTGAGTGTGTGTGTGTGTGTGTGTGTGTGTGTGTTTAAATAAGCTACACTTATTATAGCATGTGAAACTTAGCAAGCACCTGATAAGTACTACTTTTCTTTCAATTACTGACTTCCTATCTTTTCTACTCAAAGCTGAATTTGTCACTGCTATTGTTATTGTTTAATTTGGTTTTTAATCATATACTTTAAGGGCAGAAGAAAGGAAGAACCCATACACTTCCTTTAGAACCACTTAGACCATTCAAGCTCATATGGAAAGCATTTAGACACCAGGAAGGAAATACAAAACAAAACAAACAAACAAAAAACAGGATTCCTTTCTGGATTCACTGTTTATTCATGACAAGACGCTGAGTTTACCTAACTTCCTGATGCTAAGCTCCTCGTTTCTTGAACTAGCAAAATGTCTGCCTTAACCCCTCATCTTTTTGTTATAAAGACCAAATGAGATGAAAGACATGAAATTTATGTGTAAACATTTCATCTAAGGAATGCTAGTTTTCTTGCTGCTGGGCCTGCAAAGAAAGACCAAACTAATATGTGAAAAGGGTGGTAAGAAGTGAAACAGAGAAGGTGAGCAAGAGTCTTGGGAAAAAGTAAAAATAAAGTATTTTTTAAAGTAAAAAGTACATGCTCTATAAAGTAAATGAAAGGTAAGGGGAATTTCTGGCTTACTTGAAATTAAATATAATTTAGTTAATGCACAATGAAATCTTATATCAACCTGAGTAGAAAGTCAAACCTCTCCTACCTTTAACCTATTTTCTAGGCATCCCATGGTCCCTTGAGTCCAATATTCATTAACTATGGCAATTTGCATCAAGGATTTCCCTAGAATTTGCAAGCTGTGGCTTTAAAGTGATAGTTTTTTGTTCTTTTTTTCTTTTCTTTTCTCTCTCCATCCACCTCCCTTCTAAAGTTAGCTAAACAAGGTTGAAAAGGCTCATTTTAGACAAAAGATCACTAAACTGAATAAAAATATGTAACTATCTCAAGGGAGCCCTGTGTCCAACCTCTTGGGAGCCTTCTAATAGTGAAGATGCACCTTTTCTTTCTTAAAGCCCTTTGCTTCCTTAACTTTTGTTGAGCTTTCTTCGCTCTATTGACAGAAAACATGCTTAAGTTAAAGATCTTGATTCAAATGTCACTTGTTGCATATTATTTTCAGTAAATTATTTTCACTTATGTGAGCCTCAGCTTTCGCATCTCCAAAATGGGGATGCTGTTTATTTCACAGGATTGTTTTGACACTCAAACAAATAATGGATATCGGAAGCAATATACAAAGGACTTTTTTGGTATTACAAAATACCTTTAGAATTTCTCTCAGTCTGCGTGTGTGTGTGTGTGTGTGTGTGCGCGCGTGCGAGAGAGAGAGAGAGAGAGAGAGAGAGAGAGAGAGAGAGAGAGAGAGAATGAAATTAAGATCACAGTGGTGAAATGGTTTGCTCATAAACATGCAGTTAGTTACTATCAGGCCAGAATTTTAATCCATGCTTAATAAATGAATTTTGCTCATGAGACACTGAAAGCATAAAAATAATTCATTCTGTGCCAATCTTGTCTTTAAAAAAAGATTGTTTTTAAGGGTTTGTGTCTCTTACTTTTGAAACCTCAGTTCTATGATCTCAGTATGCCTTCCTAACCTGAGAGACGGAAGATGAACAGGCTGTTTAGACAGGAAAATGAACTGTTCTCTATGACTCCAAGATTATCCCAGAAACAGTGGAGCCCCGTGTGGTTCTGGCCATTTTGGCTAGGAGAACAATAGGAGTCAGCCCAGTGAGCTTGTTACTTCCCTGTGCACCTAACCAAACTTCCTCCAACTCCCAGGCCATCAACTTTCTCTGTGGCCCTGAACTCTAAACCCAGCTGAATAAGGATTTTGCATACCAAAGAAAGTGAGGTTGTTTCAAAAAAGAAAGCTTACCTTTGTTAGAGAAAACCTTTCCTGCCTTCCATTCATGTCAGCGGCCCATCAATGCTTAACCGCAGACCCCAGCCTGAGCCTGCCAGCCCTGTTTACTCAGTAAAAAGCGTTACAAAGCTATTCTCATAAATTAAATCCAGAGCTTCTGTCTGGCGGGATTACTGGGGTGAGTGAAAGGGGAAGGGGGAGCACTGGGTGCCCTCTTTTCCACAAACTAAACTACTGGAATGTCTTGTTCCGGGGCGGTCTAGTACAAAACCCGGGGTGGTTCTTTGACCATATCCGGGTGTTTTCCAAATCCTGGTTAGGATCTCAGGAGGAATTACAAGGAGGTGGGCTGCACTTCTGTTATTATGGCTTGCTAGTTGGCCTTTGCTGAGCTGGGATAAGAATGCATCTTCAGTGTGGCCGGCCAAAGCCTGCAGGCAGTTTCCAAATGCCTCATTTAAGAAATAGGAGGACTAGAGGTGTAATTCAGTGCTAGAAATGATAATGAGGAGGAGGAAGAAGATGATGATGATGATGGTGGTGGTGATAATAGCAGAATGGGCCCTTACAATTATCTAAACTGTACTATGGGTTTGTTTAAAGTCAAAGACTGTTTCTGTTCCTGTTACAAAGAGAGGTCAGTAAAAAGTCACTGAAATAAATGAAGCAACCTAGATCCTAATTCTTCTGGCTTTGGCCCAGATGCTTCTTTCCCTTAGGCCTCTTTACTTTTATATAATGAGGGCCTTAAAGTAGGTATGAACCCACTCATGTCTGTAAAACCATGTATCTAAGATTTGATAAAGGAAAAGTCTAAATAAAATGAGTAGTAGAGAAAGAAGTATGAAGAAAAAAAGACTGAAGAGAGATTCATGAAAGAGCAGGTGAGTACCCTATGCCTTTTAGGGAAGGACTGCATGTACCCAGGAGACCCAGCAGACCTAAGAAGGGAAAAGGAAAGGAGGCGGTTCTACTACCTGGAGTCCTTACTCTGCGATGAGATCTCAACTGAAAGCAGATAGTCTTCTTCAATCAAGCTGTACACATCTCTCTCTGTAGCTGAAGCACCTGGAATAGGGGCTAGGAGAGAGGACGTTCATAAGACTGAAAGTCCCACTGAGCTGGTGGGGCAAAGTCTGGGTCATAAACCAGAAGAGGTTTTAAGGATACTTAGCCACTTAGGAGTTGCCCTACAGATTGCGGCCTAGGCCAAACAAAATGGAACTACCAGTAAAGAGAAGGGAGGAGCCACCAGCCTCAACCCAGAAACACTCAGCAATCAAGGGAAGCTGGATTGGAGCATGGCAGCACATGAGATTGCCTGACAGAGATGTGGACCTTTAAGCTAGAAGGGGAAGGTGGAGACCAAACCCATTAACCTGGGATCCAAGTCCACACTCTAAGGCATTTATGACAGGGAGGGGAGAGGATAAGGACTGTGCTCTGACTCATGAAACACCAGAAGCCGGTCATTACAGATGCTCTTGAATCAACACAGTAAAGACTACAGAAGGCAAGCTAGGCAAGATCTCGGGTTTGTATTTATTTATTTTATTTGCTTGTATTTGTTCTCAAATTTCACTGAGAGTACAAATCTGGCATATTTCTAGTGCCTTTTCTTAGGAGTCACTTAATAAATATTTTTAAGTAGCTGCCTACAGACTGCGGATTGGCAACCTTTAGTGCAAAGAGTTACTTAGGATATATTTTATTTATAGAATATATAGATTCTCTATGTCATAACTTTTCAAAACTACAGTTATAACTCATTATGTCTACCTCCATTTCAATAAAAATTCATTTACAAAAGAAAAGCACAAAGCTAGATTTAAACAATGAGCTATGGTTCAACAAGTCCTGCTACAGAATTTACGTTTCTTTTTAAACAAAATGAATACTAACATTCAGAATATAGTATTATTATGAAGAATACCAAAACTGGATGTGACCTTCTTGACTGAAATCACAGTTTTCCCATTTCCTGATACTGCAAGCTTAGAAAACAAATTTAATCTTCTAAACCTAAATTTTTACTTTTATAAAACAGCATAGGACCATTATGAGGAATGAAATCAATTATATACATGAACACAGTGACTGGCGCGTAGTAAACGTACAGAAGTTAAAGTTGTTTTAATTTTTATTAAAGATATAAAACTAGGGCTGGCTATGCAGCATAGTTGATAGGGTGCTTACGAAGTGTGCACAAAGCCCTATGTTCAAGCTCTAGCACTGTAGAAAACGGCATAGTGGAGTATGCTTGTAACCTCAGCGCTCAGGACATGGAGGAAGGAAAATCAGAAGTTTAAGGTCATCCCTAGTTTTATATTGAGTAAGAAGCCAGTCCAGGCTACATGAGACAAACATAATTACTTTCTCATTAACAGAAGTGGTATGAATTCATGGCAAATAAAAGAAATATGCTTCAAGAATTCTAGCTTTACATTCTGTTTATGCTTCTAAAGATCCCACAGTGATCCTGAATGTGTGGTTTTACTTCTGAGGGTCCCAGTTCCTTTACAAGTAACATGCAAAAGATAGATCATGTTTCCATATTATAAAGTTAATTTTGGCAGCAGAATACTTTCTATAAACTGAATCATAGTAAACAACCTATTGAAGGTTTAAAAGTGAGGCTGTTCTAGGTAATTTGGGGAGGGAAAGAGGAAATATGCATGGCTAAGGGTGTGGCAGACAATACAAACTGTAGAAGGTTTACTTCAAGGTTAACTGATAAGGGACAGGAGAGATGGCTCAGTGGTTAAAAGCACTGATTGATCTGCAGTGAACTTGGGATCAGTTCCCAGAACTCACATGGCTGCTAGCAACCCTCAGTAACTCCAGTTCTAGGGGATATGATGCCTTCTTCTGACTTCTGCGGGCATTAAACTTACGGGTATACTTCATACATACAGGCAAGCCACTTGTACAGACAAAAATTAATAACGCTTTTTTAAAAGATTAAAATATAAAAGAATCCAGTTGACAAAAAAATATTGGATTCCCTTCCTGAGCTAGGATTCACACAATACTTAAGCATGCTCAAGATAAAAAGTCAATGAGATGGAAACTTCAGAGGGTCATGTGGCTCACAGGCCATGGATTTTTGTACCTTTTCCCTCAGCTCACTAGCCCTCTCACATTCTTAGGAATGCTTTCCCTTTCTTAATAAAGAGTATCTATTTCTATTTCGAACTATATATCCCTAGTCCAATTCTTTGCTGCAGGAAACAAACCTGGATACTTCAACAAGTATCCCTAGACTCAGATCTGCACCTGTAACAATGGAATCCCATAACCTGCTCAAGTTATATGCCTGCTCTCCCAGGCAATATGGCTAACTTTGGAACACCAAGAAACCTCTAGAACATTAAAAGTTGGTATGAAATGTACAAGACCAAAATGTTTTTAATGGCACTCCAAGTTTTAAGTTATATCATAAAAAATATCAGCCTTTGAAGACATGGTAATCTGTATTGCCTCACTTTGATGGTTCCATGTACACATGTATGAAATTGTCATCATGTATCCCATAAAGATATATAAATATTATATCTTATAAAAAACGTAAAATACTTGAGTATGCACCAGAATCCTTCAGGGGATTGTTAAGACACTAAGCTTCTACTTCAGGAAACCTTGAATGGGACAAAAGAAATCATATCCAACAACTTCCCCAGTATTGCTAGTGCTGCTGCTGGTCTGAGGACCACTGGTAGAAGGGCCTATTGCTTGGAGAATTACCTCCTTGCCATCTCACCTGCTGGTGCAGCCTAATCTTTGAGCCCCCCATCTACTCCCCTTATCTGTGAGTATCTACTCCTTGGCCCTAGGCCTAAATATACTTCCTTCAGATATCTCATTCTTGGGGAGTTTCTTTGAGAGTCAACCAAACACCTATTTGCCACATATCTTCCTGCCTTCTGTGTGAAAATTCCTCCCCTTCCCCATCAACTAGCAACTCTTCCTTTCCAGGTGACTAACCTCACTCCAGTGCTCTCTCAATCATACCAACTGACTAGTTCCTCCCTCCAATCTTCCTGTATCCTTGTTGTTTTGTTCTGATGGTGGTCTCCGGGCATAGACCAGCCTAGTTTGAATTTTAGCTCTGCTTTTCCCTGAAATGTGTGATTTTAGAGAATTCTGTTTTGTCATTTGTAACATCAAGCTGTGAAAATAAAATCAAAGAATGTCTGTAAGAAGGGAATGCAAAGTATTTGCATCAGAAAAGGCATCAGAAAATGTTAGTCCATTTTTTCCTTTCATCTTCTACTGTCTTCACATCTGCCTGCCATCTGACCCCAGTAGGGATTTCATAGCAAGCGAGAAGGATGCACAAATAAGTTTCACTCGCACAAATGGAGATGCCAAGTAACAGAAAAGAGATCTACAGTAAGTTGCCCATTTCAGAGGATGAAGTAGTTTCAATAGGTGCATATAACAATAAACCTCATGAATTAACTGTTCCTCCCTACCCTTATTTCATTGACGATCCTGTCCCACTTATAGTCTAAATGTCTTCTGAATTCCCTGCTCTGTAGCTCTGATGCTATGGCCTCAGTCTGAGCTCCAATTAACTTTTAATTGGACACCTGTGACATCTCCCTCATACTTGTCACTTCCCCTTCCCTCCCACTCCCATCAGTTGTTTCTTTAGCTAACAATCAAATCTCTTCTCACAAACATAATTCCAAATTCTCCTTGCTAAAATTCTCCAGTACTGCTTGCTTTAATAACCAAACAAGGAGTAACAGACTAGCAAGGTCTCATTAAGAATATTCAAACTGGTAAAATGTATCTTGTGTGAAAGAGTACATATGGAAATATCAGGATATGTTATTATGTAAAACCAAGGTGTATACTTAGAGAAAGGTACCCATATATACAGGTATGCATATACATGCGCCCATGAAGGAGTATAAGAAAATTTTCTTTTATAAATGTTATGATAAAATGTTCTTAGGGGGCTGGAGAGGTGGCCCAGTGGTTAAAAATCCTGGCTGCTCTTGCAGAAGATCTGGGTTCAGTTCCCAGCACCCACATTATGACTAACAACAGTCCATAACTCCAGTTCGAGGGTATTTGATACGAATGTCTGGCCTTTGCAAGCATTCTACACATGTGGTATACCTACATACATGTAGGTAAAACATTCATACAGATAAAATAAAAATACATGATAATTTTTTAAAAGCAAAATAATATTCTTAGAAGCGGGTTCCTTTGGGTATTATGAACTGTTGCTACAAGAATGACTTCAACTTTATATTTTGAATTATTTGGCCTCATACATTAATCACTACTTTTTTTTTAAAAAGGCTGGATTGGGCATGATGGTACATGCCTTTTAATCCCAGCAGCAGGTATATCTCTGAGTTTGAGGCCAGCCTGGTCTACACAGTAAGTTCCAGGCTAGTCAGGACTATGTAGTAAAACCCTATCTCAAAAAATATGAGGTATTTTCAAGATTTCATCTCACCCCAATTAGAATGGCTGCCATCAAAGAAAGAAATGACAACGAATGCTGGCATAGGTGTGGGGAAATGTATTCACTGCTAATGTGAGTGCAAACTGGTGCAGGCACTATAGGAATCAATGTGGGGGTTCTCAATAAAACCTAGAAACAGATTGACTATATGACCTAGCTATACCACTGTTGGACATAAACCCAAAGTACTCTATATCTTACTGCACAGATACCTGTTCATCCATGTTCATTGCTACACTATTCAGAATAACCAAGAAATGGAAACAACCTAGATGTTCATCAGCTGATGAATGGAAACTGAGACTATGGTACATTTACACAATGAAATATTATTCAACTTTTAATAAAAATAAAATTATGAAATTCACAGGTGTTGGGCATAATGTAAGGTGGGCCTAGCCAGGCCACCTGCTAGGAGGAATAGAGGAATGGCTCCTGTGGGTGTGGTGTTCTGCTCTGGCTAGTTGTGAGACCAGCATCTGGAAAGTACCTGCCTACCTGGGGACAAACTTACTATTGGCTGTATTTGGGACCCCACCCCATAAGGTCACTGGTTATCCAGACCTATAAGAGCTTGTACACCTATTCAATAAACGAGTTTGCAGTACCACGTGCTAGGGCTGCTTCCTGTCCAACTCCCAGAGTCTGTGGCTTGGCTATGTGTCTACTCACCCCCAGCCCCTCGGGCTGACACCCCAAAGTCCACTCAGGCTGGCTCCGAGTGGTGAGACACGATGGTAACTGACACGACTATACACCGGTAAATTAATGTAACTTTAAAAAATCTCCCTAAGTGAGGTAACCCACACGTAGAAAGACAAATGTTGCATGTTCTTGCTCCATATGGCATAAACACTCTTCTATTCTTCCTCCTACCAATTTTTTTTTGTGTGGTTTCAGTTTACAAACTATTTTCTCAAAGGACTGTTCCCTGAATTTCTGCATATCGGGGTTAGGTGATCTCACATGTCCTGCTCCCAACACATCCCATACATGGAACCAGTTTCTTTAAAATTGTTCGGGTGCTTCTCTCCACATCTTAAAAACAAAGAAATTATATCTTTGCTGCTTTCCTTTCTAGCTTTAGAGTCTAGCGTAGTATTACGCTAGTGCTCAATAAACACTTGCCTGATAAATGAATACAGGCATAATGAATGAAGGAATAAATTAGACAGCTTTTGAGCTAGGCTTGATTGGAAGCAAAATTGTATTAGAAAAGTGAGCTACATTTGCAGTTTCCATGTTCAGAAAGATGGCTTCTTTCCAGGCTCAAGTATGACTAAATTCTTCTTTACAGTATAAGGTTGACAAAAAGTCTTTCTTTCCCCAAAGGAGTATGTTGTAAATTTGCTAACTATTCAAGCTCTGTTACTTTGAACTGTTCCTCTAATATTTCAAAATGTTTTGAGTCATTGGCTTAGAAAAATTGTGAATAAAGTGAGCATCTGAAAGCATATAAGGTATTGCTTTCATATTAAGTTACTCTACAGAGTTCTTAAACAGGTTCCATTTACTTGTTTTATAGTCTAATAAGGTAGTCACATATATTTGCATTTGAGGAAATAATTTTTTCGATACTTTATTTATTTTTAATGTGTATGAGTGTCCTGCCTGCATGTATGTATGTGCACCCATGTCATGCAATGCCCAGAGAGGCCAGAAGAGGGCTCAGATCCCCTAGAAGTGGAGTTACTATTGGCTGTTAGCCATCATGTGGGTCCTCAGCAAGAGAAGCCAGTACTCTTAATTGCTGAATCATCTCGTCAGACCCTGAGGAAATAATTCTTCACAAAATAAATCTGAAAACTACCAAATTCAGGCTAGAGATATAGCTCAGTGAGAAAATGCATGTATTCACTGCATAAAGTCTTAGATTTGCTCCCCAGTATGAGGGGGAACTAAAATCTACCTACAGCATTAATTTCAGATGCCTATAAAATACTTGTTTGGAAAAGAAATTTTTAAATAGTTTGGATATTTCAAGTAAATGAGAATTCTCTGTCTCCCAGGAGAACTCATTTCACCTCTGAATTACTTTGCCAAATATATGCCTTCTTTTACATTTCACTCATTGTTTCCTTTTTATTGAATTTAGGACTCTTGGGCAAAAATGTTATGCTGTGTCATTCTTCCCCCATTTAACAGCATAAGAAAGAGTTGTCTTATGAAGTGTGTTTCTCTTTTTAAGTATCTATACTATAGTGCTTGCTCCCAAGTCTCATATTTTCCTTGTCCTCATGCCCTCATGCTCTCATGTTGTGATTCATTCATGAAATGGTTTTATTAGCTTGTCAGTTTCCAGTTTGCTATATTTTCATTTCATTCCTAGAGAACTATGGCAGAAAATGCAATTACGGTGTCTGGTTTAACCACTACCCAGAGGAAGTGGTCATATCCAAATGATCTAAGAAATTTTTTAAAACCTACTTTCCTCCCAAATTGACAGTTTAATTTGGCAAAATTAGAGCCCACAGAGAATGCTCTTTTCCATCCGCACAAACATATGTCTAACCTAAGGCAAGCTACTTCCTTTTTTCAGTCAGTTGTCTTGCTTGTAAAACAAAGTACTTCAATTAACTGATCTTTGAGGTTCTTTCTAGATATCCTACCCCATGATTTTATGACTGCATACACAGGTATCTGAAAAAAATTTACAGAACTTCAATATTAGCATGACTGAATTTATGGTAAGTTCCCCATTTGGAAACATAAGGCATATGCAACATCAAACCCTGACTTTATGGTGCTCAAAATGAAGATGTCTTCATAATAAAACTGCTCTACTGAAAAATGTGAACATAGTGAAAGCTCAGGTTATATTCTAGACAATAGACAATGGGTTCCTTCTTGGCTAATCTTTCAAAATCAGTCATCTCTTCTACTCTTCTGGAAAACTGCGAGTCTGTTACATGGAAAGGAAAATCAGTTGAGGGTTGTTGTAGGCAACATGCCTCCCTCAAAGATTTTACATCCTAAACCCTGAAACATAAATACATTACAAGCTGTTTCCCTTACATTTTTGTTGCTGTGATAAAACCAAAATCATGTCCCTGTCACGCTCTCTCGTGGGGGAGTGACAGACAACAGTCAGTGTACCCCCTCTCCAAGTTCCCTGTCTCCCGCCCAGTGGGAGAGAACGGCAAGGGGGATCAGGCGCACAGCTCATGTCCCACTTCTCTTGGATTGCCCCGGCCCCCTCCCAGCGGTAGGAGAGGGCTTTTGAGGGGAGCAAAGGGAGATCGGGTGTGACAGCCTGCCTGTTTCCCACCTCCTGGCTCGTCCCAGGAAACACTCAGACACGACTGGGTCCCTGTCTGACCAAAGAAGTGTGCAGCTATCCAGCAATTTTGATGATATAGCTTTAATGTTGTAACTTCTTCAATGGTACTGCAGGAAGCCATTTATTGAACTTAACAGGCACATTATAAAGGCTCAGAGTTATAGGTATTAGCATGCAGCGGGAAGTTTCTACCAATCATTTTACTGGTCACTTTGATCATGCCTTTCACTTTACATAGAGGCTACAACTGTCCACGCACTGTTCACAAGGGAGGAAGTAATTCTCCTCCAATGGCACTTAAGTCCCTAGTTCACCTAATTACCATGGTATGTGCTATCTCCTCTGGCTGGTCTTTGTTTTAGCTCCTCTCAGCGCCATCTTGCCCAGGCCATGAGGTGCTAGCCAATCAATTAGAATTTCTTAAGGTCCAACATGTCCCCATCCTCACCTTGCCTGTAGGTTCCCCTCCTGATCTTCCGGCCTGAGATATCCAAACTACCCTGACAAGTATAGTAGTCACCACTCATCAAAGAAGCCTCTGTTTCCAACAAATGGAGATTATACAGTGTTCCACAACTGGTCACACACAGAAAATAACTGTGAGATGCTCAACTCTAAATGACACATCTACAATGGAACCTCTACACCTAAGGCTCACAGAACATAGTGGAACAGGGGGTGGAGAGAATACTAATGCATCACTCAACTCTCAACAGTGAACTATTCCTCATGCAACAGAGGGCAGTGACCACAGAAGGCCACAACTGGCCAAAGTGTACAGAATTAATAGACTGCTGAGTGTGTGTCCTTGGATAAGATTCCTATATTTAAACCTCACCCACTCAGGACTCAGAGACCATTGCAAAAGATGGAGAAAAAAGATTCTAAGATCCAGGGTTGGTGCATAGCTGTAAGGAAATAGAGTCTTCCAGGCTTCTGGGAACTTGATCATATGAACGTACAGCAATGGGATAGCATACACATGACCCATTCCGACTCAAACAAAAACCCAACAAAAAACTCAGAAATGGACAGGAAGCCCCAACCTTAGCCAAGGCATTATTGGCAGCTGATCACTACTGGGTGAGTGACAGTGATCTTCTTTCAGGGAGTGACAGTAGGTAGTCTGAACTGGCTCCAGTTGATGAACTTACACTGAGAGACATCTGGGTACACAAACTTGACTTGATAGGTCTTAACCTTTATGGCAAAATGCATGTAGTCTTGTGAGTATGCTGTGGAGGGAATGAAGATAGGGAAGGGGATCTAAATATGATTAATATGTATTATATAAAATCCACAAAAATTCAATAAAGAAATATATTTTTAAATATATACATACCTAGAAAGTGGCAGGTTATTGAAGTAGAATTGAGAGATTCCATTCCATATTGTCTGTCTCTGGTGTCTTAACACTTAATCACATTGTAAGTTTGACTAAGGGAAAAATGAAGGGATCTCTGTCTTCTGAGGACTATAGACCAAATATTAGGCCTCAAGAATACAGGAATCTTTTAAGGAAGTCTTGGGGGTAAGGAGCAGTAAGTTCTTATAGATCAGGCCTACCACAGGTAGTTTGGGTTCTCAATGGAGAAAATTATGTTTCTGTGTGTGCAGACACACATATACAGACAGACACACACACACACACACACACACACACACACACACACACACACAAAACATGCTGTGTGTAATCACTTTAACTTAATAGAGGTCCCTAAGGGGAAGGAAACTCCTCATGTTTTTGGTGGCAGTAATGGGATGTCCTTTTGCTACTGCTGACATATTTGCCTGTCTTTTCCAAAATCTAGAGAACTAAATTCCCTGGTTCGTGGCCCTCTTCGTTCGTCTTTAAAGACACAAGTAATGGACTGACTCCTGATGATTCCTCATTTAGATATTTTTCTATGCTTTTCTTCTACCTTAATGGATCCTTATGATAATATTGGGGTCACCTAGTTAGTCCAAAATCATCTCCTTGTGGGACTGGAGAAATTGCTCAGTGGTTCAGAGCACTGGGATGTTCTTGCAAAAGACCCAGGTTCAAATCCCAGGATCCACATGGTGGCTAACAACTAGCCATTAACTCCACTTCCAGGGGATCTGATGCCCTCTTCTGTCCTCTGCGGGCATTGCATGACATGGGTGCACTTACACATACCGGCATAATACTCATACACGTAAAAATGACAAAAATTAATAATCTCCTTGTTTTAAGGTCAAGTGATTTCATCATCAATCTTTTCTCACCTTTTCCATGTGTGATGGCTTATCATGAATGTCAACTTGACACACCTGGGAAAAATGACTACAAATGAGGAATTTCTTCCATCTTTGTGAGCATGTATATGGGACATTTTCTTGATTGCTCAGCCTACTATGGGCATTATCATCTCTGAACAGGTGGCCTGGGCTATATAAGAAGGGTAGCTGAGCAAGCCAGAGGTATCAAGCCAGTAAACAGAGTTCCTCCATGGCCAAAGATTAGGCTGCACCAGCAGGTGAGATGGCAAGGAGGTAATTCTCCAAGCAATAGGCCCTTCTACCAGTGGTCCTCAGACCAGCAGCAGCACTAGCAATACTCCAGTCCAGAGTTACTGCTTCCGAGTTCCTGCCTTTCACTGACTTCCCTTAATGATGGACTATAACCTGGAAGTGTAAGATGAAATAAACCCTTTTCCCAAGTTGCTTTTGTCACTGTGTTTTTAAAGAATATTTTAATTGAATTTCTGTGCATTTCATACAATACATCTTAATCATATTTAGACACCCTCCTCTATCCGCACTGCCTGCATAATCTGCCCACTGGATTTTATGCATTCTGTCATATATTTCAAGGCCTATCAAGTCAAGTTTGTGTATCCAGGTGTCCCTTGGTGTGAGTTCATCCGCTGGAGCTTGTTCAGGCTATCTAGAGTCCCTCCCTTAAAGAAGATCAACTGTCACTCACCCAGCAATGATCAGCTGCCAATAATGCTTTGGTTAAGGTTGTGGCCTCCTACATGTTTCACCAGTTCTATGTTGTTTCTTGTCTGAGTTTGCATGGGTCTTCTGCATGCTGTAACAATTGCTGTAAGTTCACACGAGCAAGGACTAGGAACCTATAAGACTCTGTTTCCCTATGGTGATGCATTTCCTCCCCTGACTATTACAATATTCCCACCCTCACTTTTGCAATGATCCCTTAACCCTGTGTATGTGAAGATTAATGCAGGAGTCCTGTCCAGGGACCCATACTCTGTAGTCTCTTATTCTCTACACTTTTGCCAGTTGTGGTCTTTTGTGCTCATGGCCCTCTGTTGCATGAGGTAGCTTCACTGATGAGAGTTGTGGGATGCATTAGTATTCTCTCTACCTCTTGTCTACATAGTGAGTTCCAGGCCAGGTGATGTTACATAGTGAGTTCCATGTTTCAAAAAGCCAAAAGGGAAAAAAAGAAAAGAAAGGAAAGAAAAGAAGGAAAGAAGAGAAACAAATAAATAAATAAAGGAAAGAAGGGAGACACAGAGAGAGAGAGAGAGAGAGAGAGAGAGAGAGAGAGAGAGAGAGAGAGAGAGAGAGAAGACACAGGCAAAAAGAAATAAAAGTCTTCATTTTTTGAGTCTGGTCTCTTGCCACCTGAGAATCAAGCATTCCAAAACATTTCACATTTTTTGTAAAGGCTGCCAACATAAAGATATTTCTTTTATGTAGAAATATTTTCAAATAAGAATGTTAAAATAACAATAAACCACGCTTAATGGCTGAGAGTTTATGACCTGGAGAATGCCCTTACTCTTCTGGATGATTTCTAGGAATCTGACAAACAAGATTATTAACTTTTGTTTACAGTACAGAAATCCTAACTTCCTGTTTCCAAGTGATCTAGAGTTTTATCTTATCAACTATAATCCTGTCAAGTGCACCTTAGGAACCACCCTATGATCTCTTTCATTTAAATTTCATAACAACCTTTTGAAGATAATAACTTCAGGATCCACCAAAATTGTATGTATGGCTATTGAAAGAATAAGGAAGCACGATTCCTTTGAGAACTCCAATGTAAAAACTGAGTATGACTCACTCTTTCCATGAGTGACTCCCTATTAACCCCTGTTCTTAAATCTGTTAAACTTTCTTTTAATAAACTCCTGTTCTGCTACATACTGATTCATCCTGAAAGGGATCTTGCTTTACCTGAATGGAGACTCATAAGGCATAAGTGAATTCCTCAGGTATGGTGCTGCCTTTGCTTCTGCCATTACTGACATTTTGAGGATTCCTCAATTGATGCTTTAGTAGACAGTTTCCCTGACTTCTACTTGGTAGCTTTGCTCTACTCTTTGCTTGAATGTTTCTTAGGTTTCTTCTCTTTCTAATTTCTATTCAGAGACCTACATAGTGTACAGTGAGTGCCTTAGGTACTGAAGATATAAATTCCCATAGAAACAGCCATATCTTGTTCTTGACTCAAATGGAACAATGGACAGTTTGTGTTAGAAGACATGAATATAAAGACTGTTGTACCAATGTCCTAAGAAACTCTCTTACTAAGACAAATTGTCTAAGTTTGGTTTCTGTTGTGATAAAATTCTGGCCAAAACCAATTTGAAGAGAAAAGGGTTTCTTTTACCTTAGAGGTTATAGTCCATTATTGAAAGATGCCAAGACAGGAACTCAAGGAACCCAAAGGCAGGAACTAATCCACAGACCATGGCGGAATGTTGCTCACTGGTTTGCTTCCCCTGCTTCTGCTCAGGTACCTTTCTTATACATCCCAGGTTCACTTGCCCAAGAGTGGTACCACCCCAATGAGACAGGCTCTCCTCCAACATTTAGCAACGAAGAAAATGCCCCCACAGACATGTCTAGGCCAGTCTGATGGATGAAATTCCTCAGTTGAGGTTTCCTCTCCCCAGAGATGTCAAGTTGACAACCAAGATTAGCCACCACACCCTTTGTCAACTTGACAATGAAACATATCAGTTTTAAACCACAACTCTTCCTTTCTTTACTGCCAAGATCTTATGTTAATATTGTAATGTAAAACACAGTCTAATCTTCAACCTTCAAAATTCTCACACTTTTGAAATTTTTTGACATTTTGAAAATCCAAGGATTTTTAAATCTAAAGTCTTCAGCTGGGGAGATGACTTAGGAGCTATGATAATGTAGAGCTCTTACAGAAGATCCAAGTTGGGTTTCCAGCACTCATGTCTGGTGACTCACAGCCACCAGACCTGTAACTCCCAACTCCAAAGGGTCCAGAGGACTCCGACGTACACGTACCTGAACACACACAGATATGATCAATTACAAATATTCACATATGTGTAATTAATAATAATTTATAATATCATTTCCAAAGTCTCTTGACTTGAAAAATTCTGAAAAATTCAATGTGTTCTTATTGTAAGAGGAAAGAACCAGAGCACAGTTACAATCAGATTGAAGCAAAACTAAAATCTGGCAGTATAAACAGTTCAATGTCTGACATCTGGAACTCACTCATGATCTTCTGGCTTTCAAAGGGCTTGGGTAGCCCCATCTCTCCAGTTCTGCCATCTATAACATGTGCAGCATGTATCCTAACTTTAAGCTAGCTCCATTCCACACTTTCTTCTGTTTTTGGTCACCCTGACATCTCCATTATGCTGGGATGGATCTCCACTGCAAGTGAAGTTTCAGCTTCACCACTGGTCTCCTGACCCCTCTCAAGAAACTCAAACCTTGCCACATAGTGTCAAGCCTCAGCTTCTCTCCATGACCAATTCAATTCTGGGGTTTCCAACGCATTGGTGAGGTTTCACATTTATCAGTGGCACCTCCTAGTATGGACCCTGAAGCAATGCCTCCTAGAAGATTTCCACTCAATGATGCTGTTCACTTATTAATCACAGATGATATTTTTAGCACCAACTAACCAGTATCCATTGTATAGTGAAGCATGGGTTTTACTTCCATGGATTCTTAATTAAAATGTATTGTATGAATAGCCCTGATAGTCTTTTCTTCCCTCTGAAATTTTACAAGCCAGGCCTCCATTGTCTGTATTTCAGCATTCTTACCTTCCAGTATCCTACAGAACAAACCACTGAGCTACGAGCACTCAATGACTTTTCTAGTCCAAAGTTGTAAAGCATTTACAGTCCTTCCAAAACAATGTGGTCACATTTACCATAGGAATAGCCTACTCCTTGGTACCAGTTTCTGTCCTACATTGGTTTCTTTGCTGCTATTATGAAACACTGAAGATGAGCATCTTAAGGGAAGAAAGACTTTATTTGGCTTACAAGTTATATCCCATCATTGAAAGAAGCCAAGGCAGGAACTCAAGGCAGGATCCTTTAGGCAGTAACCGAATCAAAGACCATAGAGGAACACTACTTGCTAAGTTGCTTCCTCTGGATTTCTCAAGTACATTTGTTTACAACCCAGGACCATCTGCCTAAATATGACACTCAGTGGGCTAGGTCCTCCTCCATCATTTACCGATCAAGAAAAAAAAAAAACCTTATGGACATGCCCACAAGCCAATTAGATGGAGGAAATTCATTAACTGAGATTCCCGTTTTCCAGGTGTGTTGACAACTAAGGTTTGCCACCACACATACCAACTCTTAGGTAACACCCAAGTGGCTAACCTCATTAAACAGTACATTCTATATCTTGAAATCTTTGTAAAAGTACCTTCTCCTTCTTCCACTTTAATTACATTCTGTGAAGCTAATAGCCTCAAATTTCAAGCTTAGAGGAACTCTGTTGACCTTATCCTCAATACTGTATGGCTAGCTTGTTTTTCTGTTAAACTCCGATTTTACATTTTTACCAGATGACATATATTGTTAAGGATTTAAGCTTTTCTTTTTAACTTATGCCAGAAGAGGATATAAGCTCCATTGGAGCTGGAGTTACAGGGGGTTGTAAGCTGCCAGACATGGGTACTAGGAATCAAACCCAACTGCTGTGTGTATCTGTCCTATGATGGTTACAAAGACAGATAATAAAGCATACTAAAAGACAGTCTCTATGAATGTCTTGATGGAAATTCACTACCTGATGTGTAGGGACAACCAATATTTGGTTATATTTGACATACTGGTGGCATTTAATCTAGGAAATATGGCACAAGACAATGATGCCTATTCCAGTTTGGGATTTCAGAAAAACAAGTACCCAAGTCAGTACTATTCTTTTTTTTCTCTTTCTTCTTTTTTTTAGACTCACAAATAAGCACAGGTACTACAGTTTAACATTATTATCAATTTAAAAGTAAAACAAAAAAGAAATAATTTTGGCCTAAAATGAAGAAGAATTTGCCATCTGTACAGACACTTCACTCTCTCTTGTTTAGCTTTTAAAATGGAAAGAGATATTATCTTAATTCTGCAGGCCAAGAATGGTCTTTTGATCTTTTGTATCACTGAGCTTTTATTAAATCTCAATAAAAGTTATATAAATTCCCTACTCTTATTTTTATGAAAGGAACACTATGATTCACTGTAATTGTACCATTTGTACATGATAACTGTTTTTATGTGTTGTTTTGTGTGTAGAAGGAACATGGAACAAAATATATTCTGCCTTTGAAATTCCTAAAAATAGCTGAGTATAAAATATTTAGCCACAACAACAATTATTTTTACATTTTTAAACTAACTGCAAGGCAAAATTGCAAATTTTTTCATATGTTTAATTTAAAGTGTGTGTATGGGGGGGGAGAGAGAGAGAGAGAGAGTGAGAGAGAGAGAGAGAGAGCTGTTTGAGAGATAAGCTTTGTGATCTGTTTCCTCTGTATATTCTTTTTTCCTTTAAAAAAGTGACTGCCTAAATTGCAGAAACTGAAAAGTTAGCAGTGTGAATGGACACACTCTTCAAATATTGCTATCAGTACATGACTGTGAGTCCAGCAATGACACTGAGAAAGAAAAAGAAAAAAAAAATGTCACTTGGGAAGAGAAAGCCAAAAAGAATGACAACAAGCCTCCTATGCTAGATAGATTCACCATACTAGGGAAGAGTAAACCTCATTTGAGGAATTTCACCATGTGATTGGCCTGGGCATGTCTGTGACACATCCTCTTGATTGATGATTGATGTTGATGGTGCTATCCCAGGAAGCTGGCCTGGGCTATCAAAGAAACGTAGCTGAGAAAGCCAGGGAAAGCAAGCCAGTAAGCGGTGTTACTCTGAGGTCTCTAATTCAATTCCTGTCTCCAGGTTCCTGTCCTGACTTAATTCCTGCCCAGACTTCCCTCAGTGATGCACTGTTATCAGTACATATAAACCAATAAACCCTTCCCTCCTGAAGCTGCTTTAAAAAAAGTATTTTATTTAATATTTTTATGTGTATGAGTTTATTGCCTACATGTGTGTGAGTGCACCCATGATGTAAAATGCCCACAGATGTCAGAAGAAGGCATTGGATCTCCTGAAACTGGACTTACAGATGGCTGTTAGCCACCAGTGCTCTTTTGTGCAGAGCCATCTCTCTAGCCCCTGAAGCTGTTTTTAGTCACTGTTTTATCACAGCAGTAGAAAGTTAACTAGAACACCTCCACTGAATGAAACTGTGAACGTGTAGCAATGGGACTAGCATGAGAATGTGTATGCATGCAGGCACCACTATCCAGGGAGAAGAATCTACTTCCTCAGTTTAATAACTATTATTTCTTATGGAGGCTCAAGTCGATCTACGTCAGTCTATTGTATTAGATGAAGGTGTTGTCACAGCATCTAGAGTTTAGAATTGGGCAGAAGATGGCATTTAACTTGTTTTGACGTTTGTGCAGCAGTGTAGTCAGTATTTATCCTATTGATTTTGGTTTCATGGTTTGTGAACTCTTGCTAGGAATCAGGGTTTCCTTGAGACATCATAGCATTAATGTTTGGGGGGTAAAATCAAAATTCATCCAGACTCTTCTACCACTTGGGTACTGACCAGCAAGGTCACTAGAGGATGCTGAAGTTACGTGAGTTACCTGTTAAATATTTAAATTCTCCCAAATAAAATAAAATGAATTGACCAAATTTTGCTGATAGTTTGTCCACTGTTTCCTGCTCTATGTATTTTACCAGCGCCCACAGTCACAGTGCCCTCTATAATCTACACAGCTGTGACTTAAGGCTACCATTTCAATTTGATCTTATTCTGAATGACCTAGATTATTTTTGCTTTATGTGCAATTGTTTAGGTCAGAGTTATATTATAGAGAATTATTTTCTGAAGAGAAACTGAATCTTAAAATATTCAAACCCCATAGATAATTGAAATATCAAAATGCAACAAGTTGCCCATGCTACACTATATAACCCTTTATCATGCTTCTATAAGCAAACTTAATTAAACTCACTGGGTCCCTCACACACACAAACACAAAATAGATAAGAAAGTAAGAGAAGGATGTGCTGGGAAGAACAGTTTCAGCAGGACAGGAGAAGATGAGAAAGTATAGCGATGGAAGGGATGGCCAAAATTCATTACAAGCATGTATGAAATTTTCAAAAAAATGTATAAAACACCCTACCCTTCTTAGTAAGTCTCCTCAAATTCTCAGGTATTTTCATTTGGCATTCATATTACCAGTAGCAAAACCAGGCAATTTTGTTTTGGTATAGCTTCATGAAATATCTAAAATTGAAACTGGTGCTGTACACATGGTACAGTTAGGATATTTCTGAATTAGAATTGGCATCTGATAAATTAAATTATTTAAAAATCATTTAAATATGATTCAGATTTTGCAAAGCAACATTGCACTAATGGGAAATCACCGACAGAAACACTCCAGTTTAAACCAAAAATATTAGTAGGGCACAGACCCTATGGAATCCTAGTTTGGAATTACTTATTAGAGAAAATTTGAAATGCATATGATTGTATTTAAATGTTATAGCTTTAATCTGGCTTTATTTTTACTGATGGGGAAAGGTATATCATTGGATTTTTATTTTTACTGAAACAAATATGTATTAAATATTTCAAATATATATAATTGGTAAGTCTAGAGATTCTTATATTCAGAAGAGAGAATGGCACAGTTAGAAAATGATAGACACTAATATATATTTAGGGTTATTTTATGTTGTTACTGAAAATAAATTTAAATTTTTTATATCACAAATCACATAGAAGGGATAATATTAATTAGCTGTGGTATGTACAGATCACTAAATATAGGCAAGGAGGTCTTGAGAGAGGCCAGTGCATGATGCTGTGAATGTGAAGCTTAGGTTTCATTCTTGGAGATGTTAAGACTGTGGGCCATCTACCAAAGAGAGTTGTGTACATGGAGTAGAGCTAGTTCAAGAGAAACACCACAATTGTTGGATTCTAGACATTTTTTCTTCATTCTCACTTTTTCTGTGACATCATGTGGCCCGAATTCAGTCTGGACTTTGGCATTCTTTATTTCTCCTTTTCTTTATAACATCAGAATATTGAGTGAGCCTTGCAATCTTCATGGGCTAAATTGGGAAACAATACTAGGGTCACAGAACACACATTACCAGATCTGTGAAAATATAATGAGATTAAGGGGTTTGAAAATATTATAAGAAAACTTAAGACTTTTACATAGATGTGTAGAGGTAAAGACATTAATGAGATTTTAAAAAACAAATCAGGTTCCTTAGTCAAGGAATCTCAAAGTGTCAGCCTTGAAATGCTGGAACCTGACATCACAAAGCTGCACCCCACACCCTGTGACTAGAGTCTTTGACTGAAATTTGACCAATCAAGACTGACCTAATTTTTCATTTTCCTGGTTGATATAACCCTTATTTGTATAGTAGAGATTGTATGTGATAGCTGATCTTGATTGTCAACTTGATGGGATTCAGAATAACAATGGAAGCAAATGTCTATGAGAGAATTTTTAGACCAGGTTAACTGATGTGGGAACACACACCCTAAATGTGGTCAGCACTATTCCATGGACTACTGTCCTGGACTGAACATAAAGGAAAAAGTAAGCTGAGCACCAGCGTTTATCTCTCTCTGCTTCCTGACTATGGATACAATGCGACCTGCTGCCTCCAGCTCCTGCCATTATGGTTTCCTTATGAAGGATTGTGTCCTTAAACTGTGAGCCCAAATAAACCCCTCCACCTTTAAGTTGCTTTTGTGGGGCATTTTGTCACAGCAACAAGAAAGACGAGCAATATATCGCACATTGCACAAATGAAGATTATTTACACAGGGCTCGTGTTAACCTTCCAGAACTGTACACTGCCCAATCTAGACTGTACTCCTTCAAACTAGAAGAAATACATGCAAGGAAACAGCAAAGAAAGATAATCTAATTGTAAAATTATTTCTCTTTATCTTTATTTTTCACAGTTTCATACATTATTGTATTTGGATTATTCCTCCTCCCAGTCATTCTCCGACTCTCTTGTCACTCTCCAATCCTTCACAAGTTTTTACTGTTATATATATCTACATATGTTTAAAATATGCATATATGCATATATAATGCACCAAGTTTACTAGGTGGTACTCCTGAGTACCTGTACCTAGGGCTGCCCACTTAGGACTAAATAACATTTCAGGTAGCTAGTCCCTGGAGAAAACTGATTCTCCTTCCCTCAGTACCCATTGATTACCTATAGCTCTTCATTTTGAGGTGGGATCCTGTGAAATTCCCCTTCTCCACATGTCAACTGGTTTTGTAATTATGCAGATGTTGTTAGACTACCAGATGGTGGAGATTTCACTGCTGTAGGTTCCCAATCATGTCTAGAATGCATTAAGTTGCAGTAGGTGTCTTCTCCCTCTGTCTTTAAATATTTTTCCATCCCTCTTCTGTGATGTTACCCTAGCCGTAGGTGTAGAGGATGAATTGCACACGTATCACTTTTGGCTGGGCTTTTCACATTCATTTATTCTCTGTATTTTGATAAGTTGTGGAACTTTGAAATTCTCTCCAACTATTGTCAAAAGAAGCATCTTTTGATAAGCGATGAGCGCTACACTTGTTTGGAAATATAAGCATACATATTTAGAAAATTATGTTGGTCTAGGAAATGAATAGAAGTAGATTTCTCTCTAAGGTATCTTCTGATATTATGAATTAGTATACAAGGAAGAGTATTCTGATCAGTTCTAGCTCAATTGCTTCAAGTCCTGTTTCCAAAATATGTCTTTAGCAATAAGGTCTTATCTTAAGGTTCTAAAAGACGATCAAGGGCTGTGGCAATAAAAATACGTCTTTAAAAGCAGTATCACTGTAGACCATTACCCTACACTGCAGGTAATTCTCTAGTCACTGTTCAGCCTGCTACCTTACCACAGTATAATTAATAAGCACTTTTTATCATTCTGGTATAAAGAGTGAATTCATTTCCCACCTACTGATCCCTCCCTTGCTACTATAGTGACTAGCCTGTGAGTCAACTACAAAGGGTTCAAAGTTTTTTTGAGCTCTGGTAACTCACCCAACAGAAAAAAAATCTAGGATAATTACTTTAAAAGTTAAGGTTTGCAATTATTGAGACTGAATGAAAGAATCCTGAAAGGGAATCAGGGCTAAACTTTGAGCTGTGTTTTTTCAAGATTGAAGCCACATCCCAGCTGGAGTCTTCCTGCTGACTTGGATGCATTAGGTAATGGTTAGCAAATCAAAAATGGAAAGTAGTAAGCCTTTGAAATTTTTTTTCTTTTCAATGGAAAGTGCATCATCATTACTAAAAAACCAATAGTTATGTGCCTTCTCTCTAGTGCCATATAGTCTTGTACAAATGTTTAATTGTCTTCTTATATATTAGCATTTGGCACATGATATTTGAAAATCATTTTAAAAACACAGATAAGAGAGGTAGAATTAATTAGTGAAAAGAAGTGGAAATTCAGATGTCCAGTTTCGGGTACCAACGTAATCATTCTGTCAAAAGTGAAAATTTTCTAGGGAGACACCTGTGCTCATATATTTGGCTATCAAACGACTGAAATGATGGTCCCAAAGATACTGGGAATTCCCCAGAATCTCATTCTGGAAAGAGGACGAGGCTGAAGCCTTGTGCCAGACAGGAGCGACCTTGTCTCGCTGGAAGAGGTTTCACACAATATTGATGACTTGATAGGCTACCTTGTAGGACAGACTCTATTTATACATACTTCCTGCCTTGTAGTTAAACTTACTTCATGTTTTGTGAATCACTGGACCCTTTCCCAATGTGGCCACATTAAATAAATATCCTCCCTTGATTTTGTTTTTACTTGTCAGTTTAATTGAACTATTAAGGATGGGTGTCCAAGCCTAACTTGTTTTGAAGTTACCAGGGTACAGGCTCTGAGCTTAACAATTTTGGTAACACCAGTACCATTTGTGATCAGTTACTTGATTTAGATCAAGTCTGATATGACTTTGTAAACCCTGTTTTCCGCCATTGTAAAGGAAGACGAAAGTCTAGATTCTGTAAGTGCTAATTTAGTCTCAGGCATTCTATGAGTTGATAATCCGATGATATAACTGAGTTTAACATTATTTTTGAATTCCCTTTCATGTCTTTATGCCTACCAATGGTAGTTGCCTGAAAACAGCACAAATAACTTCCAGGATAAAGTAACTATCTTTTTCCTAAGTTCACCCATTTAGAAGAAAAAACTCCTGGACATAACAAAAACAAGCATAAGAGGAACCTGGAAGTGAGAGCCACTTAACAAGTAAGTTATGTGCAAAGTCAGACTCTTATATTAATGCACATTCAAAGTATCTTTTCCTTTGTTTTTAGCTAAAACATTATGGTGTAATCTTAGCATGCCCAGAGGCATTTCTGTCCATCATTGTAGTCTTTTAAACATGTGGTCTATTACTTTAAATTGAGCACCCTAGGAATGTTCTTTAACTGTATATACCTAGGAATAGGCCAATCTCTATGTGAATATATAGAAAACTCTTAATAAAATTCCTATGATTGCTTGTTTGAGGAGGGCAGTACACAGAAACAACTCTTAAGTTCTCCTTGCCTGATGCAGGTGATAAATCTTTCTCTGCTCTTTGCCATCTCAGCTGGTCCTATTTCAGTTTTGCACTCAGAAAAAGGTGAACTCCCTGGGTTTCATTATAGAAGGTAAAGAAGGGGCTGAAGAGAGGCCTCAGCAGCTAAGAGCACTGGCTTGCTCTAGCAGAAGACTCAGATTCAGTTCCCAGAATCCACATGGTGAATAACAACCATCAATAACTCCCATTCCAGCAGACCCGATGCCTTCTTCTGGCCTCCATGGGCAGTGCATGCACATAGTACACTTAATGAACATGCCGGTAAAGGACTCATACACATAAAGTAAAAATAAATAAGTTAAAACAATTAAAAATAAAAAGTAAAAGGTGAAGATGACAAGGTACCAGAAGACTTGAGGAATGACTAAGTGGTGAGTTCTCCTTGTCTGTTGGTTGTTACCCATTTATCTTTCCATTGTACTCTAAAAGCCTCCTACAGAGCAACCTGGACAAGACGGACAAAGACAGTTCTAAAACAAGTATATTTCCCATATCAAAGGCATCAGTAAGAATAACTTAGCAATGTAAGATCTTTGTGCAAGCTCTCAGTTTCCTTTAGCTTAACATCCATGGAAAGAAACAAAGGCTCAGGTAATCTCACAACTCACCTCACCCCCTTCTCCTATCCTAGAGAAATAGTTGCTGTTAGCAGGCCAGGCCAGCAGACTTTCCATTCTCTAAGGGAAGAATTCATCTGCTACCTCTCACTGTGCAGAATTGTGATGTGGGGATGGCTGGCTGAAATTCCTGACCCCTTACTATTTGGAGGTCCCAGTAGGAAGCTGATCTTCCATTTCTTCTGAACAGAACAGACAGATTGGTATGAATAGGTTCAGTCAGAAATGGAATGTGCCTGTAAGTTTAGGCATAGAAACCAGCTTTTTCCATATGCCTGCCAAGTGGTCTACCACTGAGCTACATTCCCAGCCCAAATGTGACATCTTAGCTTGACATCTGGTGATGACATTATGTAACTTCAATTCAATATATAATCAAAAAGTATGTTGGTATGTGTGAAAGAGAGGAAAAGGGGTCCAACTTTTGTAATAGCTATTCCTGTTCCACTGTGAAAAAGATAATACATCATGTGAACACCTCTTATAGTCTCACATGCTTCTTGAAGGTTCCGCTACTTCTCAACACTGCTGAACTGAGAAATTAAGTCTCAAGGTGAGTTTTTGTGGGGATATACCATATTTAAACTGTTACATGTAAACATTTGTACCTCATTCCCTGCAACTGCCATCACTCTTTATGTTTTGTAGCCTTTCTTTCTATTCTTCCTTTTATGTCAGTTGGCAGAATCTTTAAGCTATGTCTCCAAGTCTCATCTCATGTCAAATCTTTTCTTGGCCAAGTGTAGTTGTCTAACCAGAATACTGGAGTTTAAGATGCCTGTCACTGCAAATACCAATGAACAGAGAATATTTAATAAAACAAAAATGTAAAGTTAAAAAAAACACTGACAATAAAATTCTATTTCACCTATTTCACACTTAATCTATAATACTAGTAACCAGTATGTTGGGTGTGGGCCAAGAATGCAATGGGGGTCTAAGAGCTAATAAGCAGAGATGCCATTTCTTTCTCATGAGTCTAGCAAAACTTTACTAACCTGTCAAAAAATCTGCTCTCTAATCACCAAAAGAAGGGTAGCCAACTATTGCATATGACTTAATAAAGCAAACATTATTACTCCTTAAATTGTGTCAAACAAAATGAAACCTAAACATGGAAAAGCCTCTGGACCAGTTCAGAGGCAAGGCATAAGAACAGAGAAAGTCAATCAGTGATCCAACCTCAGCTTTAAAGTCTAACAACCACAGCAATATCCATCACAGAAAGCTGTGGCAGTGCAGTAGTGTCACTTGTCTTTGGAGTAATCAACAGCTATCTAATTGGACTTAAAGCCCTCTCAAGGGAAGGAACTTACGTGTGGCATTGTAAACATATCCAAATGCACATGGCTGAAGAGGTCATAGATTCTTGAGATAGCTCTTCATCTGTCACATCCATAGACAAATGTAATTTCTTACCATAAACAAATTTGGGTCCTTATATTTACAGACTAGCATACCACTCACCACTCATCAAAGAAGCTTCTCTTTTCAAAAGATGGAAACTATTACAGATTTCTACAACTGGTCACATACAGAGAATAAGTGTCTGTGAGATTTCCAGTCCTAAGTGACACATCTACAGTGGAACCTCTACACTAAGGTGAATGGAACACAGCAGAACAGGGGGTACAGAGAATACTAATGCACCTCTCAACTCTCACCACTAACGTTTCTGCATGCAACAGAGGGCAATTAACCCAGAAAGTCATAACTGGCCAAAGTGTAGAGAAGAATAGTCTTAAGTGTGTGGGTCCCTAGAGAATAGTCCTAATTTAAACCTCACCCACCCAGGGTTCAGGAACAATTGCAGAAGAGGGGGGCAGAAGATTGTAAGAACCAGAGGTGGTGCATGGCCACCAGGAAACACAGTTTACCAGGTTTCTTGGAACCTGCTTATATGAATTTACAGCAATGGTGACAGCATGCACAAAATCCATGTTGATTCAATCAGACAAAAACAAGCATAAAATTGAGGAAATGGGCAGAAGATCCCAACCTTAGCCATGGAAGTATTGGCAGCTGAACAATGCTGGATGAGGAAAAGTTGATCTTCTTTAAGTGAATGATACTAGATAGGTTAAACAAGATCCAAAGGATGAACTCACACTGATGGCCATATGGAGGCACAAACCTGGCTCAATAGGCCTTAACATAAATTACAAAATGCATGAAGTCCAGTGGCCAGACTATGGGGGGTTATAGGTGGAGGAAGGGTTCTAAATATGATTAAGATGCATTGTAAAAAATGCACAAAATTCAATAAAAATAAATATCTTGAAAAAAAAAAGAAAAGTGAACATGTAACATGGCGACAAGCAGGAACTGGGCATGTGACTCAAAGAAATCTGTCTCACTGTGAAGAAGACCTTGGGCTCGATTCCAAAGGAATGAGAGGGAGGAACCTGTAAAATATGAAATATGTAAAGGGAAAATTCATTGAAAAATGAATGGAACTTGGGACTGTAGAAATAGTTCAGCAGTTACGAGCACTGACTATTCTTGCAGAAGACCTGGGTTTGAATCCAAGGACCCACAAGGTGGTTAACAACCATGTGTAATTCCAGTTCCAGGGGATCCAAAGCCACTTCTGGCCTCTGAGAGGCATTGCACGACATAGGTACACTTACACACATGGGAGGCATAGCACTCATACACATTAAATAAAAAGAAATCAAAAAACAAAAGAAAAATAAAAATGAATGGAACTCACAAAGAATTTCTCCTTAAACATCCATCATTTATTTCAGTCACATAAAGATGTTTAGTATTATCACTTACCAATGAATTGTCTTTTGCCCTCTTTGTATATCTTTTTAAACACTTTGTTTTATTTTATGCGTAAAAGTATATTGCCTGCATTCATGTAGGTGCATCTGTACATGAAATGACTGCAGAGAAAAGAGTGTCGGATCCCCTGGAACTGAATTTACAGTTGTTAACCATTATGTGGGTGCTGGGAATAGAAACCATGTCTTCTGCAAGAGCAGTCAGTGCTCTCAATTGCTGAGCCATCTCTCCAATCCTTGTATAACTTTTATTCGTGACATATATGTAGTCTCTAACTATATAAATAAACCTTAAAAATTAAACAAAGGAATATAGGTGAGGATTTGAGAAGTTGCAAAAACACAACTTCTTTTAAGATAGAAGCCTCAAAATTAATTTTTTTCTGTGAATTCATTCTCATGTTCAATAATATCACTACCTAAAAACATGTTTAGATAATTTAGATAATTTTTAGTCTGTGTGTATGTTTGTGGTGGTAGGGACCAAACCCAGAACCTTGCAAATGCTTGACAAGTACTCTACTAATGAGCCACTGCCTTGGCCTTTTTACTTTTATTTTTTGATACAGGATCTCATGTATCCTAGACTGGACTTGTATGCATTGTATAGTTGATGGTGACCTTGAACTACCGATCCTCTTGCCTTCACCTCCTGAGGAGGTGGGATTATAGGCGTATAACATAATTCCTGATTATATAATGCTAAGTATTGAACCCAGGACTTCATTCATAACAGATAAACAGTCTTTCTCCTGAGTTGTATCTCCAGGCCATGCCCTTGATTTTTTTAATTGAAAAATAAGATATCTGTATTGAATAACAAATATTTGATCATAAATGATCATTGTTAAATTTTAGGTATATTGTGGTGGTATAAGAAAAAGTGTTGAAGTTTTCCAAAATGATTTCTGAAACCATTTGTGGATTAAAATTTGCCATTTGTAAATTAAATATTATAATATGGATAGTCAAAATGATCAAGGGTAGAGGGGCATTGGAAAGAGTTCTCAGTGAAGGAAGAAGTATGACCATAAGCTGATAAATGTTAAGGTTAGACAAGAAGAACATTCAAATTCATCATAAAATTCTTCCTATATCTATGTGGAAAATAAATAGTTCCTATACATGAAACCCAACTCTTTGCACATACTATGCACATGACATACCAGAAAGCTATACCTCTATAATCAATATCAAGACTTTTCGTGACCAGGCATGGTGGTGGTGCACACCTTCAATGCCAGCACTAGGGAGGCAGAGGCAGGTAGATCTCTCCTCACTGAGGCCAGCCTGGTCTACATAGTGAGTTCCAAGCCAGCTGGAACTCAAAAAAGAAAAAAAAAAGTAAGATGAAAAAACATTTAAAATCTGTTACATTTCCTTTACTTCTAGATCTGTGCATGTGCTTTTCTCACTATCTGAGGTACTTTTCTTGGCTACCTCTTTGCAAGGTCTCGGGTCAAATATCACTTGTTCTGGCAGCATTTTCTGGGCTGAAAATTCCAAGTTAAGGCTACCTGTGCCTTCATAGCAGCCTTAACCTATGTCATAACTGCACTGTTCTTATTAAGCTGTACTGTGACTCCTTTTTATATCTGCAACCCCTATTATATCACATTACAGTGTCATTTAAATTCCATCACCAAGCTCAACACCGGGCATGCAGTAAGCACTGAGCAATGCTCAATGAACAAATCTCACCTATCATGGATCCAGGTTCTAAATCCTTAAATGCAACTTTATATCCTGATGTAACTGCAGGAGTCAGGAAAATGGAAAAGAACCATGGGGACAAAGGGAAAAAGATAGCTCGAGACAAGTAGATAGTAGGACAAGTAGTATAAAAAAACTGAAGGGAGGGTTGGAGGAGATGGCTCAGTGGTTAAGAACACCGGCTGTTTTTGTAGAGGACCTGGGTTTGATTCCCAGAACCTCGACTGCAACTAACTAACATCTGAAACACCAATTCCAGGGGATCTGATGCCATCTTCTGCCTCCGCAGGCATTTGCATGACACAGGTGCATTTACACACATGCAGGTAATACACTCATACACAAAAATAAATAAATAAAAATATTTTTAAAAACCAGAGGGAAATGCAATCTTTAATAGGCCCATCAAAAATACACATATATTATAAATGTGAGTACATATGTAAAGCTGAAGTCTATACAGCAAAAACCACGGTGCCAAGCAAGAGAAATTTCCCTTTGAGTTGTTGCTCAGGGTAGTCCAAGAGACTTCCAAAATAATGTAACCTATTGCCACAGCCTTTTGACTGCCTTCCAAAACTTGAAGACACAACATGGAGCAATTGTCTTGGAACTGACCTGGAAGTCTTCTTCCTGAAGAGTAGATCTCATAGTAACAGAAGATACTATGCAAGTTTCCAAGAGAGAAAACCAATCAATGGTCCCACCCAGCTGGAAAGCCTATGAACTATAACTAGGACCAGTCAAACTATCTCTACTGATGTATTAGTGGCACTTTTTTCATGGGGGTAATCAACAGCTATCTAATTGGACTTAAGGCCCATTCAATGGGAGAGAAATTACACGTGGTACTATAAACTTAGCCAATCACACATGGGTGGAGAGGTCATAGATGTAAGGTTTGGGTTCAGGTTTGGTTTGGAGTGAGATCCAGCAGAAACAAATGAGAGACTCTGGCATGGGAATTAACAGGACATTTATTAATGGCATGGGGTTAGCCTCCAGGAAGATTCACTCTTAAAAACCCCACCCAATGGACAACTGCACATAAGATTACTCTCAGCTCATATGGAGGAATGGGCGCCATATATCTTCATCCCTCCATAACAGTCATAAAATCCATCAAAAACTCCCAAACAGAAAGGGCTTTAGAAACTCTCAACATAACCAGGTACCAGACACTCCAGCAACTACACTACCTCAACACGAAGCTGACCATCTTTTGGGATACTATTTTCTCTCTCACTTACTTAATCTCTTAAGAAACTTCTCAACCCTCAATGCTTCCACCTGCTTTCTGTTTGCCCCTTTGTGGGAATCAATTGTCCTACCCCTTCCGCTCACTAGTGTCACCACTCAGGAAATCCCCCACTGTATACCTCATCCTATCCTACAACACTCTTTACCGGCAACACCCACTTTACTTAGTCAGAATGAATGCTGGGCAACTGACATCTCTCAGTGTCCACCCTCCTCAAGCAATAACTTAACATTACCTTAGGTGAAGGCCTACTGTTCTTATGTTCCTCCCTACCATATTCTTGCACCTCCCCGGCATGTCAGCGATTTGTCACCCCATAATTTTCATACCTAGCTTTACTCTCTTTACTTCTGATGAGGTACAAGAACATTTGGTCTTACCTTCTAACATGTTACCAGGAAGACAAAAAAGGGAGATCACCCTGGTGGTATTAGTAGGGATTAGTCTGGTATCAGCAGTGGCTGCCACTGGGAGATGGCAACAGGCCGCTTTGGGCATGTCTTAATTTCAACAAAACAAAACAAATAAAAGTGTTGTTATTACATAAATGAATCTGGTAAAGTAGAATATAACAACTCCTGAAAGTGGCCCAAAATCTCTCCCAATGACCCTTAGTGTCCCAATACCTCTTCAAGGGGGTGGGGAGGACAGGGAGGCTACTGGAAGGCCTGATGTGCCCTGGCTCCTCCCTCTGCTCGGGCCATTAGTCACTATTGGAATAATCCTAATGATAGACCCTTGTTTTATCCATTGCCTGCAGGACAGTATCCAGCAACACACACACACCAGTATTAATCAACTTCTGCTTACCTTCTCACAAAAGGAATATGAACAGCTGCCTAACCATGATGAGGACTTGCCAGCATAGCCTGTTTCAGCCTCCTGTGTCAACCCCACCACCACCACCCATAAAGTCAGTAGGAAGCAGTCAAAGGAGAACACAACCCCTTTGCTCCTATGACACTAAAGGCTGGAATGTAAGGTATCACTAAGGGGAAACACCAAGCAGTTCCAGGACTCAGAAGGACTGACAGACACCTTGGTGACTCCAGCCAAACTTCCAGAATTCACAAGCGTATGCAAAAAGGTACTGACTGCAGCTTCCTGACAAGATAAGGTTATATTCTACTTTACCAGATTCATTTATGTAATAACAACACTCCTTCCCTGAGGAAGACACATGTTCCTCCTCTGTCAACAGTTAGTAAGCCTAGGGCTCTTCTGTTTTGGAGTGTTACTTCTGCGATCGAGGATAGCTATTGTTGTAAGACCTGAAGGAAATGAACAGTTGCTTCTACTGCTGTAGTTAGTTTTTCATTAATATTTTGAAGTTCAAGAGAGTTGTTTTGTCAAAATTAAGGCATGCCCCAAGCTGCCTGTTGCCATCTCTCAGTAGCAGCCACTGCTGATACCAGACTAATCCCTACTAAGACCACCAAGGTGACCTCCCTTTTTTGTCTGCCTGGTAGCATGTTAGAAACTTCCTGACAAGATAAGATACCAGATATTAACTATCTCTTCTGATATCAATCAGATTCCTACATATCACTCGAATTCCCTCACCATATAAAGCCTACCAAGCAACTAGGAGCTGCTAGCTTCCTCACTCCCAAGCTGGGAGACTAGCTCTGTGCCTTAATAAATTGGTCTAGTTAACTCCTCTGCTGGAGTCTCTTGTCCATTTCTGCTGGATCTTGTGCTGAACCAAACCTTACAATAGACCCTAGAGAAAAACCTACTTCTGTCAATTCCCTAAACCAATGCAATTTCTCACTGTATTCTAAATACATATTTACAGACAACTGTTCCTCTCAGTGTTCATCAAAGAAGCTTATTTTTGCAATCAATGCAGATTATTACAAAGTTCCATAGCTGGTCAAACAGAGAATTAGTGATTTCAAGGTGCCCAGTATTAAGTGACACATCTACAATGCAACATCTACACCCAAGGGTGAGAGAAGATGGATGAAGAGGATGTGGAAAGAATGTAAGAATCAGAGGGACAAGACTTCTGCAGCTAATAAAACATTCTAGACATGACAGGGAAAATATACAAGTGAAATCTCCAAAGTATGGCAGTCTAACAAAATCTGTATAATGGCAAAATGATTTGACATGCCAAGGTGAATGGGGGAAATATCACAAGGCCCTACCTCAAGATAAAGACCTACAGGCAAGGAGTACAGAGTTGTTAGGTAGTGAAGTATAATGTAAAATAGGATGCTCAGTCACATGTGGTAGCACATGCCTTTAATCCCAGCACTTGGGAGGCAGAAGGCAGCACTCTGTGAGACTGAGAATAGTATGGTCCACATAAAAAGTTCCAGGTCAGTGGCTATAGGGAGTCCTTCTCTTTAAAAACAAATTATTATAAATAAATAGAGGCTAGAGAGATGGTTTAGTGGTTAAGAACACTGGCTGCTCTTGCAGAGGACTCAGGTTCAATCCCAAGCACCCACATGGCAGCTAACAAGCATCTGTAACTCCAGTTCCAGGGAAATCTGACACCTTCTTCTAAACTTCATGGGCACTGCACCATGACAAGATTGCACCTATCTACATGCAGGCAATACATTCATACACATAAAATAAAAAGAAATAAAATAAGATGATCAAGGAAAGTCTTACGGAAAATATGGTAAAACTCAAACTTTGAATATGAGGATATGAACCAAATAGATATGTGTAAAAAAACAAGTATAAATATTCTTATAGTAAGAAAGGCCTAGTGTGCATGAGAAATAACAAGGAGGCCAATATAGGCAGGTCAGTGTGGGCAACAGTCAGATGAGATGCGGTAGAGCTGCAAATATATGGGAAATGAGTAATACCACAGAGAGTACTGTGAATAGAAAACGGTGGAAGGTTTTTAACCTTTTCAATATTTATTTATGTTTGTATATGAATATGATTGGGCATTTATGTGCCAGGGTGTTGATTGTGGAGGTCAGAAGACAACTTGCATGAGTTGGTCCTCTCCTTCTACAATGTGGGTTGCAGGGATTGAATTCAGGTTCTCAGGCTTGGAGGCAGGTAGCTTTTTTCAAAAAGAAATTATTGAGCTTTTGTACATTTCATACAACACTTCTTAATCAAATTTAGAGCCCTTCTTCCATTTATGTCCTCCACCCTCCCCATGGGACCCCATGCATTCCACCATACATATTAGGTCCTATCCAGTCAAGCATTTGTACCCAAATATCCTTTGGTGCATATTCATCCACTGGAGTCTAGTAATCCTGTCTAGACATCGTAGGTAAAGCCTACTCTCCCTCACCCAGAAGTAATCAGTTCCAACAGTTCCCAGATTAGGGTCGGCCAGCCACCCATTTCCTTTGCTCCACTCTAGGCTCTTGTCTGACTGAGTTGGCATGGGTCCTGTGCTCAACGACACCATTGTCACAAGTTCACATGTACAAGCTTTGGGTTACCTGAAAGCCTCTGCTTCCCTATGTTCATGAACCAGCCCTGGATCTTACAGGTACTTTTTTTTCGGCTGAGCCATCCTACTGGCCCCAATTGGAAGATTTTGAATAGAGAAATTTACTTCCTGTGAGGAGCATATATGAAAAAAAGACTTTATAAGAACAAAAAAAAGTAGGGCATATAAGATATCCATTGTAAATAATAATGACAACATTCACTGTAGCAGTGACCAACTAGATAGATTTTTAAAATGGCAAAGCCATCATGATTTCCTAAAGCACTAGAGTGGAGTAGATACAGGTATTAAGAAAAATGAGTCTAAGGAACTGACAGGCTGTAATTGCCATTTCTGAAGTCTGAGAAGAGTATTAGAAGCAGTTTGGGGGGAAATATTAGAAATTGATATTCTTTTTTAAAAATTACTTTTATTCATGTACATGCACGTGTGTGGGGGTAGGGTGTGTGTGTGTGTGTGTGTGTGTGTGTGTATACCACTTGTTCACAGTGCTCTCAGAGTTGAAGTTACAGGTGGTCATGAGAGACCTGACATGGGTAATGGGATTTGAACTCAGGTCCTCTGGAAGAGCAGCAAGTTCTCTTAATCACTGAGCCATCTCTCCAGTCAATTTTTAATTTTCTCTAAACATTTTTATGTGTATGAGTGTTTTGCCTGCATGTATCTAAGTGCATGGTGCACTGCACATACATTGCTGGGAAGGCCAGAAGAGACTGTCAAATCTCCTGGAAGTGGAGTTACATGAATGGCTGTTAGCCTCCATGTGTGTGCTAGGAACTGAACCTGGATCACTCTGCAAGAGCAACGAGTGCACTTAATCACTAAGCCATCTCTCTAGCCATGAAGCTGATGTTCTAAGTGCAAAATGCATCTTAGAGACATTCAAATGGAAGCAGCTTAAGACTGAGTTCAAGGAAGAGGTCTGGATAAGATATATAAATCTGGACATCATCAAAATAAAGATGATATGGTGCTGGAGAGACGGCTCAGTGGTTAAGAGCAGAAGGCCCAATTTGAATGCCAGCACCCACATGGTGGCTAACAATCACAACTCCAGTTCCAGGGGATCTAATAGTCTCTTCTGTTCTCTGCGAGCACTGCATAACAAGGGTGCATTTACACAGTCGCAGGCAGAGCACTCATACACATAAAATGATAAATAAATAAGTAAATAAATAAAGATATGTAAAGTCGTAGGAGAGGATGAGGTCACTAAGGTAATTTGTGGAAAAAAAAAAGAAGAAAGAAAAGAAAACCAGAAGACTGGGCTTGAGAAATGGTTTAGTGGTTAAGAGTACTTGTATTCTTTAGATTTGTTTCTCAGTACCCACATCTGGTGATGCACAACTGCCTGTTACTCCAGCTCCAGGGGTTCCAACCTTCTCCTGTGCATACCCGAACATATGAGGTGCATAATTTCATAGACATATACACGCACAAATATAAATAGAAATGTAAAAAATAAAGTCTTTTAAAAGAAAAAGTGTTTAAAAGTTAAGACGAGAAAAAGCATGCAATAAAACCAAAAAAGAAAGCCACCTGTGATAAAGAAAACCATATACGACAGTATGCTAAATACTTTCTCATACATAAGTTTATTTAACCCTAATAAATATAAAAGAATGGTGATACTACTTTCATTTTCTGTAAAGACAGTGAAGCACAGAGATGTAAATTATATAAGATCGGAAAGCCAATAAACTCCAGGACAAAAATCTAGATCTGCTCCTGATTCTACAGTGCCTCTACTGTTTTGTTTGTGTGTTTTATTTTTGAGACAGTATCTAATTATGTAGACCCAGCTGACCTGGAATTTACTATGTGGACCAAGCTGGCCTCTAAGCCTCATAGATCTGCCTCTGGACTGCTAGAACTAAAGGCATGTGCCACACTCGGCTGTATTGTGTTATCTTGCCTCTCTATGACAATGGATCTATAAGGATAGAGAACATGTCCAATAAAACCAAGAAAAGTGAAGAATATGCCTCGAGGTAAGCATGTATGTATTTATGATTGTTTGCTTTAGTTAAATAATGGATCATGTGATGTAACATAGTGGTATTAAGACAGGAAAGGGAAATTTAGATAACTTCAGAGAGGTCAATTAATACCATGTGAAGTGTGCCAGCACTTCTTAGGCAAAGACAGGAGGATCTCTGTGAGACCAACTCTAGCCTGGTCTACACAGTAAGTTCCAGGCCAGTCAAGGCTACATACTCTGTCTCAAAAGCATAAAAAAGCAGCAAACAAAGAAAAAAATTGGTGCCCTCTTACTTTTTCTTCAAAGTTTGTTTTTGTCTGGTACGATTGTCTTCTACCGGAAGTTCCCTGAAAGTCACGTGCCAGTAGAGGGCCTAAATCACGAAACTTACTAGCCAGCCAATGACGGGAGCTCTACGATAATTAAGGCCCGCCCACCAGTTCTGACGGAATCACCTGACTTGCAGTTAGGGAATTGCTGCTCTCTCCGAACTTAGTTTGCGCAGTCTGCAGTCTTCCGTTGCTACCAACAACTTCCTAGTGGTATCAGTGCTCAGAAACATGGAGCAATTTTGCAAGGCAGTAGTTCCTAATTTTCTCCACAAACTCTGGTCCTTGGTAGATGATGCTGTCTTCGATCACGTGATTCGCTGGAACAAGGTAAAAGACTTCGTAGAATAAAGAGCGGGTAAAGAGAGACGAGGGCCTCCAGAAAGCATTTTTTCAAAGTGAGAAAATTTTCAGTCCGGTTAAAGGATAGAAGCATAGGCCCTGTTTGTGACTTCGACAGACCTGTAGCATGCATTCAGATTCCTCACTCATCTCTGATTCCTGAAACACACAGGCGCGCGCGAGCGCACACACACACACACAAACACACACAAACTACGCTTGTTTTCTACTTTTTTTTCTCTCTCTTCAGGATCCTTAAACGAGTAATATGAGTAAAATGTCTGCCACCCAGGCTGGAAACAATATCGAGAAAGCGTGAGCAGCTCACCAGCTTTCCTAAGAAAGCGCCTATTTTGTAGGCCATGCTTGCTTTATTCTGTGCTACTAAGTGTGGATGCCTGGGCACACACCAGTTTGCTATGTAAGTGTTCTACCCCTGAGCCACACACCTAAGCCCTTAATATATAGAGTAAGCCTTCCTGCCAAGTGTACCTACATTTAGTGTTTCAAGCTAGCTCTTTTCACCATTTCTGAGATAATTTTTTTGTGGTAGATATCATTTACCACTGGGCATTCCTCACCTATTCCATCGCATGAGCTGAGTGAATTACGAAGGCACTTTTCTAATTTGGTTTTTGATTTGTGCTAGCTTCTAATCACTCTGACTGAGGCCCTGTAGAAGCTTTTAGATTCTGTTAAGATTGTGACCAATGCTTAACTTTTTAATGGTCGTTTTGGCAACTTATCTAAGTAAATTGAGATAAAATTTTGTGTATTTGCTTTTGAGATGGGATCTGAGTCTGTAGACTGCACTAGTCTTGAACTCATGGTTCTGATGCCTCAGTCTTCCAAATGTTGGTATTACAGGAATGGGCCACCACACTCAGCTGAGGTAAAACTTTATAAAGTTTTTATTTATAAAATAATCAAATAAAAGGGGGTACAATGTACTCCCAAGGACCACAGCTAACTTTGATAATGATCAACTCACAGCCACTTTTATTTCATATGCACCTCTTACACCCCTTGTAATTATTTTGAAGCAAATAGTAGATGTCATATTTAATTTATAACTTCTTCATACATATAGATTTAAAACAAAGAAATATAGAGGCAAATATTTAACATTTAAGAAAGGGATGTAGCTCAGTAGTACAGAAAAGTTGTTTTGCATGTGAAAGACCCTAGGTTCCATCTCCAGAAACACAAAATATAATAACAATTATTTGTTAATCAACTGGGCTCACAGAGTTTAGAGAAGATTAATGCCTACATGTAGGTACACCCGTGCTGTGCAATTCTCTTAGAGGTCAGAAGAGGGCATCATATCCCCCAGACCTGGAGTTTCAGACGGTTGTTAGCCACCATGTGCCTGCTGGAAACTGAACCCAGGACCTCTGCAAGAGCAGCCAGTGCTCTTAACCACTGAGCCATCTGTCTAGCCTTGAAATATTTTTTTGTAAATTGAAGTGATGATCTTTTAGGAAATTTTGGAAGTTGATTAGGATTTCAACAAAGAAATACACAAATACATTCAGAGAGTAGTAAATCATTCTTCTTGTCTAGAAGAAGATAACATCTGACTGAATTCTGTGGGTTCTAAATGTCAAGGTGAGAATTTTCAAGCAGTCAAACTATAATATACATTACAGAATCATAAAACTAAGAGTGAAAGAGGTCAGGTCCATGATCCTATTTTATATATGATGAAACTGAGGTTCAGAGGTAGTAATTTGTTCAGGGGCACAGAAGTAGATTATTTTCCAACCTAGGTCTTCTCACTTCTGAGCCAATAGATTTTTACTCTCATGTTCTCAGTCAAAACAAGAATGAAGCAGTTTCATCAATGCAAGCAATTCTCAATAGAAATAAAATACAGTCTTTTAAGGTGATATAACAGCAACTAGTCATCAGCTTTTCATTTTAAAACATAAAAGAAATTAGTAATAATCCAAGCACTTAAGGATGAAATTAAAGTGTTTGCTTTTTCATATAATTATAATTCTGGGGGGTAAAAATTTAATTCAGTGATGAAATGCTCACCTGGAAAGTAGAAGGCTGAGTTCCCTGCCCAGCATCGTTAAATAAATAGACACATGTTTATAAATTTGAGGAATGAAAATAAGCAATGATTAATGAGCATCATAAAATAACACCAAGGAAAATGTATAACCTGCTTCTATTCTTACACCACTTATTTTTCACAAAGCAGTCAGATTGTCTCCTCACTCCTTTCCTCTAAACCCTCCAGTTGAGTTCATTTCACTAAGAATAAGATATTACCCCTATATTTGATATGAACTAGACCCTACATATTTCTGCATATTTATTTATTACCCTCTTCCTTATACTGTCTATTAACACTGGCTTCCATGCTGTTCCTAAAGCATTCAAATCCTCTTGCTTGGGGCCTTTGCACTCACTACACCCTCTGCTTATAAAACTCTTGCCCAGATTGACTTGCATAAGTATTCCATCATTACATTTAGATCTCTGATTAAAATTCACCTGCTAGAATATACCATTCTATCTGAAAGAATATTGTTGTTCATTTTTTAAAAATATGTTCTTACTATGTAGTTCTCGCTGGCTAGTTTGTAGGCCAGACTGCCTTGAACCGTACTGTGATCATCCTGCCTCTGCCTCTCCAGCACTGGGATTGCAAGCATGAGCCTCCAGGCAGGCCCAGCTCCTATCACTCTTTATCCCTTCTCCTTTTATGATTTTTCATAGAAATTATCACTATTTGCTGTTGATTTTATTTTGAAACTCTCCTTGTAGAGTATACTATCTATGATGGCACTGAATCCAACCCTCCTGTCCACCACAGTAATTCTAAAACCTAAAACACTGTCTGACACATAATATGGAAATCAAAAAATATTTATTTCATTGAGTGAAAGAACTCATCCAATGCCCAACCCGAAATGCATCAGTAGGTCCTGTTGATATGCACTAGTGACTATAAACACTGACACAAAATAGACTGATGAAGTAGCTCAATGGCACATTGTGTAGCATGTGTGAGTTTCTGGATTTGCATCCCAGTACCACAAAATTTAACAAACAGAGACACTAGAGCTAATCTCTTTGTACTTAATGCCTGGTATACTCACTGGACAAAAACATAAGAGATTTAAACAGAATTGAATCGCTGATTTACTAAGTTGTAAAAACCATTTATATCCATTTAAACACAGTCTAGGAGCTTTAGCTATTATCACTGAAAATGAAAATTCTATACTTGCAACTTTTTGGGCTTATTACGTGCAAACAATTTAGCTTGCAGTCTGTTTGATGTTATGGTGATTTAAAAATCTATTCTCCTGGGTGTGGAGGTACATGCCTATGATCTTAGCAGTGAGGCATGAGAGTCAGGAGGATAATGAGACGAGCCTGATCTAATCAGAAGACAATGATTATAAAGAATCTATCCTCAGTTACATTATTTAGGTTTGTATCTGGCTCTATCACTATCTATTATAAGCTTCAGCAAGTCTCTATATGGATTCTTCTTTCATGAGTGGTGAGAGCTGCACTTATCTCTTAATATAAAGATACATAATTAAAAGATACTGATAAATCATATTGGTTTATGAAAGTGATAGTAGTAGTTTCTTCTCTAGGGTCTGTGACCTCTCTATCCATGTGTACTTGGCTGTGTTAACAATACCATGCATGAAAATCATCCTATTGCATGGGCCTTAATTCTTATTAGACAGCTGTTGATTACCCACAAGATAAAATTGCCACTATTGCATCAGTAGAGACAATTTTCTGGACCAGTCATTGTTGTGGTTTATATACTTTACATCTAAATCAGACATTGATTGGTTTAATCCATTAGCAGACTGCACAGCACCTTATAAGATGGTGAGAACTAGTCTCCAGGGAAAAGAATTCTAGATCAGTCCTATCTCAATTGCTCAGAGTCCTGTGTCTGAAATATGTCATGTCTTCAGTAATAGGGTCTTACCTTCAAGTTCTTGGAGGCAATCAAGAACTATGGCTATAGCCTATATTATTTTGGGAGTATCTTGGACTGCTTTAACCAACAACTTGAAGGGCAGTTTCCCTTGCCTGGCATTGTGATTTTTGTTATATTTATAAGCTATACACAATTCAGTCAGTAATATGTTGTATGTGTGTTTAGCAGTACATTTATGAAATAATACATTTCCCTTTGGTTTTTCACACCACCTAAAAATTGTATCTGTCTTGTCTTTTTCCCCCATATAATTCTCCCATCTCCCTCCCCAGTTAGAGCACCTCCTTTTTCCCCATTTCCTCCTTGATAACACCTGTGCCCTACTGTCCCCCTCTGTCAGCTCCTTCTTCTCCTCTCCTCCATGATTCTTTTCTATTTCCCTGGCTCCTGCAGTTACTTTAATCTATATATTCACATCAAAGAATCTGGAACCAAGATCCACAAATGAGAGAGAGCATGCATTCTTGTTTTTCTGAGTCTGGGTTACCTCACTCAGTATAACAATTTCAAGTTCCACCCATTTAACTACAAATTTTATGATTCCATTTTTCTTTATAGATGAATAGAGCTCCATTGCCCCAGTTTAATCTTCCATTCATCAGTTGAGGGACATTTAGGTTGTTTCCATTTCCTAGCCGTTTGGAAAAGAACTACAATAAACACAGCTGAGAATGTATCTCTGTAGTAGGAAATTGAGTACCTTATGCCAAGGAGTGGTATAGCTGGATTATTGGTAGATATTTCCTTAGTTTTTTAGTAATACTCCACACTGATTTCCATAGGGCTGCAGCAGTTTACAATTCCACCAGCACTCAATGAGGGTTCCCATTTCCCAACCTTCTTCATCAGCATTTGTTGTCAGATATTTTCTTGATCTTAACAAGCTGGCTGGGGTGAAACGAAATATTAAAGCAGTTTTAATTTGAATTCCTCTAATTATTAAAGATGGTTAAATATTTTGAAGGTATTAGCCATTTTTATTTCTTGCTTTGAGAATTCTGTTCAAATATGTCCAACATTTTTTATTAGGTCACTTGTTTTCTTGATTTTTTTTAGTTCTTTGTATATTCTGGAAATTAATCATTTGTCAGATGCATAGCTTGCAAAATTCTCTTCCACTCAGTGGGCTTCCTCTTCATTCAATTAATTGTTGTTATACAAAAGCTTTTTAATTTAATGAGGTTCCATTTGTCAATTTTGGGCCTTAATTTCTGAGCAAATATACTCTGATTTAGAAAATTCTTCCTTGATCCTTGGTCTTGTAGGGTACTGCCTGTGTTTTCTTCTAACAGTCTCAGCATTTTGGGTTTCACATTTATTTCATGCTGATTTTTGTGCAGGATGAGAGATATGATTCTAATTTTATTCTTTTTTGAAAATTTAATTTATTATTTTTGTTCCATGTATATGAATGTTTGCCTGCATGGATGTAAGTGCACCTGTCAATATGCCCATAGAGGTCAGAAGAAAGCATTGGATCCCCTGGAACTGGAGTTATGGACAGTTGTTAGCCATCATGTGGATGCTGGGAATCAAACCTGGGCCTTCTGCTCTTAACTGCTGATCCATCAATCCAGTCACTAATTTCATTCTTCTACATGTGAAGATTCAGCTTTCCCAGCCTTTTCTTTCTCCAACTGTGTATTGGCAACTTTGTTAAATATCAGGTGACTGCTATTGCATGCAGTCATATTTGAATCTTCTATTTTGTTCCTTTGAGCTACACCCTGCATACCTGTTTTTGTGCCAGTCCCATATGCTGTTTTTCATTACTATAGCTCTGTTATATAGTTTGAAATCTAGTACGGTAATCCCTACAGCATTGTTCTTTTTGCTCATGATTGCTTTGCCTATCCAGAGTCTTTTGTGCTTGCTTATGAATTTTGAGAATTTTTTCCTACTTTATCCTTCAGTATATATCATGAGGGATTTTGATCAGGATTGCATTGAAACTGTAAATTGCTTTTGGCAAAAAAGGCATTTTCATAATTAACTCTGCCAATCCATGACCATCTGAGATCCTTTTCCTCATTGATAAATGCATTAGTACATATTGGTATATTTATTTACTAATTAGAAATTGTATACTGTGAAATTTTTGATTTGGTCTTTTCAGTAGTATAGTTTGAGAATTTTTTCCATTACATTAAATCTTTAAAAACTATTTTGGCATGCACCTGTAGTACTAGGTACTTGGGAAACTGAGTCTGGAGCTCAGGAGTTCAAGGACAGTCTGCAACAAAATGAGGTTTTACCTCAAAATAAAATTTAATTTAATTTAATTTTAAAATATTTCATGGTTGTATTGTACAATATCTGGATGTACCATAATTTACTTAGCCATTAAATTTTAACTATATTGATAGTTTTTCTATTATCTTCTATTAGAAATAATTCCTACAGACCAGATGTGATAGCATACACTTATAGTTCTAGCACTTCAGTGCTTGAGGAAAGAGAATCACTTGAGCCTAGGAATTCTTGGCCAGCTTGGGCAATATAGCAAGACGTTGTTTCAAAAAAGTAATTCCATGATGGTACTTTTTATTGTTTGATCATTTCATATATGCATATAAAGTTTTTTGATCAACTCTACCCCCATTCACTCCCTTAAAATGTATCCCTATTAACCCCAACAAATATCTTCAGTTAGATTCACTCAGGGACTCTGAGAACATAGTAGACTTGAATGAATTAAATTCTAGGTGCCAAGACTAGATTGCAAAATGAGTAAAAGTCTCCACTGTACAAGTTTAACGACCTGAGTTTTGATCCCAGCACCCAAGTGAGTGTGTGCCTCAGCACTTGTCAGAGGCAGAGATATGAGAATCATTGGAGCTTTCTGATAGCCTAGCTCCAGATTTAGTGAGAGACCTTGACTCAAAGGAATAAAGCACCAAAAGACAGGGCAGAACACCTCGCATCCTCCTGTGGACTCTAAGCAAACATGCACAGGCACATTCACCCATAGACACACAGGCACAATAGTCTCTCTCTCTCTCTCTCTCTCTCTCTCTCTCTCTCTCTCACACACACACACACACACAAAGTTCTTGTTGTTTTGGGGAATTATGATGATCCATGCCACCTCTAAAGAACTAAACTATCTGTCAAATAATATGGATAAATAACAGATGAGCAGAGTTTTCTTCTAAATCCTAGCTGAATTAGTGAATCAAGTATAAGAAACATAATATTTCTGTTAATTTATTTTATTATAATTTTGTTAAATGTTAAATATTTTTAAGTAAATCTTTTATCTTTAATTCTTATTTAATTTTCGTGTATTTCCTACACACCTTTTAAAACTATTTCGTTGAACTTTTGTATATTTCTACAATAGTTCTTAATCAAACTTAGGCCTCCTTCCCATCCATGCCCTCATGTCCTCTCCCACAAGGCCTCATGCACTCTGCCATACATGCTAACTCCCATCTGGTCAAGGATGTTACCCAGATGTCCTTTTGTGCAAGTTCATCCATTGGAGTCTATTCAGCCTATCTAGAGATCTTAAGGAAGGTCTACTGTCCCTTACCCAGACTTAATCAGTTTCTAACAGTTCTCAGACAAGAGTCAGCCTGCTGCCTATTACCCTCACACCACCCTGGGCCTTTATCTGATTGAGTTAGCATGGGTCTTGTGCTTGATACCACCATTGCCACATGGTCACATGATCAAGCATCTAGGGGCCCAAGAGCCTCTGCTTTCCTATATTCATGAATCAGCTATGGCCCTTAAAATCTTTCCACCCCCTCTTCCACAATGGTCCCTGAGTCATGGGTAAGGTTTAATACAGGAGTCTTATCCAAGTACACACACACTGGAGTCTCTTACTCTCTAAAACTTAACCAGTTGTGGTCTTCTGTGTGCATACCACTGTTGTATAAAGGAGCTTCACTGGTGAGATTTGAGGGATGCACTAGTGTTCTCTCCACCCCTTGTTCCACTATGTTCCATGAGCCCTAGGTGTAGAAGTTACACTGTAGATATGTCACCTAGGGATGGGCATCTCTCAGACATATATTTTCTAAGTGTGACCAGTTGTAAAACTCTGCAGTAACTCCACCTATTGCAAAAAGAAGCTTCCTTGATGAGTGGTGTATGATATATTTGTCTGTAAATATAAGGATCCATATTTAGGATATGGTAAAAAATTTCATTTGCCTAGAGAGATGACAGACATAGGGTTTTCTCTAGGATCTGTGACCTCTCCAGTCATGTGTATTTGGCTGTAATTACAGTGCCACCCATGAGTTCACTCCCATTGATAGGGCTTTAAGTCCAATTAAATAACTGTTGATTACCCCCAGATAACAATGCCACTACTGTATCAATAGAGATAGTTTGCTGTGCCAGTCGTTATGATTTGGCTTTAGGCCTGGGTTGGACCACTGATTGATTTTTTCCCTTAGCAACTCGCATAATATCCTCTAGTTAGTCTTCAGAGAGAAGGCTTCTAGGTTAGTTCCTGCTCCATTACTCCAAGATCTGTGTCCACATTATGTCCTGTCTTCAGCTGCAGGGTCTTACATTTGAATTCTAGGAGATAGTCAAGGGCTCTGGCAACAGCCTCTCGGACTACTCTGACCAACCACTGGAAAGAAGGTGTCTCCTGTCTGGCACTGTGCTCCTTGCCACACAGCCCCCAGCTATATACATGCACTATTGTTCAGACACTGTATGTGCATTTCTCAGGGGGTTCCCAAGCTAGCACATTTCCCTCCGTCTTCCCATGCCACCCATTTCCAGTCATTTCTCTTCTCTCTCTCTGCGTCCAGCCTCCCTGCTCCCTCCACAGTTAAAGTGCCCCCATTATCTCCACCCCCCTGATAACAGCTCACCCATCCCTTATCTCCTGAGTCCCCACCTCCTCACCCCCATGACCCCCTACATGTCCCTCCCTCCCCCCTCCTAATCAAACACTCCCATATTCCCCACCTTCACCCTGGTAACATCCTGTTCCCTACTATCCTCCTCTTTTGGAGTCTTTATTTCCCTTTGCTTCCATGTTCCCTTTCCATTTTCCTGACTCCTGCTCTTACATCAGGATACATACTCACATATAAGAGATTGGTATTAGGATCCAAATATGAGGGAGAACGTATATTCTTGCTTTTCTAAGTTTGTGTTACTTCATTTAGCATAACAGTCTGTAGTTCTATCCCTTTACCTGGATATTTTGTAATTTCCTATTTTCTATCTGCTGAGTAGAACTCCAATGTGTAAATACACCACGTTTTCATAGATATTATCACCTTTGCCTTCGTTAAAATAATTTTTGTTACAGGACATTTTTCTTAGAAAATAAGCCAAGTGACCATATTGACATTTATTGATAGCCACTATCAACAACTTACAGAATATTGTTCTGTTTATGTATCTTTTTTCAGGCAGGGCTGGGGATCAAATCTAAGTAGTCTATCAATAAGCTGTATCACTAGTCTACTATGTTTTTTATGAAATGATATGTTTTATTCCTTTGAAAATTTACATCTTTTACTTTAAATATATCATAAATCATTCCATTTCATTAAATATTCTTATTTAACTTCACTTTTATCACTGTGAACTGTTCATTTGTATGTATTTAGCATTTACGTTGTTGTGTATTAGCATTTATGTTGCTTCCAGTTTTTGACTATTTTATACACATATGTATGTAATTGCTCATTGCTAAATCTTAATGCATATCAATAATTATTCTGTATACAATCTGACATTAGAATTTGAAAGCCAAAGTCTGAATATTTGGGGACTTTGAATATTTCTTGTCAGATATATTATGACAGAGGAAATTCCAGAAATATGACTGCCTGTTTATCTGAACTCTTGTTAATTTGCAACCACTGGCGATTAACATCTTTTAGACTTTACCAATTTAATAGACAAAAGATGACATCTCATTGCTGTTTTAATTTACATTTTGAATACTTCTCTTGAAAACTTACTTGGTTTCTTAGTTTCCTTTCTATTCTTTTGATAAAATATTCTGATACAGGCAATTTAAGGAGGAAAGGATTTATTTCAGGGCACAGTCAATGATTGTGGAGGAACTCAAGTAGAATGAGCTTGGTGCAGCTTCTCCCATTGTGTCCACAGTAAAGAAGCAGAAAGCAAGGGATGAATGTTGCTCACCTTTCTCTCTCTGCTTATATAGTCCAAGATCCACTGCCCAAGAAATGGTCCCATACACTACTAAGATGTATTTCCCTCTTAATGTAATCAAGATAATCCCCCACAGGCATGTCCAGAGGCCCATCCCCCTCCCAGGTGATTCTAGATTCTGTCAAGTTGAGAATTAACACTAACCATCACAACTGGCTAATTCTTTGACTTATTTCTTCATGCTTTCTTTTTCATCTGTCAGTAGAAAGAGGGTTTTCCTGTAAAGTTCAGGTTAACATCAAACTCCCTTTTCTTCCTAAGTGATGGGATTACAAACAGACCGTGGTGTGGACATGCTACCTTGCAATTACCTGAATAAAACGACCCACTCTTTACTTAGGTTTTAAGAGTGGGCACAAACTCAGAGGATACCCCTTCCCCCAGATGTCTCTTGAAACTGTGCTACAACTGTGTTCCAGATCTGTGCACCAGAACTGTGTCCTCCGACTGTGCTCTAGAGCTGAGTCCCTGAGTCAGGCCTCACCCATAATTTTAGTCAAAATTGTATCTTCCTCAATTGATGCGGTGCAAGCCTGAATCTACACTGACCAGACAATCTTGCCTGTTCATGCCTAATTCTAGAATTTCTCATATAGACCATGTCAAGCATCCTTTCTCAGTCATGTTTTCAATGAAAATGGGCATGCTATTTTTCAGTGCTTTGATGTGTTGATTCTAACGCATATATACATTCATTCCCTATCTTGGGGAGAAATAACAAACTGAGGTTCCCAGGAAACATGATCAGGTGTCCAGGTCACAAAAGCACATGGTTCAATGAGTTTGCCAAGGTTAACTAAAAGTAATTAATCCATATTATGTTCACTTTATAAAACTCATTCCTCTAATGGACTTTATAATGCCTGACCTGTACTATTCATGTTTAATTTGTGAAAATTTTTGTACATGTGTTTTCATTTTTCATGGTGAATCCATAATATTTTTCTTTTTGATTTGTCTTTTGTTCATATTTTATGCCTGTGTCTTCAGGGGCTATTTTTCCTGAAGATGAAGTATTGAAACCAGAGCCCCATGCCCACTAACCACCTGTTCAAGTACTGAGCTATAATTCCAGTGTGAAGATTTTGATAATTTTAACTTTAAATTTTTTTAAGTTTTGGTTCATGGGGCATTATTTTGAATTGTTGATTCATTAAAACTTCATAATTTTTGTAGTAAATGACTACTTTTTGGTCTTCCTTTATTTCAAGGATGGTCACAGCTTTCAAATTGTAAATGAAGGAATCTTTTCCAAAGAGGTGCTCCCCAAATACTTCAAACATGGTAATCTATCCAGCTTTATAAGACAACTCAACATGTGTAAGTATGACTTACTTCTGTAAATCTTAATGTTTAATGTGTTATCAAGAAGTTCTCCATTTATTTTAAAGGAATACAATACAAGTCGAGTGAAAGCTCTTACTACAGTAAACTACTTGAACTCTCCTTAGCTTTGTTCATTGATTGAAATTCCAAACATAAACATGTCTTTTCTGGCAAGATCTGCTTTAAATTTTTGAGTTACAAAATCATAGAGCTAGGTGGGACCAAAAAATTTATCTACTGTTGCATTAAAGGTAAAGAATGGGGAAAAGAGACATTAAGTATATTTGATCCAGATCATAAAGATAGGCAATGATTACTTTAAATAAATATGGATTAGTTTTTCTTTATCTAATCCTTGGAATTCTGAAAGTCTAACATAGCAGAAATGTGAATTGCACTAGTATCATAGGCCTGATTTTCAACATAATTTTTGTTACTTATATAGAAAAAAATTAGAAATACATAAAAGTAAAAACAAATATGTATATATATGAAAAATTTTGGAAGAAATGTTAGTAAAATTTGTATGTTTAATATTTTAGCCTAGTGTTTTGCATAAATCCTTCTCTACATTTAAAATAATTTTATCATTTTTGTAATGCCATGAGACCATTATTGTTTGCTTTCATTTTAGACACTTTAAAAAAGTTGTTTCCGTTTTTTCTCCCCAAATTTTCATAATTAATATCTATTATTTTTATAGTTAAAAATGAAGTACTCTTTTTATAAAATACATTTGAAATATTACCAGATTACCCAAAAGAAAGAGATTTCTCATTCTTCTAATGGTAAAATTTCTCTAAGAAATTGACTATTCTTGATGTTTACAATTGTTATTCCAAATCACTTCTAAATTCATTACAATTAGGGCAAAATGTTCCTTGGCAATCTTGAATACACTCTGTAGTTAACTAATGACTTCCTCATTACTAAAGTCATTGGCCAATTTATGTCTACTTTAAAGGCCTCCATATGTAGTAGTACAGAATATACTGTTTTGACTTATACAGGTTTCAAAGCACAGAATCTATATTTATTAATAATATACATAAGATTTCACTTTAAATATTTAAGGTATACCAGCCATAACTATAGGCATAGAAGAAAGCTAAATTAAAAAATTTCTTCATGAACTGTCAAATTAACACATATTAATACAAATTAATACCTTGCACCATTATTTCTCTTTTCATCTTTCAGCATTATGTCATTACTATTGATCTAATCTCATTTTAACTGCAGAAATGCTTTGTTTTCCTAATTACCAAGAATAGAAAACTATTCATCCACTCACTCATGGCTTTTTTAGGTATTTACTTTTATTTTATATATGTGTTTTGCCTGCATATATGTAGGTGCATCATACATGTGCAATGACCATGGAGGCCAGAGGCAGCATCAGATCCCTGAAATTGGAGTCACAAACAGTTAATAGTCACTGGGAATCAAAACCAGGACCCCTACAAGAGCAGCCAGTACTCTTAACCATGGAACCATCTCTCCAGCCCCCTCTCATTGCTTTTCAGTATTTTTTAAGCTCTTCAGATTTTTAGGTTTAATTAAATATTCTGAAATTTACTTAGCATATGTGCAACTAACAGGAATTTCACATAGAAAAAGTGCATTGAATTCTTACCCTTCTACTATTTTGCATTTCATATACGTATATACTTAATTTCGGTCATTTTCACCCCATTCAACTCTCTCAGTTACCCATCTCTTCTGTTAAAACATTTCTTCTTCCCAATAACCTCCCTTTCTCCTTTGTTGGGTTTTTATGTGTGTGATCTACTGAATTTTATTAGAATTTCTTGCCAAAGCATGGGTGGGAGGTTATTTACAGTGAAGACACTGTTTCTTAACAATCTTCTTCCACCTCTGGCTCTTAACTTCTTTCTGACCCCTCTTCACCAATGTTCACTGTACCATGGATGGGTTGATTATATATGTATTCTTTCAGCCCCCACCCCTTTTCAGAGGTGTTTCTTGAGCTTTGGGTGTAGGGAGGTTAATATAGATGCTCTATTTATAGCTGAGAATTCATGGTCACTTATTCTCAACACTATGGTGAGTTAAGGGTCTGCACAAATCAATGCATACGGCAAAAAATGGAGCTTATCTTACCCAAACTGTGAGCAACACATAAACCTAAATATTTAAATGGAAGTTGGACAACATGATCACTTGGCAAAAGTACAACAGTAGACTCCCTTTAGAGTCTATGTCCTCCACAGACATGGACTGTTGACCTGGTTTAGATTATCAGGCACAAATTCCCTCCTATAGGAGAGACCTCAAATCCAATCAGAAAGCAATTGTTTATTCCCATAACTGTCATGCCACTATTGCATAAATGGACACTTTGTTTGACAGGTCGGTATTTTAACATGCAGGTCCAGGGCTAGGTAAGACTACTGATTTTTTTCTCTTTCCTTTACTTTTCTATTTTATGGAATGAATTCAGTAATATTGATTTTAGTTCTTTGAGATTCTAGTAGATTTCTGCAGTGAAGATCTCCAGTCCTTGGTTTTATTTAGTTGGGATTGTATATTTGAGCATGTGGAGGGTTGTGCACCTGAGTACAGTGCCTTTGGGGGCCAGAAGTATGCACTGGATGCCCCTGGATCTAGCGTTACAAGTAGTTGCGAGCTCCCCGATTTGACTGCTGGGAACCAAACTCAGGTCCTCTGCAACAGTAGTACATGCTCTTAACCATGGTGCTATCTCTGCACCCCTGATTTGCTTTTTATATATTTTAACTACAGTATGTCTTAGATAATTTCTTTCTGGTCCTGCACATTTGATGTTCTGTAGGCCTCTTGTACCTGAATGGGCATCTCTTTCTGTAGTTTTGGAAAATATTTGTTCCATGATTTTATTAAAATTATTTTCTATTTCTTTGGAATGATATTATTATATTTCTCTGTTTATAATTCAAAGGCTAGGCCTTTTATTGGTATTTCTCCCATGTTCCATTAATGTATTTTTTATTTCTAATTGATATTTACTGAATGATACAACTCTTCTGTTTTGTCTTGTAACACCAATACTGTTTCCACATGATACAGTTACTCAGAGAGTTTCCACTGAAGTTTTTATTTGGCTTACTGAGTTTTTTTCCATTTTCAGTATCATTTCAGTTTTGCTTTCTTCAGTAATTCTATCCATGTATTGAGTTCTATTTTCATATCTTGGATTGAATTATTTAGTTGCTTAAGGTCTTTGTCTTTGCTTTCTTGAAGTATATTCATGTCTTCTTTGAGATATTTAGTCTAGTTATGATCATTCTTTTGTATTCTTTGTCTGAACATTCTTACATGTTGTTTTTATCAGAGGCCACTGTTATGGGATTAGTAATTTCTGAAAGAGTCATGCCTGTTTTTTTTTTTCCTGTTGTTTTAGTTTCTCTGTTGGAATGTGTACATCTGGAGTTAGGTTGATTCATATCTTCTTCCTCTCCCTCTCTCTCTCTCTCTCTCTCTCTCTCTCTCTCTCTCTCTCTCTCTCTTTCTCCTCTTTCTCCCTGAGTCATCTTCTTTCAACTGAGGCATTTTCAGTGTTCAGGAGGGAACTGAGTCATGGTAGGTTAGAGGTGTCATTTTTTTGCTGTGCAGCTGACTTCTGAGGTCCATAGGCTCTATCCCAGATCTCCTTCTGAGAGTTAACTAGTAAGCTATACATGTTACTATCTGTTTTACCTTTTCAGAACACAAATCTAATTATGTCACTTTTTTCAAAATGAAAATCTTAGTTGGTCCCTACAACAGTGCAAGGAATAAAATACAACTGTCAATCACATCCTTTTATTCAACATGATCCTCTCTTTTGTATGCCTTCTTGTCCCACTATAGTGTATGCATCCATACATGAGGGGAGGGGGTGGTTGCGCATGTAAACTTGAGAGACAGGAGGACCTCTCTCTCTCTAAGGTTACTGTGCAGGTGATAAGCACTATTAAATCACTGTTAAAATTATGATTAGCATTTGTAATAATTTCTTTATATTTATACTGTAAGCACCCTTTCTGCTATACATTTTCCTGTAAATCAGCAAATATGCTATGGAATGGGCAGTTTTCTTTTGTAATTAGCAGCTGTTGGACTCTTGCTTACTTCTGTGCCTTCCATTAGTGGAAGAATTATCAGCCTAACAGACAGATGATTACCATTATGGCACAACTAGCCATGCAAAGTACATCATAGACATCTTGAGAAAACTCCAGAGTGATCACAGCTGATTTTCTCAGTTTCCAAAGGCATTATTTTCTCATTTTTCTCTCAGCCTGGGTTATCTGATTGTACTGGATTTTGTGTATGTGTGTGTGTGTGTGTGTGTGTGTGTGAACAGAAGTCTTGGGAACTATGACTGGTGATAAGAGGCAAAGCTATTATCCATAAAATAAATATCTGCGATTGGTCTAAAACAAATGACTATAATTAGTCCAAATAGCCCCTTCAGGCTCTATAAACTGTCTTATGCTGTATAAGCAGACTTAATAAGTTATCTTGGGGCTTCTGATCCCTATGCTGCTTCCCCTGCTGTTGCAACATAAGGCCCAATAAAAAGGTTTTTCTCCAGTGATCTTTTCTTGCCTACTTTTAGTAATGTAGACTCAGCTGGTAACAAGAAGCAGCAATAGAGACAGAAGTATAGCAGTCGCAGTGACTGCTATGAGCAGGTTAAGTTGCAGAAAGACAAAGCAGAGGATAAAGATGAACAGCTGGAGTATAGCTAAGAGAAGAAAAAGGGTCGCAAACGTAGAGACTCAGGAAAAGAGGGCGTAGTGCTCGAGACTGGATAGTTCAAGGATATAATCTTCTTAAGAAAAAGAAACTTCCGGTCTTGATCACCAGAAGAGTGCCAACAAGCTATCAAGACTTTAGAGTCAAGGTTCTCAGACCCTCGGCCAAGACCTTTAAGGGTTAAAGAATTCTAACTTCCTATGCCTATACCAAAGCTTTAACGATGATAAATACTCCCAAAGGCTGAGTAATCACAATCCTTAGACATTCCTAGGATCTCCAGTGCCAGCCATTTTGAGAGCTGAAGAATTTTGACTTCCAAGACCCATCCAAGAACTGTAACAATTGTAGAGCCAATGACCCTAGTACCAAACGCCAGCATGAGGACTGTGACACTGGCAGCTGCGACTTGCCGATGCTGCCACCTGCCTCCTTTTGCCACTTGCTGCTGGAAAGGCTTCCCTCTGTCAGTCTACAATTTGCAACTAGGTAAAGCAAAAGGACAATCTGCCAGCTGATTGAAAATCTATGAATATTTTCACTACAGAGTGCCGCTACTCCCTATATACCTTACACCATTGTCTCATTCAGCTGTAGTGAATGAAGTGCTCAGTAATTCCAATCCATCTTAAACTAATACTTTGAAAATACATTAATAGATTTGTAATATTTGGATGCCAATTCAATGTAAAGACTTTTAAAGGACTACTCACAGTTTTAAAAACAATATTATTACCAACCAATCATGAATATTTTAAACTGGCAGCACTCGCTGGACCACACTTTGTTGTAGCATTGTTATATACTTTCCTATGTCAGAGTCTTTCTTAACCCTGTTTTGTTTACATCAAATACTTTTTCTCCCCAAATCCATTCTTAGTGTGTGTTCATCCATTCGTTTCATTTCAAGTCCAAGGTCAAATTTTATCCTTCTCAAGAAATTTCATACATTCATGTGACAGAATCAATCTCTTCTTCCCACATATGCCCACAGTACTTCATTGATAAGAGTAATCACTGTGGGACTGGAGAGAAGAGTCAGCAGTTAAGAACACTAGTTGCTCTTGCAAAGGACTAAGGTTTGATTCCCAGTATCTACATGGTGGCTACCAACCATCTGAAAATGCAGTTTTAGGGGATCTGACACTGTGTTCTGATCTCTGCTGGCTCTGCACACACAGGGAATACTTACATACATGTAGGCAAAAGGTTCAAGCACATAAAACACAAATGAAGAAATAAAAAATTAAAAAGATCAATGATATTGCTTATCACAGTCTGATTTTTTTCATGCGAGATACAATTCACACATTATACAATCTACCCATTTTCTTGAGTTTTGTTGTATTCACAGAATTGTGTAACTATAGTTAGTCTAATTTTAGAGTAGTACTGTCACCCTAAAGAGAAACCTCATAACATATGAGTAATTATCACTCATCTCCACTCTCCCTATGAACAAATGACTTTCACTAAGGTCATGAATTCCTTTAGATTCTGTTTATCATGGAATGATCATGGATAGCTTTGTCAGTAGTAATAAATTTGGTTTATAAGTTCTTAATATTCACTTTGAAATATATTGTTCCATACCCTCTTGTTTTTTAGAGTTTCTGATAAGAAATCTGCTCTTAATTTGATGAATTTACTTTTATATGTGACTGCTTTTGCAATTTTCAGTATTCTTTCTTTGTTCTGTATGTATACCTGGTGTTTTAACTATAACAATACATAGGAATGCTCTTTCCTGGTCTTGTCAACTTGATATCTTCAGTGTTTGCTGTATCTGGATGAACTTCTCTTTCACTATGCTTGGTAAAATTTCTGCTATGAATATAAATATGATAGAGAAATAATTCTTCAGAGAGTAATTCTTGAAATATTATTTCCTTTAAAATATTTTAGGCAATTTTCTGCAATTAAGCATATATTTGAGGATAACTATGTTTATACCCACTACCTGAAAAGACACTTAAGTCCATGCTCTCATCTTCAGATATGTACTATTAACCTCTTAACTCCATTCTCTTAAGGCTTTTTTTTTCATTCTTTCAGGAGTCCCTTTATATTTTCCTAGCCTCTAAACATATTTACAGACACACAAACATAATATATACATATATACATAATGTAATCTAATATATGATACATATTAGAAATTAGAATGTGTAATCCACATATGACAGGGAACATGCAGTGTTTGTCTTTTCTAAGCTAGAGTTATCTTACTTTAATATATCTTCCAGTTCTATCAATTTACCTGAAATTTTCATAATTTCATTTTTAAGAGATGAACGATACTCTATTGTACAGATGTACCACATTTTCACTGTCCACTCATCAGTTGATGGACATATAGGCTGGTTCCATTTCTTTGCTATTGTGAGCAAGTATCTCTCTGGTAGGATCTGGCAACTTTGGATATTTGCCCAGGAATAGTAGTGGTGCCATATGATAATTGTATCTTTAGTTTTTCTGAGAAACTTCCACACTTAACTTCCACAGTGATTATACCAGTTTGCACTCCTAGTAACCTTGAGTAAGGTTTCTTGTTTACCCACATCCTCCCCAACAATTGTTGTCATTTGTTTTCTTGATGATAGCCACTGAGACTGGAATTTCATAGTAGCTTTAATTTCCATTGCCCTAATTTAATGAACACTTAAAATTACACTTTTTCATCATTTGAATTTCTTCTTTTGAGAACTCAATTCGGTTCCTTAGCTTATTTTAAAATTTTATTATTTTTATTTTATGTGTATGAGTGTATTGCCTGCAAGTATGTAAGTATATCCATGTCATACAATACTCATGGAGGCCAGAAGAAGGCATCAGAGTCCCTGGAACTACAGTTTCCAACAATTATTAGCTGCCATGTGGGTGCCTGGGACTGAACCCCTGTTCTCTGCAAGAGCAGCCAGTGCTCTTAACTGTTGAAATGTTTCTCCCATCCCATTTAGCTCATTTTTTAATGAGTTGTTTTCTTGTTTAGTTTTTTGAATGTCTTGTACATTCTAGATATTAATATTCAGTTAGGTGTATAGCTACAGAAAGTTTATCTCATTCTGAAAGCTATGTGTTCACTTGATGAACTATTTCCTTGTTAATTTCATGAGGTCGCATTTGTTGCTTATGACTTTTCCTTTCTGAGCCACTAGAATAAGAATACTCTTCAGAAAGTCTTTACCTGTGTCTATATATTATGATATCATGATGTTTTCCCTCTAGCACTTTTAGATTTTCAGGTAATCCATTGTGGTCATTGTTCTATTGGGGGTTTATTTTTGTGCAGAGTGAGAGATAAGCTCTAATTTCTTTCATCTTCATTTAGATATCCAGTTTTCCCAGCAGCATTTCTTAAAGAGGCTATCTTTTCTCCAATGAATATTTTTTTTAGCATTGTTATCTAAAATCATGTGGCTGTATCTCTGTGTTTATATATGAATCTTATATTGCATTCCATTGATTAACTTGATATTACTGTGCCAGTGCTTGCTCCTTATTATTATTTGAAATCAGATGTGGTGGTACCTCCAGCATTACTGTCTTTGCTCAGTGTTGTATTGTGTATCTTCTAGGTCTTCTAGAAAGTCTTCTAGTTAGTTTTCTGTTACTGTGATAGAAACACTGACCCAAGGAACTTATAAAAAGAAGAGTTTATCTAGCTTACGACTCCAAAGGGGCAAGACCATCATGGTGGGGAGGAATGGTAACAGAGGTGGCTGAAGGTAGATGCAGTAGCTAAACACTCACATCTTCAAGCAGACAAAGGAAACAGAGAGTGACTGGAGATCTAGCAAGGCTTAAGAACTCTCTAAGCCCGCCCCCAGTGACATGCTTCCTCCAGGATGGCCACACTTTGTAAGACTTCCCAAAACAACACTACCAACTGGAGACAAAATGTGCAAATACTTGGAGGCTCTAGGGACATGTTCATTCAAACCGTCACAGTGATTCATTTTGTGCACTAAAATGAATATTAATATATTTTTTCTATTTTGTGAAAAATAATATTAAAATTTTACAGATATTACATTTGATTCCGTTAATTGCATTTGGTAGGATGGCCGTTTTGACAGTATTGATCCTTCTAATCTGTGAGCATGAGAGGTATTTCCATCTTATAGTAATTCTATTTCTCTCTGAGTATTTCCAAGTTATCATTATACCAATCTTTCACTTCCTTGGTTAGGTGCGTTTCAGGATTTCTTTTTTGAGAGGGAGGCTGCAGCAACTGTTAATGGGATTGTTTCCCTAATTTCTGGAAATTTTGGTTCTCACATATAGAATCATATCTACAAACAGAGATATTTTGACTTCTTTCCTTTTATGTCTTTTTTATTTGCTTCTTTTGTCATGTTGCTGTAGATAAGACTTCCAAAACTACATTAAATAAGAATAGAGAAAGTGTCCTGAATTCTCCAGTTAGGCCCCACTCTTTCTCACTCCATGAATTATGTCCTCTGGGAAGGACCACTCAGACTTCAGATGTTCCAAATCATCCATTTATTTACCTGGACCAGTGACTGCACTCTCTGGGCAGAGAATTAGAGGGTACAACCCCAGAAGATGAAAGTGTGGGAAATAAAAAGTCACTACCTCATTAACATACTAATCATTCTGCCCATCCATTTAGCATAAGTTAAGGTAAACCTGCCTCTCTAGAGTTGGTCTTAGGAAGAAATGATTGACTAGTGAAGCTGGGAAGGTGGGTTTTCTCAACAGATGCACTGGACACAGTTTAGTCTATCTCAGTTAATTTTCTTGGGTTATTTGCCACTTTAACACATAAGCTGCCTGACTCTCAGCCACCTCTCCTTACTGATCTGCTAAACCTCCAGCTAGACCTTGCTACTTTCATCCCAGTAGGCTACAAGGCAACCTACTTGGGTCTCAGCCCTCCCCCCTGCATGTCCCTGACATTGCCAGGAGAGGTAGGCACTGTTCCTTCCCATCTCATCCACTAACCGATTCTCAACCCAATCACCCCTTTCTCATATCCAAACCTATGACTAGGCATCTCAACTCACAGCCCAGCTCCCAATGACCTCCCACCAACACCTTTAAGTAGGCCCTGTTCCTTCAAGTAGGCTGTACCCGCATAGATCACCTGATTCCCAACATAATTTTCCCTGGATCTTATGCCACTGGCACTCTGGCTAGGCCCCTATTCTTCCTACCCTATAGGCTCTATGACTCCCTGCCCTGCTTCCCAGAATCTCAGATCACCTGTATCTCCAGCTCGGTCCCATTCTTTCCCACCCCATAGGCCGCTTGAGTAAGAGATCCTTTCTACAGAGCTCTCTTCCCCTTTGGGAATCATTCAAAATACACAGATCAGTGCTCCACCTCAGAACTGAGCCACCTAAGAGGTCCTGGTAGGAGACCCATTTCTACCAGTCACATCCTTTCAGAACTTCCCCAAACCACTTAGCCCAACACCCATTCATGACTCTGAACTGGATGTTTAAAATCTCATATCAAAAGACACAGCTACAGGGTATGGTGGCATAGATCTTCAATTCCAGCACTCAGGAGACAGAGGCAGGTGAATCTCTGTGCACTGAAGTCCAACATGGTCTGCATTAGTATAATGATAACTTGGAAATACTCAGAGAGAAATAGAATTACTGTAAGTTCAAAAGGAAAGACAAAAGACTCTGTGTAGACAAAATGTGTTTGTGTTTCCTAGGTTCATTTGCTTGGAATACCTTTTACAGTCATTTCGCCCTCAGGTAGTATTTGTTGTCTGTGACATTCCCTGGAGGCATGAAATAGATGGGTCCTTCGTTTTAATTCAGTCTGCTAGTCTGTGTGTTCTTTAAAGTTAATTTTTAAATCTTTATGTGTATGAGTATTTTGCCCACACATATGCAAGTGCATTATGTGCACGCAATGCCTGCAGGGAGTGTTAGATTCCCTGATCTGTAGTTACAGACAGTTATTAGTTGTCATGTGGATGCTGGGAAATGAACCCACGTGCTATGCAAGAGCAGACAGTACTCTTGACCCCTGAAGCCGTCTTTCCATCCCCCTAGTTTTTGTCCTTTGATTGAAATACTGAGACCATTAATATTAAGAGTTATAATTGAAAGATGAGTTAACTATTCTCATTTTGTTTGTGTAGTGTTGAGTTTCCCCTTTCCACTGTTGCTTAACTATTAATGAAACATGGTTTATTCTTTCTTGTGTCCTCATGGACGTATTTGTCTTTCTCTTGATTCTGAAGGATTCCTTCAAGTATCTTCTGTAGAGCTGGCTTAGTAATCATAAATTCATTTAGCCCATTTTTATTATGTGAAGTTTTTATCCCCCTTTGGTAATGAGAAATAACTTTATCGGGTATGGCAGATGGCGAATTGTTGACTTTCATAATTAAAATACGTCATTCCAACCTCTCCTGGTTTTTAAAATTCCTATTGAGAAATCTGATATTATTTTGATAGTCCTGCTTTTATGTATGATTTGATGGTTTTCTCTCGCTGTTTTCAATATACTTTGTTCTGTATATTAAGTAGTTTATTTTTGACATGGGAAAGTTCTTTTGGGTCTTGTTTATTTGGTATTCTAAATACCTGCCATATTTGGGCTTGTATGTTTTTCCCAATATTTGGGAAGATTTCTTCTGTAATGATTTGAAAAATGTTTTTCATGCCTTTAAAATTAAAATATTGCTTCTATGCAGATGATCTTTCTTAAAATTTACAAACAAATAACTCATGTTTATTTAAGCAAAAGTGCATTCAGTTATATTACTAGATATTTTTTTCAACATAACAATTTTTTGGTGCAAATTGGCCAATGAAACGCCTTATTTTTCTAACAAGGACCCGTAACAGAGTGACCTGATTTTTCCCTGATTCCCACCAGACCCTATGAGAACTTAAGACCCCCGGTTGGTATCTAATCTTATGCAAACATCTTGTGTAAAAGAAGGGTACCTAATCTTATGTAGAGCATCTTAAGCAAATAACCATTACTTATGACCACATCTGTGTCTGTGAAGTGATAACCAAACCGTACAGACTCCATCTTACAACAGTGACATCCTGTTTTTTGAAGAAAGGGAACTCTGAGTTTGACATTTTTCATGGTCTTCAAATTTGGATATAATATCAGGATGTGTCTCAATCGGGAACAAAGACAATGACTAAAACATAAACATCTGCTTCTATGGACTCGGATGGGAATTTGAGGTTGGTTACTTTTAAAGTTAACCTTTACGAAACGCCTTGTACTTGCCTATAAAAGTTGGATGCTACAAAGAGTCGGGGCTGCTTCTCAGAACTCCCCCACCTAGAGTTCGGAAGTCAGCCCGGCCATAATAAAATCTACCTTGCCTTTCTTTTGCGTGATGACTCCTGTTTGGCACCCTATAACAGGACCAAAGTCTTTGATCTGCTTTCTCTCTGTGAATAATAGTGTTATCTCTCACAACGGCAGGAATTAAGTCCAAAACCTTCTCAGACACCCAAATCTGCATATGCTGAAGTTCTTTGTATAAAACTTACTAATATTTGAATATAATTTGTGCATATATTTTACACTTGCATTTATATTGTTTTTAATATGTAATGCAGTGTACATAATGTTTTAACACATTATTTAGACAATAAAGAAAAGTCAAAATATGATAGGTGGACATGAACAATAATACAAATGCCTTTTTCCCATATATTGCTTTTTAATTAAATTTTTGTTGATTCTTTGTGACTTTCATACAATACAGTTTGAAGATACTTAGATCCCCTCCTCTACCCCCAAATTGCATCTCCCTCAACTTCCCCCACTCAATTTAATGCACTCTTACATATATAAAACACAGCCTATAGAATCTGGCTTGTGTCCTCAAATGTCCTTAAGTATGGGTCCATTCCCTGAGCACATCAAGAGTCTCACATGCGTAAAACACTGTCTTTCCCCCACTAAGCAACAATCAGTTATCAAAAGTTCCTTAGGTTGGGTGAGGAATTCTTTCCCACTTCCCCATATCTATGCTGGGTGAGAAACTTCCTTATGCAACAGATGATAATTAACACAGAAACCTACAACTGGTCCATGTGCAGAGAAAAGGCCACTGAGTGCTTATCCCAGAATGCTTAACCCTAAATAAGGCACGTTTTTCAAACCTATGCCTTCAAAGCTCAGGGATCATCACAGAAGAGGAGACAAAAATATTGTAGGAGTTATGATTCTTTCTTAAAATTTATTTTTATTTATGTGTGTCTCCATGTTAATATGTGTACATACAGTGGGGTGCCCATAGAGGAGAAGGTGGAGTTACAGGCCATGTGAATCCCTTGATACAATTCTAGGAACAGAACTCTGGTCCTCTGAAAGAATAGCAAGCACTCTTAACCACTGATCTGTGTCTCTACTCCCAATGCCTGTGATTCTTAAATTTGACTTTTTTGTAATGTCTCAAATATCTAGAAACTCCTGGTACAACCTTATTCATTTATCTTTGTTCCTGTCGCAGTGCTCTAATTCCTCCATCTTGTTGTTGAATTCAGATATTCTGTCCTCAACCATTCTATCTATCAGGCTTTCCATGGAGTTTTTTAACTTACAGTATTTTTTATGTCCAGTATTTCAGTTTAATTTCTTCAGTATTGTTCTCTCTTCATTGAATTCCTCTTCCATAGGTTACATCAATTTCCTTGTTTCATTCACATATTTATAATCACTTGCAGTTTCTTCAGTTTATTTTTTATTTTGTTGAAAATGTTTATGAGGATTCTTTTGAGTTCTTGGTTTGAGATTTCATCTAATACACTCTCACTGGAGATAATTACTGTGGGATTAATAATTATTGGAGGAAGCATGTTCCTTTTGTTTTTCCATATTCCTTGTATTTTTGTGTTGGATTTTGCACATCTGAAGTTAGATCTTCAGTTGGATTTCTTTTTTAGACATTTTATTTATTTTGAGAAACATTAATTTTTTTCAGGAGTGTTTTCTCGGTTCAAAAAGGCCTATATTGTTGGAGATTCGAAGTGCTGTTTTCCTCGAGTGGACTGGATACTGTGCTTCTGTGTTTTTAGAATGTTGTTTAAAAAAATTACTAAGGGTAAGCCCATAATGAAATTACAGCTATAGTACTAGAAAAAAATTAATTCCCCATAAGAAGTAAAGGTTACCTGATAGGAGTATATATACCAGTCAACATATTCTTACTTTGATTATAAGCATAAAGCAAAAAATGGAAGAAGAACTACAACAAAACAGTATACAATAAAACAAGATGTGAACAGAAATCTCCGGGGAAGGCTCGTGATTATGACAGCCTTAACAGAGAAAAGATAAAGGATCAAAATGTATAAATAAAAGGGAAATTAGTGGCAAAGGAAGAAAAGGAAGAAATAAGGCTATCTTGACTAAAGAATGACTGGAAATGGAGAGGTAAAGAAACACAGTCAAGTGATGTCTGTCATTTCATCTTCTAAGAAGACAGAGTTGTGGAGATCCAGCAAATTTATCCAGCCCATGTTTTGGGAGAATGCAAAATGGAAAAAGATAGTATGAAAAAGAGAAAAGTAGAAAATAAGAGGGCAAAGGGAATGCAATGGGTGTGTAATGCTTGAAAGCAGACTTGACGTTTTTGCCCATTTATTGGATTCTGTTTTGAGTGCTAGAGTTCTGTTCTTAGAGCATTTAATACCGTGTCACTTACTCTGAGCTTTCTAAGAGTGCAGTTCATAGAACAATATCAAGTCAGAATCCTTTTGAGATGACTGCCAGTTTCTTTCATTTCAATAGCTGCTAATGCAGCTCTGCTTTCATTTGTCTTCTCTAGGATGCACTGTCTTGCTCTGTGTCGCTCTGGACACTCAGCTGGTTCTTTGGGCCAATCTACATGCAGCTAAATATCTTTTTAATATTCTAAGAAACCCCATAATATTTTCCACAGTGGATGAGTATTTTGTATTCTTGCCAGCAATGTATAACTGTTCTAATTTTTTCACATTCTTTACAATGTTTTTTTTTTTCGTTTTGGCTTTGTTAGAATAACCATTCTAACAGGAATTAGTTGAAATCTCTCTATGGTTTTGAATTACATTTCTTTAATGCTTAGAAATATTGCATAGTTTTGGCGATTTGTATGTTTCTCTTTGAGCAATGTCTGTGTGGTTCTATTGCCCAATTTAAATCACATTACTTGGGGAGTGTTTATTTATGTTGCATATATATTTTTAATATCTTGTTCAAATGTACAGTTCAAAAATATTTTCTACTATCCTTTAGGTTTTCTCTTCACTAGTTTGGTTGTATTTTATCATAAATATTTTCAAAAATATTTTATTCATTATTTTCATTTTACGTGTATGAGTGCATTGACTGGATGTATGTAAGTGTACCCATATTGTTCAATGCCTAAGAAGGTCAGAAGAAGGCATTGGATCCCCTGGAACTTGAGCTATGGATGGTTGTTAGCTTCTATGTGGATGCTGGGAATCAAACCTTTGTCTTCTGCAAGAGCGGCCAGTGCTCTTAACTGCTGAGTCATCTCTCCAGCCCCTGTGTAGTATGTATATTTAACACAGTTAATTATTGCAGAACAAAAACATGGAATATTCTTAAATACATTCCTAGGTAATTTGAGTTTCCTAAGTGTAATTGATTTATATATTATTTTTCATAGAGTTCAAATTATTGTGCAGGAATACTACAATATTTGTGCATTGATTTTTGTATCCTTCTCTTGATGAATTCACTTATTTTAATACTATTTTAATACATTCTTTAGGTTTTCTCCATATAACATCATGTTCTCTGCAAGATTAATTTGACTTCCTTTTCTTCAATTATATTTCTTTTTCTTGCCATATTGTTCTTACTGGTATTTCTAGTACTTTGTTGAATATAAGTAGTGAAGTCGGGCATCTTTGACTTGTTCCTGGTTTTACTGGAAAATATTTAAATTCTGCCCCATTCATTATGATATTGCTAGTGGGTTTATCTAATATAATCTTTATTGTGTTGAGGTATATGCTTTCTACACTCATATTGCTGAGAGATTATTATTAGTTTTAGTGAATACCAACAAGGCTCTTGGACTATGTCTTATAATTAAACAGATATATGATCTAAGAATGTCTCTTGATGTATTTGTCAGAGAAATATCCTCAGATAGCATATATGTATAAGCATAAGAAGTGAATGAATGGTTACTCAAAAGTCCCCTATCTTTTATGTTGGGATTTTGTCTGGTTTGAGCTATCGTGGTGCTTGTCCATTCTGTAACCATTGCTGTGAGTTCATATGACTAACTAATGGGCTGTCAGGAAAACTGTTTCCTTGTGGTCATCTCCCTTCTCTGGCTCTTAATATCTTTCTGCCCCATCTTCAGCAATGATCTCTGAGTCTCTGGAGACAGAAGTTTAATATATGTGTCCAATTCAGGGATAATTAATCTACAGTCTCATTTTCTACATGTTAACCAGTTGTCTCTGTTAATCACCATGTGCCAAATAAAAAGGCTTCTCTGTTGGGAGTTGAGAGATGCATTAATCTATGAGTATGGACTTACTTTATATCACATATTTCTTATTGACTATAAAAATATAAACTTTGTGACTTACGTCCTCATGTGCTCATTTAATAAAAAAATCTGTTCACAAACTAGAATAAGATAGTATCTCTCTAGATGTGTTTGGAAACTGCTATCTTCTTGTGGAGAGACTGAAAATAAAAGTTAGCCTCTGTAACACATGAAAAAGTGTTTCAGAAATAGTATTTTCAAATGTGCATATGTACATATATCTGTATGGTTTTATGTATGTATCCATATATGTGCAATACACACACACATACACACTAGCTACCACTAGTTTTTTTTTCTCTTTCCTTAGTTTCTGCCAATTAGGAATCTCTGTGTTTTAATCACATAACATCCTCCACTTTGATCCATTTTGTTGTAAATGACAAGATTTCATTCTTCTTTATAAATGAATAACATTCTGTTGTGTATATGTGCCATTTTATGTTCATCCATTCACAGCAACATAGATTTATTCTATATGTTAGCTATTGTAACTAGCATTAAAATAAATATGGAGAACATACATCGCTTGTTTGGCTGAGTCTGTTTTACTTCACTTAGTATAACAGTTTCTAGTTCCATCCATTTATCTGCTAATTTCATGATTTTTATCTTTCCTTACCTTTGAGTAGAATGCCATTTTGTAAATGTAGCACATTTTTTCACACTTATTTATGGATTTTAACACCAAATCCTTATATGTGAGTATATAGCCTGATGTAACTGCAGGAGCAAGAAAAATAGAAAGAAGCCATGGAAGTAAAGGGAAAGAAGGAGCCCTAGACAGAGGTGTTGGGTGTTCTCAAGGGTGAAATGGTAAAATGGGGATATCTAACTGGGAGGGAAGACAGCGTGTTATACAAGGAACCATGGGGGCAAAGGAGAAGAAGGATCTTGGGGGGTGGTCATAGGAGATAGGTATTATCAAGGTAGAATTGGGAAAAATGGGGTATTTTAACTGGAGAGGGAGGAGGGAGGGTTAGATAGGGAGACAGAGAAGAGAGACATGCAATGTTTAGGTGGTGTGAAAAAAGAGACAGAAATGTATTAGATCAAAATCCTACGAAAAATACACATATAATATCTGTACATAAGTACAAGTGTATAGCTAAATGCCATATAACAAGAAACACAATACCAGACAGGAGAAATATGTCTTTGAGTTGTTGGTCAGGGTAGTACAAGAGACTCCAAAAATAACACAGACTATTGCCACAGCCCATTATAATCTCCCAGAACTTGAAGGCAAGACCCTATTGCTGAAGAAAAGACATACTTCAGATACAGGACTTGGAACAATGAAGCTAGAATGATCCTGGAATCCTCCTCCATAAAGACTAGCTCTCATAATTTTGGAGGATGCTATGGAAGCTGGTAAGGGAGAAAAGCAATGGTCCAACCCCAGCTTTAAAGCCTAATAACCACAACAATGTTCAGCAAAGCAAACAATATTGGTACAGTAGTGACACTTTTATCTCAGGCATAATCAACAGCTACCTAATTGAAGTTAAAGCCCACTCAATGGAAGGGAACCCATGTGTAGCACTGTCAACACAGTCTATAAATACACATGGGTGGAAAGGTCATAGATCTTAGAGAAAACCCTCAGTCTGTCACATACCTAAACAAAAGTAATTTCTTACTATATGCTAAATATGGATCCTTATATTTACAGACAAATATGGCAGTCACTTCTCCTCAAAGAAGTTTTCTTTGCAATACACGGAGACTATTACAGTGTTTCACCACTGGGAACACACACAGAATAAGTATCTAGGAGATGCCTATCTATAAATTGCATCTACAATGAAACTTCCACATCTAAGGTTCACAGAACATAGTGGAACAAGGAGTAGAGAGATACTAAGGCATCTCTCAACTCTCATCAGTGAAGTTCCCTCATACAACAGAGGGCTGTGAACACAAAAGTTCACAATTGGCCAAAGTGTAACAAATAAGAGACTGCAGAGTTTGGGTCCCTGTACAAGACTCCTGCATTAAACTTCACCCAGGGCTCAGGGACCATTGCAGAAGAGGGAGCAGAAAGATTGTAAGAGCCAGGGGAGGATGTGCATGACCATACCTGGAACTTTGCTCAAATGAAACTGCAGCAGTGTTGAGAGTGCACAAGACCCATGCAAACTCAATCAGACAAAACCAGCATATAACTGGGGAAACAGGCTGCAGGCCTCATACTTAGTGGAAAAACTATTGGCAGCTGCTGGGTGAGGAAGAGTAGATCTTCTTTAAGAGAGTGATTTTAGACAGATTGACCAGGCTCCAGGGGATGAACTCACACTGAGGGACATATGAGTACACAAACTTGACTCGTTAGGTCTTAATATATATAATAAAATGCTTGTAGTCCTGTAGGCAGACTATGGAGGGGATGTTTCAGAAAAGGAAACACAACTAAATGATTAAGATGTATTATATGAAATACACAAAAAAATCAATAAAATATATATTTAAATGTAATAAAAACAAAAGAAAAAATAATAAAAATAAACATGGGCATACAGGTATTGCTTTGACAGGGTAATTTTATTTCCTTTGGCTGTGTCCCTAGAATTAAGAATCCTGAATCAGGGGCTGGAAAGATGGCTCAGCAGTTAAGAGCACTGGCTCCTTTTGCAGAGGACTCAGGTTTGATTCCCAGGACTCACATGGCAGCTAACAACCATTTGTAATTCCAGTCCAGGGGAATCTGACATTTTCTTCTGATCTCCATGGGCTCGGGTGTACTTACAAATATTTGGGCAATACACTCATACGCATAAAGATAAATGAATAAGATTGCTGAATTGTGAAATAGATCTCGTTCTACGTTTCTTTTCTTTCCTTTTTGAGGACTATTCATACCACACTAATAATGTTCAAAGGTTCCTATCTCAACGTCCCCATCAGTGTACTATTTGTCTTTTTGATAATCCTCATTCTTACTGTAATGAGGTGACATGACCATTTTTATTTAAATTCTCTGGGCACCAGGGGGTAGTATGTTATACATGCATTTGTTGACTATCATAGTTGCTTGTCAGCTATAAACAAATTAAATTAAACAACTGAAATAGCAGTACCTGAAACTGGGAAAATGGCTCAGTCAGTGAAATCTTTGGTATGTATGCATGAGGATCTGAATTCAGAGTCCCTGTACCCATATAAAAACTAGATGTGATGATACACATCTGTAACCCCAGTGATAAGGGGTAGAGAGCAGATACAGGCAGATCCCAGAGGCTCACTGGCCAGCTTGTCTAGCCCAAACAGCATGCTATAAGTTCAGTGAGAGATACTGTATCAAAAAAATAAGGTGGAAAAGGAATTGAGAAAGATATCAGGGTAACAACCTGTGTCTTCTCCATGCTCCTGCACAGGAAAGCTTACAGGGAGGGAGGGAGGAAAGGAAGGAGGGAGGGAGGGAGAGGAAGAAGAAGAAGTAGTGGTGTTGAAGGAAGGGGAGAGGGAGGGAGGGGAAGGGAGGGAAAAAGAGAAGAGAAAGAGATAACAGAATCCAAGTTTAAAATGAAGCTATTAGAATACAGCAAATTATCCTATCATAGCAATCAAACATTTTGAATATTGCTTATTTAGTCTCATTGTTCCAACTCTCTTCTTAGAGTCTGTTCTACCCATTCATTTTCAGTTCAGTTTTTGTTGTTGTTGTTGTTCCCTTTACTAGATGGTTTTCGAAAGGTGATTACATTCCAGAGTGAAAAGACTAGCAAAGAAAATAAAGTATGTTTGGAGTTTCAGCATCCACTCTTCAAGAAGGGAAGAACCTATCTTCTGGAACACATCAAGCGAAAGGTAAGAAGGGGACCATTGCTGCATACTTTTCTGTAGGATTTTGGGTGGCAGTTAGTCTTTACTTATTCTAACCCATTTATGATTTCTCTATGTCTTATGAAAAGTTACTGAAATTGCCAGCTGATTAACAGGGTATTTTCTCAGTTCACTATAAATTGGACCTTTAGATATCAGTTTACCTAAAAAATTAATATTCCCTTTTCAGAGTTCTATTTTCTTTTATTCATAGCCTTTATACTGTGCAGATAGTAAACTAACACTTTATGAAATAAGCAGAGGAGATTAGGATAAATTATTAAGTAATTTTATCATTTTTCTTAAAGAAGAAGATAACTGTAGACACTATCTCTACAAACCCAGATATGACAATTCAAAATAGAATATAAACTAATAACGTAGTTTTTCACTTATAAGATGTCTGTGTGTGTTGGCAATTCAAGTGAACCTTGCTTGTGTAGTAGAAGTTCAAGACTAAAAGGAAACACAGAAAAATTTAGAATGTCACTTTGTTGGATAGCTTTAGTGTCAAGTTAACACACCTGGGTTGAGGGAGCCTCAGTTGGGGAATTTCCTTCATTGGACTGGCAGCCTGTGGCCATGTCTGTAGGGTATTTTCTTGTTTGTTGAGTGATGTGGGAGGGCCCAGGCCACTGTGGGTGGTACCACCCCTAGGTAGGTTGTTCTGTATTGTATAAGAAAGCAGGCTGAGCATGGGCCAGGGGAACAAGCCAGTGAGCAGTATCCCTCCATGGCCTGTGCTCCAGCTCCCATCCTGGTTCCTGCCCTGAGTTCTACCTTGGGCTCCCTCAGTAATGAACCATGATTCAGGAAATGTTAACCAAATAAATCCTTTCCTCCCTAACTTGTTATTGGTCAGGGGGTTTTGTCACAGCGAGTGAAAGAAAACAAGAACAGTTACTTAGAATAGTGGTTCTCAGTATATAGTTTTGAATCTCTAGGAATCTTGAGACAATTTTGTGAGTACTATACAGTAGTTATTTTCATAATAAAATGAAGAAATTATTTTCTCATTCTTTATTCTCTGATGATTACAGTTCAATATTTTAAGAATATATGGTTTTTGATTACATCATCATTCTAATTTCGTTATGTAACATGCATAGTATTATAACTTTTAAGGAAATTAGTATTTAAATTTTTCAATTTATTTTTTTCTTTTTATACTTTTTACTGGAAGCTATGTGTTTTTAAAGTATCTACACCCCTCCCTTACCACCTCCCTGCTCAATTTCATGTACTCCATTATAGATGATAGATAGATGATAGATGATAGATAGATAGATAGATAGATAGATGATAGACAGATAGATGACAGAATAAGATTTTATGGCCTCTCAAGTCAGACTTTCATCCCCAAGTGTTCTTCAGTATGGGTCCATCCACTGGAACCTGAACAACATGCCAAGTATCTTCTCCTTAAAAAAGACTGACATTCCCCTTCCCAGAAACCATTAGTTACCAGTACTTCCTCAGGTAAGATTGGGGTTTCTTATACACTTACCCATGTCTATGCTGAGATTTTGTCTGGCTTGAGTTTATAAGGGACTTGTATATACTGTCACCCACAATTGCGGTAAATTCATAGGAGTAGCTACCCAGCTGTCTGGAAAACTCTATTTCCTTGTGGTCATCCTCCACCTCTGGCTCTTACAATCTTTATCACCACCTCTTCTACAATGATCCCTGAGCCTTTAGAGGCAGAGGTTTTACATAGGTGTCTTATTCAGGAACAAGCACTCTGCAGTTCCTATTCTCTGTATTCTGGCAAGTTGTGGGTCTCTGTGTTTATCACTATCTGCAGCAAGAGGAAGCTTCTCTGATGAGAGTTGACGGATACATTAATCTGTTATTAAACAGTAAACCATTATGAGTTGATTGTTTCCATGTTCTTTAAAGTCTTTGAATTCTTTCATCATGTTTATGACTGTTCTTTCAAATTCTGTGTCCTGCGGTTCCTCTCTGTAGTTCTCATTATAGAACAGTTCTGTAGTGGGACTTGATGGGAACATATGTTGATTTTTTGTATTATTTGTGTTATGGTGTTGTGGTCTGGGCATATGGATTTCTTTTGTTGGTTGTGTCTCTGATATGAAATTCTAGCCTTCCTTTATTTTCTTGAAGTTTCATCTGTTTATACTGTTGATGTAGCTTCTGTGATTTGTGACCTGGTATAATAGTTAATTGGTCTGTGCTTCATGTTCTTGCATTTGATATTTTATTGGCTGGACAGGATGGTTCCAAGCTGGTGAGTCAAGAGCTCTCCAACAGCATGAAGGGGCCTAGGCCCAATTCTTTGCCGTGGGCATCCAAGTAGCTGGGTTCTGGCAGATTACTCAAGAGGCCTCAGGCAGGCTGATCAGAAAAGGGCCTAGCGCCAAGGTGGGAGTGAGCACAGCTCTGGAAGGGTCTAACTAGCTAAGCAGTAGAGGCTTAAGCTGTGGAACAGAATGTAGCTGTTCTGGGTGCAGGGAAATCAAGACACAGTGGGCGGGTCTGGCTTAGGAGGTTCATCAGGAAAACTTAAGTAGGAAGAGCAGGAGGGGACCTAGGCCCAAGCTGGAAATAAGGACAGCATGGGGAGGGTCTATCTAGCTAACAGAGTAGAAAGTGTGATTTTTTTTTTTTTATATTTGTGTGTGTGTGTGAGTGTGTGTGTGTGTGTGTGTGTGTGTGTGTGTGTGTGTGTATGTACATGTGGATGTGGAGACAAGAGGGCAACAGGTCCCCTGGAGCTGGAGTTATAAGTGAATGTAAGCCACCCAAAGTCCATGCTGGGAACTGCACTCCATCCAGTCCTCTGCAAAATCAGCAAGTACTCTTAATCATTGAGATGTTTCTCCAGCCCCTCTTCTTTGTTATTTAATCTTCATGAGTTTTTGTGTTCTGTAGTTTCTCTTGCTGTTGATTTGTAGCTTTATTTGGTTGTGATCAGATAGACCACAAGAAGCTATTTCAGGTTTCCTATGTTTGTTAGGACTTGCTCTGTGTCCTATGATATGATCTATTTTAGAGAAATTTCTATGGGGTGCTTTAGTGTTTGGATGAAATATTAAATAAGTTTATTTCGTTGATGGTGTCATTTAATTTAGATATTTTTCTGTTGATTTTTAACCAGGATGACCTGTCAACAAGGGAGAATAGGTTATTATAATAATCCATTATTTCCATGCTGGAATTAATCTGTGACTATACATCATAAAAACTTGTTTTATAAAATTTGATGCATCTGTGTTCAGTACATGGATGTTAAGAATTTTATTGTCCTCTCGATGGATTGCTCCACTAATTAGTGTCATGTGACTTGATTTAAATCTTCTGACTAGTTTTCATTTAAAGTCTATTTTGTCAGTTATTGGACAGTGATATCTGCTTGTTTCCTAGGTCATTTTGCTTGGAAAAACCTTTGCCCATCCTTTCACCATGAGATGGCCTCTGTCATTTATGGTGTGTTATATTTCTTGGAGGAAACAAATTCATAGATCCTGTTTTTAGTCCAGTCTGCTCTCTTTGTGTTTGACTGGTATGGATTGATGCCATTCATAATAAGAGTTATCATTGAAAGATGTGTTTTAATTCCTGTTTTGTGGCATTTGGTTTTTCCTATTCCTCTGTTGCTTAGCTACTACTGACGTGTGGTTTATTATTCATTTGACCTCATAGGTGTCTTCTTCCTGTTGCAAAGTATTGCTTCAGAAATATTCTGTAGAGCTGGCTTAGTGGTCATGAACTCCTTTAGCCTGTTTTGATTATGGAAAGTCTTTCTTTCTCCTTCAGTTATGACAGTTAGCTTTCCTGGATGTAGTAGTCTACATTAGCAGTTGCTGTCTTTTCAAAGTTGAAATATGTTATTCCATGCTGTCCAGGCTTATAATGTTTCCAGTGAAGAATCAGCTAGTATTCCAATGATCCTGTTTTTTGTGTGGCTCTTAATATCCTTTACTTATTCTGTATAGTTAGTGGATTAACTACAATATTTTAAGGGGATGCTTTTGTGGTCCTGTCTATTTGTTATCCTAAATGCTTCTGGTATCTAAGTCGACAACTCCTTTCCTAATGCTGGGACATTTTCTGTGATTTTGATGGAAACGTTTTCTCTGATTTTAGAATCGAATTTTCCCTCTTCTGTGTCAATGATTCTTAGATTTGCTCTTCTCATGATATGCTGAATATCTTGAGAATAACAGTCATACTTTCTGATTAATTCATCTTTGTCTTTGTCGGAATAGTCATATTCCGTCATCTTAACTTCAAGATCAGTTATTCTGTCCTCTCCTTGATCCATTCTAGAGTTGAGCTTCTCCATAGATGTTCTTAATTTGAAATCTGTTTTTCCTTTCCAATATTTTATCTTTATTTTTCTTCAGTATTTCTATACTTTTAATTCCTCTTTCGTATCTTACATTTTCTTTCTCATTTCATTCAATTGTGTGTGTTCTCTAAGAATTCTTTCAGGAGTTTATTATGTCTTTGATTTCTTGAAATATATTGTAATCATCTTTTTAGTTGTCTGGGATTTCATCTAACTTGCTCTCATTGGAGACTATTTTTCTGGGATTAAAGATTTTGGAGGATTTTTATTGCCTTGTTTTTCCATATTATTTGTGTTTTTCCATTGAGTCTTTCACAGCTGAATCTACTGGTTGAATTTATTTATTTTAAAATTTCATCATAATTAGTTCATTAATTATTTAAACCATCCCCTTATTCCTTCAGAGAGACTCTTTGCTCTGTTCAACTGGAACTAGATTAGTCTTGGGTTGTCGTGCTGTTTTTCTCTGCTAGACTGGTGCTCAGAGCACCAGGCTGATCTCTAGTATTCTCCTGCAGTTAGAATATTATCTGAAAAAAATCAGTATAAAAGTGTAGGCCCTCAAGGGAAGCACTATATCAGTCAAATAAAACATTATCCATGTCTATGTAACAGTCATTTTAGGAAGTAAAGAGACATAGATAGTACAGATCGTACTAGTACATTAGTTCTTTTGGCTGTGAGTGGAAAGGAAAAAGAAAATTAATTTTAAATTCTCCAGCAATGGTAAAAACAACAAAAGAGCAGGGTAAGGGAAGTGATTAAGATTGATTTTACATAGTAAAAGCAGAGGAGAAAAACATATACATAAGAACAAAAAAAAGGAGGAGAAAAGGGGAGGGATGGTGAGGCAGTCTTGGCTGAAGGCTGGCTGAAACAGGAGCGATAACTACATGGAATGAAATGACAAATACAGGCATGTGTTATTTGGGAAAGGAAGATCAAATGGCAGGAAGAGAGAAGGAGTGACAGAATATGAGTGAATGAATGAATGGATATATGGATAAATGAATGAATGGCTGAGTATAGGAATAGATAGTATGAATTCATTTTTTCTAGCCTGTTTGTTGCTTGCCTTCTAGAAGTCTGAGTCAGACTCGTCACTTTGCTCATGCCTCTAGGCCTTCATTTGAGAGATGCTCTGTTTATGAACAAAACAGCTGACAGGCAATTTGTTCATCATCACAGACTCAAAAGAGAGACCCGGTTCATTGCTAACATAATTGCACCCTCTTCTGAATCTTGATAAAATATATGACCTGTGCAGTTCATTTGCAGTTTGTTACATATTGCTTTTCATAGTCAACTTTTTAATGTTTAAATATCAAAACTTTCCTCCCACTCTATTAATCACACGGGGATATTTTACAGGTCAGTTCATTGTTCAGACATGTTTACAGCAGGTAAAAATAAATTAGAAGTTGCTAGTCACAAATTTCAAGTTTCACCTTGAAGAACCTAGAGTCTCTAGTCCTATTCACAGTAGTATGATACAACACTTTAATTTAGAATAATTCATAAAGTTTTATTCTGTTAAATTTTTATTACTTCCTTCATCTGTATTAAATATTTGAATAAAAACTTTTATTATGCCTGTACTCTGAGATTCTGAATGAGTTTTAAAAGATCTATGATGATAATGCATCTTGTAGTCTATTCAGATAATACATGTTCAAATCATTAAAGCTGTTTCAATCACTACCTGCAAAATTAATTTTCCTACTGCTATAGACATTATTCTACATTAAATTGTAGAACTCTAGCCTGGCGCTTCATTTTTTAAAACACATAATTTAATGTAGTGATGTATCAGCAGGCCTAAAATGAATCTATAGTCTACTTCGGTTTATTTCTGAGAATTAGCCTTATTGCAGGTTATTCATGAGATAAAACTTCATCCCCAACAATACTAATAATCACTCCAAAGAGTTAGATAAGGGTCATAGTTCTAGTCTAAACAGAATGAAATGTGTATATAGAGAAATATTTAATTAATATATTTCCTCTTTATGTCAAAGTCACATATAAATGGTATATATATGCTTTTATCTTACTGTAGTTCTTGATATGAATCATGTTTTACTGTCCTTGTGATTTATTTAGGAATAGAAACTTATTGTACCCATTAGTGTTCTCTCTCTCCCTGCCCTCTGTGTGTGTGTGTGTTTGTGTGTGTGTGTGTTTCTTTTCCTGAGACAGGAACTTGTTAGCTAGCCCGAAATAACCTTAAATTTGGAATCCCTGTTTTTCTTAGCCTCCAGAGTCCTGGGGTTATAGCTAGGTGCCACTACAGTTGTATAGTTGCTAATGTAATGTATTAATTTTACTCAAATGCGTGTGCTCAGTTTATTGCAGGTCTTCTATGTGTAAGATATTGTTCTTGGAATTAGGAAGAAGGATAGCTACAAACTGTATTTCTAATTTTCCAGGAGCTTTCATGTTAACAAGAAAGATAACACTGTATGTTATAGCTATGGAGTGAAGTTTATATTGTTTAGTACTATAATAGAGGTACATTTGTAGAATTTGATGTACATTTTTATAATAATCATCCTTCTTTTTCTTTCCATTAGTGTCCCTAATAAGGAGTGGATGGTATGTGAAACTTTTAACCAACCTGACTATACTCTGTTTCCACTGTAGGGGCCAACAATGAAAAATGAAGATGTCAGAAACTATCCTCAAGAGTTTCAGAAAATTCTGACTGAAGTGCAAGTGTTAAGAAACAAGCAGAGTAACATGGATGCTAAATTTGAAAAACTGAAACAGTGAGTGTTAAGTTTTCTACTGCCAATTTCTAGGAATTTAAGAGTGATTACATCTGAGTTATGAAATTGCACTCTTGTTTTCTATAGTACTTTAGTGCAATTTCTTTTAAGTAAAAACAGCACTGAATCAAATGCTTTAGTGCTGGGGGTGCTATTGATGATCCAATAGCTCAGATCATATAATTCTATCTAGCAGACTACTGTGTGAATCAGAAGTAAAATCACTAACATATAAGACAAGAATATAGATACGAGTACTAAAATAGACTGCAGTATCTATTTCAGCCTCGGGGCGGGGGGTATTGAACATATATGTCCTGTATCTGACTATTCTGAGGACATTCCTAACTTCTTTGCCAGTTCTTCCTTTAACACTTTATTATTTTTTTTAGCTTTGTCTATTCAACAGACCCTTTAAAATATCTTTCAATGTTTTATAAGGAAACATAAAGTATATAGCCTTTCATGTAATTTCTCTAACATCAAGAAGTTTACTCAGGCAGTACTATTGAAAAGCAAATTTTAAATAATAGCTGAACAGTTGTATAGTAATAACTTTGAGAAAAGATTATAATATATTACTTACCTCAGACAGAGAACAATATGAGTGGATATGTTCCAGAAAATATCCACGAGTATTCACTTTAAGCTTGAATTTCTCTGAAAATCCTTTAGTTAAGTGCAAATGTACCTTTAGTACATTTAGTAATTGACTTAGTAAATTAATCTTTCCATATGCAGCAATAGATAAAAGAGGGGAGTGGAGAAAACAGAGGCATTTTTCTTGTTTTTTCATCAACATTGAAAGTAAGCCAAAATTTTCATTGAAATTGACCATGAGCCAACCCTTCGTGTTAATTTCAGATGTCAGCCTGTTGTTGAATGTTAACCATGGTATATGTGTGTATCATACAGTTGATATTGTTCCAGTGAGTTCTGGCTGGATCTGTAGGCAAACATGACCAAACACTACTTAGCAATAATAAACAAAACAACCTTCTGTGGTTCTTTCTGGGCAAATATTTGTGATACTTACTGACTGTGGAATTTGGATTATTTTATATCATATTTAGAACTAATTCTTGGAAGGTGAACTTAAGATCACGGGACCCTTTTATCTGTTCCTCTTCCTGATGTGGCCATATTGAATAAATCTCCTCTCTACATTACTCATTTCTCTAACTGGCATATTGGGACACATGGATGAACATAACTGGAGGTTATCAGAATCCAGGATTTTACACAAAGAATATTAGTTGCAGTTTTAGTTAGCCAAGCCAGGAGAAAAGATACCATTTTGCTTTAGCCACTCTTAGTAAGTTAACTCTGAATGGAAAGGAAAGACTGAATGACCTCATGTTGCTGTTGGAATATCTTTTATTCCATGGACTTTTTCTTTCCACTTTGGTCATCATGAACTGTTTTCAGTGATGCAGAGAAATGAGTGTTCACACAAATTAACATGAGATTTTATATGCAGAAAAACAAGTTGTAAATTTATTTCAGTGATTTTATGAAGCCAGTTTTAATGCACTGATGTAAAGCTAGAATCTAATTATGTCTAAAGCAACAAGGCTTTCTTTAAAATGCTGTTCTCTTTTATTGGGTCATTTATTTTATTTCATTGTTTTTTGAGTTCTTCGTATATTCTGAATATTAATCCTCTGTCAGATGTGAGGCTGGTAAAGATTTTCTCCCACTCCATGGATTTCCTCTTCCTTTCCTTGGTTGTTTCTTTTGCTGTACAGAAGCTTTGTAGCTTAATAAGGTTACAGTTACTGATTGTTGACCTTACTGCCTGAGCAACTAATGTCTGATTTAGAAAGTTCTTTCCTAAGTCTATATCTTGGAGGATGCTGCTTATGTTTTCTTCTAACAGTTTCAGAGTTTGAGGTTTTACATTGAGGTCTTTGATCCATTCAGAGTTGATTTTTGTGAAGGGTGAAAGATAAGGGTTCAAATTAATTCTTCTACATGTGGAGATGCACACAGATGGACACAACTGGCCACATTTTATAGAATAAAAACTGTTTAGAGTGTATATAGCTGGATAGGACTCCTATATTGAACCTCACCCACTTATGGCTCAGGGATCATTGAGGAAGAGGAGGCAGAAGGATTGTAAGAACCAGGGCTGGTTCATGAACTTAGGGAAGCAGAGTCTATCGCACTACTGGAAGTTTGCACACATCAAATTGCGGCAATGATGGCACTGAGCAATAGAAATTGGTGGAGAACCAGACCTAGAGTGAGAACTACTGGAGACTGAATACTAATAGGAGAGGAAGAGTGTGCCTTTCTTAGGATCTGTAGATAACCCGACCAGATTCCAGTGGATAGATTTGTATTAAAGGACATCTGGGCACTAATCCTTGACTGGATGGGACCTAACATATATGATGGAATACATGAGGTCTGGAGGATAAACCGTGGAGGGGTCTACATTTGATTAAGAACTGTTTTATGAAATGTATGAAACTAATAAAAAATATTGTTCTCCTCATAAGAACATTTGAAAAGAGAATAGAGAATTGACTTTTTTTATTATTTTTATTTAATGTGTATCAGTGTTTTATTCACATGTGTGTAAGTGTACCCATATCGTGAAATGTCTGCAGAGATATGAAGGGGGCATCAGATCTCCTGGAACTAGAATTACTGACAGTTGTTAGCTGCCATGTGGGTTGGGAACCGAATGCAGATCAGTTTGACAAGAGCAGCCAGTGTTCTTTACCACTAAGCCACTCTCCAGCCCCAAGGATAAGAGTTTATGTTTTCTCAAGATAATGACTTTGATTTTCTGTTGATTTTGTCAGACTTTTGTTTACTCAAGAACCTGGAATTTAACTTAAGTATCTGGCCATGTTATTCTGTTAAATGACTTCTTTATAAAATAATAACCCTACTATTTTAAAGTAATTCTTGTACCTTTAAAGATATACTCTCTGTGTCTAAAAATGCATATAGCTGTGAACCTGAACTTTATATAAATTTTATGCAGAAGTTTACAGAGTTAAAAGCATATAAGCTTAATGTACACAAATTGACCAAAAGTACTCTCTTTTAAACACTATACATTTGCATAAGAACTTTCAACATATGAACATCAAAATTCTTTAACATTTCTGCTTCCTGTCATCAGTACCATTCAGATGGATATCTAGTCATTTGGGCAGCCCTCCTATTTAAAGCATGATTTTTTTTTCATCTAGTTGACTTGATTAAACAGAATTTTTTTTATTGTGGCATTGGGAAGGTGGTTTAGTACACTTGCTGCTCAAAAGTAAAGACCTAAATATGGATTCCTAAAACCCATATAAAAAATTAGAAATGGTAGCACGTGTCAAACATGTGCTAAGAGATAAGGCGGATCCCTGGTGCTTGCTGACTGGTCAAATCAGTGAAGTCCAGGTTCAGTGAAAGAAAACTGAGGAAGACACCTGATATTGATTTCTGGCCTCTATGTGCCCATGTACACATGTACACATGTGCATACACACTCCATACACATGCATACAAAGAATTTTCCTATTCTGTATAAGAGACACATTTTTATAGGAGAAAATTAGTCTGTTTGTCAGAGGTATCATTATTCCCTGAATTTGTAAGAATTGTGAAGACTTGAGGTTGCTGGTGTTATGAATTTAGCACACTGCTAAGCCAGATTCTAAATTTTGTTTCAAAAGTAGAAGCTGAATTCACAGCTAATTATTTTGAGATCATTTGTATTCACATACCTCAAGTATATAATCCATCTAAACTGTAAAGCTTAAGAAAACATGTTACTAGGGCTGAAGAGAAGATTCAGTGGTTAAGAACACTGGCTGCTTTGTAGAGGGCCTAGGCTTGGTTCCCACCACCCACATGGTGTCTATAACTCCCAGTTCTAGGGAACCTGATGCTCCTTTCTGACATTTGCAAGCATTGCATGAATGTGGCATACTTATACACAGGCAGGCAAAAACTTCATAAATAAATAAAATATATATAAATAAAAAAACTAAAGAAAGGAAACTTACCAAGATGGTGTTTTCCAAAACTAGAATTATTCCTGTTTGTTAACCTTTTCCAGGCCTGTGTTCATATGTTTCTTATTGCATCGTGACTATGATCTTTGAACAAAGATAATTAGACATGCTCAAACAAAATGCACTCCAAGAAGTTCATCTCTAATAATTAAAAGTTATTAGATACCATTGAGGAAGTAGATGTGTAAACAAGTACATTCCACTTTATTTAGAAAAAAGTTTATTCTTAAAATAAAATTTTATGAGAATTTGTATAAAAAGAAATTGTGTATTTGAAATTTAATCTGCTGTCATGTGTCTTTGTTATATTATTTATTATAAGTATAAATGTATTGATTTTCTATAAACCTATGAGCCCAGAGATTTATATTTTCTCACAGTCTTATATGAGATATTTTCCACTCCAGTGACTGTTAATAAGAAATCTATAGTAGCATTATATTGGTTTGCAATGATTTTCATATTCTCAAGTATGAAAATTTATTAAGGTAGGATGAGAGCAATCTTAGTATGACACATGTCACTCTATTTACTACTGGAGTTCAAAAATATCAGTGTGGTTTGTGCTTTCAAAATATTAGTGTATGCATTGGAGACACAGCCCAGTGACAGAATGTTTTCCAATTATATGCAGTATACTAGGTTTAATCCTCACCACTACTAAATATATTGCTGTGTAATCTGTGTGGGCTAATTAACCAATAAAGACTGAAATTTTAAATTGTAAGTCAAAAATGTTCCACATGCACAAAGGAAATATAATTTTTATGAAGAACACTATTAAAACTATTAACTTAGTTCAACATTCTTTTCAATATTCTGCCAAATTTGAAAGAAATACTAATATCTTGCTTCATTTGGGGAATCTGTTTATGTTGCAGGGAATACACAGACATTTTGCTTGAAATTACAAACCTAAGAAAGAAGTACTGTGATCAACAGCAGTTGTTAACACAGGTATCAGTTGTCTTTTAAAGGAGTTTCTTTTTCATTTTTGCAAATTATTGGTATTAAATGAAACTTTTGGCCAAAGACAGATATAGTATAAAATTATATGAAAACCAAAACAATTTATATTAGATTTATATAATTTAAATTATATTGTTGTAGTTTTGCCTACTGGGACCTCTCACAACCTTCCTGTTTTATTGTTGATTTCTCTATGTAGAAGGTGATGCCATAATTAAAGTATTCTCCATATTTTCAGGTTCTCCAGTTTGTCTTGGAATTAATAAGTGGAAGCAATACAGAAATAGAAAAGAGAAAAAGGTGAGTTTGTTGACTCCAACTATGCAACAGAAGGCCACTTTATTCTTATGTCTAAAAGTTTTTCTTTTTGTAACATCATTTTTATTTTCAGTTCAAAACAAATAGTCAACATGTGTGAATTAAGTATGTGATTTCAGGGGAAAGAGATATCTTCTAAGGAAAGAAAAACACACCATCAGCTCAGTACATATTGTTTATACATGTCTTTAAGGTCTTTGAACATATTTAATAATCATTTCTTTGACTTATATAACGTTTTATCTAAGATTCTTTGATTATATTTTGGTATGGGACTGGTAACTTTTGGAGGACACATATATTGGTTATGTTACTTGTATTTTTGTATTGATACTTACCTGTGTTGGGTTAGAAGTTCAGTATTTTGGTTTGGTTTGGTTTTAATTCACATTACCTCCTCCAGTGAAAGTGTTTGCAGTACTCATAAAGAGATTAGGATGTAGTATTGTTGAAGTGATACTTTTCTCTGTTTGACTGGTATTCTGAGCACCAGGTTCTAACCTTATCCCTCCCCTGAAAGTTGATTACTGTCTGAAAAAGATCACTATCCAACAGTAAACCCATCATGAAAAGAGAGTAATTCACTATAAAAAATTGTTTTAGGGAGTAGATGGACATTGTTAGTATTGTGTGTACTAATATATTACTTACTGTGATTGTTAGTATATTGAAAAGTAAAATAATAAGAAATAAATCACACACTAGTGATCAATATTAGGTTGCTAGGTAGGAAATATAGGAGTTGGATAGACATAGAAGGGAGAATGTGAGTGGAAAAAGAAAAGGAGAAAGGAAAATGAAGGGGCATGGGTCAGATGAAAAGGTGTGGTATTACTATGTGATCCCACCTTGCAGCATGCCTGAATAAAAACAGTGACACTTTGCACTCATTTAGCCAAGAGGGTATTCAAATTGTTTTGAGGACCTGTTCCTTTAGAATTTTCTGGGATCTGTGCTCTCACACAAAAGCGTCACTCTTTTATTGAAGCAATATACCCAGCATGACATGGAGTAGTAAAAATGGACACTTATCAGGCTGGATAGATATCTCATTGGTTAAGAGCACCGGCTACTCTTGCAGAGGACCTGGGTTCAGTTCCCAGCACCCATATGGTGGCAAACAACCATCTTTAACTCCAGATGCAGGGGAATCCAATGCCTTCTTCTGACTCCACAGGCATTGCACAACACGGGTGCACTTACACACATGTAGGTAATACCCTCATACACATAGAAAAACAATTGTTTAAAGTGTATACATCATTTGAGTCATATGTCCCTTCTGACCTCTACTGACCTAAAATTAATGCACATAAACAGCCAGAAACATTCATGATCAATTTAATACCAACTACTGTTTGCAACACAAATAGGATAATTACCTCACTGATTTCGATTGCTTTCAAGTGCTGTTTGCAGAAATTGCTTGATGTGCTAAGCATCCATGCATACATTCATACTTTGTCCTTTTTCGAGGGCAAGAAAGATTCATGAACTCTGTATTTTGATTGTAAGAGGAAGTCAAGGCTCACTGAGTTTGTCTGCATTATAAACAAACAAAATTAAAATTTTAGTTGCAAGATTCAGTAAAAGTCACCTATCCATACTGAAAAGTAATTTCCATGACCCCCTTCTTTGTTTAGTAAACAAAGAAACATGTAAAAGTCACTCTCACAATTCCTTCTTGTTTGTTTTATCATAGAAGAGGCATGTCCATTGGGGGGATCACTGGTGGTGGCCAGGTTAGGGGGCAGTACTGCTGGAGGGGCAGCAGGAATCAGCATGACATCATCTTGGGTAAGTCTCCAGAAAAAGGGGCATAAGCAGAACACCACTGTGAAAAGGCAAACAAGCATGAAGGCTGTTCATGCAGTTGCAGTTCAGGAAACGATTTCTCTTCTGGAGTCAGGCTATTGCCTTCTACTGCCACCTCTTGGTATGGTTTCACTAGTCATGCTGGCGTTCAGAGATGGCCTATAAAAGCACACAGCCTTAAGTCCAAGTAATCAGAGGAACAGGATCCAGCCACTGTGTTGCCCTTAAGGGAGTTTTTACAAAACCATGAGTTATGGGGGCTAGAGAAGATGGCTCAGTGGTTAAGAGCATTGACTGCTCTTACAGAGGATCCATGTTTGGTTCTTGTAAGGTCTGAGTTCCAGAGACACAGCAGCAAATGAACCAGAGATTCGCTGAGAGTTTATTAAGGGCACAGGAGTGGCCGCCCAGTCAAGAAAAGAGAAGATCAGCTGGGACTAGCTTCTTCGCACTCGGGAGTGGAGAAATGTTAGCCCTCCTGGGGCTAGCCTCCCTAAGGAGATGGGGGACACTAGCCCCCTCATCTTGGGGGCTCAGACTGGGGACCAGGCTGCTATGCCTGGCTCCATATCGGGATGGAGAAGCTCCCTCAGTGAGAGTGAGAGAGGCTAACTCCCTGGGAGAGTGAGATAAGCCACTGGCCCCACCAGCGGTCAGTAGGCCTTTTATGGGGATGAGGTTCCCATGACATCTGATTGATGTTTAAGGTAAACTTTTGGCCAAGAAGGAATCCCTTTTTACAGCTGTTTGTGAGTTCTCGCTTGGGAATCTTATCTATTCAAAAAGTTGTAAAAGTCAGTTCATTTCTCAGATCTCAGTGGGCCCTGGGAGGCTGGCTGGAGTCGCCAAGGTGTCTGCCCTGGAACTGCTGGGGGGAGAGGTTGGGGCCTCCTTCAGTCACACCTTACAGTTCCCAATGTCCACAAGGCAGCTAACAACTGTCCATAACTCCAGTTCCAAGGAATCCAGTGCCTTCTTCTGGCCGCCACAGGCATTGTTTGACACAGGTGCATCTAGAAACATGTAGGCAAAACACTCATACACATTAAAAAAGAAATTCCAGGCGTGGTGGTACACTCCTTTAATTCCAGCACTCAGGAGGCAGAGGCAGGTGGATCTCTGTGAGTTCAAGGCCATCCTAATCTACTTAGTGAATTCCAGGATAGCTGGGGCTACAAGGGATACCCTGTCTCAAAAAAGACCTAAATAAATTCGTTAATTTTAAAACTTTTTCAAATACATGTTATGAAGAAACATGTTGGTTTTTAAGATGCTTTATCAACAGGCTCTAGGGCAGAAAATTGAGATGAATAAATTTTAAAAATTCAAAGTATAACTTGCTCTGAAATTATTTAAAGTATGATTTTCTTTACCAAGTTTTTCCTGAGCAGTCAATTCTTTACTCCTTTTTTTCATTATGTATTTTATTTTTAAAAAATAAGTGACTTAGTTTTAATTATTGAATGTCCTTGCTTGTTATTTTGGGAATGGAATGAGAGCCATGAACTTCCCAAAGTTGGCAAAAAGAGATGAAAGTTTTAAACGTATAAGTGAGACAATGGTTTGTTTTGAATTGTTTTGGGACCCCCTTTACTGAGAAAGCAGTTAATAAGTGTCTACAAACAATTCAAGCAAGTTCATGTATTTGAGCAGCAGCAAAAATAATGCCTGCAAAAGTATCTCCACATACACGAACCAATTTTTAAATGACCAAAGGAATTCATGTAAGTTACTTCTGTTTTCCAAAGTTCTACAGCATGAAGACCTTGGAGGTTGCCAGATAATTTTTTTTGAGTTGTGATAGTTGATACTGTTTCTGTAGTAGCTCTAGATGAACGATCAGGAGGAAGCTCCCTATTTTAAAAAAAACACAGAACTTGGCCATCAGCATGACAGTTTCCTTTTCTGAGGGGGCCAGGTAATTCTGCATGGAATTGAAAGTGTTGAGTGAAAACAGATGAGTTTCTCTGTGAAGGAGGCTTTGAATAGAGGTAAATACTGATAAGCAAAGAGTCTGAGGAACATCCAAGGTGACTGGAAACAAGAGTTCAATGGTTTGAGCCACAAAGTGAGAGTCAATTAACAAACTAAAGAGTTGACTAGAGAATTGCTTGCAAATAGAAAGAATAGCTCTGCCTACTGGGTGGGAGTTTCTCTAGGGATTACAAAAGAGTGCCGTATTCCAGTATCATCAAACTATGTAATGACTTCTTTGCCTGATTTGTTGGCTCCATCTAAACAAATGGTTAGTGCATTAGGAATGGAATGTGTAGTTATGGGAAAAGAGACTTTTATTGGAGGTAATGAAATTCTCCAGAGTTTTTTCCAGAGGTAAGAAAAAGGAAGTCACCCTCCCCACCCCACCCCCACACACAAACAGCACAGTTATCTGCCTGTCTTTTAAAGTCTATAAAAGAAAGATAAACTTATGTTGTGATGTGAAAGGATAAATAATATCAGGATCTTCTCATGTAAATTGGATGATTCTGGCTAGAGCCTGTTGAATAAGGGTTCATTGATTTGAGGTAAAAAAAAAAATTATGCTTAGGTGTATTAGGAACAAATAATCATTATAAAATTACTGAAGAGGATACTTGTCCAGTGGTTGCTGTAAGGGCAAATAGAGTATTAAAAACAAACAAACAAGTAAATCTAAGTCACCCAGATAATTACACCAGTCTGGTGCTGTAAGCAGTATATAGTATCTAGATAAAGCTTGACCAAAAACTAAGTGGTCTTAAATAAAGCTTGATCATATGTATGTTTTTTAAGCCAGTCCTTGTAATAGTTAGCAAGATTAAATAAATAACTTCATACACGAGGACTGATTGAACTTTGACTTTATCCATCAGCTGTTCTCAAGGGCATAATGTGTTACTACACAGCTATTTTGTCCTGCTCCTTATTATAGAGGCAGGGGGTCAACTTGACTAAGTAGATTTGAAAGAGTGGAAGGGCCAAATCCCATCTTCAGAGGGAAGAGGCCTTGTCAGATTTAGCCACTATTCTCAAGACCTGAGTTTTCCTGTATCACATCCTTCTTTATTAGCAATAACAAAGAAGGTAGAACTTATTTGAATTGATTGATCTTACTAATAATGACTCTTTAATAATTCCCTGTGAACTTAATGATTAGAAAAATTTTTCCTGATTAATCTTATCTTGCCTGGGCAGGATATTTTACTCCCTGGAGTAAATATTGGCCTTACATGTATCAGGGGTGTCAATCAACCTCTAATGATTATATGAGTTAAGGAGAGTCTCAGCTTCTTTATGGGTTGAACTTTAATATTCCCCTTAAATGTTCTCTTTTACCTTTCCTTTAAATGTCAAATATGTTGGCAAGCATGATAGTAGTGTTCAGGGTGAATTCCCCTTTTAAAGAAAGCTCTCTGGGTTTCAAAAAACACATTAGAATTTACCACATGTCATCTTGGATCAAGTGCCCATAATTTAGAGAATGCAAAACACAGAAAATGAATACCTAAGAGAATGTGGAAAAAGATGGTATCAGAATGCCTTTTCTCTTTAATCATTGTAACTGGAACATGAATTCAAGAGCAGCATGATAGTGTAGAAGCAAAGCAGACAGCAAGCAGAGAGCAAAGGAGTTTTCAGGAGTGAAAGGATATTCTCCCTCAGCGGGGAGGGGCAGGCCTGGAGATGCAGGTCAGTCAGAAAGAGCAGATGTTAAGAGCCTACATGTCCAGTTCTTGCAGCTGCCAGGAGCCAGGTACATTTTCCATCCCCACTTGTCACCTCCATTGCATCTTTCCCAGGGGAAGAGAGCCGACTGGAAGGCAGGAGAATTAGGTGAGGGAGGAGCATGAGATTAAGAGATGTTTTCTTTGGAAAGTCCCCTCTTTGTGTCTTGATAAGGCTGTATATCTAGTCTAATTTAATTACAAAGAGTTAAATACTTCACTTGAACCATTTCTAAGCAGTAGATTAACTAGTCATCAGTTTTTTCCTAAGATTCTGAATCAAGTGTCCCATGGTTGTTATACCAGTGACAATATTTCTAAATAACATTTAAAAGTTCATAAATTTGCTTTGATGACTTATTAACTCTAATTGCTTTAACTAAAGTCATTAATTGTGGTGCATGTGCCGAAGAATCAGGAGATAACAATATCCCTGCAGTGAAAGGAATAAGGTGAAAATGAATGTGAAGTTCAGATTGTGTTCCTAGAAGTCCTACCCTGGTGAAAAAATAGACAAAGACAAAAACTAAATGAGAAATTAATAATGTATGCCAGTGTAAGCTATCAAGAAAGACTTGTGCTTGTTGTCATATGACTCAACTTTTGTCTATATCTGCAGACATCCTATCTTGGATTTCTCTGGGTGCTGATTTGTGAGTTAATCCTCTGGCATGAGATATCAAGGAAGACTTGTGCACATTGCCATAACCTTTATGACATATGACTGGAATGTCTTGTAATTCCCCTTTTCCTCAGGACTACTCTGTAAATTCAGAGTAGAGAGCCTCTTCCTCATATGGGGTACCAAAATGCAGCATTACTATGGTATGCCATGTAACATTTATGCCTGAATTAAAACATCTTGACTCTTAGCATCCATTTTATACAAGAGCTGGCCTGAACTGTCCTGAGAACCTTTTCCTTCAGAATTCTCTGGGAAACTGTGCTCCGAATGAAGATGGGTAGAAAGGGTGTCAATCTGAGCACCCACCCTCATCTCCCAGAGTGACTGGCATTGAAGCTGGTATTTCTAGTTGAAGATTCTTAATTGAATCTTATGTTACTATGATGGGTATACAGTCGTGATTTTCTAGTTAGACCATATTTCATTTTTAGTTTACATTCTATGAAAGAAATTTCCCTTTTTCCTGTCTATCCAGCTGTTTATTTCAGTATACAATCGTAGATTCATAATTTACTTCAATGATCTTTATCTATACTATAGCAGCTCTTTTAGGAAATATAGCCACGTAAATCTTAATGTTAATATTGACTTTTGACATAATAAGATGCTCTAGGCCTAATTTGTCTTATGCGTGCCTCAGCCCTAGAATCAAGCATCACTGCAGAGTGCTTTATATTCTTTGCTTTAAACATTAGATCATACAAAGTATAATGAAAAAAGAAACTAACCTTTTAAGAAGTATCTAACATACAGAGATAATATCCCAAGTGATCACTAATCATTTTCAGTGACCTCTTATTTAGATATGCTGGGATTTTTTTTCACTTTTACACTGAGATCCATGAATTTCTAATGGGAACCATTTTACAATAGATGAGTAAAACTTAGGATTCACACAACAGATTTTGATGACCATTCTTATGACATTGCAGGTCATTCCCATCCTTACCTGGAACTTCAGATTCTGAGTGTGAGCACCAGCATGTCCATATTCCAGAGGATAAGAAAAAAGAAGCAGTAAGATTCTTAAATAAAATGGTGTTAGTGATTGTGTTAAAATGAATGCTTGCTATAGATAAAATTTCCAGTGCCAGATCCTATTATTTCTTACAAAACTGTTTAAAAATTTCAACAGGAATTGCATCTAAGAAATACTGTGTGTGTATGTGTGTGTGTGTGTGCACACACGCGTGTGTTCATAAAACTCTCATTTCCTCTAACCTTTCTGTATATTTAGATGGACATATTAAAAGATGGTTATGCACTTATTGAAGACAAATATAAAAGTCTCCTTGATAACGTCTTCCCTGTTTTAGAAGATGACTCAAACAACGTAATTCCATCTATAAACCAACCAAGTGGAGATGATGAGTAAGTAGATTTGTGGGCAATATATTGCTAAAGAAACATAAAATGACCTTCAGTTATGTTAGGCTTATGATATATCTTGCATCTAATAATAATAAATAATACTGCTGGCTCCATAGCAATATATTACTCATTTGTATTTATTTTGTACTAATAATGTGACTTGCGACCTTTTCATGCTCACTTCCCTTTATAACCAACAAAAATAGCAAAACAGTTTGACTTGGATTTTATTACCACAGAACAGAGAAATCACAACCGACAATTAACATATATATTATTACCTGTATAATAACTATTGAAGAAATAAGTATTGCATACATATATGCATATACACATATATATTTGTTCTACATTTTCCCTACATGTCAGTAGAGCCAGTTATAATTTTAATAGTAAAAAAGTCACATGAAAACAACAAAATGAAATTAAAAGGCTGAGGATTCATTTGTAAAGTAATTGACTAGCACATGGAAATCCTCAGGTTCAATAGCTCAGAACCATAAAAATCAACTAGTATATATATACTATTAATATATATAATTATTATATATAGTATTAATTAATAATAATTAAAGGGAATGCATATTATTGAAAAATGTCCAACATTTTCAGGCATTTTTTCAGAGGCTAAGGCCATGAGTAAAGTACTTTCCCTGTAAGCAAGAGGACATGAGTTTGGATCCCTAGCACACACCTAAATGCTTGGAATTGGTAGTACATATCCTTTAGCCCAGCAGTGAAGAGTAAAGACTGCTGGATCTTACATACTCACAGGCCAGTCTTTCCGAAAATGCTGAGCTTCAGAATCAATAACAAGACTCTGCCTCAAAAACCATTGTTGACCTCAGGCATCCACATCCATATTCACAGGCAAACAAACCTACATAACACACAGCATGCACACATGCATACACCAGCCTTATTCCCACACTGTATAAGAGTTTCCCTTACTCTTCATCTTTGTGCTTTTTATTCATAATAAATGATATTGCATCGTGGGGTCTGACCTGGCATTTTTCAGGTGATAATGAAATTGAGTATTTTTACACACACAGTCATTTCTATGGCATTTTTAAAAAATAACATATCTTTAGCCAATCTTTAATAAGACTAGTTTTGAGGTTGGGGGCATGGCATTTTTAAGGATGTTATTTATGGAATTGACATGTCTGTATGTTGAAGACCTTCATTTGTTTAGATATTGAATACTTTAAATGTTTAGACACTTATTTAAACATTTAAGGGTCAACGATGCCCATTTGGGTGGAGGTGAGACCAGATGGACAATCAGAAGCGTAGGAATAAAAAGGATGTCTAGCAAGGAGACTAGGAACAAAAAGCCTTCTGGCAAAGATCATTTAGAAGGCAGAATATTATAAAATAACTTTAGGAACTATTAAAAAGAAAGGCAGGGAATAGAATATTTTGGTAGGAGCAAAGTATTTGACATTTTCATTGTTAGCCTTAGCCTTTAATGGCTGTGCCATCTCTCCAGCCTGAGTGAAGTAGTTGAGGCAAAGGTCATTACAGCTTCAAACAGGGGTATAAGAATACAAAGAGAATAAGCAAGACATTGAGTGGGTTGTGTCTAAGAAACGTGTTTAAGGAGAGGACAATGGGAAGGGCATACTTTTGAAGAAGGAATGTAGGAGAATTCTTAAATGTTTGTACAGATGTTACAAAAATATATATCTCCTATAGCCAACAACATAAAATCCATCTGGATAGTGGGTGTCATGGCCAACAAATGAACAGAACTGAAAATTGCTAATGGTAGGCACATCTCAAAATCAGAACATACTGAAAAAAACATTACTAAAGAAAGAGAGAAAGAAGTCAGTGGATCTCACATTTTATGGCATCTGGAATGTTGTAATCGTAATAAACCATGATAATACTTACACATTGAACATAAGAAGGTAAATTGTCATTTCCAATTTCAGAGAAATTATAGTTTCAGATTTTTTTTGAGACATGGACACTGACTGGCCTAGAACTCGGTAGGTAGAGCAGGCTGGCCTCAAACTCACAGAGATCCACCTGCCTCTGCCTCACTAAGTGCTAGGATTAAACGTGCATTCCACCATGCCCAGCTGGTTGCAGATATTTAACAGTTTTCTAATTGTAAATTCAGAAAGAATGTGGAAAATATTATTGCCTATCCAATTTAATTATTCCATTTAAAACCAACATTTAATCCTATGATTAAATTAATCTCTCTTACAGCTATACACTAACTCATTGGAAATTTTAAACTGCAGTTTTGCTTTTGGGGTCTTGCTTGATACCAGCCTATGTAACTTGTTACATAATATGAGAAGCATTTGAAGAGCTATGTGTTTTTCCTTTAGGTGTCCTCCTTTAATGGCAAGAAAAATAATATCTTTGTACTTCTTTCTCAATATAAATTGAGATGACAGATTTTATTCCTAAATAATATTCCATTGTACATATAGTCTACATTTTAGTTATCTAGGCATTGATTCATTGAGACATAGTTTTTTTCAGCTTTTGTCATATGTAACACTGTTATGAATGGAAACTTGACCTGTGTGTTGTGAATATAGATCTTCTTAATGCCATAAACATTCAAGTTTGAATAAAATATTCCTCTGTAAATAATGCTAACTAATATTCACATATCCAGGATAGATATTTATATACAAACATATTTACATAACTAAGAATTATATGTCCATATATGAGAGGCTTTATGTGGATAGAAAGTATATATAATAAAAGTTATACATTTTAACTTTAATATTTTGACAATTGATGGTGAATTTACTGAGTTGTTAATTCACAATCATAATCCTCTATTACAGTATTTTCATTACTCCAGTAAGATCTTTCATGCCCATTTACATGACCTATTGTCTGCCTCTGTAAATTTAAATTTTACCGTTCTGGACATTTCATATTAATAGAATCATACAACTGATATTTTGCATTTGGTTTATTTCACTTAGTGTAGTGCTTTCAAGGCTCATTTATGATGTATCAAAGACTAATACTTTAATTCTTTTTCATTGCTAAGAATATTCAGCAAGTTATTCAGCTAAATAAAAATAATACATCACAGTTTGTTTACCTATTCGTTAGTTAATTGAGACTTCCTTATTTTCCTTTTTTTGTTGAGAATAAGTACAGTATGAACATTCATAGGAAATTTGTGATCTTTGTATTTACCATGGGTGGGCATTTTTAAATGATTTTTCTGGAAATAAATGGAAGTGAAAGGAAAATTATGTTTAACTGAATAAACCACTAAACTAGGAATTCCATTTCACATTCATTTCCACCAGGATTTGGGAAGAGTACTACTTTTCCACATTGTCATCATCATTTGTTGTTTGTCTGCTTTACGTTATAGCCATTTTGAGTATGACAGGTATGTTTTTGTTAAGGTGACAAGTCAACTGGTCTGTCAGAATATTTGGGCACTGTATCTTATAATATATAAATGAAATGAAAAAAGCACTTATTGGCACAATATAAATTATTTTATCTGTCTGACTGGGTTTGCATGGGTCTTGTGCATGTTGTCACCCTTGCTGTAAATTCATATGAGCAAGTTCCCAAAGGTCTGGAAGACTCAGTTTCCTTATGATCATGCACCAACCATGGCTCTTACAGTCTTTCTGTCCCCTCTTCCACAGTGGTCCCTGAGCCCTGGGTGGGTGAGGTTGAACACTGGAGTCCTATCCAGGGACATGTACTATGCAGTCTCTTATTTGCTACACTTTGGCCTGTTATGGCCTTCTGTGTGCACTACATTCTGTTACATGAGGAAACTCCATTCATGACAGTTGAGAGACACATTAGTAGTCTCTCTACCTCGTTCCACTATGTTTCATGAGCATTAGGTGTAGAGGTTCCATTGAAGATGTTTCATTTAGAGTTGGGCGTCTCTCACTTATTCTCTGTGTGTGACAAGTTGTGTTATTAGCTCCATCTGTTGAAAAAAGTTGTCTTCTTTGGCCCTAACTATTTCCTAATATGTTCCTGTTCTCTCTTTACAAATGTGAATGTTTACATTATTCAGTTCTGGATTTACATTATTCAAAAGGAATGCTATTCAGGGGCTCACATAAGATACTGCATTCCTTTACTGAAGAGACTCTGGACTGTTGAGCATTTATGAAACATTTATAAGTATGTGTACTTTTTTAGTTGGAATATATATTTTTTGCACTAGGAGATTATCATTATCCTACAGAGAAAAGGAGTCCATGATAAAACTTGAAGTGTTATTTGCTTGTGAAATTAAAAGGAAATGAATTGATTCAAAATATTTTATGAGTATTGCAAATGTACTTATACAATATAAATGGAAATGGTATAGTCCATATGATCTTAATGTATGCAACATGTTTAATTTTATTCTGCACTATTTTTCAGAAAAGTCTCTCAAGTGTCAAGTCAGGATATACCTATGAATGAAGCTTCACTGATATCTCCATTGGATTTAAGCATACCCTTTTTAGAAGAACAATTCATTGAGGAATTCTTTGAACAGGAACCTAAGGATATTTCTTTGGAGTTCGAGTCTTCAAAGGACAGTGATTCAATTTTGACTGAAAATAAATCAGACACTAATTGTAACAGTGTAATGAATAGGTATACAAAGTCGTCCATCTCTTACCCGACTTAAGTGTTACTTTACATGATTTTGAAAAAAATGCTTATTTATCCCTAGTCTAGGGATGTAGAAGAAGAAAAATTTAACTCTATCCTTTGGATAGAGTTAAAAAGGACAGCATATCACAGTACTTACAGAGTCCTTGAAGAGCAACTTTTTCTACTCTTTCCCTTTTCTTTCTATGAAGCCTAGTACTATTACTTAGTACAGTGGGTGAGACTTAAAAATCTAAGTATACTGTTAGTGACTCCCTGAGTGATATTCTAGTATAGTCATAGTTGTACAGTTGAATATTGAGTTGAGTCTGTTCTCACTTTGAAACCTTAACCAATCAAGCATTTTAAAATAAAAGCTCAATTATGATCCATGTTTATACTTAGCTCTGATGTATGACTTATGTTTCTGATAAGATTTGGATATTGCTTTTCAGATATACATTCTTCTGACATTAGGAAATTATCTGTCATTCCAAAGTATAATATTATGGTGAGGAGAGCAAGATGTGATTAAAGGAACATTTCCCTTAGGCACCTCCACTCCTAACACCATCATTCTTTCTCATATACCACAGATGCATTCTTTGGTAATATATTTAGTGCTTCTTCTCCCACAGTCTGAAAATGAGAACTCAACATTGGCAATGTAAAATACTTCATCTTAGGTCCAATATTAGCTCTGAAATTAGAATGAAACATCCTACTTGGCACAAAACTATAAGAAATAAACTCAAATAACTGAAGAGAAATGCCTTCGTTTCCTGAAATTAGGCAGTTCTGTGTGCTTCAGCAGAAATACTATTTCACTGAAGCCACAGAGGCGATACTGTCAGCACATATCTATCCGGAGTAGCACATGGAAGACGGATATCTTCCTAGGTTTCCCCTTCATCAGCAAGTGATTTCACTTGCCTGGTTATGTGCTTTATCAGCTTATATTTGCACTGTTCATCATTATTACCTCTTATTTATTGCAACCTCGGAGAGACAAAGGTCGCATGTGGCCTTTGGTGGATCTTATCATCTAAATAGCCTCTTGACAGACACACCTCAAATAAGCTCATGTGAGCTTCCACAGTCAGATCCCCAGCTTCATTGTAGACCCTTGGACCTGTACATAAAATAATATTTCTCCTTCAGCGCAGAAAATCTTCTCAGAATCTTCACTAATCATAACTGCTCTGTTGACTGAGATGATTGTTTTGAGTTCCTTTCATTTTCCTGACTTGACCATCAAAGCTCAGTTCAAGTGCTGCCATATTAGGAAAGTTATTAGTAGAGCCAAAGCTTTCCTATGATATTGAAAGATAAGAATTTAATGGTATTTAGGCCTCTGAAGTCAGGTTGACTTGCAATTTTTATAGTAATAACTGGTAAAAATGGTAATGCTGCTCAGATCACCTGATTTTCCCTAATGAATGGCACCATAAAATGAAGTCAAGTGCTTCAGAACTCCTTTGGGAAAGTCAAACTATGTAACATTTTCGCTTACTAAAAGCTGACATGAATTCCACTCACTCCAGTCTGTGATTCTCAACTGTTCATGAGATTAAGACTCAGTCTTGTTCACTGACAGGAATTCAGGCAATTTCTAGGCCTAAATTTGAATATACAACCTCATAAATACAGTGATCCTAGAGGTCATTTTTTATTATATTGCTACATTTTTGGGTTACCTTGCATCCTATTCTTCTGAGACAGTGTGTCTTACTCTTCTGAGACAGGGCAAAAATACCCCGTGGCTACTGAGAGCTTTCTCCAGTTGAAGAGTACTTTCTATTCAGAATCAGGCTGTAGTATTTTTACCTCCATCCTTTTCTGAGCTCTTCAGGTTGCAAACTTGGGAATTTTATTTAGAAGTAGGCTACTCTAGGTCAATTATAACTGGTGAATTATGCACTAAAATCTACTTAGTAGCAGTAGGCTTAATAATTTGGAAGTAAAATGTCTACTATAACTGTAATGAGCTGTTGTTTTCTAGCTTCTTAGCTAAGAACCTTCCATAACTGTTCAAGTTATTGTCTATGTGATTTTCTCAAAAACTGTCTCTTGAATTCAGATTATCATATTTTCATTAACCTTCACTATCTGTTTCTCTTTTGTCAATGAAGGGATGAAATGCATATTCATTGTACTGATGGAAATCTGATAGATTGGTCAGTGCTATCTAGGAAGAACGTGAATTATGACTTTGATCAAGTCAGTGAGGTAAGCTTATCAGTTCATTTCTGGAAATTTCCTGCATATATTTCAATTACTCCAAGAGAAGACTGCTACGTGACAGTTAGCACTGATAATATCAAACCTAGGCTTGAAGAATACAGGAGTTCTCACCTTCCTTGGTTTTTCAAATGTCTTTGCCCTGGTTTTCTAAAGTTATTATTTCTCTATTCTTCATTGTAACATCACAAGTTATCTGTCCTTGTGTGGTAATTTTCTCTAATAACTTAAAATAATCAACATTAAAGTACTCCATGGTCTGAAATTGTAAGATTTTGACAATAGTGACTTAGGGATTCAAAGGTCTTCTTGTCCAATATCCTTCACTGCTGTACAAAAGCCTTTTCTTCCATTGTAGGTAACAGTTTAGGGTTTGTTTATAATATGCTATTGAGTTTAGAGGATCATGTTTATAATTCTCTTTTCAGCCAGTCTGTTACGAACTTCCTACTTCGATGACAAACAAAACGGACACTTTACTCAATATGGATGTCATGGAAGAAACAAATGTAAGATCCATTTCTCTTTTCCTTATTGCTTTTTATACACCAACTCTCTGTATGTTTACTGATGAAGATTGCCATTGTAGATTACTAAGAAGAAAACTTTTCAGTTAAATAAATGTTATAAGATGGTTTAAGGCATGCCATCTAGTTCTCCCCTTAACCTTTTCACATTTTTATCAAGTGCCCTAATATTGATTAATTACAAAAATCCAGCATAATGTTTTCAATATTTTAATACTTTAGTGTATGTATAAGATACCCTAGAGACCACTTAGTCAAGTGAAATTATTTAGTCACAAATTTTCAAAATAAGTGCCTATAATATGTAATTGGCAAGTTTCATAATGTACTACACATACTTGTAGTACCCCCAACTACTTTGGATGCTGAGACTGTCCTGCCTAAGTCCAAAAGTTCAAGGCCAGCCTATGCAACATAGTGAGACATTATCTAAAACAATATTTCCAGATGCTTATAAGTAAACTGTTGCTTTTCTTGACAATTTCTTTCTTTATAAATTACACAAGGAAGAGCCTTATTATATTCTTATCTATATGATCATAATTGGAACTATCTCTATGTTTGATTCAGTGGGCTTGATTACTTGTAGATATCATGCTGAAATATCAAAACTTTCCTAACATTTTGCTTCTGGTGTCTAAGGGAAGTATGGAAAGCATTTAAAGTAATATATTTTGATATTTTATTTTTAGTTTTTAAATTAGCTCACACAGTAGCAGGGTTCCATGTGGGACTTCCACACATGTTTAATTTTGGTTGAGTCCCCTGCACACTTTCTCCCTTAATATCCTTCTCCCTTTTTCCCATAGTCTTTTGCCCTCAGAACTCCCCCTTTTTAATGTGTTCTATTGGTTTCCCCATCTCCATCCTTTAAATCCCCTTTTTGTCCAGTTTAATGGACTCTTCTAAATTTTTGGCCTTTATTCAAATTCACATCCACCTATAAACATATATTTAGCAGTTAAAGGCTAGGATCTACATTGAAGAGAGATCATAACGCATTTGGTTTTCTGAGGTTAGATTGCTTACTTAATATAATATTTTCTAGTTAAATATATTATCCTATAAAATGCATAATTTAATTTTTCTTTATCACCAAAGTAATAATTTGAGATTCTTGTCAGCCAAATAAGACACAAGACTGGTGTAGTATTTGTATTAGTACATACATCTTAATTTTCTTAAAATTACTTTAGGATATGTTTTCCTTCCTCTTATATCATAAGTTTATGATTAGTAGCAACATTTTAATGAAAACATCTTATAAGGTTAAAATATACATTTTACTCTCTTCCATGGCCAAATATTTAAATATTAATTAAATGCTCTACCATATAAATATTTAATAGTTAACCAAATTCCATCAAAGAAATTCTGAATTTTGACTAAAGTGTATCAGGTACTAACTAAATGGCCATAATTATGAAGGGAAATTATAAGAGAAATGCAAAAGAATAGGACATCTGTATTTTTAATTGTCTTTATTGAAATCTTCCTTTAACTGCCTACAAATAGTAAGAAAACGTATTTCCTAGTAGACGGTTGCCTTTAATATTGTACTTGCAGATGTCTTTCTCTTAACTTAGTATGGTCTTACTGTTGTTGTTGGAGATTTAAGAAAAAACTAAAACCCTGTACTCTCACATCTGTTTTTTTTTTGAACTAGGGGAGATTTCTGGATAGAACTATTATCTCTCCTTTGTTAAATATTTTATTTATTATTTATATTTTATGCATCTGAGTGTATTGCCTGCATGCATGCAAGTGCGCCCATGTCATGCAATGCTGGAAGAGCTCAGAAGAGAGCATCAGATTCCTCAGAACTGGATTATGGATGGTTGTTAACTGCCATGTGCATGCTGAGAATCAAACCCACATCCTCTGCAAAAGCAGCCAGTGCTCTTAACCAGTAGGCTATCTCTCCAGCCCCAGAACTATCATTTTTCATCATTGATCCAAACAAGCAGTATTGTTGAGACAGAGGTAACATTAATAAGTGCTGTTTTCTTTTTGTTAAACATACTGGGCATTTTTTCATGAGTCTCACCACTCAGGTTCAAATATAGTACTTATTGTGCTTGCTTCTGTCTTAGCAAATAAATATTGGTAGATATTCTTTCAGGTGGCAAAGTTGACTTTTTTACACTGTGAATTGAAATTGAATTTTTTCTTCTATCTAAAGAGCAGTTAGTAAAGACAACTACACCTTGAGAAAGCAAAATGAATGAAAACGTTCTTCTCTCAGCTGTGTTAGTGTCTCAAGAAATAGGCTTCTTTGGGTGCAGAGAACTGAAACTTGGGCCTCAAATTTGCAAAACATACTGTGCAGTCCCAAACCCAGGGGAAAGGTTTCTTTCTTAATTGTTTAATTTCATCCTTAAGAATGAAGCATTAAATCAGAATTCTGATATTTTTTTCTACCTAGAGCCTAAGTCTAATGAAAAATGAGAGAGAGCAAAGTCTTCTTGAAGCCAATGAAGAAAAAGGTATAAAAGAATATTTGTAGACAGAGCAGAATGTGTATGTCTTAGTCTCAGCCCCATAACTGATTATCCAGATGACCTTTGGCAAGTCATTTAACTTTTGGGTGTCCCAGTCAATGCGTGCATAAATTGCTTTCCTTATTTCAGAAGTTATTTAAATACGATAATGTATATGAAAAGAACCCTGATAATGACTATATACATTTAAGGAAGAAAATATCATCATGTATCTGATTTAAGAAATAGTCATGATGAAAAATTCAAAAGAGTATACTATATTAAGTTTGTATTTTTCACATGACATCAAAAGTTGTTGTCTTTTTCTCAGAAAATTGGATCTTTATTGTTTACTGAGCTTATCCTTCCACAGCTTCTATCTTGTGGGAGGTATACTCTACTAAATCTATGTGCTATTTGTTAGTGCCTTCTAAACTCTCAAAACATACTTCTATGTAATGAGATGACCTTCTTCTATGGAAGCATCAAAAAAATTGAACTAGTATATATATTTAGAAAGGCAAATAATAGCTTCTAAGATTAATAGTACATTATTTGAAGTTAGTACAGTCGATTTGAAGAGTCTAACTTGGAAGAGTAGCGGAGTAACACTTTCTTCTGTGAAGCACTTAATACTATAAGACTTATAAATGATACTTTGCTTAAACCTTTTCCTACCACATTACATGTAACAAAGCACTATCTCTCCACAGACAAACATGTGGTTCAATACATGGAAAAATCCCTGCTTTCTCTATTCGATGAGGTACCAATGTGTGATTTTGAAGAAAAATTTCAAGATTCTAATGATCTACCTTTGGATGAGCTGAAGAAACCACCAAATGTCTCATCATCATTAGGTGATCATGATTATATAACCCTCAATATTGCTTCTCCACAAGAAGTTGTTTCGACTACTATTGAAAACTTTGTGCCCCAGTTATGTCTGGAACCCAGTGTGGATTCCACTGAATTCCCTATGCTCTTTCTCAACCCTGTTACTAATATTTTTTGAAGAGTACATTTGAATTTGGCCTTCTATTAGAATTCATTTTGAGCCTCAAAAATTCTAGCTTCATGCTGGAAAACAGTTAAATGTTCCACATTGGCCTTTTTGGTATTTTTCTCTGTGTCTTATAAGTTTTTAATGTAAAATGTGTTAAAATTTGCCTAGACAGGGTTTGACAACTAGAATGAAATTCAAACCACACCACAAGATAAGGAATATAGATATAAGTTTGAATATACTAAAAGTTTAATCTTTAACCAATAATATCATAATACCTTATTTGTGGCTAGAACAGACATTTGTGTCATGGCACTTTTCTAAATAATTAGCAAATTTATGTTCCTAAGTTTTGCTTGTGGTAAAGAAACTGTTATTTCATGGTTTATTAAAATAGTATAGTTTTGAAAAGCAAAGGTTTGTGTTAATAATGAAAACAATGCTGTTAAGGTTACTCATTTTTTGCAGGTGCATTTATATTATGCTTTGTTTACTTGATTCTAGTTTTATGATGTATACCTTTTTAATTGCTAAATATTGAAAATTCAGCATAAAGTGGTATTTTTATGTACAGTGGTCATTTGTAGAGACCATTAAAGGACTCTTTCTTTTTTCTTTTTGAGACAGGGTCTCTCTGTAATCCCAGCTGGCTAGGAGCTCACTAAGCAGACCAGGCTGGCCTTGAAATCACAGACATCTACTTGTCTCTGCCTCCCAAGTGCTGGGACTCAAGATGTGCACAACCATGCCAGGCCAAAGGACTCTCTTTAATCAAAATGTTGAATTCCACCTAAAACCTTGGACAAGAATTCCAAGAGTCAAACTCTAACCGAGCTCTTCCACAAAGCATACATAAACCCAAGAACAGATTACTTATTAGAGATTAACATGAGACATTCACAGTCAACCTTTTCATAGTTACATCTATTTCCACATCCACCTCTAGTTGTGTCAGTGCATATTGATACACACATAATTATTTGATAGATGATTGTGTTTCAGAAGTACTATTGTGTTTCTCCTAAACCGTGAGAAGTTTTCATACAATTTTTCCTATAGCAGCATTCATATTTGCCTGACCATTGACCAACATACTACTTAGACTCTAAGCAACCTGTTTAGTAGAGGAAGTACTGAAAAATGTGTAAGGTTTTCCATTTTTAAAATGAATACTATCAAACTTTTTGTTTGGTTCTGATTAAGACAGAGTCTCCCTGTAGCCCAGCAGGCCTGGACTCACTGTGCAGAGTAGGCTGGCCTTGATCACATGGAGATCCACCTGCTGGGATCAAGGGCATATACCCACCATGCTCTGCAACATCAAGCTTTTAAAAAGTTCACTCTGCCATGGTCTGACTACTTTATTCAACGTGTTAGACTCTCTACAGATTTACTTATTTATGTGCCTTTTATTTTACAAAGTTTAGCATGTGTTCCTATAGTCTCGCCAATGAAGCCAACTTTAATTTGTCAATGTTTTGAACAAGGAATTATTTTAAAAGTGTGTGTTCACTCAAATATAGTGATTTGGATGATTATTAAGAGTTTTTAGGAGAGTACAAGCTTCATTTTATTCATGATTGAGCTTTTGATATGCATGAGTGAAATAGCATATTGCAAAAAAACAAAAAAAGTCATTGTAATGTTACATAAAGTCAATAAACCACTGAGCATGCTTTTTTCATGATATATCCTTCATTGTAAACTGGGCTCTGTGAACAAAAAGAATGGAACTTTTAGACTGCATGTGCATGTAGTTGCAAGAATGTATGGATCTGTGTTTGCACTACTGTTTTCACTTCAGGAATCTCCTGCAACTCAAATGGAAGGAACCTGTGTCTGGTACTGTGATTTTTGCTTACTAACCCATGTCTCCTGGAACAGCATTGTCCACCCATGCGTAGCACCTTGGTTCTAATTCCTTTGTAATTACGTTTGGGAATTAAATTACTAACTAGTGGGTTTCCAAAAGGGCTTTTCATACTTCCTTAGTTTTCGTGAACCCAAACACTACTCCTGCCTCTCCTCAATCCCCATATCTGTTCCTTGCTCAAATCTTTAACCTTCAGTACTCCCAGCATCTTCTTTCCTAACACACATGTTCTATTGTCCCCTTCAGTTTTGTTTTCTAATTAAGTTGCTGTGCATCAGGTTTTATACGACCTTTGCATGTATTCTTCCTTAGGTTAACTTTTTCACCACCCTTGCTACAACGCTCCTGCCTTTCCATGCCCTGGTTAAGCATTTCCACCCTTAGTATTCCACCTCTCTACTTCCATTTTCCCCATCATCTACTATCTCTGCTGCCTTAATACAACACCTTTCTAATTTCCTGGTGTCCATTCTTGTTCCAAGTAAAATACAGAACAAAAGGTTTAAAGCTAAGACTCACATATGGGAGAGAACATACAGTGTTTGTCTCCCTGGATCTGAGTTACCACACTTAGTTACCACATTTTACAGTTTGATATATTGACCTGCATATTTCATCTTTTTTCTTTCCAGCTGAGTAATATTTCATTGTGTATATATATCAAATTTTGTTATGCATTTATTATGCATAATTATTTTGTTGATTCTGTTTCCTCGATCCTATAATAAGCAAAAGCCCAGGAGTGGTATACCCGGTCATATGGAAGTTCTACTTTTAGTTTTATGGGAACACTCTACACTGATTTCCAAAATTGCTGTAAGAGTTGACATCCTCACAAGCAACTGTGTATAAGGGTTCCCTTTTCCCCACATTCATGCCATCATTTTCTGTCATTTATATTTCTGATGATAGCCATTCTGACTGGGATGAGACAGAATCAAAAATTAATTTCAATCTGCATTGCCCTGATACCTAAAGAGGTTGAGCACTTTTTAAAGTATTTCCTAACCATTTGTATTTCTTCTGTTGAGAACTTTCTGTTCGGTTCCATCTCCCATTTTCTTTTCATTGTGGTTTCTTTTTTGTTGATTTTGAAGCTATTTTTGGAGACTCTTGTCTTTTCACCCTTATGCCCCAGAGGCAACTTGGTTTCCAACAATAGGTTTTCTCTCATGTAGCACCTTGTTCCTGTCTTCAGAGTCATGTAGCATGGAAGAACGGATTTCTGCCCATCAAAAGAACCACTGCCTTACCAAAACCTACAGCTAGTTTTGAAGTTTCTGAGCGTTATAAACTTGTTCTGGAGATGGGAATGCCAATCTCTTTTCATGAACACTGCCTGGCTTAGCTTTTGCAGGTGGCTTCTGCTTCCCCTGGTTCTGCAGTGTAGCTGTACAGCTTCAGCTGAGTTTGGCTTGATTTCTTTTGGATATGCCATTTATATTTTTACACACTTCTAAGATATCCTGTCACTACGTTTGTTAATTTCAGAAGATCTTCCTCTCCGTCTCTGCAATGGAGTCTGTTTTTTATTGTGATTTTTCTTCGCCAGGTCATATTGAGGCAGCTTCTAGTCTACTGTGTTATCCAGAAATTTCTTACCTTACTTTCTTAATGAATACTTAGAAACTACAAATATTTTTCTGCAAGATTTTCAATTACGAACGAGTTCATCTTATACAATGGAAACCTTACAAACAAATAATTTAGTTCATTTTATTATTTCTGAGCTCATACATTCTCCTTTATAAATGACTATTGGTACATGTGATTTTAGAACAATGGAAGATCTCTGTTCCATTTTCTCAAGCTCCTTGTCAATCTACAAAATCCTTGGCAAAACTAAGTCTTTCCTGTCTGATTGTCATGTTACTTCCAAAGGCAGAGTAGAATGAACAGAGGAGTAAAGCAGATCAACTTAAAAGGTGACAAACCACCATTTGTTTTCTCTGTGGTGTTGAATCTTTTTGTTATACAAATATTTACAGTATCTATCTTGTGCCCAAAAACAGAGATAATGAACAACACAGGGAACATTCCAGAAGAGGGGGGCAGAAAAATTGTAAGATCCAGAAGACAAGGATGCCTGCTAGTGTCTTGTACACATAATAGGGATCATGCCTCAACGAAATCTGAACAGTATTGCTGCGTAAACAGGACCTATATAATACCAGTCAGCATACCAGTGTAGATGGTGGGGACATTTCACAAGGCCACACCTATAGATGAAGAGCTATAGACTGCCCTCTGGTCAGTTATTGAATCCCACTGCTCAGCCCTAAACACATACACATATGAACAACACTGAATGGATTCAGTTGATTGTATATATGTAACAATAATAATTGTAGAAAAAGAGATCATGAATTGAAGAAGTGGTGGAGACACATGGAAAGAGGTAGAGGATAGAGAGGAATGCGCTGAAATGATGGATAGACAGTATGTGCGTGTATGAAATTCTCAAAAAACTTTAAAAAATTTTAGCAACTAAGTTTTACTTTCTAAGTGTTTGAAAATTGAACTTAAAAAGCTGTGTTTTAATGTCAAAAATAAATTCTGATAAAGATGTAGTGAAAGAAGAATGTTTTTTTTTCTTTAGTGGTGGTAATACAAACTTGTGCATTCACTATGGAAATCTGTATGAGAGTCCTCAAAATCTAAAAATAGAATTACCTTAAGACCCACCCATACCACATTTGAGTATATGCCCAAAGTACTCTAAATCACTATACCACAAAGATACCTAGTCATCCATGTTTATAGCTGTTGTGTTCACAGGAAAAACATAAACCTTATGTGTATCAACGAGTGAGTGGAAAAGAAAATCTTGTACATTTACACAATAGAATTCTATGCTTCCACAAAGAAAAATGAAGTCATGACATTTGAAAGAAAAGGCGTACATTGAAAATCATTGTTTTAGTTGAAATAAGCCAGACTCAGAAAAACAAACACCACATGTTTTCTCTCATATGTGGAACCTAGATTTAAAATTATATATGCACATATGTGTGATGTATATGTGATTGTATATACATCATGAACCTAGAAAGGAGGTCATGAGAGAAAAGGAAGGAATCTTAATAGAGGTGAGAAATAAGATAATGAAATGCATATATGAAGAAAGCCAAAGAGGGGCCTAATTAGAAGAAATTGAACCAGCTGAAGGAAGCAAGAAAGAAGACATGAAGTAGGGCCATGGAAAATAGAATGGATGAGAACAAAGTGTGATGGCACACATATATGAAGATGTCATGATGAAACCGATTACTGTGTATGCTAGTTTAAAAAATAATAAAATGGCAGTTAAATTTAAAAATAATTTTAACCCAAAGTTAATACTTAGGCTAAAGTAATTAGAACCAATTGAAGCCTTGAGACTCTTTAAGCTACCAAGAATATGAGCATGTGCCTTAATATTGCGTGAGAATGCATGTTAGTGCCTAGTCCCTAAAACATTATATTGTTGATTACACCTTACAAAAGCATTCATGAAAATATCCTTATTTATTTACATTTCAAAACTTACATTTCTATGTATTTTAGCTGTAAAAAGAAAATATCACAATAGAAGTATTAACTGAAAGGTTAGGAGAATATTCTTCCTTTCTTTTGCTTCTAAAGACAGGCAACAGATAGATTTGAGTTGCTGTGTGATCTGTACATATATTAGAAAACTATCTACCATAAATAAGTTCATGTCTCCTCATGTGGCTCGGCCTCCATTGAGTCTGTATTAACCCAGATGTTTTGGCCTTCAGATTGGTTTGTTCATACCTCATCCTCAGTAGAGCTAACCAGGAATATCTAAGCAAAGAATAGTAATGAATTTAAGAGCACCACTTTCGATCTAGGTGATAGTAACCAAGCAATAAGAGGGAAAAGTGGTGGTGAATTAGGCAACTCTGGGCATTCTGGTGACTCTTTTAAATCAGTTTTCATTAGTTTTCATGTCCCCTTTCTGAGACCCAGTTTTTAATCATTTCCAACAGTACCCTAGTTGGTCCATGTTCATGGGAGTGGAGTTCTGATCTCACTATTAGATCAACAACACCATTTTTTTCCACTTCAGTCAGCATATTGTCTGGGAGTGCCTCAAGTCCCCAGCTCCCCTGTCATGAGGTTAACTCTCTCAGCTTACTAGAACATATTGAGCAATGAGAAAATCTGTTAAGTAATCTAAATTGAAAAAAGCCACAAGACCATGATTTGTGAAGCAAGGCTAACAGAACTAGGATTATATATGATAAGGAAGAAAAGCAGGGGAGGTTCTATCAGTTTTTAGAGCTTGGAAACTATGCTAACAGCATCTAAACCATTCTATTCTAAGATTTCAGTGGGTTTAAATTGCTACAAAACATATCATTTGCTGGGGTTTCTTATTTGTCCTTTTTTCCCCCTTCCTTTCTGTATCTGCTTTTACTTCATTCTTTCCTTTGCTTTTGATTGGGTGTGGCCACAGAGCACAGACTAGATTGAAATGTTGTATATAGGTCAGACTTGTCCAAAACTTGTGATCATCCTTCCTCAGCCCCTCAAGTGCAAGAATTACAGGTATGCACTACTGTGCCTGATCTGGATTTGTTTTCTAGTAGCAAAATACAAGATGATCTCTCCTCTCTGTACTTATAGATTATTTAGAACATGTTACATAACAAATGTGCAGCTGAGAAGGGTAGTTCAATGCTATATGTTTAACTCTGGATTCTGGGTTTTCTGATTCTAGGTTTTCTAACAGCAGTAATATTTTGTACTAATATTTGTGTAGAGCACATTTTCTAATAACATGCAGTTTTAGAAACAAGAAATGTTTTGAGGAAATATTGTATGGCCTATGTTAAAAAATAAATAAATCCAGGTGTGAATTTATAATCCCAGCACTGGAGAGGCAGAGTTCAGAGTATCACTGGGACTTGCTGGCCAGTCCAGTCCATCCAGCCTACTCAGTGAGTTCCAGCGTCAATAACAGAACTTATCTAACAAAACAAACAATATGGACCGGATCTAAGAAATGACACCTGATGTTGAGCTCTGGCTTCACATGCGTGTACACACATATGTATATATGTACATCTTCATTCACATGCACCCATGTACACATAAACACACACACAAATAAAATACATAGCATCTTATCCCTTGGAATGTACAACCTCTAGGCGTTAAAAGGTCAGTTTAATTTCTACTTGAATATTTCAAAGGAAGTAACTGAAGTACAAGATCTTAAAAATGTTTATTCATTCACCCATTTAACAAATATTTATTGAGTTGTCAATGAAATACAGTTCTTAGCACTCATGATATATTAAAATATACTCAAAACTACCCCATCATAGAACTTAAATTTTATGGATCAATAAATATCAAAAGCAAAATATAGAACTTAAAATGTTCACTGGTAAAGTACATTTTAACACTCATAAAGCCCTGGGTTCAATGTCTAGCATCAAAAATCAAAAGGGAAGTATATTTCCCACCTCTACCTGACCCTCTACTAGAATTCTTAGATATTTAAGTCCATGTTTAAGTTCTTAGATTACAATTCCAAATTGTGAGGAAGAGTTGTTAGTGGGTTGAGGAAATATAAAGCATTAACAAAATATTATTAGGGATAAATTTACTTTAAGATAGTTAGGTCCATGAGAATAAATGGTCCAGTTGTGAGTTACACAGACTCAATGGTTGTCCTCTGAGGAAAGCTTCAAACGTAGATTACAACATCTACTCTTAAGAGAAAATGCTTTATGTATTAGAGACTACAGAACTAGAAGCGTAGGGCTACCTCATCTCTTTGGAACTTAGCAAATTTCAGCATGAGTTCCAGATCCTAAACATGAAGTTCCAGGATTTGGTGTTTTCTCTCCTAAATTTTGGTCTTTCTTAGGTCAGTAATTCCTTGCTATATCCAATTTGGGGTGGGGGGGTGTGAATGTTTATTCTGTGCCACTGTATGTTGGGAGTATGTAACTCATTTATGATTTTATGGCAGCTCACAGTTAAAAGATGCCCTGAGTCCAGTTTAGGAATGAACTTTGGACTTCTAAAATTGGGCTTTTTAAAGATTATGGGCACTTGGATTTAGACTACATTTTGCATTATGAGATGTAAATGTGGGGAGAGGGGTCAAAGCTTATAATTTAAATGTATGTGTTTGTGTATCAAGCTGGCAAGGAGTGGAGTTGAGGTTAATCCCCATTGTCAACTTGATGAGATATATAATCACCTGGAAGATAGCCCTCTGGGCATACCTGTTGCAATTGTCTTGACTGGGTGGCACCCAGTGGTGGGTGACACCATTCCCTAGGCTGTAGTCCTAAACTGCACAAAAAGGAGAAAGTTAAGAACACTATTACTCTCCACACCCATCTACCTGACTGAATATGCAGTGCAGTCATTTCTTATTGTTTTGACTTCTCTACAGTGATGGACTGTACTCGTGAACAGTCCTTTTTCCTCTTAAAATAATTCTCAACCTCTGTAGTCATCCCAGAAATCAAGTACACTTTTACTTTCCAATCTTTAAAGCAAAAAGTCAATTTCAGTGGTGAAAGACAATAGCTGTGCAAGTGTCTAGGGGGTGTATTAGGGAAATTTTATTTATTCTCCACTTAAATAAATCTGGAAAGTGTTTGCAACATGAAAGAATATGAATTTATAACCATATAGAGCCAAGGAAGATCCCTGGTTTTGCCTTCAAAGTCTCCATTTCTTTCCTTTCTTCTTTGTTTCCTTACTTCTTTGTTTCCTTCCTTTTTTCTTCCTTTTTATCCTTCTTTCTGTTTTCTTCCTGATGCTCCTCCTTTTCCTCCTCCCCCTTCTCCACCTTCTTCAGGTGTGTAACTCTTTGGCATTTTTTAGATTGCATTTAAGCTAACATACAAAGCAATGGGTTTCCTTATGGCTTATTCATACCCATATGGCATTATACTTTGTTCTCATTGATTCCTCTCACACAGTTCTCCCCCGTTTCCCTATTCTTATCTTGTTAGTGCTCCTACTCCTAAATAGTCCTTCTGCATTCAAGCCAATGTAGTCTATTACACTCTTTTTCCTGCCCTCCCCCGCCTTTAAGATCTCTTTCTCCTGTCTCATGGCTCCCAAAACATGAGAGTGCGCGTGTGCACACACAAACACATATATACACACAGACACACATATAGATTCTGCACATGAGTCTGACTTATTTCACTTAATGTAATGTAATGATTTCTGTGGGTGCGTCTCCATCTCCAGCACGGCTGTTGTGCTCCAGCCATGCCAGAGAATGGAGGACGATGGAACGGAACCTCAGGTGGCTCAGAGTGCAGCGGGAGGAGTTCCCTCCCAGGAGACTAAGTCGGTGGGTAGTTCGGTTATTAGAGCCAATGCAGGGGTTTATATAGGGAAGCCTCTCTGACCATTACAGAAGGCGGAAAAGGCGGGGTGTTGGGATAAAGGCAAGAAGGTTGTGGAAGTTCAGGAATGAGAAAATGAAACCCAAAAACCTAGTTCTGGTCTGGGATCGGGGAAAGGAAGATTCATATCACATCAGGCAGAGCAGGTCAGACACCTGCCATCCCTTTAGGGTATCTGCAGTTGCTTGGCTTGCTCAGTAACCAGATCCCCACAGATTTCCTTTTGCATCCATTTTCCTGCAAATATTTTGGTTTTATTTTTCTTTGTGATTAAAAACATTCCATTGTGTGTGCACATTTCATTTTTGTTATCTCCTAATATGTTGATAATCTAGGCTGTTTCCATTTCTTACCTACTATCAATAATGCAGCAGTAAAAATGGATGTGCAAGTATTTCTGTGGCATGTTGACTTAGAAACTATTTGCATATAACCCGGAGTGGTATGACTAGGTCATAGGTAGTGTAATTTTTAGGTTTCTGAGGAGTCTCCAAGTGACTGTACTAATTTGATATCCCATTAGCAGTATATAATGATTGATCTTTCCCTATATCATCACCCATATTGGTTGTAAATTGTTTACATGATGATAGATCTTCTGAACAAGTTAAGTGTAATATCAAAGTATTTTTAATTTCAGAGTCAATTTATCTCCATCCAAAAATTATAACAACTGTCAGTTTGGGGTTAATACATGTGAAAATACTTCTGTTTCCAAAAACAAGTAATAAGAAACCTCTCAGGCCATTTCTGCTAACCTTGCTTGTTTCATTAGAAACTCCCTAAACATTACATAAAAGAGAATTTTATAAAATAGTACAGTACTTTAGCATAAATTGGACTCAGTGGTTTATAAAATGTTTTATGAAAGTCAATAAAAATAAAGTTGGGAGAAGAGTGGGGACAAGGAGAAGGATCTGGGAGGAGTTTGGAGAAATAGGGAGTGAATAGGATCAACATATATCATATGCATGTAGGAAATCCTCAAAGAATTTCTAAAAATACTTCATCTTTTTTAAAGTTACCTCTTTTTGGATGGTTCCAAACCTGCACATTCCAAGCAAAGTTTTGCTCCTTGCCTGACTCCTAGGAAGTAACCTCTAAATCCCTGGAAAATCCTGGCAAGGTATCCTTGACAAGGACTCCTTGGACCATGACAGTTTACAAGTAAAAACATGATTTATGTCGAGATCTAGAGCCACTTTGACTTCTAGATGAGAAGGAAACTAAAGGTTTGCTTCATGGGCAGCCTGCCACACCTATAAAACCAAACTGTAGTATAACTCTGGATACCAAGACTCAGAGCATTTTCTCTAGTTTCACATGTTTTCACCCATTAGTGTTGAACAAATTAAGCATCATCTAGACAGCTTCACTGGAAGAGAACAACTAGAGTGGACCTAGTGCCTCCCAGACTCAACTCTATATATTTTCCCCTGCTGAATTTGATCTATGTCTTTTCAGGGTAATAAATTATAACCACGAGGGAAAGAAAACTGAGTCATTATTGTTCTCATTTAACTTTGGCTTTTGTCATTTAAAGGTAGATTACAGACAACTTTCTACAGATCTACGTGAAAATTTGTCTATACTTTTTAGGGGTGTGCACACTGTTTTTTGAGTTCGTGCTTTGCTGTGGAGCACAGAAGGACTGAAATGCCAATCCTACTTCTTTGGAATCCCCAGTATGGGGAATAGAACTGTGCACCACTGTGCTAACTTGTTTCATTTTGCTTTACTCTTACATTTTTAATAACTTCGATACATAGATGAATGAAAATTTTAAAAGTCACTTTTTGGTAAATATTTAAGCTTTAAAATTTTTCATTATCATAATCAATGATTCTGTGTGTTTATTTACCCTTGTGAATTTATGTTGAATAGCATCCTAAAACTTGAATTAATTAGTAATTATTTTTAACATTAATATTGTTGTCTTGCTTTCTAAAGTGGTGACACCAGTCTACTTAGTGTCTTTCCTCTAAGAAACTATCTCCTTACCTACATTAGTACCAAAAATGAGTATTGTCAACTATTTTAATCTTTTGTCCACATGAGGCAAAGTACATGTTCATGTGTTCACAAGTCAAATATATCACTTCTTATGCAAATCATCTCATGATTTTCCCCCAAGTTTTATTAAATTACTTGCAGATGTTGTAACATTCATTCGTGGTATTTCTCAAACAGTTTTTGTTTTATGATTCTTAAAATTTTACACTTTAATTATAGGAAAACATCACAAAACAACAAGCATAAATACAGCAGAAAAATCTTAAATCTGTCTATTAAAACCAGTATTAATATTTATGCACACTTTAACATACACATGGGGAAAATTATAAAAATTTATGATGGCTAGAAATACTGAAAAATACAGAAAACTTAAAAGATAAAATTAAGGATTTTCAGCAAGCCCATGTTTTATTTTATTATATGTAAGGTTATAGCATTGTACAGCTTCATAGTCCACCTTATTAGCACATTAGAAACTCTTTTCTATGCCATTAAAAATTCTTCCAAAATGATAATGCCTTTTACAGTGTTTTAAGATATATTATAGATCATATTTCACCATTTTAAGTGTGCATACAGTTCAATCAGGTTTTTCTGTATAGTCACAGAGTTGTTCATCCATCATCATGGTAAATTTTAGAATATTTTTATGACCCCCAAAATAAGTCATTAGTTGTTACTCCTCCATTTTCTCTGTGACATAATCCCTGAGCAACAACTGACCAGCTTTTTGCAACTCTCTTAAATTGTTCATTTTTAAAGAAATGTTAATGCTGGCTTCTTTGTTTCCACCTACCAGTGTAAGTACAGACACCTCCAGATGACATGTGCTCATGGAACAAAATATGTGCTCAATATTATAAAGCTTTTATTACATGTTGAAAGTTTAGACTAGAAAAGTGGTTGAATTCTGAAAGCAGAACTTAATGGGCCATTCTAATAGGAGCTTAGAAAAAAAGTGCTGACATCATAGTTAGTTCCTGAGGGAAATAAGGACTTAAGCAGCAACTGGAATATTTTGGCAAAGAGTCTCACTATTTATTGTCTGTTTACAGCCTAAATGTAAGAGGTTGCCTGAAGCTAAGTTGAAAAGCAGCAGTCCAATTTCTTTTGTGGAGGATATTTCAAGACACGAAAATGTAGAAATGATAGCATGGCTATTAATGGTGACTATTAAGGAGATCTACAGTGAAAAGGAGCAAATGGGACAGAAGTACAGAATATACAGTTTGGGTTGAAAAAGAGCACAAAGAAGATTAATGTTGGAACCAAGACAAATGCTGAAGGAGAGGATCTCTTTGATAGAGAGATTAAAGTGTTAAGAAGCCTAGGGATTTGTATTTAAACAAGAAAAAGAGTACCTTCAGGGCAAGGCCACACCCAGCTAAGTCTACAATTTGTGAAAGGAAAATGCCTGAAAGGTTTTCTACTCCTAGAATACCACAGCATAGAAAACTGCTAGTAATGTGGAATGCAGCAGACCAGAATTCACCCCAGGCTGGAAGCCAAACTCGGCAGTGTTGTTCACGCGGTGCTGGCTTTAAAGACATAAAAGATGCAAGATGTCCTGGGTTCTTCCTTTGCAAAGCTGGAGGGGCTGAGCCATTTAAACCCTTTGGAAGTTAAATCCAAAGAAGTTGGACATGGAGTTACTGGATTTGGTGTTTTACCTGCTGGTTCTCAGTCTTGTTTTGGTTCAGTTATTTCCCCAATATTCCCCCATTTCTCCCTTTCGGAATGAGAATGTGTATTTAGCTCCATTGTGTGTTAGAAGTATGTGGTTTATCTCTAGATTTTATAGGCGCTTACAGTTAAAAGATTGCCTTGAATCTCAGAAGAGACCTTGGACTCTGGACTTTTGAATAGTATTGAGACTGGTAAAGACTATGGGGACTTTCGTAAGTGGACTAAATGCATTTTGAATTTTTTTTTGGAGCCTATGTGGGCCAGGGAGTGGAATGTGATGGTTTGAATGAGAATGTCCTTCATAAGCTCCAAGTATTTGGACATTTCGTGCCCAGTTGGTTTTGGGATGCCTTAGGAAGCATGGCCATGCTGGAGGAAGCACATCACTGGGGAGCAGGCTTAGAGAGTTCTTAGGCTTTGTAGGATTTCTAGTAACTGCTTCCTGTGTCTTCTTGAAGATGTGAGCCTCTGCTTTCTGTTCCTCCTCAGGCCACCTCCTCCCACCATGCCTCCCCACCATGATGGACTCTAATTCCTCTGGAACCATAAGGTTAACTAAACTTTTCTTCCTAAAGTTCTTTTGGTCATGGTGTTTTATCATAGCAACAGAAAAGTAACTAATGCATATGGTTTGCCATTACATAGACTTAAATACAGCATAGGTCAACCAATTCTCCTGAGACAAAATGGCTACTCACATCTGAGTCTGAAGACTCATATAGTAGTCAAAGTTAAGAATGAGTTTCCACTTGGGGTAATTATCTTATTTGTCCCTAATGCTTTCTGTTCTTTCTGTTGAAGATTTATGTAAAGACAAAGGGGAAGGAAGATAGCAGATGACACAGAGAATAAACTTGATAAAGTTGGATTATGGTTATCAGAACAGGTGGGTGATCGCCAAAAAACTCATCTAATAGCAATATAAAATAAGAAACTTTAAAAGGCAAAATAAGAAATATTCAGAACCCATCCCATAGGAAATGGTATCATCTGAGGATCTCTACTTTCTTGGTGGGAGGGACCAACCAAAACCATGCTGAAGACAGAGAGCCTCAGAAAGTTCACACTGTATTCTCAATAACAGATGTTTTAAAGAGAAAATAAAAATGTTGAAAGGGAGAAAAAAATTGTGTGCAGCTGCAGAGAGAGGTAACACACTGAGAAAACCTTCTCTTCTCAGCATGCCACCAGAACAGCAACAAAATTCATTTTATTTTTATTTTGGTTTGGTTTGGTTTTGAAACAAGGTCTCATGTATACCAGTCTACCCTCAAATTCACTGTATGGCTGAAGATGACCTTGAATTTCTTATCCTCCTGTCTCCACCCCCTAAGTTCTAGTATTACAGCTGTATACCATTATGTACGGAACATTCTGGGGATCAAGCCCAAAATTATGTGCAAGTCAGGCAAGCATTCTTCCAACTAAGGTATTTCCTGAGTCTCATGAGAAGCCAATTTAAAAAGACCTCTTCTGAGTCCGCAGCTTGGCAGCTCCAGAATCTTCATGGACCTTCCTTTCAGAAAATTCATAACAAATATCTTAAGACTCTGCACTGAAACCTCATGTTGCTTCTATTACTGTGATAAAAAACACTGACCAAAACCATCTTGGGGAGGAAAGGGTTTATTTGGCTTACAGATCACAGTCCATCTTCAAGGGAAGCAAAAGCAGGAATTCAGGGAAAGAACCTGGAGCACAGACCATGGAAGAACCCTGCTTACTGCCTTGCTCCTCTGATCCATGTTCAGCCTGCTTTCTTATACAACACTGGACCACCTGTCCAGGGGTGGCAATGCCCACAGTGGACTGGGCCCTCCCACATCATTCAACAATCAAGAAAATGCCCCCAGACATGGCCACAGGCCAATCCACTGGAAGAAATTCCTCAATTGAGGTTTCCTCCTCCCGTGTTTGTCAACTTGACAGCTGAAGCTATCCAGCACAACTGGCCATCAGAGTACTTTTAAATTGCAGGGAAGAAACTTTGAATCAGAACTGTACACAGTGTGAGACACTTTGTGATATAAGCTTAGCCTCTCTACTAACACCCCCCCCCTTAAGTAGAAAAGTAACCAAGAAACCACAAGACTATGTGGAAAAGTCCCAGAGAATACAAAGGTCATGTCAACATCTCTTGGTATGTGAGATAACATCTGTGGGTTAAACATTCCACAGGAAGAGCCCCTAATCTCACGTTTATAGGATCTGTTGGTTAAACAGTCCCCTAACATCCCATTTATAGGACTGTAGGTTAAACAGTCCCCTAATATCCCGTTTATAGGATTGTAGGTTAAATAGTCCCCTAATATCCCGTCTATAGAATTATGGGTTAAACATTCAGTTAAAGTTAACATCTTGTGAATTGCAAAATAATGTGTGTGGTATTTCTGGAAAATTGTCTTCTCTGTAACCCTGGTCTGTAAGCAAATATCCTGTTTGTTAACTGTTCATTAACCTATATGTCAATACATAATCATCCTGTGAACTCCTACTATAAAAACCTGGCCTGGCAGAAGTCAGGTGTGCTTAGCTTCCTGAGGCTAAGTCACCTACTTGCGCAAGTGAAATAAACCTCGTGGTTTTTGCATCTGACGGCCTGGATTCTTGGGACTGAGGCTCCCCGACGTTAGGCGCTCAGGTGGCCCATTGGGGTTCGAGTCCCCGGGCTGAGAGTGAGGTCTAACAACAGTATTGAGTGAGGTGGAGATCTAGCTGAAGCCAGAGCCTGCATGGGAACATGGACTAAATTCCAAGTGGGGGTGATCACTGGTGGGGGTCATCATTTATAACTAGACTTCTGTAGAACTGCTCAAAGGTGTGATCAACATCCCTAACCTGACCCATGAAGATACTTCAGTTGATGAGAATAGCACCTGTCACTGCCCAGAGGCAATTACAGCATTTGCAATGCAACCCCTGATTGATTGCCCAGAAGTGTGACCAGCACCTGTGACCAAAGCCGTGAAGGACCTTACCAAAGACCATCCAAGGATGTGACCACATCTGGGAACATGGGAAGGAATGCCAAGAGAGTCAGTGCTACAGGAACCAAGTGAGAGATTTTATCTCCAAGCAGCTCTTTTCCCTCATTTAATATCCAATGTTAATTTTGCAGACAAGCTATATCCTGCTCCGTTCTCTTCCTCCCTCTTTTTTAAACCTTTTTTTTCTCTGTTTTTCCCCATTTCAATTTCTTTGTGATAGACTTTCCTAATGAACATTCACTGGCCTGGTTTGTAGGAACTCTGTATCTCTCTATCTCCATTTCCTGAGTTCTGAGACCACTCTATGCTATCTGATTGTATTTCTTTACTTATTTCCATTCATTCTACTTTTAGCCAAAACTTCCTCATCTCCCCTATTTGTCCCTATGGCTGCCCACTTCTACTCACTTTTTCCCTCATCTTCTCTTTCTCTTCCAACAGAATGCTAATCGTTAGACTTCCTCCAATGCCTAAAACACTAATATATTAATGTACATTTACTATCAGTGCACTTTCACTTTGTAAAATAATTAGCATTTAGGGATTGTTTTATGTTTGACTACCAAAGTATTTTCATAGTGGGCCTACACTTTGATACTGATCAGTTTTCTGGAAAGTATTCAGTTCTTGGGGGATTACTCATATTTGACACTATTGCTCTGAGCACAAGTCTAGTACAGGAAACAACACCCCACCTACTGTAGCCTAATCTCTCTTGAACATTTCAAACACCTCCATGGAAAGAATAAATGTGACTTAAAAATTCCAGGCAGCAACCTAAGTTTAGAAGTGTAAGTCCCAAGTGAAAAGAACCAAGAAACACAAAAGTCCCATAACAATATAAATCCTACAAAAATCACTAATCCCAGAATAATGGCCTCCAATGATTGTGAATTATTGAAATCTGAGAAGAAATTCAGAACAATAAAGGTACAGTCAACAAAATGAAAAAGGAAACAGATAAATCTTTGAATGAGTTCCAAAAGAACTCAAATAGCTAAAAGAAATAAAGAAGCCAATCCAAGATATCAAAGTGGAATTCATGAAAGAAGTACAAATGTTGAAGAAAACCCAAAGTATAATATTAGAAATTAAAATCCCAATAAGTTTAAATAAAATGCTCCATGGAAAACCTCACCAAAAGACTGTCTCAAGGGAAGGAAAGAATATCAAGGCTTGAAGACAAGAGCGAGGAACTGGAACATTTAGACCTGACAAAGGTACATTTAAAAACCATGAACAGATAATTTGAGATATTATGGATCACTATAAGATAAAATGCACAAATCATGGGCACAGAAGGAGGAGAAGAATTTCATCCAAAAGCAAAGAAAATGATATCAGTAAAGTCAGAGCAGAAATGTCTCCAAATCTAGATGGAAAAAATGATCATTAAGATATAGGGGTGCATATAAAATACCAAACAGAAAAGACCAGAAAAGAACCCTCTCACATTGTATTATAGTTAAAACACTAAACATATGAAACAACGAAAAAAGATTCAAAGCTGCAAAGGTAGACCCATAAGGATAATAGTAGCTATTGCAACAAAAACTTTGAAAGCCAGGAAGGCCTGGACAGACATAATTCAAGGTCTGAAAGACAACAAATGCCAACTCAGGCTGTTATATCCAACAAAACTCTCATAATGGAAGGAAAAAGCAAAGAAGAAGAACATTTTTCCACCATAAAAATGGACTAAATGAATTTGAAAGCACTAACTGAGCTATACCAAAGATACTGGGCAGAATTCTTCATATTAAAAAGAAAGAGGAACATAACGAAGCTCCTGGAAAAATCAAGGTACTTTTAGAACAATGATTAAACAAATGAAGAACAGGATAGAAATAAAGTACCACAAAATCAACATGATGACATGAATTAACATAAACTGCTCCATAATACTCCTAGACTGGAGAAACGGGTCTCCATATCTCATGCCACACAGATGTGGCAGCCACCTGTAATTCTAGGACTCAGAAGGCAGAGACAGGGGAATTCCAGAGTAAGTTGACTAGCTAAACTATCTAGAATCAATGAGATTTAAGCTCAGCAAGACACTCTGCCTCAATAAATGAAGTGGAGACTGATTAAGGAAAACACCTAATGTCAAATTCGGACCTTTAAACACACACACACACACACACACACACACACACACACAAATACACAAACACACATGCACAAAAACGTGTAAACAATGCAAAAACCCAACTCCAAATATTTCCCCATTTAGCAACTCATACTGATGGACTGAATTAAAAAATCAGAATCTAGGATGGCAAGATGGCTCAGTGGGAAAAGGCATTTGCCACACAGCCCTGGTGACCTGAGTTCAATCTCCAAAACCCACATAAAGGTGGACGGACAGAACACAGTACACAAAATTGTCCCTAACAAAGTATCACCCTCAAAATTGGAAATCACATCTGGCACACCAGCTACAATTGGAGTCACTTGTATTTGAGTTTGAGATAGTCAACTGTCATTCTCCACTATCTGTCTGTCTTCTGCACAGTCTAAATAGGAGTGTTAAAGGGAGATGTGATTGGAACCATCACCCCTGCATCTTTCAAGTCCTTGATAGTGGGACTAATTTCTGCAATATCTCCAAAGACATGATGTTTTGGATTCAATATTTTCCCTGACAGAGATAATAACAGTGGCTTCCATTTGGCCATTCCATAATCACTCTATAGGTCAGGGAACTAATGTGCAGATTCTGCCAAATTCTAAGTATACCTATCGGGGTTATACATTCTAGGACTGGAGAAATAATCACAGAATGAGTTGGGGGTTGGGGAATCTGCTGGACCCATTGTGAGTCAGACTTCAGCCAAAACTCCAACAAATTCCTGGCCTCTATAAGCCTCTGCTTTAGTAAGATAGCCATGGTGATTCTGAGATTCTCCTGGAATGAATGGCAACTCAGAACTAGTATCCAGTAGGGCCCCAGAAAGTCTATTTCCTGTTCCCAAATGCAGAGTTACTCCAGTAAAATTTTGGAAGTCTCTCTGAAACAGGATGGCAGAAAGGCCAACAGTATAATTCTGATATTATAACAAAGTCCTTTCTCAAGAAGACCTGGATCTGGAAATTGGCTCGTCTGGAAATTGGTAGATGTGCTGTGATTTCCTATTGCTATAATCAAATATACCCTTTCTAAAATTTGTTCTATGATTCTTTTTTTGCTTACACAAATTGAATAGTCAGTCCCTGGAAACACAATAATTGATTAGCCAGTACCAATGATCCATAAAAGTCATGCCATTATAGACATTACTTTGCCTGTGTTGCCCATTAGAGTAACTATCATCACCTTCCCTTTGGCAATTCAGTGCTCTCACCTGGCCTCTGCTACTCTGGAGTCCAATTAAACCCATTACATTCAATTCATTTAGTTGGGCAGCTCCATCTCCCACCCTAAGATCTGACATGAGTGTTGCAAGGCCTTTGTACAGAGAAATGGGACACAAAGGCTTTTTTTCCAGGAAGCAGGTTTTTTTAAGTGCTCACCAACTCAACAGCTTCATATCCAAAACCTGAGTCCTAAGCACAGTAGGACTTAGCTTTTTATATCCCCTGTTAGTTCCTGTTTTTCACTTTCATCACTTTGTCTCCTGCATATGTTCTGTTTGGATGTTCCATGCTACAGTGTCATGACAGACAGGGTTCTGTACATGCACTCAGACACATACCAAACTGTATTGCCTTCTCTTTGTTCTAGGAGGGCCCTTATCAAATGAGGAGAAGAGCATTGTGGCAAAACTTTTCCAATGACTGATGCCCTTCTCACCATTCTGCATCGTTATAGTATTAGTAAAGAACATGCCCTCTGGGCCTTCCCATTGTGGAGGATTCAGATGCAAACAGTGAATCTACTCAAGCATTCCGATTTCTCTGAGCCTAAAAATCCCTTCATCAACACTAAGCCAAGGAATATCATCTCCAGCTTCTTTCCAGAAGGCCATCTTTTGACAAACATTTCAGCCAATTATCAAATAAATTCTTAATACCTCTTTTTATTTGTGTGGGCTTCAATATTAAATCTAGAGTTTCTGTTCAATGGGCCCTCACTAATAAACCCAAACTGACCCTGTTTTATGTTCTTTCTACTGTTATCCAACAGCCTTAATATCCATTAACACACATTCCTCAGACATCAGCTTGAATGAATTAAAAATTTCATTGAGTTCCTTGGTTTCAGGAAACTGAGTCTGAGAGGTCACTATCCTTAAATAGGCACTGGAGATGGAGTGGTAAATTAAACAGGTTTATTTACCTGCAGGCTCAATGGATCACTTCCAAAAGTCTAAGGCCCAGTAAACTCCACAATATTTATAGGATTTGAGCATCATTTCCTAATAGTTACAGCACTGATGGATTTAAATTACAGCCCATGATCAATACCCTCCACTCCCATGGTCTACATAACTGCAACTTTAGTCGGGAAACACAGTGACACAGGAGAGTTTTCCTCCAGTCAGCTCAGACATGTTTACATAAGCAGAAGCAAAGGTTAAGTAAGCAGATCTTTCTTTGGTCAGGCAGAGGGCCGTTTCTTAAGGTACCTAGGTTTTATGGTTTTGTTTCTAACCCAGTTAATGCTGAGTACAAAGGGCAAGACATTCCTTTCTTCTATCCAGATAACTGCAGGCAGCTGTGCTGGCCAGATAATTGTAAGCAACCATTTCTCACCCCAGTCTCTGTGTATTTATTTCTGCCTTTTGCTTTTGTTTTATTTCTCCTTCGCTTTAGGAACCTAGTGTACCTCCTCCTGAACCACACTTCATTTTTTTTGGTATGATATTAAGTACATGATATCTTTTAAAAATATTTTCATTGAGTTTTTGTACGTTTAGTAAAACAATTCTTAATCAAATTTAGATCCTTTCTCCTACATCCATGACCCATTCATGCCCTCTCCATACCTCCCACACCTCCACCGGACTTCATGCATTCTGCCACACATGTTAAGTCCTATCTGGTCAAGCATTTGTACCAAGATGTTCTGTGGTGAAAGTTTATCCACTGGAGTCTAGTCACTCTATCTAGATCTATTACAGAAGGTTTAGTTTCCCTCACCCAGTAGTAAATCAGTCTGCAACAGTTCCAGTTAGGGCCAACCCAACTCCCAAATTCCTCACTCCACTCTAGGTCTTAATTGAAAGCGATTGAGTCTCTGTGGGTCTTGGGCTTGACACCACCATTGCCACAAGTTCACTGAACAAGCTTCCAATGACCTGAAAGCATCTGTTTCCCTGTGTTCATGGACGAACTCTGGCTCTTACAATCTTTCTGCTTCCTCTTCCACAATGGTCCCTGAGCTCTGTGTGGGAGTGGTTTAATATAGGAGTTCTATCCAGGGACACATACTCTACAGTCTATTATTCTCTAAAACTTAGTTGGTCATGGCCTTCTGTATGCATTACACACTGTTGTATAAGGAAGCTTCACTGGTGAGAGCTGAGGGATGTGCTAGCATTCTCTCCACACCCTGTTCCATTATGTTCCATTAGTCTTACATGTAGAGGTTCCACTGTAGGTATGTCACCTAGGACTGGGCATTGCTAAAACATATAATCTCTGTATGTGACCAATTGTGAAAATCTTCTGTAGCATCCATCTGTTACAAAAAAAGCTTCTTGGATGAGTGGTATATGATATACTTGTCCACAAATACAAGGATCCATATTTAGCAAATGGTAAGGAATTTCATTTGTGCAGTGATATGACAGAGATAAGATTTTCTGTGGAATCTATGACCTGTCCAGCCATGTTTATTTGGATATAATTATAGTGCCATCCTTGAGTTCACGCTAATTAAGTCTAATTAGACAGGTGCCAAGAACACACAAAGGAGAAAAGACAACATCTTCAATAAATGGTGCTGGCAAAATTGGATCTCCATCTGTAGAAAGAAACTGCACCCTTATCTTTCACCCTGCACGTAAGTCAAATCCAAATGAAGCAACAACCTCAATATAAAACCTGAAACGCTGAAACTGCTGGAAGTAAAACATAGGCAGTACCCTACAGGATATATGTGCAGGAAAGGACTTTCTAAATCAGACACTAGTTGCCCAGGCATTAAGGTCAGAAATCAACAAGTAGGACCTCATTGAGCTTCAAAGCTTCTGTACCGCAAAAGAAATAACCAAGAACGTGAATAGGAAACCCACTGAGTGGGAGAAAATCTTCACATGCCACAAATCCAACAGAGGATTAATATCCAGAGTATAGAAAGAGCTCAAAAAACAAAGAAACAAGAAAATGAATGACCCAATAAAAAATGAGCTATGGATCTGAACAGACAGTTCTTAAATGCAGAAATAAAACAGACTAAGAAACACCTTAAAAAGTTCTCAACATCCTTAGCAATGTCAAAAAAATGCAGACAAAAATCATGTAAGATTCCATCTTATCCCAGTCAGACTGGCTTAGATCTAGAGAGCAGCACATGCTGGAGAGGATGTGGAGAAAGGTGAACACTCATTCACTGCTGGTAGGAATGCAAACTTGTGCAACCAGTCTGGAAAGCAATGTGGAGAACTGTCAAAAACTAAAAATGAATCTACCATGTGATCCGATTATACCACTTCTTAGCATATAATCAAAGGACTTACTCTATTGCAGAGACAGCTGTACATCCATGTTTGTTGCTTCTCTTTTCACAATACCTAAGAAAGGGAAGCAAATCCCTCAACTGGTGAATGATGATGAAAATGTGGCAGATTTACACAATGGAGTTTTACTTAGTGGTAAGAAAAGATGAAATTATGACATTTGCAGGTAAATGGATGGAACAAAGGGAAGTAAAACAGACTTAGCAAAGCAATTGACAATTCCCCATCCGCAGATCGTAACTCCAATTCTTTAATGGGAGTATATATCCTAACAGAAAGTAGAAAGGAAACACAGAAGGAAAGGGAAAGAAAGAGCCCAAAAGAGGGGGATAATAGGGAACAGATGTCATGGGGAGGGGTGAGTCGGGGAAAGTGGGAAGGTCTGGCTGGGAGAGGAGGCGGAAGGGACATACAGGGGACCATGAATTATTGTGGGCGGAGGGAACTATGAAGAGGGTGGATGGTGGAAGGTGGATGTTGTGGGGCAGGGTGGGAAGAGTGGGAGTACTTGGACTGGGGTGAAAGGAGGGAGGTTGGATGAGGTTGTCAGGAGAGGAGAGGTGAGTGGAGCTTGGGTGGTGTGGGAATCCAGAGGGAAATGGGTTGACTCGGGAACCCTCTGAGAAGCACACATATGGTATCTGAACATTAGTGCACGTGTATACTTGGGGGCTGTATGCAAGGAGCACAGTGGGAGACAGGAGAGACCTCGCTATGAGTGGTTGGTCAAAGTAGTCTCCAAAAGGCTACCAAAATAATACAGGCTATTGCCGGTTATCTTGGTTATCTTCAAAAACTGGAAGATAAGATCCTGCTGCTGAAGACAGGACATACTTCAGACACAAGACTTCAGGAACAATGAAGCAGGAACTGACCTGAAAGCCTTCTCCCTGAAGTCAAGCTCTCGTAGTTCTAGAGGATACCATGCCAACTGCTAAGGGAGAAATTCAGTCAATGGTCCAATCCAGCTCTAAAGCTTAACCATAATTACTGGCACAGCAAACTAACTCTATTGGTACATTAGTGGCACTGTTATCTTGGGGGTAACCAACAGATGAACCACACTTTCTGCCTCATCAATTGGGGTCTGCTCAGACCTGAGTCTAGTTTTATATAGAGGCAGTGATTGGGCCCTGAGGGAACCCATGCTTTGTTTTGTCTGATATCTCTTTCAGGAAAAATCATTGGCTGCCCTATAGGGGAGTCAAGATTAAGTCCCTCAGGCAAGAGGAAGAGATGGCAATACTGGGGGTGAGGGGCATATCATCTGGGAGTGAGGGGCATATCATCTGCTAAGTGTGGGAGATGTTTATTCAGGCACAGGGAACCCATCAGAATCTAAGAATTCAATACCCTCAACCTCTTTAGAGTCGTCCCACTTATCTCCATCCCAATTCTTTTCCAGTCACTGTCCTCACTTTAACTGCTGAAACTCTTTAAGGCTGGGAATTAGATATATCTTGTGTGTAAAACCAAACATGTAGTGAGGGCTTGGACTTTATTTTTTACTACTTGAGTTTTATGGCTCTTGGAGAGATGACTCTCTTTTAGGGAAACACTTAGAACCCTTTAGACTATTCATGCTCATCTGGTACTGCTCAGTTTTTGTTGTTTTTTCAGGGATTTGTTACTTTATCCAAAGCTCCTAAAAGGAGCCAGTCAACATCATTATTTTCCATATGACTGTTTAAAGGCTTCATGTACATAGTTACTAATTCCTGCTCCTCACAAGAGGTAAATAGGGAGTATCAAATACATTTATTTTGCATAGCTTTAAATAGTTGACACTATGGATTTTCAGTGATCTCCATGTTAGCAGAGGAGTCTTTAATAACTGTAGTTTCATCCAGTTAGTGAACCAGCTTCAGACATCACCAAGGCCCCTAGAGAAAATCATCCTTAAAATTCTATTTCTTCAAAACAATTTCTGGTACATATGTGTGTGTGTGTGTGTGTGTATAGAGGATTTATTAAATGAGCTTGGTTTGAAATACTAACAACAGTCGTCTCATACCTGAAAGGATGAGAATCCTGTAGCTTCTGGCTGTTTGAGGCTGGGTGCCTCAGTAGTAACAATCTCAATGTGGCTTTCTCATACTGAAAAGCAGAGAAACAGGTAGTTGCTCAGTTCATAGGGCAAAGCGCCTCAACAACCCCAATCTGGCACCAGATACCTGGAGTATTCCTGAAGAGTCACTGGTCCTCAAGTTAATGATGGAAGTCTGGAAACACTTGTTCAAATTTCGGTGAAGGAATCCGGAGCAGCAGTGATGAGATAAACTAACTTGGCTTTATGCTGTGACCCTTTCTCTAGGTTGCTACAAGAAGGTGCTGCCCACATTTGAGGTTGGTTTTCCCACATCTATTAAAATAGACTATTCTATTTTGTGGTAAGTTGACCTTAAAACCAATCATCACAGGCTCCAGACATGGACAAATGAAATTTCATAAAACAAATCATACTGGATGGAAAATCAAAGATTAACCCCAACACAATAGTGGATGACTTCATTATACTCTTTTCATGATCAAACAGATTATTCCAACAAAAATAAATGGAGAAACACCTTAGTTAAATGATGTCATATTTCATCCTGGCACTGAAGAATACACACTCTTCTCAGTAGCTTGTGGAATTTTCTTTAAAACAGATCATATAAAAGAACATAAACATTAGCTCATACAAGAAAATTGAAATAAATTCTTATACTCTGTATGATTACAATGGAATAAAACTAGAAATTGACAAGTGATACTACAGAACATTCACATACTCGTGTAGATTGAACAACACATTATTGGATAATGAATGGGTCAATAAAGAAATTAAGAATGAAATAGAATTTCCTAGATTGCAATGAAAATGAAGACACAACATACCAAAACCTATGAAATTCAATGAAAGCAATCCTAAAAAAAAAGTTTAAAAAGAAGCTACAGTTTCCTGTATTAAGATATCAGAAAGATTTCAAATGAATATCAATGTGCCTCGAGCCTTTTAAAAAGAAGATCAAGTCAAAGCCCAAATCAGTAAATGGGAAAAAATAAGATCAGGGGAAATTTAATGAAATGGAAAGGGGAAATAATACAAAGTCGATGAAACAAAGAGTTGGTTCTTTGAAAAGTTAAACAAATAATAAAAACACTTGACAAAATGAACCAAAAAAGAAAGAGACGACTCAAGTTAGGAAATTTTAAAAAGAAATGAACTATATTCCAATAGACACCAGTCAATCTCAGAAAATCATTAGGACATACTGCAAGAACTACTAGTACTATAAATTGGAAAATCTAAAAGAAATGGATGAATTTTTAGATGAATATGACCTACCAAGATCAAAGCAAGATGAAATAAACTACTTAAACCAATCTACAATAAACAATGATACTGAAGCAGAAACTTCAAAATTCTTGGCTAGAGAATGGAGAGATATCTCAGTGCATATGAATGTATCCTGTGCAATCATGAAGACTGCACTTTAGATCCCAACACCCATGTAACAAGCCAAGAATCCCACAGATGCCTGCCACTACAGCTTTGAGGAATCATTAATCCACTTCTGGTCTCTCTTCATGCACATATAGGAACCTTCACCTGCATGTGTACATGTGCACAACAGACACATACACATCTGCACAAACTTGCATATGTGAACATGAACACAAAATGAATTAGGTAAATATTTTAAAATATGTTTACTAGAAAAGTTCAGGCTCAGATGCATTCACTGCTGTATTCTACTAGGCATTTAAAGAAAAAGTAACAACAGTGCTTTGCACACAATTCTGTAACATAGGAAAAGGTACACTACAAAATTCTTTTTATAATGCTAATATTACCCAGGTACCAAAACCAGATGAAGTCATAACAAGGAAGAAAATTATAGACTAATCTTTTTGATTAATATAGATACACAAATTCTCAACAAAATTCTTTCAAAATGAATTTTAAAATACATAAAGAGATCAATAACCCCAACTTTATCACAGAGATACAAGGATGATTGGGCATACACAAATCCATAATTGTAAATATAAATAGATATAAGTGTCAAAGTCTAGTGTGTTGGGGATCCCAGGGCAGGGTCGCATAATACTCAGGACACAGGGGATGCAGAGTAAAGTGAACAACTGCATGCTTTATTAAAAGATTCTTCTACATTTATACTCTTCCAGCATAAGCTTTGCCACAAATTGTTAGTCCCCTTTTCTAAAACTTTAGTACAAAGGGCACCAGTTATCTTGCATACCAGGAAGTCTGTCTGCAGTCCAACTATTTATAAGCATTGCTGCCTTCTGCATAAAGAAAACTCCTATTTTTCAGTACATAAGACATGAGAGCCACTTCCTCAAACACACAGCTTGCTTGGTAAACATCAAGATTCTCAGCAGAATAAGTTTGCTTATTCTATGTTCTACTTTGCCAGAGCCTGATCACCTCATGTCACCTCAGCAGGGTTATGTATAGCAAGTGAATCTTTTCATGCCTCTACATATAAAGTCAATAATCACATGATGATCTCATTAAATGGGGGAAAACGTTTTGAGAAAATCCAACGTGTCTTTATAATAAAAGTCAGAAAAGGAGTAGGACTAGTATCCACAAAATAAAGTCTATATAGGACAAGTCTATCTCATATTATAGTAAATGGAGGAAACCATAAAGCATTTCCACTTCCTGCATCCATTTTCAATATAGTGTTTGAAGACAAGAGAAGCAAATATAAGGATACAAGCAGGAAAGGAAGTCATCGAAGTATCCTTATCTGTGGATAATATGATTCTATACCTAAGAGACCTTAGAGAATCCAACAGGAAACTCTTAGATCTGGCAGCATGCCACATTCACATAAAAAATCAGTAGCCTTCCTATACACAAATAACAAACAAGCTGAGTAAGAAACTGGGGGGAAATCTCATTTACAATGCCCTCGGTTAAAAAAAATGCCTTGAAATAAACCTAGCCAAGGAATGAAAGGCATCTACAATGCAAGTATTAAAATAGGAAAGAAATTGAAGAAGACATTAGAATATGGAAAGACCTCCCATGCTAATGGAATGAAGAGTCAATATTGTAAAAATGGTTTTCTTACTAAAAGCGAAATTCCAATACAATTCTTCAGAGATATAGGAAAAACATCTTAAAATTCATATGGAAGCACAAAAGACCTTGGACACCAAATGCAATAATGAGCAAAATGAATAATAATAGATGTATTGGAATAACTGATTTCAAGTTATAGTACAGTCGTCATGACAAAGACAACAAGATACTGGAACAAAAACAGATGTGTACATCAATCAGAAAAGAAGATCCAGACATAAAACCATGCAACTACAATGACTGTTTTCTTAAAATGATGCCAAAATTACGTATAGAAGAAAAGGCAGCCCCTTTAAAAAGTGATACTGGACAAACTACACATCTATCTACATGCAGGAAAATGAAACTAGATCTTTATCTCACCCTACATGAAAGTCAACTCCAAATGGATCAAAGTCCTTAAACAAATTCCTGAAGCTCTGGAAATGTTACAGGAAAATACTTCAAGATGCAGATATACGTGAGGAATTTCTGTGTAGAACTTCAATAGATTATGAAATAAGAGCAATAATTTAAAAAGAGACTTCAAAAAATTAAAAAGCTTCTGTAAAACAAAGGAAACAGTTAATTGAGTAAAACGATAGCCTACAGGATGGGAGAAAATCTTTTACAGGACTTCCTCTGACAGAGAATTAAGAACCAGAATATATGAACTCAGGAAAACGAATAACTCAATCAAATAAATGGGCTAATGAATTGAACTGAGGATTCTCAAAAGAAGAAACATAAATTTCCAATAAATGTTTTAAAAAGTTTAACACTCTTGGCCATCAGAAAACTGAAAATAAATATTACTTAAAGATTCAGTTTCACCCCCTGTCCAAAAAGTGATTGTCAAGGAAAAAAAACACATATAAAGAGTTGATGCAGTGGTATACAACTATCATCCCAGCATTATTCTCATGAGATGGGAATTAAAGACAGGAGAATTAGACAGAACTTTTTGAGCCAGGTAGACTGGAGTAGACTGGAGTATACGAGTAGACTGGAGCAGGCAGAACAAGATAGACCTTGTCTTAGAAACTCTTAGAAACAGGTGGAAGGAGAGAATTGATTCCTTGAAAATTGTCCTTTGACCTCAACCTGTACACCTTCAATCACACACATCATACACAGAAAGATTCAGACAGACAAAGACAAATAGAGTAAATAAAAATTTCCCTTTTTAAAAGAATATTTATTACAAAGAATGTATAGATAGAAAAGAAAACTCACAAAAACCTTACCACTCAACATTCTGATGTATGAGCTGGTATATGTATGTACATCCATTTCAGTCTTCACATATTTCATGCAATACACAATCATATAATATGCTCTTTTGATTAAATGTCATAGATATGTTTTACAACAAAAATAAACATTTACTATAATAGGTAACAGAAACACAGTAAAGTTCCATAATTGATCTTGCAAATATTGTACCAATGAGTATTTTGGTCAGTTCAAACTTTTTCTACTAGAATGCATTGTACCTTAGTTTCAAATTTCTGTACATTTTTAATCTGTAGAATAACTTTTGGAAGTGAACTTGTTAAAATAAATAGCTACATTTTCACAAGATTTTCACTGTATATTTTCTTTCAGAAAAGTAGAAATTCATGCTGATACAATAGGAATATATGAAAAAATGTTAATCACATATCCACAAATATTGGTATTTCTGTTCCCTAAATGTTTAGCAAAATGGTAACTTAAAAGCATGTAGTCCACTGTTAAATTGAAATTTCATTCAATAATTAGTGAGGTTGATTGCATACAGTTGTATATACTGAGTATGAGCATTATTTTATTAAATAATTTTATTGATTTTATAATTTCATGCAATGTATTTTTATCATATTCAAGTCTTTTCCTACTATACCACCATGATTTCATGTCTCCAATATGATCTGTCCTTTAAATTTTTTAAAAATTTATATACTTATTTATTTTTCAATTTTTTTTAAGGCTATCCATTCCATTGTGTGCCATCCACATTGTTCTGGGTATGTGTCCATGCCATGGAGTCTGGTTAATCTACAAGGCATCTCACAGGTAAGGAAAACTGACTCTCCCTATCCAAGCATTCCATCACTTGCCAAAAGATACTCAGTGCTGGGACTTCTTGCACACCTCCCATATCTATGCTGGGCACTTTTCTGGCTAAACTTTCCACGAGTTTTGTGTGCGTATTCATAATGCTGTGGCATCATATGTGCAGCTACACTGTGGTGACCAGGCAATAGTTTTCTTGTATTCATGTACAATCTCTGGCTCTTAAAATCTTCCCTGCCATCACCAAAGATCCCTGAGCCATGGGAGAAGATGCAATATAGGTATTCTATTAGGGATGAGTACTCCACAGTCTCTCTCAGCATGTTGACAATTTGTAGATCTCTGTGTTAATCACAATCTGATGTAAGAAAACCCTTCTCTAGTGATAAGTGAGGGATGTCCTACTCTATGGATATAACAATATGTCATATTTTGAGTCAGTTTAATATTCTGTCCACTTAGCAGAATGATAATAGTAGGTTCTACCCTATGACCTGTGATTTGTCTGGCCACAGGTTATCACCCTGATAACAGTGTCATATGTGGTCTCCCTGTTGCGAATCAAGCTTTAAAATCAAATTACAAGGTGATTGAACAGGACTGGAGAGGTGGCTCAGCGGATAAGAGCATTGGATTCTCTTGCAAAGGACTTGGGTTCAATTCCAAGCACCCATATGGTGGCTGACAACCATCTGTAACTCCAGTTCTAGGGGATCCAACACCCTCTCCTGACCTCCATGGACATTGTGCAACATGGGTACACTTATAGTCATGCAGGCAATGTACTCATATACGTAAAATAAAAATAACATTTAAAAAAAAAAACAAAGCGATTGGTTACCCATAATACTAATGCCACTATCACATCATTAGGCATGATGTGTCAAGCTAGTTACTGTAGTGCACAGGGTTCAAAGCTGGGTAAGGTAAATGATTGTCTTTCTCTGTCAGTAACTTGCATAGCACATTCCAGCACTATAAAAGCTAACCAGCAGAGTTGTAGCTTCAAGGTCAGTACCAAATTGATTTCTCCTTGTTTGTTCTGAGACTCAGGTATGTAGTATCCTCAGAATATGTTCTTACCATCAAATTCTAATGAGAAACAAAGTGCAATGAAAATAACCAATATTGCTTGAGGATCTTTCACATACCTCTGGTCAGCAACTTCAAAACAGGGAGTCCATTTGTGGCATTGGGCTTCTCTTTTTTATTGAATTTTTGCAAATTTTATACAATATATTTTTATTGTAATTAGATCCTCTCCCCTATCTGCACTCCCCTTACTACCTCCTGCGCAATTTAATATACTGTGATGTATGTATACATATTAAGCCCTATAGCTTCAAACTTGTGTCCTCAAATCCCTTTTGATTATGGGTTCATCCACTGAAGCATGGGAAACCAACAAATTGTCTCACCCTTAAACAAGACTGACCCTCCCCTTCTAAGCAGCCATTGGTTTTCAGTAGTTCCCAAGATACAGTTGGGGTTTCTTATCCACTTCCCAATGTACAAGCTGGGATTTTGTGAGGCTTGAGCTTGCACTGAATATGTGCATGCTTTCACCATTGCTGTGAGTTCATATGAGTAATTGCCCAGCTGTCTGTAAATTTCTGTTTCCTTTTGGTTTCCTCATACAGTCTTTCCACTCCTTCTGCTGCAATGATTCCTGAGCCTTGGGAGGCAGAAGTTTGATATAGGTGTCCTATTCAAGGATAAGCACTCTGTAGCCTCATTCTCCACACATTTGCCAGCTGTGTGTCCCTGTACTAGTCACTATCTGCCGCATAAGAAAGGTGTTCTGCAGAGAGTTGAGAGATGCATTAATAGGTATAACAAAAAGTCATTTGGAGTCACTTTAATATTATATCTGTTTAGCAGACTAATAGTATTAGGCTCTTCCCTATGGCTATGAACTGTGCAGCTTCAGATTGCTAGGCCTGACACCAATATCAGGGACAAGGCCCATTTTATGAAGTGGACTTTAAATCCAATCAGAAAGTGGTTGGGTACAACCATAATATTTATGGCATTATTGTATCAGTGGGCATATCTTACCAGAATCTGTTGTTGTAGCTCTCAGGATTCACAGGTGGATAAGGTTGATGGTTAATTTTCTTTGCAGATACCCTTCATAGAGACTTACAGCACTATGAAAGCTAGCTATCAGAAATGAGGCTTTGAAGTCACCACCAACTTGATTTCTCCTGGTTTGTTCTACAGTTCATCTATGTTGTGTCTTCAACAATAGGGTCTTACTGCGAAGTCCTGTTTGGTAAACAAGAGCAGGAGCAATGACCAGTATTGTTTGAGAGTCTATGGAACCCTTGGTGAACAGTTTCAAAAGAATGAGTCCATTCCCGGCATTGGGCTTTTACTTTCTTAGCCTATGGTGTCTAGGGGGAGTAATGCCTCCTGTTATAAAGTAACTTCTTTACTCTCTTTTTATAATGTATGTGTATTTAATTTAATAACTTGTATAGTGGTCTGTTTCATAAGGCTTTTTCTAAAGGCCTTTGGTGTTATTACGGGATTTTTCAGTTGCTATCCTATAGTGCCTATTAGGGCCATTGAACTCCTATTACAGTGCAGCATCATTTAAACTATTTTTATATTGTATATGTACATATTGAGAGACACTTCCATGATAGATTTTCACATGACTCGTTCAAAATACTTTTAGTGTTAGTTATCCCTACTCTGCCCTACACTCCCATTCCTGCATTAAATCTACACTATTTATTATCCTTCTTTCACATTTATAATGCTGAATTCTATCTCCTCTCGTGTGAACCATCCCAGTTGCAACTTACTGGTTTCCTAATCTCTCAGGATTTTCTAAAGATTAAATGCTAGAGAACGTGCCAAATTTGTCTTTCTGGGTTTGGTTGTCTCACTCTGGATGACTTTTTCCAGTTCCATCCATCTACCTGTAAATTTCATAATTTCATTTTTCTTAACAGGTAAATAATATACAATTGTGTAAATGTAAGAGCTTTTCATATTCATTCATCAGTTGGTGGACATCAAGGTTGCTTCCATTTCCTGGCTATTGTGAATAGGGTAGCAATGAACATGGATGAACAGGTACCTCTGCAGTCGGACACAGAGCCCTTAGGGTTGATACCCAAGAATGGCATGGCTGGATAACACGGAGGGTATGTTTTTAGTTTTTGAGTAGCTCCACACAGATTTCCATAGTGGCTGCACCAGTTCGCACTGCCACAAGAATGAAGTGTTCCCCTTTCCCAGCATCCTCACAGACAGTTGTTTGCTTTTTGGATCTTAGCTACTCTGACTTCGGTAAGATGCGATCTCAAAACAGTTTCCATTTGAATTTACCTGATGGATGGATAGAAATGATGACTATTATTAAGTACTTTTCAGCCATTTATGTTTTATCATTTGAGAATTTTCTGTTTAGTTACTTTACCCAGTTTAAAAATATTTTATTGTGTTTCTGTACATTTCATAAAACTTTTTTTAATCGAATTTAAACACATTCCCCAGTCCGTATCCATACACCTCCTGCCAGGCCTTGGGTATTCGGCCATGAATGTTAAGTCGCTTCTGGTCAGGCATTTTACCCAGATGTCCTTCAGTGCAGATTCATCCACTGAAGTCTATTCAGGCTATCTAGATATCTTAAGGAAGGTCTACTCTATCACCCAGCCAAAATCAGTTTCCAGCAGTTTCTCAGACTAGGGCCAGTCTGCCATCCATTTCCGTCACACCACTCTGACAAGGACCCTTGTCTGATTGTGTCAGCATGGGTTTTGTGCTCGATGCCTCCGTTGCCACAGTTTCAAATGTTCATATGGTATATTCACTTTCACGTTTTTAAGAGTTCCCCAGAGTGCTTTCCACAGTGGCTGCTCGGGTTTGCAGACCCACCAGCAGCAAATGAGCGCTCCCCTTTCTCTACATTCTCAACAGGGTTTGGCGTTTTTTTTCTCTAGATCTCAGTCAACATGACTTTGGTAAGATAAAATATCAATGTGGTTTTTATCTGCATTTCTCTAATTACTAAGGATGTTGAGCACTTTTAAGGTGTCTCTTAGACATTTTTATTTCATCATTTGAGAACTCTCTGTTCAGATCCATACCCCATCTTATTATTCGGTCATTTATTTTCTTGTTTCTTTGGTGTTAGTGTTCTTTGTATATTCTGGATATTAATCCTCTGTCAGATGTGTAGCTGGTGCTCTTGGCACATTTGTCAAATATTATGTGTCTGAAATTGCATGCATTTATATTTGGCACTTCTATTGTGTTCCATGGATCTATATGTCTATTTTTATGTCAGTATCACGTTGTTTTTATGACTATAGCTCTGTAATATAATTTGAAATCTGATATGGTGATCACCCCTCAGCATTGTTCTTTTTGTCCAAGATTGCTTTGGGCATTGGGTTCTTTTGTGATTCCATATAAATTTTAAGTTTTTTTGTCTAGCTCTGTGAAGAATGCCATGGGTATTTTTATTGGCATTGCATTGAATCTATAGATTGTTTTGGATAAGATGGGTCATTTTCACAATATTAATTCTGCCTCCAATTCATGAGCATGGTAGGTCCTTCCATCTCTTAGTGTTTTCCTCTGTCTTTTACTTTAAAGATTTTAAATTTTCATTGTAGAGATCTTTAATGTCTTTGGTTAGGCTTATCCCTAAATACTTTATTTTTGAGGTTATTGTGAATGGGATAATTCCCTTGAATGCTTTTTCTGATTGTTTGTTATTAGTATATAGAAAAAGGCTACTGATTTTTGTAAGTTGATTTTGTAACCTGCCACTTTACTGAAAATATTAATCATTTCTAGCAGTTTTCTTGTGAATTTTTGGGATATAGTATGTATAATACCATATCATCTGCAAATAGTGATAATTTGACCTCCTCTTTTCCAGTTATTTCCTTTAATTTCCATCTCTTGTCTTATTGCTGTAGCAAGAGTTTCAAGCACTTTATTACAAAGGAGTAGAGATAATGAACATCCTTGTCTGCTTCCTGGTTTTAATGGAAATACTTTCACTTTTTCTCCATTTAAAATGATGTTCACTGTGGATTTGTTGTATATAGCTTTACTTATGTTGAGGTATGTTCCCTCCACTCCAATTCTGTCTAGGACTTTTAACATGAATGTATGTTGAATTTTGTCAAAAGTGTTTTCTACATCTATTGAACTATGTGATTTTTATCTTTGAGTCCAATTATATGTTTTATCACATTTATTTACTTTCATATATTGATCAGCCGTGTATCTTTGGAATAAAGCCAACTTGATTGTGGGGGGTGATCTTTTCAATGTGTGTCTGTATGTGGTTTGCTAGTATTTTGTTGAGAATCTTTGCATCTATGTTCATTAAACATATGATTAGATTGAAGTGACCCTCTTTATCACTTCTGATTAGTTTTAATTTGAAGTCTATTTTGTCAGATGTTAAAATTGTAACACCTGCTTGCTTCTTAGTGCCATTTCCTTGGAATATTTTTCCATCCTTTCACCCTAAGATAGTGTCTATACTTGAAGTTGAGATGAGTTTCTTGAAGACAACAAAAAGATGGATCTTCTTTCTTAATTCATATTACTACCCTGTGCCTTTTGACGGGAGGGTTGAGGCCATTGATTTTTAGAGTTATTATTGGAAGATGTGTATTGATTACTGTCATTTTAATTGGTCTGTGCTCTTGATTCTATTTTGCTCTTCTGTAATAATACCCTCATTTTTTTTCTGTAACCTCTTGGATATACTCATTCCTATCTTTGGTCTTTTGTATTGCATCGAATATTCTCTGTAAGGCTGGTTTGGTGGACATGAATTCTTTTGGACTTTTCATGTCATGGAAAAATTCTCCAGTCCCCTTTGACTATGAGCCATTTGCCTGCTTTAAGCTATGCCCTAGTTTAGGGCTGAACAGAGATCAGTCACCGAAGTGCTGTGGGAGCAGGATGCTTTGATATGCAAGAATCTTGTGACTCCTGAATGGAAGTCTGCCTTGAGCCCAAGGCTGAGGACCTATTGTTAGTAGATGTGAGTGGCTTGAATAATTTCACATATGTAAATGTATGTTTTTGCTTGAACTCCTGATGCTTGTATTGTTCCTCATACAGTTAGTTGTAAGAGTATAATTACATTGAGAAAAATAAAGTCAGTGCCTCAGTATTGACTGAGAGTACTCCCGAAACTATCTTTCTCTCCCTCTCTCTCTTTATTTCTCAATCCTCACTCCCCACTTCAGGTAAGGTTCGATTTCTGCCATATGGCACCTGAACGTGGGACCTGAATACTGGGGGTACAGTGAAGGACACCGCAAAGAAAAATTGAGCTCAAGTTTAAGGAAAAGGGTTCGGTGAGTAACTTCGGGAGTAAAAATAGGTCAGGGTAATAGTCTTCTGTCTTTGTACATATGCTGGAAAACATGCTTCATGCTCGAGGAGTTGGGATAGGACATCAGCAGCTCTGTAATTTCTTGGATTTCATAAAAGTCTGTCCTTGGTTCCCTGAAGAAGGGACTGTAGATTTAAAAACATGGAAGAAATTAGGAGAACTTCAGGATTATTATGATGTTCGTGGACCGAGCAAGGTCCCAGTGGATACTTTCAGTTTGTGGGCTTTCATTAGAGATAGTTTAGATCCCAGACATGAGATAGAAAGGGTTCGAGCAGAAGAGGTAGTGAGTGACACCGAGTCACAAGCGGCTCAAACAAAGGAGGAATATAAAATTGAACCTTCCGCTCCTCCATTAGAGGAGGCAGCTCTTATGGACCCTGAAATTGAGCAACTATCCAGGAGTGAACCATTAAATCCCGAAAAAAGAGGAGCAGAAGGAGAGAGCTGCTAGGTATTGGAAAGAGGACAAGTTTTTTGCATTGGCAAAAAAGGAAACAAATCAGAAGGAAACTTACTTAGGGGAAATCCAAAATTTACAGGAAAGGATAGAATTATTATCTGTACAAATGCAGCAAATTAAGGAACAGCAGGCTCAGGAGAAACTACAAGGCCAGGCAGGATACAATCCCCACCCAACAGTAAATCTAGTGGGCAGACCTTGTTCTCTGTCCTTAGTGCAACCTTCTCTATCCCCGTTGGAAACTGCTGTAAGTAAAGCAGCGGAAAAGGGCAAAAAACACTCAAGGGTTTCAATTATTCCCTGTTATAGAGCGAGATGATGGACAAGGAAATCAGGTGAGGGAACATGTTCCCATTCCTTTTAATCAATTGAAAGAGTTGAAGTTTGCTTGTGCCCAGTATGGTCCAACTGCTCCTTTTACACAGACAATGCTAGAGTCCATGTCCCTCGAGGTGCTTCCACCAGGGGATTGGAAGCAAATAGCCAGAGCGTGTTTGTCAGGAGGGGATTATTTGTTGTGGAAATCTGAGTATGCAGAACAATGCCAGTCCACAGCTGAAATAAATTGAGCTCAAGGGATAAAGATTACCTTTGGTATGTTAGCAGGAGAAGGACAATATCAAGGTACAGGGAATCAGCTGGCATTTGATATTACTGTGTATGCACAGGTCAATGCTACAGCTAAGAAAGCATGGTATAAACTTCCATCCGCAGGAAACAGGACTGAAGATTTGTCAAAAATTAGACAAGGGCCTGATGAATTGTATCAGTATCAGCTCAATTAATAGAACTTTGAGCTGTAGCCTCTGTATTTCAGCTTATGGGCTCTGCTCCCTTTAATCTGTATACTGATAGTCATTATATTGCTAGAGCCTTACAGGTGCTTGGAACTGTGCCTTATATTGTGACAAATAATACCAAAGTTCAGGAACTATTTGGTCAGATACAAAAATGTTTACATGCCCGTTCTCAGCCCTGCTTTATAGGGTATATTAGAGCCCATACTGGGCTTCCAGGTCCTTTGGCTTTAGGGAATGATTTAGTAGATAAGGCCACACATTTCATAGGTTTATCTCAATTGGAATTAGCACAAAAATCTCATGCTCTTCATCACCAAAACAGCCAAAGTTTGAGGAAGCAGTTTTGCCTTACTAGGGAGGCTGCTAGACAAATTATTAAACAATGTCATTCCTGTCCTAAACATCATTTGGTGCCTCATTATGGAGTAAACCTTAGAGGATTAAAGCCTAATCAGTTATGGCAAATGGATGTATCTCACATCTCTGAGTTTGGAAAGCTAAAATACGTTCATGTGTCCATTGATACTTATTCAGGATTTCTTATGGCCACTGCTCAAACTGGAGAAGCTACTAAACATGTAATAGCACACTTCATTAAATGTTTTGCTGTAGCTGGCTTGCCATCTGTCATAAAAACAGACAATGGCACAGGATATACTAGTCAAACTTTCCAACGTTTCTGTGCTCAGTTATCTATTGTGCATAAAATAGGCATACCATACAATCCCCAGGGGCAAGGGATTATTGAACGTGCCTATGGAGTTTTAAAAAATCAATTGCAAAAAATAAAAAAGGGGGAGTTATACCCAAGATCTCCACAGAACTCTTTGAATCATGCTCTTTTAGTTTTAAATTTTTTAAATAAGGATGCTCTTCGTCTTTCTGCTGCAGATAGGTTATGGCATCCCCAAACATTGGATACCTATGCACAAGTGAGATGGAAGGATCCGATTGATGGGAAATGGCATGGACCAGACCTGGTATTAATATGGGGAAGAGGGCATGTTTGTGTTTTTCCACAGGACGCTGAGAATGCCAGGTGGCTGCCAGAAAGACTGATCCAGTTCGCAGGGACAGAAAGGAGGAAGAGTGATGTTGTAGCTGTCTGAGATGGAATCAGTTCCTGATGATACACGGAGAGCTGTATTGGACTCATGTACCAGATTCAACTATTCTGCATCCAGCCATATGGGAAGAAAAGGAAACTGTAGTGATGGTGAATGATACTCGCCTGTCAGGACATCCTTACATGGGAAGAATAGCAGTACAGCGAAAAACTGACTTTAATTATTCAGATATATTGTGGATTGTTCAGGAAATCAGGACATTGGACAATTAAGTATTCCTCATGATGTTACCAGGTCTAATGTTTACTTTGTTCTATGTAACTTAACTAATTTGCATTCCCATAAGAATGTAAGTTATAGTATTTCAGCAATTTCCATTTATTGTGATTTCCTGTAAATGTTAAAAAATTTCTCTTGGTATGTCATGCAGACTATCAATGGATTGGTGTTACTTCTAAGATACAAGGGGTTTAGCATAATGAAAATTTATCCACTTGAATTTGACTCTGCAAAAACTGCTGCTGAGTTGTTAGTAAAACTGAAAGCCTCTTTGATTTCAGGGTCTTCTTTAACCTCATGGTTAAAAAGTATTATAGCCTTGGGCTTATGTGTTCTCTTTAGAATTTGCATGCTCCCTCCATTGGTGATATCCTCAGCACATTCCTGGGATATTTAGGTTGACGTACACAATCCTCGGCTCTGAACTCTACCTTAAGCAGAGGCTGGTAGCCAGAGACGGGCAACCTTCTCTCGAACTAAGCTAACCTAAGACAGGGCGTGGATGGTGGGCATTCACATACCAATGATGGTAAGGCTTATGTTTCAGAGAGAATGATCTAAGACAGGCACAGTCTTTCTGCCCATAGCTGGGAAGGCTATGGTTCTTTAAAAAATAAAAAAGGGGGAGATGTCGGGAGCCATTTGCCTGCTTTGAGCTATGCCCTAGTTTAGGGCTGAACAGAGATCAGTCATGGAAGTGCTGTGGGAGCAGGATGCTTTGATATTCAAGAATCTTGTGACTCCTGAATGGAAGTCTGCCTTGAGCCCAAGGCTGAGGACCTATTGTTAGTAGATGTGAGTGGCTTGAATAATTTCACATATGTAAATGTATGTTTGTTTTTGCTTGAACTCCTGATGGTGGTATTGTTCCTCATACAGTTAGTTGTAAGAGTATAATTACATTGAGAAAAATAAAGTTAGTGCCTCGGTATTGACTGAGCATACTCCCGAAACTATCTTTCTCTCTCTCTCTCTCTTTATTTCTCAATCCTCACTCCCCACTTCAGGTACGGTTCAATTTCTGCCAGCAGGCTCCGGCACTATGATAGATAGCTTTGCTAGGTAAAGTATCTGGAATTGGCATCTATGGTCATTTAGAACTGGAAATACTTTGGTTCAGGCTCTTCTAGCTTTCATGATTTGCTTTGAAAAGTCAGCTGTAATTCTGATAGGTTTCCCCTTATATGTAACTTGTTTTTCTCTAGCAGCTTTCACTACCCTCTCTTTATTCTGTGTATTTAGTGTTTTTACTATGATAGGCCATGGGGAGTTTCTGTTCTGGTCTTGTATAATCACTTTTCTATGCACTTCTTTAATTTGTATGGCTATGCCGTTCCTTAATTTATGGAGGTTGTCTTCTACAATCCTGTTAAAGATCTGATCAGTGCCATTGGCCTGATATTCTTCTCCTCCCTGCATGCCTATGAAGCATAATTTGGTCTTTTATTGGTGTCCCACAATTCCTGTGTATTCAATTCCTGGTTGTGGTCTTTGTTGCTGTTTTTAAGTTTTCATAGTCTGCTTGAGGAGTCTAGTTCTCCAACTTTGTCATCCAGTCTTGATATTCTGCCTGCCATTTCATTCATTCTACTTGTAAGGCTTTCTCCTGTTGTTTCAAATTGACCTATTGAGTTTTAAAATTCCTTTTTCATTTCAGCTTGTGTTTTCTTCAATATTTCTATCTCTTCTGTGAACTTACTTTTCAAGTCCCGAATTGTTTGTATTATTCCAGTCAGCCACATATTTCTATTTTTTGAGCTTCCATCACAAGTTTATGCCTGTCCTCTTTTAGGTCTTTGAATTGGTTGTGTTTTTTTAATCATCTTTATAATTGTTCCCTTAAATTCTGCATCATAGGGTTCATCAAGGTGATTCTCATTATAGTACACTTCTGTAGGACTTGTGTGGTATTTCTTTTCTGGTCCTGTCTATGTGGTTTTCTGTATGCCTCTTGTACCTTTATGGATATATCTTTTCCTAGTTTTGAGAAGTTTTCTTCTATGATTTTTATTTAAAATCTTTTCTATACACTTGACTTGGGTTTTTTTAAATCCTTCTTCTATACCTATGGATTCATAGGTTTGGTCTCTTTACAGTGGTCCAGAGGCATTACATATTCATTTCCACAATTATTTTAGCAGTCCATCACTTTAACCACTTAGCCACCTAATCCAATCCAGGGTTATTTTAGATTTCATGTTTTCTTTGATTAAGCAATCCATTTCCCCACTCTTGTCTTCAAGATCTGATATTCTTTACTCCATTTCCTGCATTCCTATTTTGATCATTTCCTCTGAACTTTCTGTTTGAGTTCTTGAGTTTTTCATTTCAAGTTTTATTTGCTTTTCTTCAGAGATTCTCTCTCTTTTTGAATTTTAATTTCATATTTTGAATTGTTTGTTATTTCATTCAGCTGTTTATGTTTTCACAGTCTTCATTTAGTATTTTATTCATGTCTTCTTTGAGTTCCTTGAATATATGTATAATTGCTATTTTTGAATCATTTTTTGTGCATAAGCTAGGTTGCCATTTTTTAATCTTATGTGTATGAGTGTATTGTATTTCTGAATGTAAGTGTGTCTGTGTCGTGCAATGTCCACAGATCTCAGAAGTATGCATCAGATCCTCTGGAACTGGAGTTATGAATGGTTGTTAGCCACCATGTGGCTATGGGGAATTGAACCCGGGTCCTGTGCAAGAATAGTCAGTGCTCTTAACTGCTGATTCATCTCTCCAGCCCTGGCAGATGCTAATTTGGTAAGGAAATATATTGTCTTAGTTATTCATGTTTTTTTCTGTGTTTTCATTGTTGATGATGATAATGATGATGATAATGAGACCTAGGCATCTGGACCTGTGTCGGTAATGATGTTTCGTGGGTGTTTGGATCTTTTTTTTTTTTTTTTTTTTGCTGTGTCACCAACTTGTCAGTATATGGCCCAGATGAGTGGTACTTGCTGCTCAGTTTGAAAGATACTTCATGTTGATTTGCAAATGAGATGTAAGAATTATTCTCAGTTTCCTTAGGGATAGGTATTTAGGGATAGGGATAGTCTGAGATTTTAGTACTGACTACACAGGGTCCTGGAGTGGATGTATGTTTTGTGGCTGATAGGTCTTGCTGGTAGAACTCACAATTCTGGAGCATACAGGGATCCGAGTTACTATAGATGGTGTATTAGTTTGCTTTCTGATGCTATGATAGAAACACTGACCAAGGGAACTTATAAAAGAAAGTTTATTTAGATGATGGTTCCAAAGGGGCAAGAGTCTATTGTGGTGGGCAGGCATGGCTGCAGAGGTAGTTAGAGTAGAAACTAAGCACTCACATCTTCAAGCAGGCACAGGAAGCAGAGCACTACTGGAGATCTGGTAAGGCTTAAGAATTCTCTAAGCCTACCTCCAGTGACATGCACCTTCCAGCATGTCCACTCCTTCTAAGACCTCCCAAAACAGTGCCACCAATTGTATACAAAATATCCAAATACTTGGAGTCTATCAGGTACATCCTCATTCAAATCACTGCATTCCAATTCCTGGTCCCCATAGGCTCATAACAATATAAAATGCAAAATGCATTTAGTACAACCTTATAAGTCTCCATAATCTTTGCCAGTCTCAATACTATTAAAAAGTCCAGATTTCAAACTCTCTTTTGAGACTCAGGGCAATCTCTTAACTATAAGCTCCTATAAAAATCAAAAGACAAGTTACATACTCCCAACATACAATGGAACCAAATACACATCATCATTTCAAAAGGGAAGAACTGAAGAATAATAAGGAAATACCAAACCAAAACAAGATGGAAACCAGCAGGGCAAACACCATGTCGAGTAGTTTCATGTCCATATTCTGGGTCTTTAGTTCCAGAGGACTCAACTCCTCCAGCTTTGCTTCATGTAACAATCATCTCTCTCTTGGGCTAGTACCACTCCTTGTATGCAGCTCTCTTTGGCATATGTCTCACAGTTCTGGCTTCATGAATGTCTTCTTGGAATCTCCACTGTCAACCAGGCTTCACCTTCACAACTTCATGAAATGGCCTATCAGGGCCTTCTTTATGCAGGGAGGCCACTGCTGCATGATGTCTAGCCTCAGTGGCACTCTGAAATTGTGGAGGAAGAACCACTGAGACCCCTTCACTCTTGTATCTAAAGCCATCACCAAGTAAGTGACACTGTCAACTTTGGCTGAAAGTTTGGGATGGACCCCAGCCTACTTCACCCAAATTCCTTGTAGCATTTTCCTTTCACAAGCTGGAGCCTTAGCTGGGTGTGTTCTTGTCCTGGAGGCACTCTCTCCACTGTTTAAGTGCAAATCTCTGCTTTAGCATATATCTTGGCTCCAACATTAATCTTTATAGTGCTTTTTTTCAATCCAAACTGTATATTCTGCATTTCCTTCTGCCCCCATTTTCTCTGTTTCACTGTAGATCTGCATATATTCACCATTAATAGCCATGTCACCATGTTAGGCTGTCTTGAAATATCCTCCACCAAAGAAATTAGTCCACTGCTTTTCAACTTAGCCTCAGGCAAGCTTTTTGACTATAGATAGACTCCAGCCCGACTCTTTGCCAAAATATCCCAATTGCTGCTTAAGTCCTTATTTTCCTCTGGAACTACAAAGTTCTCAGCACTACTTTCTTCCAGACTTCTTCTAGAATGGCTCCTTAAGCTCAGCTTACAGCAATCAACTACTCTTCTAGCCAATAATTCCCAAGTCTTCTACATTCCTCCAAAAACCCACATGATCAAGTTTTTCATAGCCAACAGCGTAATCTCTGGTACCAATTACTATATTAGTTTGCTTTCTGTTGCTGTGATAGAAACACTGACCAAGGGAACTTATAGAAGGAAGAGTTTATTTAGCTTACGGTTCCAAAGGGGCAAGAGTCCATCATGGTGGGGAGGCATGGTTGCAGGGGCAGTTAGAGCAGAAGCTAAGCACTCACATCTTCAAGTAGGCAAAGGAATCAGAAGGTGACTGAAGAGATATGGCAAGGCTTAAGAATTCTCTATACCCGCCTCCAGTGATGTCCTTCCTCTAGCATGGCCACGCCTTCTAAGACCAAAACAGAGTCACCAACTTTGGGCAAAATGTCCAAATACGTGAAGCCTATGGGGGACATTATCATTCAAATCACTACAGATGGCAAGGTATACGGAGGCCTTGGCACAGGGTACTCACTAGGCAGGCTGAGGAAGTGCATGGATCTTCATGCACACATTGTAGTGACCTGAAGCAGGCTTTACATTACATAAATTTTGAAAAAGAAGAAAATGATATTAAATCCCGGCCAGGATTCTGGGAAACTGTAAACTTTGTTCATTGCTGTTGACAGTGTAAACTTGCATTTGCTGCTATAGAAGCCAGTATGGAAGCTTCTAAAACAAACAACGGTGGAACTACTACATAGCCCATCTATATCACTCTTGCTCATATTCTGTAAAGGCTCTACATTGTGCAAAAAGATACTTAAACATGCATGTTCATTGCTCCTCTGTTCACTAATAGCTAGGAAACAGAATCAGTCTAGCAACAGACAAAGGGGTACTGAAATTGTGATACATATACACATTGGAACTTTATTCAGTATTAAGTGAAATTATGAAATTTTCAGTAAAATGTATGAAACTAGAAATTATTATAAGAAGTAAAGAAACCCAGGGTCAGAAAAATATATCCCATGCATCATATCTCATATGTGAACCTTAGCCTTTGAGAAAAAGAAAAGGAAGCTTTAAAGCAGACTTGTGATGTGAAAGTGGAAGGTAGAATAGCGTGGGTAGAACTTATAAGCTAGGGTGAAGGTCAGATAGATGGGAATGAAGAAGGGTTAAGGGCTAGGCTACAATGAAACTAAGTGTGTCTAAAAAGTCCACAATGAAACCAGCTACTTTTTAAGCTAATTAATTCATAATATACAAATATCTTGGCAGGAATTAATCCAGACTATTTAGCTAGGTGTGGTTGTACACGTGTTTAAGCCCAGTACTCAGGAGGTAAAAGCAGGCAGATCTCTCTGAGATTAAAACCAAACTGGTCTACATGGTGAGTTCCAGGTCACTTGTGGCTACATGGAGACACTGTTTCTAAAAACACCAAGAAAAGTGTGTTTTACAATTGCCAAACAATAAGATCTCCAATTTCATAACACTAACATTAAAGAATTTAGATTTTCAGAGAGATCCTGATAAAACAGACTGTAATTCCATTTCCCAATTCTCATCTTCATATATGTCATCCAAACTGAAAATCAACAAAGAATCATTAAAATGAAAATATACTATAGATCAAATGGACTTTACAAAGTAGACCATCCAACAGATGCATAAAACACATTCTTAGCAGCCCATGGAACCATCTCACATTCTAAGTGACAAATCAAGTTTTACATAATGCCAAATAATTGAAGTAATTTCTTGTATCTTACCAAACTATTATGCAACAAAACTAGAAATTAATAGGAAGAAAAAGTACAGAAACCATACACATACATGAAGGCTGAACAACCGGCACTCAAATGACCATTGGGTTCTTGAGGAAATCAGGAATTAAAATTTGGATGTAAATTTGCAGGTAGTTAAAAGAATCTTAGAATCAAATGAAAATGAAAGCACAACCTATCTGAACATATGCAATACAGGTAAAACAGCTTAATGGAAAGTTTATACCTAGAAACACTCATATTAAAAGGTCAGATGGATGGCAAAATAAGTAACCAAATCATGTACCTCATGATCTGAGGAAAACAAGAACAAACCAAATTCAAAATATATAAGCAGCAAGAAATAATATTAGGATAGCAATTACAAAATGGGGGTTAAAATAATGATATGCCGAGTCAGCAAAACAAAGACTTGGTTTGGTGAGGAAAAAATGGACAAAATTACTGCTAGACAGATGGCTCAGTGGTTAAAAGTGAATACTATTCCTGCAAAGGACACAAGTTCCATTCCCAGCACCCATATCAGGCAGCTTACAACAGCCTGCAACCCCAGCTCCCTGGGATCTAACAATGCCTTCTTCTTGTCTGTGGTATGTGAACCTCAGTTCACATACCACCCTCCACTCAAACATACACATAATTAAAAATAAAATAAATATTTTAATTGAGCAAATTGTAAAAGTAACATAAATAATGACTCTTGCCAAAGTAACATAAATAACGACAAACAAGACCAATGTTCATAAAATTAAGAGTTGAAAATGAAGAGGTTAGCTCAGGTTCCAGTGAAATCCAGAGAATTATGGAATACTTCAAAAACTTACAGTGTAAAAACTGAAAATTTTAGAAGAAACAAATTCCTAGCTGCATATGTCCCACCAAAATTGAAGTAAATGTATACAAAGTATTTACATACTTCCATAATAAGTAATGAGCATTAATTAGTGTTTCTGAAAATTACATTTTCAAATAAGACAGTGCCAAACCTAGAGTTATATTGTGATTGAAGTTTTAGTTACTCTGAGGCCTGTGAAGATAGCCAGTTTGCAGAGCAACTAAACTTAGCTAGGGAGCTTCATGTCATTCTCTTGGAGAACATGTACCAATTAGAAATCAATAAAATTTTTCAGCCTAATAGAACATATTACTGTCAAATCTAGTGAACTACTAACATAGTTTACTCTTCTCTTAAAAGACAAAATAGATGCCTTTAGGGAAAAATAATGAATATTAATTTAAATGAATTAACTCTTTCCATCAGAGAAGTAGAGCTCCTGGAAAAAGTCAAAGAACTTTCCCATTATGAGATATGAGGCATTCCTCCCCTCATAACAATTACATCCCTGAGCTTGTCAATCATTTCAATGTTTCTATGTAGAAAACCTTTTTAATACACTAAGCTCTCATTCTCAGAAGCACTCGGGTGTCCATTTGTACATGCTGAGCAAGGAGGGGTTAATAACACAGCTGATGAAAACTGGATAGACGAGAAAAGTTTATTTCTTTTCCTAGGGCCCACCAGAAAGGCAAGTGTTTCCATAATGGAAGGAGTAGACTCTTCCCAAGGTTGGCCACCAACCTTGGATCTTATGGAGGGGATCCAAAATAAAGCCTGAGAGATTAAACACCAGAAAGCATTAACAGTTCCAGAGAAAGTTGAGTTGACACATTAGCACACAAAAATAATGTCTTCATTCACCCTCAAATCTCTGATAGGCCAGACAGAGGGAAGCATCCCATGTGAATGTTCTGAAATATAGAAGAGCGAGGAATGAGTGAGGCCACTCGGATTTCAAAATATATAAAGAAGGAAGATGAGTGAACTGTCACAGACACTAACAACCACCGGAAGTTCAAGTTTCTGAAGCAAAAGGAAGCTTGAAGAAAGAACAAAACTGACTTTTGCTGTGATGAGGATCTCACCGGGCCTGCTCCTCCTGGGTCACCTAATAGTGGTCACTTATGGTAAGGGAGTAAGTTCATATCTGACTACCACTTCTGCCTCCTGCAAAGGACATGGGGATTGTTGTTGATGAGTGATTACTGAGGAAAGCCTATTCCTGTTGGGAAGGTGAGTGTTCTCCGCTATCTGAACTTTGGGGAAAAGGAGGCAGTGGTTGAAGTCTGGTCAAATCACCAGAAGGCAAGCTTTGTAGAAATCAAAAAGGCTCCAATCTTGGAAAATATCTGTATGGTTTTCCGGTGTTTATATTTCAGGGACTTTGAAAACTCTAATGACAGTCATATTCTCTATATTCTCATTTTCCCTAGAAATTCTATAATTAGGCATAACCTCTCTTTTCCAAGCTTTAGTTTCTGTTAAGATATATGCTCCCCCAATGAAGAAATGTTGTTTAATAGATATATGTTAGCTTAGAAGTTACCTGTACCATCATCCGCGGTTATGAACAAGTCCCCAGCATAGTCTGTTCATATGCTTTTAGTGCCCAAGCATTTACTTAGCTTCACCAGACTTTTCCAGTAATAGATCCCAATATTATTTGGTTGAGCTAAATTTATCGCTCTTTTGTTTCTATCCAAGGCCTCCAGCCCTGCTTCTTGTGGGCAACCCTCAGCATACATGCTCCCGTTTCTTATGCGAGCTCTTCAAATGTCCAAAGAAAGAAATAGTGTCCCTTTAACTCTTCTCCAAGTTAAAGAGCTCTAGGATTTGCAACTGATCACTAAAGGACTTGGTATATTCTTTGCTCCTGAGAGAATTAACTTCTCTGAGGACATAGCAGCCCAGTCTGTAAGGGCAGTTTGTGGGAGTCGAATTCTAGATACAAGTCCCAACAAAGACAAGATTATTCCATAGTGGTATTATTTCTGTGGGCTTTCCTCCACATTCATTTACAGCCATAAGAAAGGAGATATGCCTTTTTAGGAAACTAAGCCAAAATAATAACTAAAAAGATTCAGTATAAGGTGAAAAACTTCTTGGATCTCTGCTTGCTTCATCTCCCTACAGGGAGAGCTTGGATGAGTCTTACTTTGATGTCTTTTGTAGGATCAGACACCCAGCTTTCCAAGACTGACTCATAAGTAACAGATTAAGTTACTTATGGTATGACCCATCAACTTCAAAAACCTTAGAATAGCAAAATATCCTAAATTAAGTCAACTAACATTGAGAAGACTTTGTGCGAGACCAAATACTAATGACAAAGTTAATGCTCCTGAAAATCAAATGTTCTTTCTACAAGTACAAAATTGTTATTCACCAGCAGGTTTTACAGTGTAAGTTTCTAACCAAATCTGGTGATTTTTTTAAAAAGCTGAAATGTATTAAGGTATGTGCTGGGTCACCATCTCCAGCACGGCCGTTGTGCTCTAGCCATCCCAGAAAACAGAGGGTTGGGTGAACAGGTCCTCAGGCTCCAAGTGCAATGGGAAAAACTTCCAGGAGACTACATTGGTGGACAGCTCACATATTGAAACCAAGGCAGGGGTTTATATAGGGAGGCCTTTCTGGCTATTACAGAAGGCAGGAAAGTTAAAGGTGGGGTCTTTAGGTAAAGGCGGAAAGGTTGTAGGGCTGACGTGGAAAATAGGAATGAGAAAACGAAACCCCAAAACCTGGTTTTGGTCTGGGGTGATCTTTGTTGGGGGAAAGGATTAAGCAACTCCTGAGGAACGAGGATATCGTATCTGCAGTGGCTTCCTGGGACCTAGGTTATAGCTTCAGGCAGAGCAGGCCAGGACACCTGCCATCCCTTCAGAGTCTCTGGGGTCACACTGCCCACTCAATGCCTTTATGCAGTAGGCCCAGGTCCCCCAAAAGTATGATCAGGATTTGAGGGAATATTATGTGAATGCTAAATTTAAATGAGCATGTGAGCATTCCTTGTGTTTTGATCCTTCCCAAGCCCATGAGCTTCTGCACCCTTGAAATCAGAATTTGTATTTGCATATGCTGTCATATATTATACGTGTGAAGGTATCAGTGTAACAAGCATGTCTTACAGAATTGTAATAAGAAGTCTAGCATTTACATTATAAACATTTTAACCATTTTTTAAAATAAACTTGTGTTATTGAAGTGAATCCTTTAACCAGAAGGCAACTCAGGAGAAAGAGGAAAATCAAGGCTGCATGCAAATGAGTAACAGGACATGGGAAATTTCATTCTATTTATAATAATTGGAAGAGGAAGATTTAGAAAGGAACCCAGGGGCTGAAGAGATAACTCAGTAGTTAACATTAGCTTCTCTTGCAGAAGACCCAAGCTGGATTCCCAGCACTCAGATCCAAGGGAATCTTGGATGCCCTCTTCTGACCTCCTCAGGCATTGCATGACATGGGTGCACTTAAACATATGTAGGCAGTACACTCATAAACATAAAAAATAATAAAAATAATGTCAAATAAAATATTTTAGAAAGGAACCAAGAATGGGTACTTTAAGTGGTCACATACAAAGAAATTAAGCTTTCCTTTTCTTCAGGACCATAGTAGAGGCTATAATTCTTTACTTTTCTAGCACTGCATCTCAAGAACAAAACATTGTGCTCTCTTTCTCAAGTCAAACTCTCCTTAACCAAACTGCTAAAGTTACTATCCAACCTAGTCATTCATTACCTTATCAGAGGTAGATAGGTAAAGAAAACCCAATTACTGTCGGACATGGTGGCACATGTCTTTAATCCCAGCACTCAGGAGGCAGAGGCAGATGGATCTCTATAAGCTCAAAGCCAGCCTGGTCTACATAGTGAACTCCAGGAGGCCAGACGGAGCTACAGGGAGACCCTGTCTCAAAAAAAAAGGCCAAGAGCTAGAGAAATGGCTCAGCAGTTAAGAGTACTGATTGTTCTTACAGAGCACCCAGGTTCGATTCCCAGCACCCAGATGCTAGCTAACAACCATCCATAACTCCAGTTCCAGGGGATCCAACGCCCTCTTCTAACCTCCACAGACATTGCTTGTCACACATGCACTTACCTACATGCAGGCAATACACTTATACACACAAAATAAAATGAATAAAAAATTTTTAAAGGCCAAAAAAGAAAAAGAAAGGAAAGAAAACTCAATTCTTCCCTAAGGGAGAAACAAGGCTCTGAGATTGTGGAAAAGGTTTTGCAGAAAGCACTTGACATTTTTCCAGATAGTTGCAAGGACAAGCATCTAGTCCTAGAATTATATGCCTGAATTCATATCAGGGAAAACTATGTAATGATTTCCTGGTTTACATTGTGGCTGGTGGTTTAATAAAGAAGTATGTATTAGAAAGAACTTGCAGGTTTGTTTTCACGAGTCTGGGTCACTTCATTTAATAGAATACTTTCCAGATCCATTCATTTTTTTATATATCTTGTAATTTTCTTCTTCTTCTTTTATGACTGAATAACATTCCATTGTGTAAATATACCACATTTTATTATCAGTTCATATGTTGATGGATATATAGGCTAGTACATATCTAAACTATTGTGACTAGAGCAGTAATAGTTATACATATGCAATATACATATGCAAGTTATATCTCTGCAATAAGATATAGAGTCCTTTGGGTATCAGCCCTGGAGTGACGTAACTAGGTCATATGGTAGTTCTATTTTTAATGTTTTGACAGCCTCTATATTCATTTCCATAGTGGCTATACTAGTTTACACCCCCACTGGTAATGAATAGATGTTTCTTTTTCCCCACTTGCACACTAACATTGTGTGTGTGTGTGTGTGTGTGTGTGTGTGTGTGTGATTTGTTTTCTTGATGATAGCCATTCTAACTAGGGTCAGATGGAATCTCATAGTGGTTTTAATTTGCATTTCTTTGATGGTTAAAGATGTTGAATACATTCAAAAATATTTATTTGCCATTTGTGGGTGGGGTGAGTGTGGGTATAGGCTATAAAATCAGAAAGGAGATATTTAGAGGGAAAAAAGTGGTGTTGGGAGAGGAATGCTAGGACGTATATGACATGAAGGTGGAAAGGCAGCTGCTGTGAGTGGTGGCACACAAGATAAGGGATCAAAGGGATGGGGACGTGGGGCAGAATCAACAATTTTTTTGAAAATGCTATAATGAAACCTAATAGTGTGCATGTTAATAATCAAAAATGAATAAATTCAGCTGGGCATGGTGGCAGGTGCCTTTAATCCCAGCATTTGGCAGGCAGAGGCAGACAAATCTCTGTGAGATAGAGGCCAGTCTGATCTATATAGTGATACTAGGCCAGGTCTGGCTAGAGGGAGATCCAGGATCAAAAATCAGAACAAAGAAACAAACAAAATTTAAGTAAAGAAGGCTTTTAAAAATTTAAAAATTAAAAAAAAATCAGTAAATCAAGGCTTGAGAGATGGTTCAGCAGTTAAAGAGTACTGGCTGCTCTTACAGAGGACCCGGGTTTGATTCCCAACACTCACATGGCGACTAACAACCATTCATAACTCCAGTTCCAGAGGACCCATTGCCCTTTTTTGTCCTTCATGGGTGCTGAACAGCATGGGTGCACTTACACACATTCAGGCGATATACTCATGCACATAAAATAAAAATAAAATTTTAAATTAAAGGAATCAGATTAACCTTTGAAAACTTGTATTCTAGACATGTTGAAAACTTATGTCCTTGGCCTATAGGTCCAGCTCTCTCTTAACATCTGTGCAACTTCACATAATCATAATTTTCTCTCTTTGGGTGCCTTGGTTTTCCCATTTGTAGATGTGAGGAAACATGACTAAGGAATTTCTAATATCTGCCCTCAAGCTGTACCCTACAGAAGTCTCCAAATTCTACCCTGCTTAGTACCTCAACTGCTGATCTACCAGTAGCTCACTATTTGGTGGTTTGAAGTTATCCATCTAGGCAGAACATTTTCTGAAGAGATGAGAACTTCTTACAATGCGTTTCCCTCCTCAGTTTTCCAGAAAAAATCAAAATATTCTTTACTCTAACTCAACATTTCACATTTTCTGTCAGGCAGTGTGATCTCTGACTGTTCTACAACCCACAGATAGCTTAGTACATTCTCATAGTCTAATACAATCTATCAGACTCGGAGAGCAGCTCCTACCATGTCATGTTACAGCTTCTCCTTATATTCATATGAAAGTGGACAATAGTCCAATCAAACCAATCTTTTCAATCAAGTGAAGGCATATGGGAAACTTCTTTGAGGTATGGAGATTAAGACTATCCCAGCAATTTCACTGGGAACACAGGACAACAATGACATTCCTGCAGCACTTACTACATAACAGCTATATGTTATGTGCTTTCACACTCATTCACCCTATTCTCTAGGCTACCAATGGAGCAGAAGGAAGAAGAGGAGAGAAGAAGAAGAAAGAAAATGGAAGTGGGATAGAATGATGGCTGGAAGAATAAAAGAAAGAGGAGAGAGTGGAAAAAAGAAGTAAATATAGGGAAAAGAGCATGTCCTTTCAGAAAGTCTGCTTACCAACACCGGCCCATGCCTCCACTATGTAATAGAGCAATCAAGCTTGACTTACTTCTAAATGTTAATTTCAACATTATAAAATTGGGATAGGTGACCATATTCTTGATAGACCAGAGTTGAGTATGTAAAACTCTCCAGCAAACTCAAAGACAAAGATATCTTCATGAGCTCCAGGGGTCTTCACAACAGAATGCTACTGTGTTGCCCAAAAGGGGCATATGAGAATGGGCTTTTAACGGACTGAAGATAGATTGGGGAGGATCAAAAGATTAATGGGAAAGAACATCTTAAATCAAGAGTCTCAGATAGTTTTCATGAGCCCCAAGGATGCTATGCTTCTGTTTGCAAGAGCCCAGAGATATCTTTGAGAATGTGTGCATGACGACAATAAATTGTATCTATATTCACATGAATGAATGAGCCATCAACAGCATAGCACACTGATATGAACCACTTGGTCAACGTTTATTTACCACTAGCTAGAATTTGTAACTAACTGCTTTTTTCTATTATAGTCTATTAGCACTGGATCACCTCAGATGGAAAGTACTTAAAAAGAAATACTGTCCAAGAGTCAACATAAGCTATAACTTCCCAAGATGGTTTATTTCATCCATACAAAGTTTTGCTTGATAAGGTACTCTTTAGAACATGCTAAATCATCTGCCCTTATTTCTCAATCATGAGTCTGAGTTCTGCTCCTCACTAAGCCTGAAAGTCTCCAGAATGTATATGAAGTATCTAGCAAAATATAGAATTGTATTTGTTTGTTCCTTTTTAAACTGAGCTTTATAATATTTAAAATATATCATTGGGGATGGAGAGATGACTCAGTGGTGAAGAGCACTGGCTCTTCTTGCAGAAGACCAGGGTTCAAATCACAGCACCCACATGGAGGGTAACAGCCATCCATAACTCTGGTTCCATGTGATCTGACATCCTCTTTTGTCCTTCACAAGCATTGTATGACACGGGTGCACTCACATACATGCAGGCAATAATACACTCATACATGTAAAATAAAAATAAATTAATTAAAATATATTATCAATGTTCTAGGGTTCCAGGTGAGGGCCTAGGCCATAGGCTTAACTTCTGTGTTACCACTGATAGAAATCTTGGTACTTAACAGTGCATTGTGAATGCTAGAAAGCATATGTCCATTCCATTGAAAAGGCGTCATCTTCTAGCTGCCTGACTGCAACATGTGCTAAATGATAAAAGATGTTATTCAGTAGTAGCTTGCATTTTGAAGCTACCTCTACCAGGAAAGACATGATGGCTTTGCCTAATACAGCTCCCTACTCCTGTTCCCAGTTTGATTAAACAAAAAATTGTCAAAATATGAGTTTATGGATAAGAAACTCTGCTAAAACACAATGGGTCCAAACTTCACTATCTTTTTTTTCCTTAAGCCCTGAATTTCTACATGCAGCCCACCAAGAAGAACTATCCTTTGATGGTATTATAGTCACTAACACAGCCAGCTCCAAAGATTTACTCAGATTTATTTCTTTTTCAGACCAAGCATGGATGAACTCTTTTTCCTCTCAGTATATAATTTTCCAATTATATCTTTGATAAGAACTAAAAGAAATAAAGAAAAAGGAGAAATCAGAACCAAAATAAAAATAAGACAGTCTTACAAAGAGCAAGTTTTAAACTTAATAACTAGTGATTTTTTAAACAGGAATGCACATCAGGTTTTCACCCACCCCCCCATTTCACCCTCAGAATTGCCAGTTGCTTATCTTCCTCTCTTACATAAAATAACTTTTGTTTAGACTCCAATCACTGAGCCCTTCTCTTGAGTGAGTAAGGACAGGCAATGGGACAAGGGGGTATCTGAGGCACGTATTTACACCAAATGAAATAGTTCGGTATGGACTTTTCATAATGTTTGTTCCCACATCTCATTTGATAAATGTTAAAAGAGAAAACATATATGGACATGTAAGATATCACTGTTGGTAGAATCATTAAATATTCTTTCCTAACTATCCACCTAAGATAACATGAAAAAATTTTCCCTTCACGGTGGAAATGCTTTAACACAGGGTCACCTCTTAGCAAGGAAGTAACATGAAAAGGATGTGAAATTCACTAGAGTTAAAGAATGTTAAGTACTTTCATCCCACAAACTACCTCCGGTTGACGGAAAGCTGACAGAAAGGAAGAGCACAGGGAATATGAAAGTGTGACGGAAGGAAGGATATTTCTCATAAATCCATTTTGAGGCCTGTCACCCCCACCTTGCTCTTGTGAATATACCTTCTATGTTTGCTTCTTTTCCTCATTAGGCCATCCCGTTCTGAAAGCACCAGAGAGTGTGACAGGATCCTGGAAAGGAGATGTGAATATTCACTGTATGTATGACCCCCTGAGAGGCTACACTCAAATACTGGTGAAATGGCTGATACAACGTGGCTCGGACCCAGTCACCATCTTCCTGCGTGACTCCTCTGGAGACCACATCCAGGAGGCAAAGTACCGGGGCCGCCTGAATGTGAGCCACAAGGTTCCAGGGGATGTGTCCCTCCAACTTAGTACCTTACAGATGGATGACCAAAGCCACTATACGTGTGAGGTCACATGGCAGACCGCTGATGGAAGCCAAGTGGTGAGAGATAAGATCATCACGCTCCGTGTCCGGAAATGTAAGTCACTTTGAAAGTAGGAATGCAAAGAAATAGGCAAAGATCCAATAATGTACTAGAATCTGAAACACCTCTGAGAAATAGAGTTGTTTTGATATCTACGTACATAGGATCTCTCTAATGCTCTGTGCTAATCACAGGATCCTCAAGGTCATCAATCCCACCAGAAAATTTAAGACATTTAGGGAGCAGTGCCTCTTTTCCAAATCTCTGTCTCTTCAAGCAACCAGTAACCTAGTCACCCTCACATTCCTTGCCTTAAAAATCATACAATTAGGTATAAGTGATCTGGCTGTTGGAGAGCTGGTAGGTTCTGACAGGGAAACTCTGGAGTAAGGGACAGATATTAGCCAAGATGAATTTTGCTGCCTCAACAATTTAACAAAGAAATGTCTCCTGTGATATAAGATGCAGATAATCTACTAAAAGCCCCCAAAGCTACTAAAGTCCCCAAAATGACATTTTAAAGTCAGTTTGTCACTCCAAGTCATCACAGCCTTTGATAATACAAACCAGTAAACTAAGCCTCGAAAGGAAGCTATTTTTTATTTGCATTTCTTTTTTCTCATGTTCCACCCCAAGCCACTAGCTCTCTTAAATTTCTGGTACAGATATAAGTATATATGACCAGAAAGAATGACATAGCCTTATATCCCCATATCTTTATGATCTCCCAGAGCTTCTTCTCTTGGTCCCTTTGAACTCTCTGTATGCCTGTAATGACAAGTGGCAATGATTGGGGCCTCACAGCGCCTCAAGGAATAAAGAATAGCCTTCAGCACCAGGCTTTGGGGGTTCTATCTACCATTTATGCTTGGTAAAAAGAAAAGAAAGACTAAAAACCATGAACACATCCAGGTGATAGCTTCAAGTACCTTCTTCCTCAAGCTTGAAGTGGTGGCTGACTCATCCAGGCTCCTAACGCTGTACTGCTATGGGCCAAAGTGCTATAGTAATATTATAGTGTTTGTAGCAAAGCTTGAGCTACCCTTTCTTGTGTTGAATACATTAACAGACTGCCTCAAAGCACATATTCCTCACTATAGTGTCTTTAGGAGAAAGAAAGTTTGAGAAGAAAAGTCTTGAGTAGACAATGATTGTATAATCAGAGAGAGAGAGAGAGAGAGAGAGAGAGAGAGAGAGAGACTAAAGATAGCAGGGCTAAAGACAATGCCTGCTATTCAGATATACAGAGATGGTAAAAGGAAAGGGGCATTTACTCTATTTATTAGATATCTTAGGAAAAATACAAAGTTCAAGAACTTGATACATTTCTCTTTTAATCCCATAAATATTCCATTAAATAGGCATCATTACCTCATTTTCCAGAAGAGGAAACTCAGCATCAAAGGGAGAATCTTCTTGTTAATTGCATCACAACAAGGAAGTGTATTTTGGATGTACATTCATTTTTTAATGCTCTATGTCTAATTGTTTCTCATGGACAAATTTATATCAAATACTAGACAGTCGCTGGATGATGTTACTTTTATTCATTCTTTCTTTTTGCTTATTTTGGGTTTATGCGGGGGTAGGTTGCTGTTTGCTTTGTTTTACTATATGAGATAAATTCATCTCTCTATATATTTTTCTTTTAATTTCTACACCTTATTCCTGAAGCAAAATGCAAACTCTAGCTTCGATCTCCACGATGATGGAGGTCTGCCTATTTCTTATAAAACTATCCTATATGGAACACTACAAGTTATGCATATAAATCCTACAAGTGGGGTGTTACATGAAAAGCCTAGAGATGATAAATCCAAATGAGTCCTCTCATCTTCCTAGAGATCTTCTTTAAAAGGAAGACAATTATCCCAACAAAATTGCGGCCACCAGCTTTAAGAAGCTGCTAGAAATTGGCTAGCACCACTTAAGTTACTAGTTTGAGTTCAGTAGGAAACCCCTTTGTTTGCCTGGAGGGATTCATTTTCAAATGTTGAGAGGATAGGGTGTATGTTGAGAGAGAGCAGAGAGAGTAGGACATAACCAGAAGGTCCAAGAATATGTACTTCATACCGATAAATTTAACATTCTTGTGTGTCTTTTAGCTCCTAGATCATCAAAACAAGAGACACTGCCAACAAGTCTGCCTGTTCCTTATCACAGTAATGCTTCTTAGAAGCAGTGTTACACACTGCTTGCCATTGCCCCCTACTGGCCTTTAAGGACACTGAGACAGATATATTACTCTCAGCTTTCTACTCTTTCCTATTGTCTGAATCAACTTACTCTCGGTTGGCTTCCTCTTTTAAAAAAAAAAAATATTTATTTTTATTTTATGTGTGTTTTTTTAGTGTTTTGCTTGCATGATCTTGAGTGTACCCATGCATACTATGTCCATGAAGGCCAAAAGAGACATCAAATCCCTTTGGCACTTGAGTTACAGATGGATGCTTGCTGCCACATGGGTGCTGGTTGCTGATCCCGGGTCATTTGAAAAAGCAGTCAGGGTTCTAACTTCTGGGCCATCTGTCTATCCCTACTTCCTTTTCTGGCCTCCTTCTCATCCCAACAAATATGACCCTCTGTTTCTATCCTCTGTCCTGGTGGATTGTAACCCTTCACTCTTCCGCCTTATGCTCTGTCCTATTTCACAGTTCTGGAATGGTCCTGTAGACCATTTCTCCTTCTTCTGGACTGATGACTGGTACTGACAAAACTCAGATATGCATGTTCTACTCCATCTATTGTCTGTCCCTGTGCTATTTGTCAGTTACTTTGCATATCTTTGTCTCATTCTTCATAATAACTGTTCAAAACACTTCCCTCCTTAATTCAAGTCATCAGTTCTGTTCAAGAAGATATGAATTCATGTCATTCTCTTCCAACCCAGTCCATACTCGTTAGGTGTGAACTCTATCAACTCCATTCTGCCTTGGGATTTCTCCATACATTTCCTCATAGCTCAGAGTGAGATATGCTCTCCTCCTCTCCACTGCAAAACCCTCATCATGAACTCTTTTTATTTATTATTTTTATTCATGTGTATGATTGTATTGCCCAAATGTATGTTAGTGTCATGCAATACCCTCAGAGGTCAGAAGAGGGCATCGGATCTCCCAGAACCAGAGTTACAAATGATTGTTAATCTTCATGTGGGTGCTGGGATTCGAACCTGGGTCTTCTGCAAGAACAGTCAGTGCTCTTAACCACTAAGCTGTCTCTCCAGCCCCATGAATTCTTTTTATAAGATTTTATTTTTAAATTTGTATTTGTGTGTATGTGTATCTATTTCTGTGCGGATGTGAGTGCATGTGTGTACAGGTGTCTGCAGAAGCCAGAAGAGGGCATCAGATTCCTTGGAGCTGGAGTTGTTAACTACCTGATGTGGGTGCTCAGAACAGAACTCTGGTCCTCTACAAGAGCTCTCTTAACTGTTAGTCTATTTCTAATGATCCCCCTGATGAATTCTTATCAGCTACTTACATATCCTGCTCCACAAATTATCATATATTCATATGTATATGTGTTTATGCACCGAAGCCTAACATGTATATATAAACAACATACAGATACGTTATTTTAAAAATTTTCTCCACCTACCACCCCATCTCTCCCATATTCACCATGAACTTTCTGAAGGAGTGAGAATCCACCACCTGCACCTCTCAGTTTACTACAAAACTTCGTAAATTGAAAACAATATTGACCTCTACACAATGAAAGTCCGAGATCTATCCAGTCATGCCCAGCTATACCAAAGTCTCTGAAGCAGCTGACCCTAGTGAGTGTTCCTTCCTCCTCAAAGGTCTTTCAACCATTTTCATTGGGATTTTCTACAATCTGTCTGGCTAATCCTTCTTAGATGACTTTGCTAGCTTTTCATTCATTCACTATTTAATTTTTTAAATGTTCTCAAGGTTTCCATTAATGCCTTTGAGCATCGAGAGAAGACTTTATTCACTGCTGAAGCTTCAAATGTCATTCCTATATTGAGAATTCCCAAAGCATAATTTTATAAGTTCTCCAGTGTGCTAGATCCCAATAACTTCAGGATAACTTCATTTCTTTGTGTTAATGTTTTGTTTACTTTTATTGAGACAGGTCTTACTATGTAGTCTGAATAGGCCTTGAACTCCCTATCTTCTTGCTTCCTCAGTATCTCAAGTGCTGGAATTATAGGTTTGTGCCACAAGACCCAGATTGGATTTCTTCAATTCTAATCTTGACCTACAGCTCACTATGTGACCAAGACTGACCTCAATCTCATGACAGTCCTCCTACCTCAGCCTTCTGAGTGTTGACATACCCATAGCTCTGACTTCTTCTCACTTATCTCTCATAATCAAATAATCACAAAGACCACAAGATATTATGAATTTAGCTACTGAATTTGACCTCTTTTTAAGGTCCTCCTTTCCCTTCCCATATGCTTAAGATCTCATTATCTTTCTTATTAATTTTGTTCTTCAGCAATTTCATGCATGTCTACAAAGTATTCTGATTACTCTCACCCCACTTACCTCACTCCCATCCCTATCATACCCCCCAATCCCTATCAGTGCCTTTTCCAGATTCATGATATTTGATTTTGTTTTATGAACCCGTTAGTTTAACCAGGGACATCTGTGTATTGAACTATCCATTGGAATCTGGTGGACTCATCAGTGAGTACACAATGGAAAGCAATGATTCCCCCTCCCTTTCTGAATCTATCTGTAGCATAAAGTTCAGCAGTTAGGGTGTGGCTTTCCTCTATCTCTGCCTGCCGGAGATAGACGAAACTCATTCTTCACAAACCCATTCTTGTGAAGACCCAGTGCAGATATCTGCAGCTGTTTTGAGTTAGTGATTGCAATGTGTGGTGCCTTAAATGAATGCCTCTAACAGGCTCTAAGTATTTGAACAATTTGCCTTAGTCAATGGTGCTGTTTGGGAGAGGTTTAAAAGGTGCAGCCCTTCTGGAGGAAGCAAGTCATTAGGGACAGGCTTTGAGAGCATATAGCTTGCCCACTTCCAGTTTGTCTCTCTCTGATTCCTGTGCCTGCTTGAAGATGTTAGCTTCATTTTTCTGCCCTGGATGCCTCCTGCAGCAGCCTGCCATGCCTGCACCACCATGATGAGTTCTTTGCCCTCTGGTATCATAAGCCCAGTAAACACTCCCTAATATAATTTGCTTTGGTCATGATGTTTTGACACAGCAACAGAGAATATAACTAATACACAATGGCTGTGTCTTGCCCAGGAGATGCCATTTTCAGCCTTTCTTCCTATCTTCCGGCTCTTACTTTCTCTTTGCCCCCTCCTCTGTACTGCTCCTTGAATATTGGAACCATACAAATGTCTTAAGGCTGAGCACTCATCAGTCACCTATTCTCAACATCTTTTGCAGTCTTGAATATCTGTATTCACCACTCTTCATCATATAGATAAGATATTTTGATTAAGACTCAGAGTAGCATTTCCCTATGTGTATAAACAAAAACATTTAGAAGGTAGGCTGATGCTTCTTTGTCAATTGGCTAAACAAGAGTATTCAGATCCCCTCTAGAACCTATGATCTTCCAAGGGTTTTTGACCAAAGTTACAGTTCTAAGTGTTGATTCCTACCTGTGGGATGGGTGTTAAATCCAATAATGGAGTAGTTGGTTGCCCCCACAACATTAGTGCTACTACTGCACAAGTAGGCATATCTTGCCTCACCAGTTGGTCTCAAAGATCACAGAATTTACAGCTGCATAGAACTGATTCCTTTTCTTCCCTCACAGCTTACACCTTCTAAGACTGACTGCTAACTGGCAGGAAAGAAGCTTCCATCTCAGTTCCAGCTTGATTTCTCTATATGTTATGTCCAAGGAGGGTGCAACTTTCAGCAATATAGTCTTATCATCTTGTTCTGGTAGGCAACCAAGAGGAACTGCAAGAGCTTTATTGTTTAGGGGGCCTGTTGGAGCCTCCCTGTTGAGTAACTTATAAGGCAACATCCCACCCCTTGTCACTGAAGTTTTTGTTAAATAACTCGAAGGTTCTGGGAGCAGCTTTTACTAGGAAGATACATGCAAGGTATCTTCCTTCAAGTTCTTTTTTATAAATTATATTTTTGAATTTGATTACAAGACAATAGGCTTCTTGTAAATGGTCTCCCCATGACCATTCATCCTCATCAAAACAGTGTATTTACAATGTATTATACTTTTAATATCATTACACTATAAAATCTAAGACTGCAGAATTCTGCCTGTCTGCTTTCAAAACTAGACTTAAATCTAGCAAAGCACTTGGTACACCACAAAGATACTAAATGGGTATTCGTTAAATTGTATTTTTCCATCTCATATGCAGATCCTAACTTATAATGCATATATGTATGCATATAAATGAGTGTGAATATGGGTGTGGTGGTTTGAATGAGAATGGCCCTCATAGGCTCCAAATATTTGAACACTGCGGCTCTGTTTGGGGAGGTTTAGGAGGTGTGGGCTTGCTGGAGGCAGCGCATCACTGGCTTTCAGAGTCCTTAGCCGTGTCCTGAGTGTGCTTGAAGATGTGAGCCCTCAGCTTTATGCTCTAGTAACCTCTGCCACCATGGAACCCTAAGCCAATAAACTCTTCCTTCTACAAGTTGCCTTGGTGATGGTGTTTTATCATACCACCAGAAAGGAAACTAATGCAATGAATGGGTAAAACCTAAAAATGAGAAAGGAGAAAAGAGAGGGTTAAAAGAGGTGGTGAAGAAGGAGGGTTATGTCAAAAAGAACCCATGACACGAAAGACTGGGAGGAGAATACAAGGCAGGGGAGGGGAATAGGGAAGATGTGAAGAAAGGAGAATCAACTGAGACAGCTAGACTGTCATTAGTTTAAGCCCAACCAGTGTAGGGTACATAATAAACGGCACGTGTATATCATACCCTGTCTTCCCAAAGCACAGGGAACATTGTGGAAGAGTGAGTAGAAAGATTGTAGGAGCCAACATTTAGGGAGGACTGCTGTGAAACAGTATCACCTGGATGTGACAGGATCACTGTACTCATGAACTCACTGAAGCTCTGGTTGCCTGCGCTAGAGCTGCAGTAGATCAAGTCAGTCAATGTTTCAGCCTGAAATGGAAGGGCCTCTGAGGCCCAACCTGTAGCTGAGGAGCTATTGATTATTATTGCAGGCTGGGTGATGGATAATCAGTTTTCTTCAGGGATATAGCCCCTGGTAGGTTAACCATGCTCCAGTGGATGGCCCTACACCCGTGCACATACTAACAGCACTAATTAGACATTGTGGGTTTTTAAAAAAGTACATGAAGTGGGAAGTGAGATGCAGGTGAAGGATCTGTGAGGACCTGGAGGGGGAAGTCCCCCCAGGGAGGGCGTGTTTATCATCAAAATACATTGTACATATGTAAAGAAACTGTCAAATAAATAAATAAAACAAAGCAAATTATTCACAAATAATGTGAATATAACACATTATTTATCCATTCTTTAGCTACTGGGCAGTTGAGTTGTAATTTAATTCTGGCCATTACAAATGAAGAATCATAGAAAATTTGTGTGGACATATATTTTAAGTTATTTTAGGAATATGGTTGAAAGTGGAATGGATAGGCCATATAATAACTCTATAATTAACTTTTTGAGGAAATTCTAAAGTCTTTTTTGAATTGACTAAAATTTTACCTTCCCATATGATATATATTCATATATATATATATATATATATATATATATATATATATGAGAACTGCAGTTTCTCACATCCTCATCAACACTTGATTTCTGTTTCATTTATTTTAAATTTATTTATTTTGTGTGAGGAGATGGGGTGTATGTGTGCCCTGATGTGCATTTGGAGGTCAGAGGACAACTTGTAGGACTCGGTTCTCTCATTCTACCATGTAAGTTCTAGAAAGTGAACTCGCTCTGCCAGACTTGCAGCAAATACGTGGGGGAGGGGGAGTTGAGGGGGGTGTTTGTGGGTGTGGGTGCATGTTATTAGAGATTGAACCCAGGACTTACACAGACTAGATACGGGTTCTGTCATTGAGCTATCCCAAACCTTTCTGTTTCATTTAAAATATTATAGCTTTCATAATATGTGTGAAGCACCATCTTCCTGTGCCTATGATTATGTTCCGTACCTCTTTCCATCATCCTCTGCCTCTCTTTGTCTTTCTCCTTCTTTGAGAAGTTAGCCTAGGCTAACTTGGAGTTCAACATGTAGCAAGAGTGGCCCCAAATTTGATATCTTCCTGTTTCAGTCATCCAAGTTCTGGCATTACAAGTATATGTCAACACATCTTACTCCTGTACTTTTTCTTTAAAATGTCTATTCAGGTGATTTAGGCATTTTTAATTGGATTATATGGTTTTGAGTAAATTTTTCTAGTTTTTATTTCTTCCAGTTGTTAACTCTTTGATGAATACTTGATAAATGTTTTTTTTTTCCTATTCTATTGCATGGCTTTTCACTCTGTTAAATTCTTTTGCATTGCAGAAATGTTTTGCACTGAGAAAAATTTGGTTTTGGTTTTCTGTACTTTCGAAGTCATAACCAGAAATTTGTTGCATCTATCTTGAAATATTTTCCTGTGTTTGCTTCTAGTAGTTTCAGATCTTATATTAAGGTCCTTAATCCACTTTGGTTGATTTTTAAACAAGGTAGTAGATGTCAAGTTTCAATTTTAGGAATAGCTAGTTATCCAGTTATTGAAAAGTATATCCTTAATCCAATATGGTTTTGTGTGCATGCCTTTACCAAGAATTCATTGGTTCTAGGTGTATCAGCTCAGTTCTAGCTCCTCTACTCTGTGCAACTTTGCTATTTTGATCATTATGCTTCTGTGAAATGTCCTAACTTCAGATGTTGTAATAACTTTAACATTCTTTGAAAACTGCCTAATCAAATTCTTTAGTCATTTTTAAATGAGGCTGTTTGCCTTATTATTCTTGTGTTGCATGAGTAATTTATACACCTAGAATCCTAGATTCTTATCAAGTGTGTTATTTGCAAATACTTTTCCCATTCTACATGTTGTCTTTTCACTTTCATGACAGTGCCCTTTAAGGTGTAGAAGGTTTAATTTTGCTGAATTTTAACCTATTACTTTTGTTTATGTGACAGGTGCCACCACACTCAGAATTCCTTAATATATTTAAGGTCTGATAGAATCCTGCAGTGTAGTCACTTGGGCTTGACTTTTTCATTAGATTTATTTTATTTGTGTATGTTTGTGTGTGTGTGTGTGTGCATGTGTGTGCGTGCGTGCCTGTCTGTCTGTCTGTGTCTGTGTGTATTTGTGTCTGTCTGTATTTGTGTGTCTGTGTTGTATCTGTCTGTCTGTGTGACTGTCTGTATGTGTGTTTATATTATATATGTGCAGGTGACCATGCAGAAGGCATCTGAGCCCCTGGAGCTAGCTAACAAGAAGTTGTGAGCCCCCTGATATGAGTGCTAAGAAGTGAACGTTGAGCCTCTGTAAGAGCAATAAGTGTTCTTAACTGTTAACCCATCTCTCCAGTCTTTTTCTTTGTGAGTGGATGTTTAATTAGCAACCTAAGGGTTGGGGAAATGGTTCAGCAGTTAGAGCACTGGCCGCTCTTGCTGAGGACCTGGGTTCAGTTCGCAGCACCCACGATGGTGGCTAACAACCATCCGTAACTCCAGTTTCAGGGGATCTCACGCCTGCTTCTGACCTTTGTGAGCCCTGCACAACATGGGTGCGCTTACATACATGCAAGCAATGCACTCATACTTATCAAATAAAAATAATAAATAAAAGAATTAACTAGCAACCTAATATTTTTACCTGCTTACATTCTGTAATTTCTAGTTTCCTGATTCTTCTTCAGAAATTAATTTATTTCTAATTTTGTGACATTCATTTAGAGAGCATAGTTTTTATTTCATTTCTTTTTTTGTATACTGAGATTTGTTTATAGCAAAAGCATGGTCTCTTCTGAATAATGTGTAATTGAGGACAATTTCTATTGTACTATTATTGTATGATGTTTTCTGTATATGCCTGCTAGGAGTAGTTGGTTAATAATTTTGTTCAAGTCTTGAACTTCCCTAATGATCTTCTATCTAGTTGGTGTATCCATTATTTAAAGTAGGGTATTTAAGTCTGAAACTATTATTGTAAATTGACTATTTCTTCCTTCAATTGCATTAATTTTTAGTAAATTATTTTATTTATTGTTTTTACTTTACGTGTATGAGTGTATCGCCTGCATGCATGTAAGTGCACCCATGTGACTTTGAGGTCAGAGGAGGCCTTCGGATGCACTGGCAGTGGAGCTATGTACAGCTGTTAGCCACCATGTGAGTGCTGGGATTTTTGTTCTTAACCACTGAGCCATCTTTCCAGCCCCAATTCTACTAATTTTTCTTCATGAATTTTGGCCTCTATTATTATCAGCACGTGTTTATAATTGAGCTTCATTCTTCATAAGTGTTTATAATTATAAAGTCTTTTTCTTTATCTCTAATTAAAATCTTTGGCTTAAATACAATTTGGCAGCTATCAATATAGGCATTCTAGCTAAAGTTTGGTTAATATTTTCACGGTACAACATTTTCCATCCTTTTACTTTAAAGCCACATTTCCTTTAAGCCTTAAATGAGAATATCATACAGTTAAAAATGATAATACTAGAATCTCTGCCTTTAAATTTGAGAGCTTATCTCATGCACATTTAATATAATTTTAAATAAAGTAGGATTTATTTCTGATAGTTTTCTATTTGTTTTATTTATCTTTTGTCCTTATCTCCCTATTCTCCAGTTCTTTTCAACTTTGATGTTAACTAGATAATTTCTAGTGTATTGCATAATTTGATTATTGTTTACTTTAATAAATATTTTCATTGTTTTATCTCTGTGGAATAGCATGAACTCTTAATTTACTATCCAGTTTGGATTTATTTCAATTTAATTTCAGAATATACAAATTTTTTTTTTGCTTTTTCATAGCTCAATTTCTTCTCCATTAACACTGTCCTCACAATAAATTACATTTCTGTATTTATAATAAAAATAAATTTGAATTTATTTCTTTGTAAAGTATCATTTAATGTCAGAAAAGTAAATTTACATTCACAGCTTTCCTACCAGCTTTAGCGATGCTTTTTTATTTCTTCATATTATTCTTCGATAAGATCTACTGCTTCTTTTATTTTACCTTAAAGAGTGCTTTTTGAAAATTTAAAAATTTTATAATTTATTTGTTCAATTGAAAGTATTTTGTTTATTATTTTTAGTTTATGTGTGCGGGTGTTTTGCTGCATGTGTGTAAGGGCGCCCATCCGTGCAGCGCCCACAGAGGTGAGAAGAGGGAGCCAGATCCCCTGGAACTGGAGTTACAGATTTTTGTTAGCCACCAAGTGGGTGTGGATATCCAACCTGGGTCCTCAGCAAGAGCAGCCCATGCTACTAACCCCTGAGACATCTCTAGGGCTCCCTTTTGACATTTCCTATGGGTCAGAGATTTGCAAGAGAAATTTCTGTCATTGTCTTGGAAATGCCTTCGTTTTTATTTCATTTTGCATGAGGGGGCTCTGGTTAGGCAGCATTTTGCTGTGCTGCCCAAACTATCCGTGAACTTGTGCATGCAACTGGGCTCAGATCTCTTCTTCACTTGTTTGAAGATAAGTTTTACTAAATATAAAATTCAAGATTGTTAAGATTTTTTCTAAAAGCATTAAAGGCATAATTCCCTCTGCATGATAGATAAATTGCTTCTATCTTGCTGCTCTCGGTATTCTCACTTTGGATTTGGCTCTGGATTAAGGTGTGTCTAGGTGTGAATGTTTTTAAGCTTGCTCTACCTGAAATTCATTGAGCTTCTTAGATTTGGAGACTGTTGTTTTCTTGACATATTCATGACATTTCTTCAAATGTTCTACAATCCTCCTTTCTTTTGCTCTTAGGATTCTTATTAAGTATGTGTTAGCATATTTCATGGTATCCCACAGGTTTTTAAAGTTTTATACATTTTTAATTACTTTTAATTCACTTTCCATTCCACTAACTGAATAATTTCAAGTACTATAACTTCAGACTTACTGATGCTTTATCCTGCCTGCTCTGGAGTGCTTTTCTTTCTTCTACTAAAATTTTCCATTCAGCTATTATAGTCTTTAACTCTGTTATTCCAGTGTCTTTAAAGATATTCTGTATTTCGTTTGAATCACTGTTATCATTTTTTAACTATTCAGGTATCTAGTCCATCAGTTTCAACATATTTAAATCATTTTTATCTAGTAAGTTATATATCCATGCTTTCTAGTAGACTCTCTATTGATCGATTTTCATTATCAGTTTAAAGGGTATACTTTACAGTTTGTTTATATGATTCACATTTTTTTGTAGCTGCTGAAAAGTGGACTTCTAGAATTTTATAAGGGGAATTCTGGAAATCTGATCCCTCCCTCCCTGGGTTTGTTATTGACACTACCTGTTGTACTCTATTTTTTGTTCATTTGTTTGTTTTAGTAATTTTTGTAATTTTGTGGTCTTCTATATTCAATGTTATGGTTGACCACTGAAATCTCTTTGGTTAACTTAGTGGTCGGCTAATGACTGGATAGAGATTTTATTCATTGTGTAGAACAAATAAATCATGTTTGCTCCAAAGAACTTTTTTTGCCTATTTAGCCATAACATCAATATTCAACCGGTTTTCAACCATGCAACACTGTCAGTTTTTGCTTACTTAAAACCTTCAGGCTAACCACAGGTAAGAGCTTATGATGTTCTCACACTTTTTCCTGAGCAGTCACATGGCCTTATGATAGGATATGTCCCACTTGACTCCCAGGAAACTGTCAGAGCTTTTTCCAACTTCCTGTGGCTATCTCATTCTTGCACATTTCCTTTTAAAATTCTTGATTGACCTTTGTTTCTGCAGACTGTTATCCATTACCTTAGGCTTCTGTGTGACAAGTACTCTTGTAACCTTAGGGAGGGCTTTTTAAAATACTGGGTGAACAATAAGCAAGCTTTTGGTGTTAAGTTTCGCAGGGAATCATTAGACAGGTCAAGTAAATATAGAAGTCTGAGAATGAACTGCTCACTCCTGCACCTGGAATGGGATACTTTTCAAATTACCTTTGAGGTGGGAGGTGTGACTGGATTCAGGTAGGTTGAAGTGCCACAAAGCATAATGTTCATACCAAAACTGGAATGCTTTTCTTCCATAAATATACCCTAAGTTGCTACAAACCAATTTCTGACGTTCTGAGGAAAATGGTAATATCAAATTTGTCCAGTGATGCTATTCTTTCTGTGAAAGGGTGAATTTTGGGAAGTTATTTCTCCTCTGAAGTCACTCATTAACACCTTTTTTGTGAATTTTCCAAAATCTCTTTCAAGAATGAATCATTATATTTAAGTTAAAAGTTAGTAAAACCTAAAACCTGAAATATCGTTTTCATCCAGTTTTACATAGGCTCTGAACTCTGGCCATAGGTTCCTTGCAGATCTATGCACCCTGCCCTAGGGTGATATGTGATGAACAGTGAACAGGCAACAGGACTTTCCAACATCATGAAGGAAGTATTGAGAGGTCCAACTGTGGATCTGAATTTCTTTACCTAATTCATAATTTTTCTAGGGTATTCTACTATTCATCCAAGGATAACAGAATCCTTAACTGGGCTCCTTTTTCCCTGCAGACTCCTCTACTCCACTTAAAACCAAAACTGAGTCACCTACAACCATACAAACTTCATTGGAAGGTAAATTTTACTATCACTTTATTTCAGTAGAAGTCCTTCTGAAATGATGTTTGGAAACCAAGTATAACCAATTCCATTGAATTGGGGCAAAGAGGATAAAAGACTGAACACAAAAGAAAGCAACAAGGACCTAAAAGTAGTGAAAAGATAGATAGGGTCAGAAATATATATTTTTTTCCTTTGTGAAAATAAACAAAAAAAGTGATTATATCTTTTTCTTAATCTGACATATTGTGTGACTTGGGATATATTACTTCCTCATTATAGACCTTATTTCCACTGGGTACCCTTAATAATAAGAAACTAAAATGTTTTAATTCATAGTACTGTTTGTCAATGATATGGCCAGCTACCCTTTAAAGGCCATCAGAGAACCCCAACAAAAACCTCTAGCCTTTGCAGTCATCCACTACCCTCACAGCTCCTCAGTGGAAGAGGCACCTCTGACCTGGATTCTTTATTCTCATAGCAACAACTAAAGTGAACTCATCTTCTGACTGGATCACTGAGACCACTGCTAGTTCAGGTAAGACTAACATTAGGGTTTCTATCATTCTTCTTTGACTCTAAACTTTGTGACTCATTATAAACACTCTCTGTGGAAGTCAACTCTATAAATTATCGAGGAAGAGCCCTAGAGCTGAATAAGGCAGAGAGACTAAAGAGGGAGAACTGAAGACACAAAACTAAGTAAAAATATATTTTGGTTAATGGTGGTGGAAAATGTATTCTTAACTTGTTTCCCATTGCCATAGCAATATACTTATTAAACACTGAATGAACAGGAATAAGGGCTATCAACTCATTTAAAGAAGCAGGTAATAGAACAAATAAAGATCAAACCATTCCATCATTGCCTAAAATCTTAAGTAATGGCATTTACAGCAGTTTATAGCTTATTTTTTATTCCCTAAATTTTTCAACTGGTTTCCTAATCTCCATGATTTAGCCATTTATGACGTTTTGTGTTGCTAGCCTTCCATTACATGAGGAAGCTTCATTAATGAGAGTTGAGAGATTCATTAGTGTCCTTGTTCTATATTGCATGAACCTTGGGTGTAGAGTTTGCATTGTAGATGAGCCTCTTAGGTATGGGCAATTGACAGACAAAATCTGTGTGTGTGACCATCTGCAGTACTCTGTATTAGTCTCCATCAGGTGCAAAAGAAGCTTCCTTGGTGAGTGGTGACTGGGATACTTGGCTGTATATATAAGGATACATACTTTGCATTCAGTAAGAAGTTACTTTAGCCTAGGGAAGTGACAACCCTGGGGATCTCTCTAAGATCTTTGGCCTCTTAAACATGTGTATTTGTCTATAATTACAGTACCACACATGAGTTCCTCCCATTGAGTGGGTTGTACAACCAATTAGGTAGCCATTGATTGGCACCAAGATAAAAGTACCACTACTGCACCAATGTCAAATGTTGTGCCAGTCATCAATGTGGTTATTTGGTCATGAAGCTGGTGTTGGGGCATTGATTGATGTTCTCCCTTGGATACTTGTATAGTGCTCTGCAGAGCTATGAGTGTTAGTCTTCAGTGGAAGTGGATTCCAGGTCAGTTTCAACTCCATTGCTCCATCTCTGAAATGTGTCCTCTCTTCAGCAATAGGATTTTACATTCAAGTTCTGGGAAGCAATCAAGGGTTACAGTAATAACTCATGTAATTTTGGGAGTCTCTTGGCCCACCTTGGCCAACAACTCAAAGGAGGATTTCTCCTGTCTGGCACTGTTTTTTGTTATGTAGCCTTCAGCTATACACATTAGGAATCTGCACAGTGTGGGTCCCTGGACAGGACTCCTACTAAGTCTCACTCATCCAGGGCTCAGGCACCATTGTGGAAGAGGGTGAGGAAAGATTGCAAGAGCCAACGAAGAGGGGTGTAACCATATGGAAACAGAATCCAACAAGCTCCTGGGATCCTACTCATAAAAATCTACAGCAATGATGTTGGCATGCTCAAGACCCATGCAAACTCAAGCAGACAAAAACCCAGCATGGAACTGGAGAAATGGGTAGCAGATGCCAATCTTCATTGAAGAAATATTGGCTGCTGGTTACTATTGGGTGAGGATGAGCTTGTCTTCCTAAAGTGAGGGACTCTGGGTAGGTTGACTAGACCTCAGTGGATGAACTTGCTCTGCGATCACATGGGGACACTAACTTGACACAATAGACCTTACACAGATGAAAGAATGTATGAATTCTAGTTGGAGGGCTATGGGGAGTGCCATTGGGGAAAAGGGTATAAAGATGATTAGATTAATTGAGATGTTGTGTATGAAACACACGATTCAATAAAAATATTTTAAAATTATAATAATTAATAAATAAATAAAAAGCCAGATGTGTGATGTGTTTAGAACCCCAGTGTTGGGGCAGGGGAAGGAAGCAGATCCCTGGGGCTCACTGACCAGTCAGCCTAGCCTTCTTGGTGAGTCTCAGGTCATGAGAGCACAAAGTGGACAGCACATGAGGAATAACACTAAAGTTAACCATTGACCTCCACATGCTCATGCACACCTGCACACAACATGTACCTGAACACACATGAATATTCACTCACAAGCCTACACAACGTGCATACACAAAATTTGGGGGGAGGTGTTTTTATTTGTTTGTTTTTATAACTAAGGATCTCCCTGTAATACCAGCTGGCCTGGAAATTACTATGTAGACCAGGCTGGCCTCAGTCTCAAAGAGATCTGCCTGCCTTTGCTTGCCATGTGCTAGGATTAAAGATGTGTGCCCACATATGGCCCACACAAAGTTTAAGAATAACATTCGCAACTCAGGACTCAAAAAACGACTTAAAATAATTTTAAAATAGTAAACTATAAATTAATAAAGCAGAAAACAGACTAGATTTTAAAAAGTATTTTATTATTTTTATTTTATGTGTGTGAGTGTATTGCCTTCATGTGTGTTAGTGTACCCATGTCATGCAATGCCCATGGAGGTCAGAAGAAGGAATTGAACCCCCCAGGAACTGGCATTATGGATGGCTGTGAACCACCATATGGGTGCTGGGGATCAAACCCAGGTCTTCTGAAAGGGCGTCAATGTTCTTAACTTCTGAGAACAGATTTTTTATTTTTATTTTATGTATATGAGTGTATTGCCTGTATGTAAGTAGGTGCATCCGTGTCATGCAATGCCCACAGAGGTCAAAAGAGAGAGTAAGTGGAACTGGAGTTATGGACGATTGCTAGAGCCATGTGAGTGCTCAGACTCAAACCTGGGTCCTTTGCAAGAGCAGCCAGTACTCTTAACTGTTGAGCCATCTCTCCAGCCCCAGCCCTAGATTTTTTAAAATAACAGCTTGATGGTACACTAAATAAAATTTCCATGTACATAGAAAATTTTATACAGCCAAGAGAGACTTGAGAGTGAAATCATACAGTTAATGGAGGGAGGGAGGGAGGGAGGGAGGGAGGGAGGGAGGGAGGGGGAGAGAGAGAGAGAGAGAGAGAGAGAGAGAGAGAGAGAGAACTGGAAAAGAAGATTAAATAAAAATTGTAGAAATATGATTTTAAAGAATAAACGGGTAAGAGGTGCTCATCCAATAATCCAAAACCTTCAAATTTAGGAAAAGTTTTAATATAACTCATTACACTAATGAGCAGAGGGGAAAGTCTTGTAAAATATTCATATATCCTGAAAAAGGCAGTGGAATCAAATTTAAATATAATTTCTGTCGCTGAAAATTAAAGGAAATAAAAAAAGAACAGTCTCAACTGGAGAAATGGGTAGCAGACCTTGATCTTTTGTGAAGAAGTATTAGCAACTGATTACTGTTGGGTGAGGATGAGTTGATCTTCCTAAAGTGACGAATTCCGGATAGGTGAACTAGATCACTAGACCACAGTGGATGAACCTGCACTGGGGAGCATTTGGGAACACTAACTTGACACAATAGACCTTAACACAGATGGAAGAATGTATGGGTTCCAGCTGGGGGGCTGTGAGGGAGTGCTGGTGAAGAAAGGGGTATAAAGATGATTAAGATTGATTGAGATATTCTGTAAGAAATACACAATGATTCAATAAAAATATTTTGAATAAGTAAAAATGGAACATACTATACGTATTAGAAGCATCAAAATAAAATTTAACAACATAAAAAAAAAGTTTCAAGGATTCCCAAGTCTGATCTCAGGGATTGAAATCCCAAAGAGAAGAACTAAATTGTTAAATAATAAATAGTTTCTACACTATTTAATAATTAGATGTTTCCCTTAAACAACAAGCTGATATAGGCCATCCGTCAAAACTCTTCAGATCATCTCATGTCCTTACAATAAGTGTGTCAATTCCTAATATACCCAGGAACTTCTAAGAGTCCAGGTTTTATCAAGTATCTGTTTTGATTAACTGATAGGAAATTGCTTAAGAGCAGTTACTCATTGTTTCTGTCTGCCTTTGTGTCAGTGAAAGTATACTTCTTTTGTGATACTAGGAATTGAAACAATGGTCTCAAACATGCTAAGGCAAGTGCTCTACCATGGAATCAAATAAAAAAAACACAGGAGAAAGTATCATAAACAGATAAGATCAGTAAAATAATAAATTTAAAAGATGGAGAACAAGGTGAAGAAAATGACCAAAATATATGAAAAATCTGGAATACATTCAAGAAATCTAACCCAAGAATCCATGAAGTAGAAGAAAGAGCTGAGATAAAGTCAAAAGTCTTTAACAAAATCAAAAGTATTAGATAATATATTCAATGAAATTATATGCAATAATTTCCAAGAAATAGATAAAGAAATAAATATCTCAAGATAAGTATAGAACTCCAAATAGACCTGACCAGAGAAGAACTGCTCCAGAACATATTATTATCAAGATGTCAAACACGGACTGGAGATATGGTTCAGTGATTAAGAGCACTGACTGCTCTTGAAGAGGACCTGGGTTCAATTCCCAGCATCCACATGGCAATTAACAACCATCTGAAACTCTAGTTTCGGTGGATCTGACACCATCTTCTGACCTCCACCGGCATTGCACAGCATGGGTGCAGTTACACACATGTAGGCAATACACTAATTTACATAAAATAAAAATGATGAATAAAAAAGATGTCAAATACACAAAGCAAAAAACAGCATTAAATAATGAAAAGGAAAAATGCCGCTCACATACAGAGGAAAAAACATCTGAATAGTATCATATTTTTCATCAGAAACCTTACAATCCAGTAAACATGGAATGATGTATTATTTCAAGCACTAAAGGTAAGAAACCTTCAGCCACAATTGCAATGCTTAGCAAAGTTGTATTTTAAAATTCATGGAGAAATAAGAATATTTTAACACAAACACAAGGTAAGGCATTTTCTGACAACCAGGTCAGCACTGGAGATAATTCTTTTATATTTATTTTTTTATGTGTATGAGTGTTATGCCTGCAGATATGTAAGAGTATTCATGTCATGCAATACCCATGGAGTACAAAAGAGGGCGTTGATACCCTGGAACTGCAGTTTCAGGTGGGTGTTAGTGATCATGCAGGTGCTGGAATTTGGAACTAGGTCTTCTGCAAGAGCAGCCAGTGCTCTAACCCAACCTCCAACCTCCAGAGACAATTCTATTGTTAAACATTTTTATTGAGCTTTTGTACATTTCATACAACAGTTCTTAATCAAATTTAGATCCCCTCCCCCATCCATATTCCTACACTCCCCCACACCAGGCCTCATATACTCTGCCATGCATGCTAAGTCCCATTCCATCAAGTATTTTACCCAGATGTCCTCTTGTGCAAGTTTATCCACTGGAATCTCTTCAGCCTATCTAGATATCTTAAGAAAGGTCTACTCTTCCTCATCCAGACTTAGTTTCCAACAGTTCTCAGGCTAAGGCTGGCCTGCTGTCTATTTCCCTAACACTACCCTGGGTCCTTATCTGATTGAGTTGGCATGGGTCTTGTGCTCGATGTCACTTTTGCCCAAAGTTCACATGAGCAAGCTTCCAGTGGCCTAAAAGCCTCTGTTTCCCTGTGTTCATGGGCCGATCCTGGTTCTTACAGTCTTTCTGCGCCCCCTTCCGAAATGGTCCCTGGACTGTGGGTGAGTGAGAGAGTAGTCTTATCCAAGAACACACACACACACACACACACACACACACAAACACACACACACACACACTACAGTCTCTTATTCTCTAGAACTTAGCCAGTTGTAGGCTTCTATGTTGTGACATTCTGTTGTGTAAGGACGCTGAGAGCTGAGGGATGCACTACTTATCTCTCCACCCCTCCCCCTTGTTCCACTATGTTCTGTGAACCTTATGTGTAGAGATTCCAAGATAGATATGTTGGGGTTGCTGTGGCTATCCAGAGTCATTTGGGCTTCCATATGAATTTTAGGATGGTTTGGTTTTCCTCTAATTCTGTAAAGAATGTTGTAAGAATTTTGATTGGGATTGCATTGAATCTATATTGCTTTTGTTAGAATGGTCATTTTTATATTAATTCTTCCAATTCATGAGCATGGGAGTTCCTTCCATCGTCTGGTGTCCTCATCATTCTCTTTAAAAATCTAAAATGTTCATTGTAAAGAACTTTAATGTCATTAGTCAGGTTTATTCTGAGATATCTTATTTGATGGGGGGGACTATTGTTAAGAGTACAGTTCCTTGTACTCTTTCTCCAATTGCTTGTTATTGGTATACAGAAAGGCTACTGATTTTTGTAGATTAATTTTGTAACCTGCACTTTACTGAAAGTGTTAATCATTTCTAGGAGTTTTCTGATGGAATTTTTGGCATAGCTCACATATAATATCATGTCATCTGCAAAAAGCAATAATTTGACTTCTTCGTTTCCAATAAATACTCATTTAGCTACCTTCTCTTATTGCTCTAGCAAGAATTTCAAACACTATAGTAAAAGGGAGTGGAGACAGAGGACAGTCTTGTCTGATTCCTGGTTTTAATGGGAATGCTTTCAGGTTTTCTCCATTTAGAATGATGTTGGCTATGGGATTTTTTATATAGGGTTAATTGTGTTGAGCTGTGTTCCGTCCAGTTCAATTCCCTCTAGGACTTTTGACATAAATGCATGTTGAATTTTGTCAAAAGCCTTTTCTGCATCTATTGAGATGACCATGTGATTTTTGTCTTTGAGTCCAGTCATGTCCTTTATGATGCTTACTGACTTATGGATATTGAACGACCCTGCATCTCTGGAGTAAAGCAAACTTGATCATGGTGGATGATCTTTTTGATGTGGGTCTATATAAGGTTTGCAAGTATTTTGTTGAGAATTTCTGCATCTGTGTTCATTAAGATATGGGTCTATAGTTTTCCTTTTTGGTTGTATCTTTATCTGGTTTCAGTATTAGAGTGACACTGGATTTATAGAAAGAATTTGAGAGTTCTCCCTCTGTTTCTATCTTTATTAGTAATTTAAATAGAATTGAATATAGACATTCTTAGAATGTCTGGTAGAATTCTGCTGTGAATCCACCTGGGTCTGGGTTTTTTTGGTCGGGAGGTTTTTGTGTTGCTGTTTCAATTTCCTTATGTGTTATAGCTCTGTTTAAGCTGTTGATCTCGTCTTGGTTTAGATTTGGTGATTTCCATGATTTTAGATATACCTCCATTTCTTTACAGTTTTCAAATGTAATAGCATGCAGGTTTCTAACATATTCCCTTATAATGGACTGGCTCTTTTTGTTGTCTGTTGTGATATTTTGCCTTTCATCACTCATTTTGTTGATTTGGAGTTGATCTTTCTTTTTTTTTTGGTTAACTGAACGAAAGGTCTATCTTGTTTGTCTTTTCAAAGAACTATCTCTGGGATTCATTGATTCTTGGTATTGTTTTCTTTGTTTCTATTTTATTAATTTCTGCTCTGATTTTTGTTATTTCTTCTTGTCTGTTAGGTTTTGGTTTTCATTTGTTGTTGACTTTAAAGATACTTGAGTTGTAATGTTAAGTTATTTATTTGTGCCCTTTCTTATTTTTTAATGTAGGCACTTAGAGCTATAAACTTCCCTCTTAGGACTGCTTTTAAAGTGTGCCAGAGGTTTTGTTGGGTTGTGTTATCCTTTTCGTTGAATTCCAGGAATACTTTTATTTGTTTATTTTTTCTTTGACTCTTTCATTATTGAGGAGTGTGTTGTTTAGGCTCCACAAGTTCATGACGTTACTAGGGCTTCTTCTGGTGTTGATTTTAAGTGGTATTGCATTGTGGTCTGAATGAAATTATTTCAATTCTTTTTGTACTTCTTGAGGTTTGTTTTGTGCCCCAGCATGTGGTAAATTTCGGGGAAAGTTCCCTGGAGTGCTTAAAAGAACGTGTGTTCTTCAGTAAATGTCTGTTAGGCCCATTTGATGGGTGATATTGTTTAATTCAGATGTCGCTCTGTTTATTCTATTTGACATGTCTATTGGAGACAGTGGGGTATTGAAGTCCCTACTATTAGTGGATTGAGATTAATCTGTCTTAAAGCCTTTTCATACTGTTTTTATGAAATTGGGTGCACCTAATTTTGGTGCATATATGTTCACTTGATCAGAATGAAGTGACCCTGTTTATCTCTTCTGATTAGTTTTAGGTTGAAGTATATTTTGTCAGATATTAGAAGGGCAACTCCTGCTTGTTTCTTAGTACTATTTGTTTGGAATATTTTTTCCATCCTTTCACCTTAAGATAGTGCTTCTCCTTGAAGCTGAGCTGGGTTTCTTGCAGACAACGAAAGGATGAAATTTGTTTCTTGATCCCTTCAACTAGCCTAGTCTTTTGACTGGGGAATTCGGTCCATTGATATTTAAAGTTATTATTGAAAGATGTGTATTGATTGCTATCATTTTAAATTCTTTGTGCATCTTTGTTCTAACTTTGTGGTTCCCCAGTTATATTTTATTTAGTTTCTTTCTGTTGGCCCTTGGGTATAGCTCCTTTCTTTAGCTCTTTGTATTGCTTCCAAAATTCTTTGAAGGGCTGGTTTTCTGGACAGCAATTTTTTCAGCCTATTTATGTCGTGGAAGATTTTTCTTTCCCCTTAAACTATAATAGACATTTTTGCTGAGTAAAGTACTCTAGGTTGGCATCTATGGTCATTTGGACCTAGGAATACCTTGATCCAGGATTTTCTGGCTTTCATAGCTTGCATTAAAATATCAGCTATAACTCTGATGGCTTTCCTTTATATGTGACTCATTTTCCTTTGCAGCTTTCAGAATTCTCTCTTTGTTCTGTATACTTAGGGTATTTAGTATGATATACCATGGGGAGTTTCTTTTCTGGTCCTGTCTATTTCGTGTTATATATGTTTCTTGTGTTTGTGTGGCCATGTCTTCTCTTAATTTTGTGAAATTTTCTCCTAAAACCCGGTTGAAGATCTCTCAAGAACATTATCCTGAGATCTTTTCCATCCTCTATGCCTATGATGTGTAGATTTGTTCTTTTCATGGTATCCCACGTTTCCTGCATATTCCATTCCTGTGTTTTTTTAATGTTTCATAATCTTTGCATGAGTGTTCTGATTCTTCAACTTTATCATCCCCTCTTGATATTCTGTTTTCCATTTTGTTCATTCTATCATTGAGGCTTTTGCCCATCATTTCACATTGGCTTACTGAGTTTTTCATGTCCTTCTTTGCACCTGAGTTTTCTTCACTATTTCTATCTCTTTTTGTGAATTCAGTTAGAAGTTTATCCCTATCTTCTTTTAGTTCTTTGATTTGTTTGTTTGTGTGTTAATTCATTGAATTCTTTGATCATGTTTATGATTATTCATTCGAATGCTGGGTACTGGCTTCACATTGTAGGACTGGTAATGTTCTGTGAGGACACATTATTGGGATTTTTCATATAACCATTTTTTCTTTGTGATCTTAGTATGTGCATTTCTTTTGTTGTTTGTGATTCTGATGTGAGACTTAACTCTTCCTTTGTTCAGTTGAAGTCTGATTCTGTTGGTATACTTGTGACTTGGTTGCTTTCTTATTGGGTATGAAAAACCGGTTTGTAAAGGCTTCTGGTTCTCTCTTTTGAAAGGCAAGAAGCCTAGCCCTGCCACAGTGGGAGGACCTGCATATGGTATCAATGTATGTGGATTGGCACAGTGTGGCTTGGAGAGCTCACAGCCTGCCACAGGTAAGAGAGCAATCCAAAGATCTGGGGGGCTAATAGTAAGACTGTCCCTGTACCCAAAGCTAGATGGAGAACAGGATGTGGGGTGGGGGAGTTTGGAGTTGCTGCAGCGGTAGGGGAGTTGAGATGCAGTGGGAGGGACCAGATTTATCAGGGAAGAAGGCTAGTCTCTGAAATCCAAGGCAAATTAGGGGTAGAGACAACCAGGGTATATGGGAGGTCACAGGAATGCAATGGCAAGTTGGAGCTGGCAATCGCCCGTGAACGCTTTAAGAAACTAGATTTAAAAATTGAGCTGATCTGAGTACAGGATTCAGGATGCAGTGGATAGGTCTGGAATAAGAGTGTAGTCTAAGGATCTGGTGTAATAAGAGCAGGAGTGGGCCTGTGCCCAAAGCTAGAAGAAGCCAGAATTGTTTTTAATATATCCAAAAGGTTTTGATATGTTTTGTCATCATTTTCATTTAATTTCAGGAATACTTTTATTTCCTTCTTGATTTCTTCTTTGACCCATTCATCATTCAGGACTGTGTTGCTTAATCTCCATGAGTTCATGTACTTATTACAGTTTCTTGTTGATTTTAAGTTTTATTGCCTGTGGTCTGATAGAAAACATGGAAATATTTTCAATTTATTATATTGGTTGAGTTTTGTTTTGGGTCTCTTTATGTGATCTATTTTAGAGAAACATCCAAGAGCTGTTGAATAGAATGTGTATTCTTTGGTGCTTGGTGGAATATTCTCTAGATGTCTGTTAGTTCCAGTTGATGTATGATATCCTATAAACCAGCTGTTTTTCTATTTATTCTTTGTTCAGATGACTTGTCTCTTGGGGAAAGTGTGATATTGAACTCACCTACTATTATTTAATTGGGATTCATCTGTGTCTTGAAGTCCAGTAGTACTCTTTTTATGAAATTGGGTGTGCAAGGGTTTGGTGCATATATGTCTATGATTGCAATGTCTTCTTAATTGATTGTTCCCTTGACGAGACTGAAATGACCTTCTTTATCTCTTCTGAAAAATTTTAGTTTGAAGTCTATGTCCTCAAATGTTATAATAGCAGTGCCTGCTTGTTTCCTGGTGCCATTCCTTGGACTATTTTTCCATCCTGTCATTTTAAGGTTGTAACTGTCCTTAAAGATGAAAAAAGTTTCTGGTATACAACAAAAAGACGGATTTTGTTTTGTTTTGTTTTTTAAATTTTTTATTGAGCTTTTATATACATGGAACAAAGGGCCAGTGGATGGATTTTGTTTTTTCGTCCACTAAATATCCTGTGCCTTTTGACTGGGAATTTGAGGCCCTTGAAGTTTAAAGGTGTTATTGAAAGAAGTATATTGGTTACTGTCATTTCATTTTCTTTTTTTTCTGAGTACTCTTTTGAGCTTCCATCATAACTTCATTTGTTTTCTTTTGTAACCTCTTCAGTATGGTTATTCCTTTCTTTAGTCCTTTATATTCTTTCCAGTATTCTCTGTAGGGCTGGTTTCATGGACATGGCTTTATTCAGCCTGTTTATATCATGGAAGATTTTTCTTTCTCCTTTGGTCTTGATAGGCAATTTTGCTGTGAAAAGTATTCTGGGTTGGCAACTGTAGTAATTTAGAACTTGGAATACATTACTCTAGGCTTTTCTGGCTTTTAAAGCTTACCTTTAAAAGTCAGGTTTCTCTGATGTGTTTTCCTTTTTATGTTGCTTGTCATTTTTTTCTTCCAATTTTTAGTTTCTTTTCTTTGTTATGTATATTTATTTTTGTTATTATGATATGCTGTAAGGTATTTCTTTTCTAGCACAATCTATTTGGTGTTCTGTGTGCTTCTTGTATTGTATGGGTATTTTTTCCTTTGTGTAGGCAAGTTCTTTTCTATAATCCTGTTGAAAATCTGATCAGTTCCATTGATCTGAAATTTTTCTCCTCTATGCCCGTAATTCATAAATTTGGTCTTTTCACAGTTTCCCGTAACACATGCATATTCCATTCCTGTCATTTAATTTTTTTTCATGTTCTTGGCTTGAGTGATCCAATTCTCCAACTGTATTTTCAGGTCTTGTTATTCTGTTTTCCGTTGGAGTCATTCTGCTATTGAGATTTTCTCCCCATGTTTCAAATTGACTTATTGAGTTCTTCAATTCCAACTTTATTTAAGTTTTAGTTACCTTTTGCAAATGAACTTGTTCATGTCTTATTTTTGATATCCCACTAAGTCCAGTTTATATTTTCCATTTGTGCATGGGGTAGGAGGCCATCCACTAGAGCATAAGAAATCTATCTGTAGTAATATCCTCAAAAAGAACGATTTACTTGGCCCCAGTAGCTATCAGCTGCCAATATCTTCTTGGTAAGATGTAGGATCTGAAGAACACCTCCCCATCTATTTTGCACTTTTGGGTGGCTTGATTTTCTGCAGGTCTTGAGCAGGTAACTACAGTTTCTCTAAGTTTATAAGTACAATAGCCACATCGTTTCCATAAGCCAGCATTGGACAGCACCTTTCTCCACCCTCTGCCTCCTACAGTCTTTTTGCTTCCTCTTCCATAATGCTCCCTGAGCCTTTGTAGTAGTTGTAAGGGGTGATACAGATGTTCCATTTAGATGAGCACTCCAATTCCTCTTCTCAGTACTTTGACCAATTATGTATCTCTGCATGATTGCTGACCAGTGCAAAAGGAAGCTTATCTTACCAAGGTTGAGAACAGACCAGGCATACATGTATAAACATATATGGCTAGAAGTCAACTTGGCAATTTATGAAAATAACAATAGCAGGTTCCAACCTAGGGCCTTTGACTGCCCCAGCCATGGGCTTTTGACTAGGATTATGTTACCAGGCATGACAGTCTCTCCTATGGATCAGGCCTCAAAGCTGATCAGAAAGATGTTGCCATAATGGTCATGCCACTATTACACTAGGGAGCACATCTTTCTTGGCATGTTTTTATTGTGGCATGGAGGTTCCACCCTGGGAGTGAACACTGAATGATGTTATTTTTAACCAAATATCATTGGTCTTATTTTACCTTTTAGGAAAAGGTTCTCGTAGTTTTGCTACTTTTCTCATCATCTTCTTGTGCTGCATGTTGATTGTTGCCATAGCTTATATCATGGTCTGCTACAACATATCCCAACAGGGTGAGTAATAAGTATGGACGGTTGGCTTTTGCTTTCCTATTTGTGGACCACAGGTAATAAGTGGGGATCATAATACTTGGAGTGGTCTGGGCTATTGTCCTTGACATGGAACTAATCAAACCATTCTTCTTGGACTGTGGCTGTGCAGTCAAGATTCCCTCAAGAATTTTCTGAGAATCTCTAGTGTTTGTACACCCACACCAAGCAACATATTTAGCCTGATGGCCTGAGTCAGAAATACTGAAGCAGATGGAAACCAGTCATGTGTACTCTTCATTCTCTGATAAATCTGTACCCACATTTCAATACCTCCCAGTACTAGAAAACTAAGACATTGGATTTTATCTGTCTCTTTCCCTCACCTTTGGACAGGTGCTCATGTTTCATACTTAGCTTTTGTCCATTCCCCATAGAAACTTATGATGTGATTCTTCCTTCTTTTCTAGAACATGTCTATGAAGTGAACAGGTAAGATATCCTCTCCTTTCTATCTTATGAATCATTCTCTGTTCTCAATTCTGTTCCTGTTGGTCATCACCAGGACATATGGAGGAAGGGGTGTATGACATGGAACTAGTCCTAAAGCTAGAGTACTTCAGGATCAGAACAGATTTCTACTATAAGGAATGTCCTGAGATTGTGTTCTGGTTCTCTGAACACACAATATAACTTAGGTTTACTAACTTCTGTTTCTAAAATCCCTGTCTAGTAAGAGTCTGGGAGTCAGTTCATAAGAATTTAGAATACAAGATGACAGAAAACCAGGATTTAAGCCTCAAGAGTTTTCTCATGGGTACTGGGATCTTGGGCCATAGGGTTCATGCCAGGAAGATGAGCAGCTCTGGAGAAACCATGAGGGTGGCCATCTTCCCAAGTGGGTGCTTCAGTGATGAACCAGCTTCCCAGCCTCTGATTGACAATTACTCTGGTGAGCCCTGCCTGGCCCAAGAGTACCAGATCATCACCAAGATTCCCCAGGATCAGGAGATTCTGGCAATGGAAGACAACAGCATCTGCTAATAATGCTCCACTAAATGAAGATCTACTGATATAATTGCTTGTTACCTAATCAGTTCTTACTTTCAACATAGCCCTCTTCCCTGCGTTTTCTCTTCCTGGAAAACCCAAAAGTACCTACCCTGCCAACCCTGGGGCTCCTAGGAATGATTGATTTTGACTTAGAATTTACCATATATACTGCAAACCAGCCAGCTTCTGGGTTTGGCCTTCGACCCTTCTTTGTTTCCACATATGGTCCCCCAAGCTCTTCTCCAAATGGTAGAAAAATGTCCAAATCACTAGAGAGTTTCTTTTTTTCCTTCTTCATTCCTCTGGATACACCAAAAGATCAGAGGAAGCTCAATTCTTCCAACTCAGGAGAATGTCTATGTCCAGGATTACTTCTCTTTCTTTAGGTCCAGACAGCCAGCTTTTAATTGAGATTGTCATGTAACAGGCCAGAGTACTTATCTCTTCCTGTATTGTGAGTATAGTACTGTTATATTCTTTTGCTGTTAATAAATATCTAATCATGATAGGAACTTCAGTTGTGTTGATATCTCAAGATATGGTAGGATCTACCAAGAATGATTAAAGTGAGACTGATAAAGGTGGTAAGGATCCCTGATCCCTGGGTACATGGATACTCTCTCTCTCTCTCTCTCTCTCTCTCTCTCTCTCTCTCTCTCTCTCTCATATGTGTGTGTATGTATGACTGTGGCCTGTGTGCCTATGTGTCTGTCTATGTGTTAGTTACTGGGAACGGAGCCTGGGATCCTGTGTGTGCTAAGGAAGTGCTCTACCACTGAGCTATATCCTTAGCCCTCTTTTTGCTTTTCTTTTATTTGACATGAGGATTCATTAAGTTGTCCAGGCTGGCCTTAAATTTACTCTGTACCTTAATGAGGACTTTAAATTATGAAATTACTATTATTTTTAATGTATATGAGTGTTTTGCCTAAATGTTTATGAAGGCACCCATGTGGGTAATACCTGAAGACTCCAGAAGAGGGTGTCAGATACTCTCGAACTGGAGTATCTGACAGTTGTTGGCTGCCTTATGAGTGCTTGGAAATGAACCTGGGTCCTATGTAAGAAGAGTCAGTGATCTTAACCACTGAGCCATCCCTCCAGCCCACACAATGAATTTTTGAATACTATGTGACTTCCATTTCACAGTACATCATATTTTCATCTCTACCTGGTGACTCTTCTTGGGGCAACAACTTGAAAAAAGATTGGCTCATTTCTCAAGAGACTATGAATGCAGAGATGAAATGATTCCTTTCTTTCCAAAGTGTGTACCTAATACCAGTAACATGTTTGAGGTAGTTGCATTCTTCATCGGTCATCTTCTCCAGCTCTTCTTATAATGTGAAGTGAAAAAAGAGTAGCAAAGCTTTTTCCTCTCAAGCAAGAATGGGGAGAAAAGAGAAGAGAAGAGAAGAGAGGAGAGGAGAGGAGAGGAGAGGAGAGGAGAGGAGAGGAGAGGAGAGGAGAGGAGAGGAGAGGGGAGGGGAAGGGAGGGGAGGGGAGTGGAGGGGTGGGGAGAGGAGAGGAGAACAGGGGAGGGGAAAGGAGGGGAGGGGAAGGAAGGGAGGGGGACGGGAGGGAAGAGGATGGAGGAGAGGGAGGACGGAAATGGAGGAGAGGGAGGAAAGTGATGGAGGAGAGGGAGGAAGGGGATGTCAGAAGGAGGGGTGGAGAGGGGAAGGGAGGAGAGAGACAGAGACAAGGAGGGACTACAGGTTTATTCACCTTGAAATCAAGCTCCCCTACAAAGAACTTTCTTGGCACTGGGTATACACTGCTTCCTTTCCCCCATGGAATTTATATCAGTTCAGCTTCCTTACTCTTCATGGTAATTGCCATGTTGTCATTTCTTTTTTCAGTGCAGACACAAAGCCAGATTAGGCTCCACTAAGAGCTTCTCCCTTTGGGATGATTACCGAAGTCAAGCAGTACACCAAAATGAACAAGGAAGAGTCCTCCATTTAACCCCCACCAATGGTGAATTGATGCTGCCAATTCCGTGATCAAAACCTTAGTATTTTCTTCATTGCCAAATGCTAGCAACTCATAAATGGCAAAAGGCACAACTTCTTCTTCCCCATCTCACATAAAAGCCTCTGAAACAAAGGCCCCACCCCGTAGAAACCTCAGCTTCCCTCATGAAACAGCTCTGTGTCCAGACTCCACACTCTTTGAATTTATCTCATTCTATTAGAGAAAGTAGTTCATGGGGCCAAAGAATCATCATTGCAAGTCTTTTGGTAAAATGAATCGCAAATTTAGAATACCCCCTCCACAGAAACTATAAATCATCATGGATGTCTTAAAGTGTTTTTTTTTTAGTCTGAGAAAGTTAAGAGATTACTGATTTTAGCATTCCCATATCATAAGTAAGTAACTAAAGCCCAGAGAGAAACATACATACTTGTCTGAAGTCAATAGGAGAACAAAGTGTGAAAGTCAGACCTCAAGCTTTCAGTAATGTATATACATTGCAGCAGAAAGCTTCTAAAGATGATCTTTGCGAACAAAGTATGACTTTTTCCCATGCAAGATAAGACATTAAATAATTCCTAGGTACAGAGGTAGCTCTCAGGATATTCTAAGCAAATAATGGGGTGAAAACATGGGGCTTGGCATTTACGTGACTGACTGGTCAGGGGAAAGTTAAGAGCGAAAAGAAGAGATATTCAGAGCTATGGGAAAGTACATTTCTTTAGAGAAGCTTTCCAAATTTTACTTCATAGAATATTAGACTCTGGAACTAGATATTGGAAATGTTTCATTCCATAGCTCTATATCAGAGATTCATTCCAATGCAGCGTTAGACTATTAAAGGCTCAGAAAAATTTCATTAAAAGCCACTGTATTACTGTATAACCAAGTAATTCCAAAACTCATTTATCCCCTGAGTTTCCTTTCTCCTTCTCTTCTCCCCCACCTCCAAAATTTCCATTTTGGCTACTAACTCATATTCTGATTCTTTTTCACAAAATCCTGAGTAACATTTGGACCATACCCAAAGCTAACAGACATTTGGAACATCAATCAGTAAACATTTATTAAATAGTCAAAACGTTGGGCAATGGTAGAGGACATAGCAATAAACTACAATGCAATGGGTAATTCAGGAATACGTCTCAGAAAAGCTCACTAACAACTTAAATTTGTATATTTGGTGGTAGGAAATACAGGAGCACATAATAACATCGAGGCCAGGAGTAACGAAAAAGATAGACTGACTTTTAAAATTTCCTAGGAAGCCAGGTCTTTAGTGGAGCCTGGAAGCGCATGCAAGAATTGGGTAGGCAAAGAGACATAGGAAAGAAGGTACAAGAAGGAGAAAAGGCAATACAAAAAGAGAAGATGGAGGTAAGGTCAAGATGTGCTCAGAAAGCAAGAAAGTAGAGTTCTGTGTCTTACTTTCTCACATACATCATGATTCTTTTATGAGAATTTTGGTCTCCTGGCTGTGAGAAGGAGAATGTGAAGGACAAAGATCATTTTAAAAAAAATCAAACAGCACTCCTTAAGTATCTTCAATACCATTGTGCATTTCTTGGCATTCTCACTAAATACAAACACACACACACACACACACACACACACACACACACACACACACAGAGTCTCAGGTTGTATGAGGTTGTAGCTCCAAATGCTGCCTCATTCTTACTCCGTTGCTCACTGACAAAAAGCCTCAGTTCCCTCAAACTCATACAGTAATTTGAAAGAGCTTTTTGGTGTTTGATAAGCATTCTTACATCCAGTCAGCAGTCTATTTGTGGTATCTTGGGCCTGAGTTGCTAGGCATGTGCCGCACTTGGGGTATTTGACAAACTGACACTCTACCATATGGAGTGTCCAACTCAGCTTGTCAAATACACGGAGTGTGACACTGCAGGAGACCAGGGCAAGGACATTCATGGGCTGCAAGATTGTCCTGGAAGATATGGACCTGGAAAGAGACAAAATGAGGTGGTAAAATCATACTCTGAGCCTCAAGAAAACTGCAGAGTCTAAGGTAACCAACTAAAACACCCAAAGAGGGAAGTGAGGAAAATAATCACAAGGCTCCAAACCAAAATAGGGATCCTGAATACTCATCTTAGGACTCCGGTAGTCCAGCCCTGTAACAATGGCATGTCCCAAGACTCAATGTGGTCCTGATGAACCAAGAGGGAACAATTTCGCCATCATCTTGTCTCCCTGATTTGAGGAAAGGGCTGTGCCTCAGACTAAGTACCCTTTCTCCCCCTTCTTCCAAATTCTCCCAAGCTGTGTTCTTAGTGTTCAGGTTCTGTATTTAGACTTTGAGTTTAAGAATAAGCTTGAATCCTAGCTCTGCCATTAATTAGCAAGGCATAATTGCCTAAATTATTTCATCTCCTTGTCCTCAATTTTTCAGTGACAAAATATGCATAATAAATATAATATCCACCTCGTCTCATAAAGTCATTATAAGAATAACTTGATAATGCATGTAAAAGGCATTAGCTTCATATTTGATATATAACAAATGCTCAGAAATTGTGTCTTTAGCAGGGTATGATAGTACATGGCTGTAATCCCAGCTCTCAGAAACAGAGGCAGGAAAATCTCAGGTTTGGAGTCAACCTGGGCTATGTGCTATGACCCTGTCTCAAATAAACAAAACAAAACAGAAAACTGAAGGTTTCAGATATAACTCAGTAACAGAGCACTTACTTAGTATGTGCTAAGCTCTGAGTCTGACCCAAGTGAAGAAAAAAGAACTAGGTTTGCTCTAACAGAAGAAAGGCAAATGAGGGTGGGGCGACAAATAATTTAACAGAACTGAAGCAGCTATTGCTTGTGGCTTTAGCCAGTCTTGTCTTTACTATGAATAGTAAAGAATAAAAACTACTAAATTACACTTATAAGTCATCTGGCTTCATCCATACACAGTTATAAATAAGGAATTGAAGGCTCATATTTGGGAAAAGAATTGCTAAATGAGCTCCTTATATTGGGGACATATACTATATCATTTCACTGTGTTTCTTCATCAGCACTTTTTCCTCTTTGCTTTTTAGAACTCTCTGGGGAAAGGGAGATGACAGGAACAAAGAGCAAACTGTCAGTGGATTACACAGTGCAGCATTAGACTCTTTAAACTTAGCCATGAGGCCAGTAAGTAAACTGCCAGAAGAATCAAGCCTGGAACTTCTTAAGATTTTCCTTAGCATTGCCCAGATCTTTTTGCTGAAAATGACAGATTGCCAATATCAAATTCTTACGTGCCCAACTCTGCAAGTGTACTTGTAAGAAACTAACTGAGACTGCTCTGTATTAAATACTGGCACTAAAAGTGGAAAACATCCCAAAATTACTACGAAAGGAAAACTTTCCTGTAAGACTTTTCTGCAAGAAAATGCCCACTTTTTCCTCTAAACTCTTAGTTGAATGTAAGAGGATAACAGAACACTCTAATTTGATACTTGGGGATGATTTCAAAGCTAAAGCTCAAAACTCTCTTTTCTACTCCCTAAGTTCTCTATCTCACTCCCCATCTAACCAACATCTCCCAGAGGAGTTCTTTCTCAGTCAAGCAGCTTTCATGGTCATCATATATGGTAGAGTGGAAAGAATAAGACAGAGTGGAATACTGATACCACCCTTGGCCTTCAACTGTCTTCTCTAGAAATGGAGAGAGAAGGGTTGGTTACCTGGCAGCGATGTTGGAATGTGTTTGATGAGATTTCCAGAGTTTTTTATACAACTTGGTTCAGCCACTGGAGCTTCTGGTAAAAAACTAGCCAAGGATGCTGATTAAAAGAAATAGAGTGTGTGGTGGCAGAGAAAAGAAAAATGGGCAGTTGCCTTTTTCTGTCATCATTTCTGTCACCATCGTCTGCTGTAAGAAGAATTGGTAATCTGGAGATATTCACAGCCTCCTGAATGCCATTTCTGATCTCATACACCCCAGGAAGCCTGGAAGATGGACAAGGAAGAAAAAGTTCTTAGTGCACTAAATTTGAAGATTATTATAGACAATTTTGCCCCAGGATTGATGGAAGGAGTCGGTAACTAAGGAGGATGTAGCCTAGCTTTATTTCCACTCTCGTTGTTCTATTCCATACCTCCCCAGTAGATTACACAGATTAAAAGCGAAGTCTGTTGAAAAAATATTAGCCAGACCCATAAAATGAAGAGATGTATAACTATATGGGATGAAAATTTAAAGATTCTTAAACTCTGTTTTTCATTTATCCTATCTGACATACCATGATTTATTCCCACCCAAGTCTAAAATGTTCCATTAAAGAGTTCCACAAAACTACTCTTATTGAGACAAAAAAATAAGTCAGTTTTCATGAAGGAAATTTTAGGGCATAGGCCTAACAAAAGAAGTCTAAGTAAACACCCAGAGATCTCTAAACAACCAGAAAAAAAATCATGTATCTGGAAGGGAATTGGTGAAAAAGACATCCTCAGGATCATACCTAAATATTCAGTTTTCTTCTAATGTAAGGAGAGCCACCTGTTTCAGTTAGAGGATGCCTCCTGCTTCTTGGTGTCTCAGTCCTTCCTAAAGCAGAGCATAAAGGGCACTGGATTGTGATTAGATTCATATTTGCTATAGGTCTCTGTGTGACCTTGGGCATGTACTTTCTATCTTCTCTCTGGATCTCGGTTTTTCTCCTATATATCTGATCTTTTGTTTCTCCTTAACTTACCTCTATGTGCTTTTCACAGTTTGAAATTTGATAGTAAAATATGAGGCTAGAAAAGAAAGAAGCTTTCATATTTCAGTCATACCTTTCAGATCACCACCAGTTTTCCAAAATGTGTTTAGCACTGCCTAGACATACATTCACGCATCCTTCTTGTCTTCTTTCTCAAGGGTTGGCTGAAAACCTTCAAAATAAGAGACACAGAGACTAAGTCATTAGACAGCATCAGTCCTATCCTTTTCTTCTTCCTTGGAGAAGACACACAAACACTGAGTCCTACACTGGAGAAAAGACTCACCTCCCCCACAAAAACTATCAATTGAATGATTAAATAAAAATTGCTATTCAGAATTAATAATTCTTAGTTCCAAAAAACATTTAACTTGTACACGACTATCTTCTAAATGCCATTCCTTGTTTGGAATATTCTATCCCTTCTTTCAACCAGTATAAACTCCAGGAAAGAAGGCCAACAAGAAACTTCACCCATCTCATGCTTGACCTTGCATCCCTAACTAGTACCTGAGAGTTGGTTAGGCATGTTCAAACCACTCTTGGCTGCTCTGGGTACTGTCCTAGCATGAGAATCTAAACGACAACAGGTGGATACTATACCTGTTAGTGAAATGGTGCTTTGGTCTTGGAGGGGATGTAGGTGCTGATCCAAACTGTAAGGGCAGAGAAAGCTCAGTTTTATGTTCTGAGCAGGAAGGTCATGTGTTTTGAAGGACCCTTGGTGTCATGAAGAGGAAATAGAAATGAGGAAGATAAGGTTGAGGTTAGCCAACGGAAATCTGGGTACAAAATGACAAAACAGGGCTGTTGTGAAAGGAGTTGCTAATACAGCAGTAGCTCTCTCTGTCCTGTCTCCACCCACTCTCCAGCAACCTCCAAAGACACTGGCTTCTGATGCTATCGAATGGGAAAGGAGAAAGCTCCAAGCTGCCCCTAGCTCTGCCAGTGAGGCACAGAGGATTCCCCAGAGTAAGTAAGGGAACCCCATTATGTCAGAGCTCTGATATTAATGAAAATCTCCACCGACAAAATTTTAAAAATCGAGCCAAGGAGGAAAGAAAGGAAATATCCAATATCATGGAGCATATTTGTGGCAAATCTGGACATTGATACCATTTCCATTGAAACCATATGTCCTCTCATTCTGAGGGAGTGTGTTGTGACCCTAGAATACCACTTTTACTTCCAACTTTTCTCCTGACGTATAGAACAAGCTACACAATTTAAATAAAATAGATCCCCCTTTTTAAATCAGGAAGAATTTCAAGATAATGAAGACAGAACTCTAAATGTAGTATGGAGTCCTTCTAAGCAAATCAAATGCTTATGAATGTGGTCCTATTGTCACAGCTATGACAACAGATCACATTCTGTCATCCAAATAACATACAGAATAAACAAGAAGAAAATGTACATTTATTCAAGTACTTCCTATGTGGCTATATATGTTATCTCATTTACTCAAGAACATTCTGGCATGTTGGTGATAGGCAAGCATACTGTGTTATTACTCCACACATTAGGGTTTATCTTATTTTTTATATTAGCCACAAAGAAGAAAAGGGACAGTAGTTGATCCTGAGAAAATAAAGATGGTTCCAGGCTGTCAATTCAACTTGACCTTCAGGATTAGAAAGGGAACTGACAAGCGTGAGGACAGTGAGTAATATCCTAGATCTTCATATTTGTAATCCCTCGGAAGTCCTTGTTCATAACCAGAAAGATAATGGATTCTCATTAGGGACCTTCTACCATGAATTCTAATAACAAAGAGAATAAAGGGGGAAAGTCCTGTGATGCATTGACGATATATTTTGAGTAGGTTTCAAAGACGACAAAAACCAGATTAGAACCTTAGCCTACAACAATGGAAACAAGGCCCTCGGAAATACTCAAGTTTCTGTGAATAATCTACCCATGCTGTACAAAGCCTTATAAAATTCAGACTCAAGCAAAAAGACCACATCCTGAGAGTTAGAAGACTCAACTTTACTCCTTCTGTCTTGATTTCTTACATAAACAGCAAAGTTGGGAGTACCTAGTCTTAGCCTCGCAAGCTCAAATATACTCTAGCTCTTGTGTGAATGATTCTGTCCCTGCTCCTCTCTATTCAGTACTTACCTGTAGTTACTGGGCCATAGCTCTGAAGATAGCCTGGAATAGAGATCCATTTGCATGCACACTACTTTGCAAACAACTTCCTTCTACTAGAATAATTTATTGGCCTAGACCTTGAGACCAGATTCCCTAGATCTATCTTCTAGAAAGATTCAATTCCTGTTTCTTTTTTGTTTCTGACTAAAGCTTGGAGTGGAAGCAAAACAGTTCTGTGAGCACTTTGCTAAGAAGGGAATCTATTCTCTCGACTCACACTACAGAGTTGACCAACTTCAGGAAAAAAGTACTTTCTGTCTGCCCTATCAGCAAGGGTAATCTAGTCATTTTTGTTGTTGTTGTTTTGTTTTGTTTCGTTTGTTTTTTTCTTTTTGTGATGTTAGGGATTTTGAAGCTATGGCCTTGCACATGCTAAGCAACTATTGAAACAGTTGAGCTATATTGTTATTCTTCTCCACTGGAATTTAAACAAGCATCTTCTGGAAAGAATGTCTTCACTAAAAACAGTACTTAATGGTGTCCATTTTCAGCACAATAAAAGGCCTATGAAAGAAACTATTAGGGGTCAGAAAGATTAAAAGAAAAGAAATCATGCCACCTATATAGAGTATCTAAACTGGAGCATAAAACATTGAACTCCAGGAGTTCCTCTATATTCCAGAAGCACTAAACTTGCTGTCAAGGGCCAAATTTGCAATACCAGTACAATAGGAACCTCTTACTGTATTTTCCAGTTTTCTCTTTTGAAACAAGGCCTCACTTTATATTCCAGGTTAGTCAGGACCTTGCTCATATTAGCCTCAAACTCAAACTGAATCAGTCATCTTGCCTCAGTCTCCTAAGTGCTTAGATTATATGTATATGCCACCACATCCAGCTACAGGAGCCTCTTCCTTTACGTTTTATTGCTGAGAGCAATAAAAAAAGTCAAAAAGATTCTTATTTGAGATGCTGTCTGCCGTTGCTATGTTTGGGGAGAAAGATTATTAAAAAGAAAGGAACTGGCAGGAGGAGCAAGGAGGAGATGGTGGGGAAATACTCTGTAGATAAATTAATTTATTCTTGCAGTTATAGAATGGAAAGAACACTGGGACAGAGTTATTGTGTCTTAGACTCTAAGTTACAGCCTCTTGGTTAGATACTCAGCTCTAGAATTCAGAAATTATGTGACCTTAAACAACTATGTACTAGCTGAGCCACAATCACCACATCAAAATCAAGGAGCAGCAGACTAGGAAAAAAAGAGATGGGAGTGGGTGAAAGGAGCTATGTGAATCTACTGAATGTGACAAATAATTTGACAGAGGTATAAAGTGCCATTAGAAGTGCAGATGAAAATATACATAGGATTCTTCCAGGATCAGGGACACAGCGTAGATGAAAATGAAGAAGGCTCTCCAAAGAATACGATTTTACCTCTGGCTTAAATGATAGACAGATAAAAATGATGCTTTCTATCTTTGGAAAGTCTTCTTTGATCATCTCCAGCAAAATGAGTGGTCTAAACTTCCCTTATGTATCTGTCCTTTTCTTGGGAATCCAAAGTAAGAACTGTTTCTGATCCTCTGCTGCCTTCCTAAGGCAAGGAAAAAAATGGTTTTCCCCAAACTGTCGGCAGAGTAAATGAATGATTAAGTTGATACACAAATGGAGAAGATCTGGCATAAAATTTACAGATTTCTTAGCTTTTTGTACCTCTATGTAGGAATGAGGAAGGCACCTTTTCACTTTGAGTTCATTTTCCTCCTCATTCTGCTCCACCTCCTTTTGGAAACCTTTGTAAGGAGCCCAAGGACAATTGCAAAGTTATGGCCACTTCCTGTGCAAGAGATGGATGATGTCCACATACTCTACCTCAACCCTGATGGTTGCTCTGCACAAGATTGCACTGTGCTTCCTGTGAAATGAAACCTAAAGGTTGATGCAATGTATAAGGTACATTCAGATCAAGACTAAAGAACTTCTTTTCTACCTGAGTCTGGGGACAGAGCTTTTAATGAAGGTTCCACACAACCAACAATACCAAAAAGATAATCATCACTAATTACCCACCAAGGACAGATGAAACTTATTCAACAAAGTTGTAGTGAACATTTACTAGCTGCAAAGTTCTATGTTTGATATCAAGGGAAAAATTAATATATAACAGAGTAGTAATATTTTAATAGAAACAATGTGAGTCACGGTGTGTTAATAGTCATGTTGATTTTTAAAATATATGTATATTAGTGCTTGCCTAACATATTCAAGGCTCTGGGTTCTATCTCAAGCACCATGAAGAAAAAATACACGAATAAGAAAGTACAGGTTAGCTTATATAAATAAAAGAGTTGCTGATATATATAGACGTATTAGAATAATAAAGGCCTAAAGGTTTATCCAACACACAACTGTATTCTTGGAGATGCCAGGCAAAGATGTTGGACTTGCCAAGAGATTTATTTGATCTATTATCAAAATGATGACCAATTCTGTGAGCTCACTAAGTATGAGGCACTGTTTTAATCCATATATATAATATATATATGATTAAATTTCTTTTTTATTTTTTATGTGTATGAGTAAATGCACTCTGCCTACAGAGGCCAGAAGCAGGTATCAGATCCCTTGGAATTGGAGTTACATGATGGTTATTAGCTGCCATGTGAGTGCTGGGAAGTGAACCTGGGTTCTTTGTAAGAGCATCCAGTGGTCTTAACTGGTGAGACATCTCTCTCATCCTACATAGATCAGTTTAATTAAGTCTTCACCACAGCCTAATGATAAATATATGATAGTTATTTGTATTTAATAGGTGAGGAACTGACATGCAGGTAGGTAATATCAAAACTAGTAAATGGAAGAATCAGGATTTAAATAGCTTGCTACAATTTATGAATGATAGGCATCATGCAATGGTCTACAAAAATATGTAATATTGGGTCTAAGAAACATCAATCTTGAGTCAGTTATCCTTTTACATTACAAGAGCAGCCATGTATCAAAAGTCTCATTAATATTTAGTTTTTCATTGTTAGGTCATTGGTTTTGCTAGAGCTATCCTATGTTTAGCTTGTTAGAAAGATAAAATAAATCAAGCAAATAAAAATAGATTTCCAGATCTGGGGATATAGTTCATTGTTAGAGCACTTGATTTTTGTGTGCAAAGTCCCAAGTTCAATGTTCAACACTGAAAATAAAAGAGAAAGAGTTCCGGAAGCTTGTGTAAAAACAGAAAAATGAATTGATTACACTCTTTTCTCCCCTGGTCTTGCTCCCTTGGCATCATTCATTTATGCTGAAGTAACCTTAGCTAAACATTCTTATCTGTTTCCTACAAAGATCCATCAAAGGGTTTTTGTGAGTAAAGGAATGAGGAAGCAACTTGTAAAACTGATTGCCAATATTTTAAGAGAACAAAATAATTGTTTCAATTTTAGTACAGTATTTTTATTAATTATTTTAGAATTTGCTCATATTCATGCCACCCTTCTCCTCCTGACCCCCTCTACCTCTCTATCTCCTCTGAATTTCACATCTTTCTTATCTTTATAAATGAGTGGATCCAATTTTTGTTGCCCAAATATTCACGGGTGTGGTGTTGGTCCCCTACCACACCCTAAAAAGAAACTGACTTTCCTTCCCATGGAAGCCATAAGCTCATCAGCTACAGGCAGGAGCTCAGGAGTCACTTCACCCTCCAAAAATTGCACTTCTTTAAAATATATACTTCTAATACTCAGTTTTTTAAGAAATAAAATTCCATGATTTTCAATATGTATGATACTGGAAGAAATTATGCTAAGTGAAATACTCCATGCAAAATATGACAAATGCTTTGTGCTCTCATTTAGCTATAGATTCCAAAGCAATCAAACTCACAGAAACAGAGGGCAGAACAATGTTCACAGAGTCTAGGGATGTAGGATGATGAGAAGATAGTCAAGTGTATGACATCTTAAACAAATGAGAGTAGTAAATGTAATAACTGTAGTGCACATCTCAAAACTGAAAACAGAAAATTTCATACTATGTTTTCAAAATGTATTTTAGGTAATAAACATGCTATTTAGACTGCTTTAATGTTTCCATAGTGTTGTCATAAATCATACCATTCCTTTTTACACTCCAAATATGTAAATTATGAATTTACCATAAAAACCCATTTACATATATAGATGTACCTTGACATGTGTGTGATGTGTGTATGCACTATGCTCTTGGTATCACTGAGTTGATCCAAACCATTTCATCTCTCTAATGTTTCCTCTGGATGAAAGAAGGGAAAGAATGGTGCCTTTAAGGGAAAGGAAGGAAAATATGAATCAAACCCTTGAGTTTTTGTCACAGCTAAATATTTCCTAGAATTCAATTTGGCACTGATTTAGGAGGCAGTCTGCTCCTAATAGGTAGCTGCCTTCTTGGGTTTCAATGAAATTAAATAGAAATTATTTTTCACTAGCAAATATTCCGTAAGCATCTTCTATAGGGAAAACACTAATATACACTTGACATATAATTTAGCATAAGATAAATTCACTGGGGTCTAGAAACATGGTTCAGCAGTTAAGAGTAAATAAATAATGTTCTTGTAGACCAAATTAGGTTCCCAACACCCATGTTAGGTAGTTCACAACCATTTGGAATTCCAGATTCAAAGAAGCCAATGCCTCTAGTCACCCTGGGCACCTGCAGTCTCATGTACCAATACATATAATTAAAAATAAAATGAATTTTCAGTGGATGAACCTGCACTTAGGAATATTTGAAGACACTAACTTGATGCAATAGGCCTCATGGCGGATGAAAGAATGTCTAGGTTCCAGTTGGGGGCTATGAGGGGGTGCTCATGGAGAAAGGGGTGTAACGATGATTAAAATTGATTGAGATGTTCTGTATGAAACACACGATGATTCAATAAAAATGTATATTTGAAAAAATAAAAATAAATCAATATTTAGAAGAAAACCTGTAAAGGCATGGTAGCACATGCCTTTAATTCCAGCACTGGAGAGTCAGAGGCATGGAGATCTCTGTGAGTTCAAGACCAGCCTGGTCTACATAGTGAATTTCAGGCTAGCTGAAGCTACAGGGAGAACCTGTCTCAAAAATATTTTTAAAAAAGAAAGAAGGAAAGAAAGAAAGAAATTTTTAAAACTCTGCCTCTGAAGAGTGTACATTGTAGTAGCAGATATAGACAATATACAAAAATATAAAACTATAAGTAAAGAAAAAGAGAAATAACAAGCTGGTGGAAAGTTTGTACTTCTCACATACAAGGAACAATGTCTCTAATATAAAGAGCTCATAAAACTATTTTATTTTTAAGAGAAGTTAACAATTCAAATGAAAACTGAGTTTAACAGACATGATTCCTGCCCCCATGGAGCTTGCTTTTCAAGGGTTCAACAAATGGTAAGTCCTTAGGCATCTCTTTTCATGCCTTCTTAGTCTTTTCATTGAGAACCCTGAGTTCTAGCCTCACCCATGCTGTGGTTTGTGTGATGAAATTGGGAAATATCCTTCTTTATTGTAGGCACCAATCTCCCTATTTATATATAGGCCAGACTGAATGGTCTTTTAGAGCCCTCCTCTCCAATTCATGAATTTCTCAAATGATCAGAGTAATATAGACACCAAACACAACAAAAGTAGCCAAAGTTCTGCCTTCCTAGAATTCATATTCAAATGAGAGAAAAGAAGAAGGTACCAAACAATTTCGCAATAAAAATGTGTTTCATACAATGAATACAGCATGTTAGGAGAGAAAATGATGGCAAACAATGTACTGTGAAAGTTTAGGGAACTCCGCAAAATTTTAAAACTGAGACTTGAAAGATTAGCTAAACTATGTTCTCTGAAACTTGTATATGTGTCCAATATGATATGAATATAAAATATTAATATTGAGTATATTCATTTATTTCCTACATTGCTTCTCCTTGTTATAATAGTGTCACTCCTTTTCCATATAATTAATCATTACAAACATTACTTATTTATATATGCACATATATATTTAAATTCTCTTCTAGCATGTGTGTGAGAAATATTTTCTAAGCTACGAAATAATTGCACAATGTGAGGGATAAGTTTTGTACTGTGGCTGGGGCTGTTTTGGGTTTGTTTGGATTCTCCATAGATGACCCTCATTGAAGGAACCTTTGAGACTGTGTCTGAGTTTGAATCTGTACTCACATAGGATTTGTAAAGGAACCTGTGAGTGCTCTTAGCAGTCATCTATCCTAGCAAGGAAGGATACATTTCAAAGTTTGGGAGAGCCTCTGACCATTTATTAGACCCACTTCTATGATCTATTGGCGCTATTCTGGTGCCTCTGCAAAGCTTGGCAATAGATGTAGACGGGGAAAGGTGTAGGCTTTGTAGACCTTTCTTGAAAGCCCTACTGTGTCATGGAGGCTGTTACCTTTAAACAATGTGGAATGAACTCCTAATATCCACCCATCCCTGCCTTTTTTCGTTATCTATTAAAAATTCTTAAATAGAAATAGAACTAGCAGTGGTTAGGGGTAGCTAGAGACTCCTGTTGATAGAACTTGAGAAACAAATACAAGAAGAAAGCCAACAGTTAAAGCGTGGCTATGATGTCAGACACTCTGCCTTGGGGCTTTATGCATATTCTCCCTCATAACAACACCCTAGAAGGTGAGTATTGTTGTTTTCTTTACAGATAAGGAAACTGAATTTCAGAGTGCTCGTGTGAGCTGAGCTAGAGCTCAAACCGACTTTCTTATTATCTTTTCTACCACACACCATTTGGAAAGGCCATTGTTCCTTTCCACTGCCTCCAGTCTAGATCTTACCATTTTTTGCAACAGCAGAATTGGTTCTAAATTTGGGGTTGGGGATCATCAGTAGTGAGAGTCTCTTACTTCTCTTTCCTTGAGCCATGGTCTTCTGGCAGGAAGCTGATCCTCACATCTTATCTAAGCCAGGCCTGCTGTGGTTTAAGTCAATTTCCTTTCCCTTAATCCTACTTCTCCAAACATTCTTCCCTAAGTAGCAAGCTGCAGCTTCTAAACTCTTGTGCCTCTTGTGAACCTCTCACTTGATCCTTAGTTCAGTCAAAGGTGAATCAGAAGTGGAATTCAACACTCCCTCCTCATATTTCTCTACCTCCACTGTCTGGGTTCTCACAAAACTTCTCAACATGTAGTCCTCTTCCCAGATATTGTCATATTTTTTTCCTTAATCTGTTAACTCTTTCTGCCTGTAAGAGCATTCATGTCATAGTAAACCTTTAAAACTCCTTTCCCAAAGCCAATAATATTCTTCAGATCACTCAGTACAATATTTTCAAAAATACAGGTTCCATAGATTGTCTAATTATTTCACCTACCAACCCTCCATTATTGTGTTCTCTTTCTACATTCCTACATTTACCCTTCTATCTAGTGTCACCAAGTTGTCACAAAAGTAAAGATAATAGTCTCTTTATGAGTCTTTATCTACCTTGAAGTCTCTATACCAGATGATTCAATTATTTATTTCTTTCATTTGAAAATTTCATTTATATATATATATAAAATGTTTGCAGTTACTTGCAAGGAACAGTATTATAATTTGATGCATGTATGCATATGTAATATGTAAAGAAAAAAATCAACTGGTCTAGAGGATATCACCCCTCTTCAGACTCAATCTAATTATCAAAAGCTAAATGAGATTCATTTGGCCAAGATAGAAGGCATCCATTTTTTGCCAAATAACCATAATTTATCTCAGGCAGAGTAGTTTTCAGTGAAACTGTTAAATTTGTCTTCCTTACTCCTCGGATTTGCCTGTGTCCTAACCATATCTAGGAAACCCCTGGATCCCCTCTCCCTTACTTCCATGTATCTGAATTATAGCCTGACCACATAGTACTTATGTGGCTATATGGCTAGAAGATGTGCTCTATCTGGTATCTACCTCAATTTAATCATTTTTGGAGTCCCAGAGTAAACTTCAGTATGAAGCAGACTCTCTATAAATGTTGGTTAAATCTGACTAAAGCATCTTTTTAATGAATTGTTCTCCATGACTTTGCTCCATCTTGGATCCCAGATCTTTTTAATACATATTAAGTCCATAAAAATAATTCTACCCTAGTCAAAATTTCTTTTAATGGCAAGGTATCTCTTTTCATTGACTCCATACACAGAATACAGTATGCTCTTAGTGAAAGACACAGAATCAAGATCTGGCTGGAAGTGAACATTTCCTACCAGTACATCAACTGAGTTGAAAGTAACATCTTCAACCAGAGTTGAAGAGACAAACATAACTTCAACCAGAGTTGCATTCCTATTACCTTTGGTGATTAAAAAAGATTAAATAAAAGTTGTAGAGAAAGTGTGAAAAATCCAGTGGGTTGGAGAGAGGAAATCAATTTTGTTCAATCAAAAGGTAAATCTATAAATATACTTCAGTCTCTTAGAGAGATGGTACAATTCAATCGAGTTAAAAATTGTGTGCCTCTAATCCCAGGAGTAGAAATGCCAAGACAGGAGGATAACAACTTTGAGTTGAACATGTGATAAATAATGAGACTATAGTCACCCCCCAAAATTAGCAAAATATATAAACAATCAAACCCTCCATTATTGTGTTCTCTTTCTACATTCCTATATTTACCCTTCTATCTAGTGTCACCAAGTTGTCACAAAAGTAAAGATAATAGTCTCTTTATGAGTCTTTATCTACCTTGAAGTCTCTATACCAGATGAGTCAATCAGACTTTTCAGAGTTCTTAGAACTCCTTATTCTGAATTAGGACTCTAAACAGATTTTTAGAATCCAGATATAAAATTGTATACATATAGAACAAGTCTATCAGCTAGACCTTGGTTTTGGACAGAGCTGCTGTGGAAACTCCGTGGGCTTCATTTTCCAAATTTAAAAGAGGCTTGGTTTCTTGACATAACTGAGAGAGTGAGATACAGATGCCATCCAAGGACAGGACTTCACAAGCAGAGACCTCTAACCACAGACCACAGGGTCTGGTTTTACACAACTTTCAAAGTCCCCTTTTTAAAAGACATCTGGAGTTGATCTGACCATACTCTATGAGCTGACTCATGCAAGTCAAATTCACAAAAAATGTAGAGAGATTTTTTTTTCAATTCCCTAAACAGCTGGCAAGGATCATGCTGGCTGAACAGCAATTTCTTTTTTGTTTGGAAAAAATCTATTCTGAAAACCAAATGAATCAGAGTTTCTTCATGATAACATGGAGATTAGATGAGCTTAACAAACTCATCTCAAACCTTGTCAATTGAGATGAAGAAAGGAAAGGTCAGAGCCACTTTAATTCTATCTTGTACAATGACCTCTTTCAGCTCTTGGAGATGTTTTTTCCCAAATCTTCAACACAAAACCCCTACATGCCTTCCTTGGGTTTTTTCTGCATCTGAGTTAATCTTGTTGATGAGACATCTATGGTTTATTTAACATTCAGTCAAACCTCTTGAATTTACCCCTTAATTAGATTTCTGGTTTCTCTAAGGCCTTGTTCTTCCCTGCTTTGATTAGTAAGACCTCCAATCTGTGTCAGGACATTTCTAGATGACTAACCTATTACATGATGATTTTTTTGGTTAAAACTCCTAGAAAAGAAGCTTTTTTGTTAGGTGGGCGTTGGGAGGAGAAGGATAATCTGTTTTACTCTACTCTTGTGTACAAAGTGCTCTGTTCTCCCCTTTGGTACAAATGGAAGTGGACTTCAGAGATTCTGGAAGATTCAAAGTATTTGCAGATGCTTTAGCTAAGGAAATCAGTCTAAGGAACTTGTCACCAATTGTTGGTGCTAAATACAATTTAGGAAAAATTATTTGCATCTTAGAGAAATTCTATAGTGAATGGAGATTGCTGAATCTATTGCTTAAAACAACGGGTTTTCTTCTCTCCTCTAATTTCATTTCCTCCTCTTTAATTATTCTTGAGTCCATCTCTATTCTATCTGGCTTACTTTTTCTTTTTCTTCTGTATCCCTCTCATTTACCTTCTGCTGATTTTTCAGTCAGTTTGTACCAGTATTACCACCAGTGCTCGATGGGGTAAATATTAGCATGACTGCTCATGTGTGCTTGAGCCTGGCATTTGAGCTACAACTAGATACAGCTTCCATGAACTCAGGTGCAGAGGCCAGAAAAAGAAGGAGAAGAAAAAGAAAATGGTAAAATAGGATTAATATAAGCAGTAGAGGCAAAAATGGCCTGGAAACAAATGCAAATTCATTTGAAACACCAGGTCTCCTCCTGAAAAGGCACATACATTTTGGATTTTATATCCACCTCTAGTCCAAGCTTTCAGGCCCCACAAATATAAGCTTTATCAAAACATAACTCTGTGCTGCAGTTTCTCCACTTCCTAAAAATATCTGCTGCCAAGAAAGGCTTTTATGGAATGTAATGGAGCAACCATACTGTCAAAGGGATCACTAGATAATGTCCACTCGCTGTGCTCTCCATAGTTCCCGCACCCAAAACCTCATGCCTTTTTCCTGAAAAGTGTTTAGAATATACTTAAATTTTAGTTCAGATGAGAATGTTTTGTCCTTATTCTAGCTAAAGGCACCTAGACTTGAAAATGTGCTTTTTCATTGGACAACCTGAGGCAAAAGCATTTGATCTTCCAACATGGCTCAGCATCTGTTCCATATAATTTGAAAAATTATCTGCCATATCCATGTTTTTGGTTTGAGAATGACTGAGTTTATTAAACATATAGCAAACAAAATCAAAATAATAAATTCCAAGTAACGGAAGCAGCAGATAGATACCAATACATCATCAGATGAAGAGTTTACAACATCCATTAGAGATGACTGCAGTAGTCTGATTGAGAGAGCAAGCAAAGGAAACATCATCCAGTTGGAGTTTACAATATCCATCAGAAATCAACTGGGAGAGTAGAAGCAGTTATCTGAAGTTATCTATTGAGCTTTATCTCCATGGATGAGCTTTCAGTTTCTTGTTTCCAATGCAGGAATATTATACCACCGATAAACTATTGTAACCTTGGTTGTAAATAGTTTACCTTCTGGTTTTTTTTTTCTCAAAATGCAATGTTTTAATACTCTTAGTTACTAGTTGTTTGCTGTTTTCCTCTCTCCCCGTTACAGAGTCAGGGGCTAGCTTGACTCAGGACAGAAGGTTTTAGAGGACTCTTCATGACAAACATACTGTGTCTGAAAGGAAAAGTCTGCCTCACCTCCAGAGCCAGCTTTTCAGTAAGCCTAAACAGCACATGACAAGTTACCATTACACTGCAGAATCTTCCCTGAAGGATCATAAACTGGACTAGCCAATCTCTCCAAATTATGTGTCCTAAAGAACCAAATAGCCTCAACTTATTGTCAAACAGATGGTTCTGCTGAGACTCAGGGAAATGAGAGAAGAAATGTGGGAAAAGAGCTAGATTATGAGTAATACATAAAAGGTACACAGTGCATGCCAATTCCCTTGTCTTCCACACAAAGAATTCTTATCAAGATGACCTAAAGGGAAGGAGGATGCACACGGTTTTACCTGATGTCTTTCTAGATATCATGCTGCCTCCATGTTGCTGTCAGCTGGACTATAAGCATTCTAAGTTCTTTCCTAGATCAGGAAGCCTTTGAAATTCCCTCAACCTATTACTTCCTCTTCATCCTTCAGATTTTAGATTAAAATACCTTCACCATGGAATAGCTATCATAATAAACATAACTAGAATAATTTTCCTTATCTTTGTTTTCTCTCACATGCTTGGAATCTGCTATTTTCCCTCATAGTAATTCTTACCATTTAGAATAATTTCTCAGTGTTCGAGAGATGGGTCGGTGTTTAAGAGCACTTGCTGCTCTTGCAGAAGTCCTATATTTAGTTCCGGCACCTGCGTTTGGCAGTTTACAACTGCTTCTCACTCCAACTTCAGTGATCAAATACCCTCTTCTAGCTTCTGCAGCCATCTTTACCCACAAGCACACACACACACACACACACACACAAACACACACACACACACACACACACACTATAAGTGAATAGTCTCAGAAATGCTCAGTAAGCATCATTATTTGCTGGCTTAAATAAGATTTTTCTGCAATTTTTGTCTTTTGTACAACTGATCCCTTGAGAAAATTTTGGGCTCTTGACATTTCTAAAGACAAGTAAAGAGAATGAAAATTCTGTCTATACTTACCAATATTTGACAGAGAAGTATAATTTTTCTCTTTAGTCAATGACCATCACAAACACAGTAGATGTAGATTTCATATTTCCTAGCATTGTTTCAGGTCCAAATCCATGGTCATGTGACTCCTGAAACTACATGCATATTTTTCAGATCAATTTGTCTAATATGAAGTAAAAAACATGCTTTGGAATAGTGATCAACAGAAATCAGTATTCTCTTAAGAAAATTTTCATTGTTTGGGACACAAATTCACAACAGCATTCAGAATTCTCAGCCAATGTAAACAGCTCCATCTTCTGCTACTCCTCTATGTAAGTCTTGCATGCAAACAATACCAGATCCTAGTCACCAAATTTGCCTGTCTGTTTCATGTTTCCATGTCTTTGTACATTCTGTTTTAGGACAGCCTTGTAAAATGCCAATAATACTCTTCTTCCCATCCTTACCTATAATATGCCTGCTAGCCTCTTATTTATCCTTCACACCTCATTCAAATCTTCTTTGTGAAATTGTTCCCACCCTTCCAAGAGAGTTAACCATTTCATCTGTTTTACTACTGTAGCTTGTATATCTGTCTCCTACACTTGAACATATTATGCTGATGAGCACATTGGACTGATCATAACACTCTGATACTTTGCTAGTTTTCTCCCTAGATAGGAATCTGGTTCAGAGTAAGTTCTTGTGTGTTTGTGAAATGAATAAATTAAAAGAAGGAGACATTGCCAAGAATGAGTGCCTGCCTCTTTCTTTCCTTCAACATGCTCTACACAATTTCTATGATTAAGATTGTGAGATGGGAGAAGTGAAGTTCAATGTTTTGTTAATATTGCCCAACTTGATTTTAACTTGCTTACCAATTGTGGTAGCTAATCTAATGTAAGGCAAATTTCCAAAGCTAAGCCCTTAGCATGAGCAGTGTTAATTGTCAGAACAGTCTAAACCCCCGATGAGATAACTAGGCCAGAGAGGACAAAATGGCCTAACAGATAAGTTCTATCAGGCATTATGGTGAAGGGCCAAGAAAATCTGGTTTCTCTCTTGTCCATCACTACCCCAGGAGCTTTGAGGACAGCCTTGTAGATCAGAACATTGCCACATTGATGAGGAAATGCTAGCATGGAAATTGCCACATATAGACTCAGGGGAGATAGTGTGGAGGTGGAGTGGAGGTCGGAATGGAACAATAGACTGATGCAAAAACCAACTGTCATTCTTGAGTAACTGAAGATGTATGGGCTAGAAATCCAGACTGTTGCTGCTCTGACTTCCCTTCAACAGTGACTCTGCAGTCCAGAGGGTGGGAAGGCAGTTATAGAACTAGTTTGGGTCAAGTCTGGGCTAGGGGTAGTTGCATATAAGCCACTTACATATGAGTTCCCACCCCCATCTGACTTTCATACAGTCTTACATCAGATCTCACAATAGTTCTGCAATATAGGCAAACCAAGGATTATGATCTCTGTATTACACTTAAGGATGTTATATCTCACAAAAGTGGGCCGTGAGGCAGCCTATTTCTCTATACTAGATTGTTCAATTTCTCTTACCCTGTGGATTCACAGTGCCCAAAGCCCAAGATCTTCTCTCACTGAATTCTCATGTTTGTCCAACCTAACAAATTCATGGTATGCATTCAACTTCTTTCTTTTAGCATAACCATAACATTGATTCCAGTGTTGCCAACGCCTCTCAATTCGCTTACTCAGAATATTTGTTTAATATATTCTACTATGTATCACATACTATGCTAAGTGTTATTGATACATAGGTGAATAAAACCTTAACTCTGATAATCACATAGAATTCCCAGTTGCAAATGCATAGATTCTAAAACTAAGGAGGTGACCAGCAAGAAGCATTTAAATTGACCAAAAAGAAATTATTATGATTTATTTGTACATATGCATGCATCCCTGAGTATATGTATATGAACTATGTATATGCAGGTGCCTGTGGAAGCCAGAAGAGGGTGCAGATTCCCCAGGAACTGGAGTTACAAGCAGTTGTGATCCACCTGACTTGGGTGCTGGAAACTGAACCTGGGTCCTCTAACAGAACAGCAAGTGCTCCTAATGGTTGAGCCTTCTCTCCAATCCCTTATATTATTTTTATTTGTGTGTATTCATCTAAAAACTATGTGTATCTTTATTTGGAGCTATCTATTTAAACTTAAAAGGTGAACTTGTTTCAGCCTTAACTCTGAAAAATGGTATTATGGGTTGAATTCTTGTCCCCTACTCCAAATCCATATGATGAAGCCTTAACTACTATCTGAAGACAAGACCATTAAAGAGTAATTAGGTTAAAATGATGCTCCTATGGTAAATCTTATTCGAATATGATTAGTGTCATTATACTAAAGACAATTTAAACACAAGTAGAAACACTAAGGATGCTTGTACACAGAGGACAGAACATATGAGGGCATAATAGAAAGGTGACCATCTATAAGCCAATGAGGGATGGTTCAGGACCAATTGAACATGTCCATATTTTAACGTTGTGCTCCTAGCTTCCAGAAGAGTGATAAAATAATTTTTGCTAAGATAATTTATAGTATTCTATTTGGCAATCTTACCCAAATAATTCAAACAGAGATCATTTTTAGAAGGGGGGCTTTCTTTATTCACTACTAAGATCTTTTACTTCCTTTTTAACTACTATGATCAAGTCACTTCATATGCAGCAGACCCTCAACAGTGAAGCTTGCTTCTTGTATCTTCTACTTCATATCTGAACAAGGTGTCAAACATTTTTCAGCTCATGTACTTACCCTATGTGAGATTCTCAGAAATGATAAGACATAAGACAGCCATGCAAAGGGGTCAAATAGACAGGAATTTTTACCAATTTTTAGATAAAGACAAATAATAAGACAGAAATACTTAAGTTTGCAATTAAGAATCCCTTTAATTTTTAACTCTGTCCATATCAGTTATGTAAGATTTTGTTTTGTAGTTTTTAGACAGGCTCTTACTAGGTTTCAGAAGCTGATCTTGAACTTCACATTCTTCTTCCTCAGCCTCCCAAGTGCTGGAATGACAAGCATGCACTACGTACCCTGCTAGTCATGTGACTCTTAAAAAAAGCTTTCTGTTTCACTAAATACTTATTAACATTGAAAAACATGGTGTTAATTTATATGTCACCAGCATCTAATAATGATCAATAAGATGATATATATAATTACCAATTTATAGAGTAAAATATTGAATACTTACTGTGAAGATATGACAAATCTAGCAAGGGACACCATCCATTTAATCCTAGCTCCTTTACTTGTTTGCAGTGAAGACAGTTTAAACCAAACTACCTTTGGAGAATGATTCAAAGAAAGTCAATAAGAAACATGGGTGGTCAGTTATTTGCAGGAATATTTGAGCCTCATAAATAATTTCAGTGCTTTCTACTGATATGAGGGAATTTGAAATGCACCTGGTCTCTGTTAAGAGGTGAGGTCATGTCGCAATTCCAGTCCTTGTTAAGACACAATAGGAACACAAAGCATGGTGGTGCACACATCTTTAATCCCCTGGGAAGCAGAGGCAGGCACATCTCTGTGGGATGGAGGCCAGCCTGGTCTATGAAGGGCTAGGGCTAGGGCTATGGGAAACTCTATCAAAAGAAAAAAGACACAATAGGAATAAAAAAAATTTGTACAAGAAACAGTGACTTAATTATGTTATAACATAATTGATATTACTGCTGTGTTGTCATATCAGAGTGTCAGTACACTGGGAAGTAAGAGGATTTGTATCTTCATGGATATTAGCGAAGAAGGAGAGCAAAAGAACGTGCCACTGCGTCTTTGACACTACCCAAAGAGAAGAGTCACTGAGTCTACAGTTCAAACTGTTCACAGAGAAATTTCCCAAGAGTTAGATAGATCGGTTGAATTCAGACCCTGAAGCCATGGTGATCACGTTCTGAGGCCCATGGCTGACGATACTCATATCTTGTTAGAAACAGGGGATTAGTTGATAGGATATCCTTTGGATCACAAATTCTTGCCCAGTTATAATTTCACCAAATTATCTTCCTCTATTCTTCCCAAAGGGTGGAGGGGAAATGCAAGAAATGAGGCTTAGAAGCTACAACTATGAAATAGTATAGGAATTTTGGAGGACAGTGAGCTCAGTATGTATCAATTGGGAGATGCAGTGACCAAAACCTTAATGCCATTTTTATCACAAAAGAAAACTACAGGGTCAAAAACCAAGTAGATGACAATCCTGTTTTATTTAGTATTTGCCAGACCACCAAAAAGATGGGTTTTTTTTCTTCTGGGCATCACACTCTGAGAGAACTCTTGGCAACGTAGGACAGTCCTTGCCTTCAATTTTCTTAGAGATGGCATTGGGTTCAACCCTTCCCCTGCAGCAACTCTAGCCTCCCACTTCATCATAGATCAGCCCTATTCACAGCTGAGTCTTGGGACATAAAAGCTCTCACCAGCCGGAGAGCTGTAAGACCTAGATAAATTGAGATCCTGCATTTTTTTACCTCTCAAACTTTGAGGGTTTAAAATTATTGTTACGCCTGTAATTCCAGCACATAGGAGGTGGAATCAGGGGGACCAGAAGTTTAAAGTGATCCTAAGGTGAAAGGATTCTAGAAAAGAGCAGAAATAGAGAAACAAGCCAAACACAGTTCCATGGCAGGGGGAAGGGACACAGAAGCTACTTCTGAAAGATAAGCCAAACCAAAGCTAGCCATTCCAATCCTCCAGAGAAGTTGCCCAGTCCCGAAAACAAGGCCATAACCCTCACAAGTCTCAAACCTGGTTGTGGATTTTGGTGAGGCATTTCTAGTGGGTGAATCAACATTAGAGAAGAAACACACTGCAATGCGTATGACTTGGACACCATCAGCTAGACCTATCGAGAAAGAATCAGTTGAAAAACATTGAGTTACAATTAGGTTTGAGATTAGAAGACATCTACGAGTTGGGGAACCTCAGTTTAGCCAGGATTGCTGCTGGGTAAGGGCCAGCCCAGAGAGGCACTTGTGGAGAGCAAGATGGTGCAACCCTGGCAAGCTGAGAGATGCAAGATCCAGGAAGTGGAATCAGGCTGGGAAGTTTAACAGCTCTGAGCCCTAGGGCTTGCAGGGCCACGTATCTCTCTGTCTTTCACTGCTACGGAGCCAAAGAACTGTGATGTTCCAGGAGTACGCATGATACCCATACTTGCATCCTTCATATGCATTGCAGCAGGGTGATTAATACTGAGGAGGCCTTGAAAGTTTGAAAATAGGTTCTCTGCCTGTACCCATCTCAGTGTGAGAAACCCAAATGAAACAATATGCATCAAAGGGACCCAACAGACAGTACAGAATATTTACTCAAGCAACAAAGAATACCCATTCTACTCAACAACCCATGGAAGTGTCTCTAAAATAGACCACATGCTGGGGTACAAAACAAACCTCAACAAATACAAAGAAGTGAAATGATTTCATGAATTCTATCAGACCACACTGCAGTAAAATTTAAAATCAACGGGAAAAGAAATTCTAATAAGTACATGAACTCATGGAGATTATACAACACACTATTGATTAATGAATGAGTCAAAGAAGAAATCAAGAAAGAATTAAAAATATTTTTGAAACTAAGTGAAAATGAAAACACAACAAAATAAATCATCTGAAACACATTAAAAGCAATCATAAGAGAGAAGTTTGTATCTCTACATGCCTACATTAAAAAATGTTGGTCCTAGCCTGGGAACTGTTAGAGACTGATTACTACTGGGTGAGAGGGAGTAGACTTTACTTATGATTACTAGATAGCCTGAGTAGACTCCAGTGAATGAATTTGCATCAAAGGACATCTGGGTACAAAAGCTTGACTGGATAGGCCTTAACATGTATAGGCAGAATTCGTGAGGTCCAGCAGGGTGGGGGATATGCTGGGCGAGGGAGTCTAAATTTGATAAAGAACTGTTACATGAAATGTACAAAAGCTTAATAAAAAATTAAGAAAAAATCATAAAGAACACAAATAAATGACAATGGTACAACTCAAGAATCTGGAAAAATAAAAACAAACCCAAACCCAGCAGATGAAAAGAAATAGTAAAAGATCAAACCAGAAATCAACAAAATAGAAACAAAGAAAACAACACAGAGAATCAATGAATCTAAGAACTGATTCTTTGAAAAAGTAAACAAAATAGACCCTTAACCAAGCTAACTAAAAGGAAGAAAGATCAAAACCAAATCAGAAATGACAAGGCAATCATTATAACAGACACCAAAGAAATTCAGAACATTATAGGGAAATACTTTAAAAACCTTTACTTTATGGAATTAGAAAATCTAAAAGAAATGGATGAATTTCTTCATTCAGGCAAACTATAAAAATTCAACCAAGAATACATCAACTTAAACAGACCAAAAACAAATAAGGATATCAGAACAGTAATACAAATCTTCCCAACTAAAAAAAACGCCCTGATCAAGAAGGATTCACAGCAAAATTTTATCTGTCTCCCAAAGAAATCCACAACTAGTACAGCTTAAATTATTCAAAAATATAGAAATAGAAAACTCCCAAATTCCTTCTACAAAGTTATTATTTCTCTAATACAAAACCAAGTAAGGACATACCAAAGAAAGAAATCTATAGATATTGATCGCTAATGAAGATAGATACAAAAATTCACAATAAAATACTTGCAACCTACATATAGACAAATATCAAAAAGATCATCAGCCATGTTCAAGGTGGATTTGTTCAAGAGATGCATTGATGGTTCAATATACGTAAGGCAACAAATGTAATAAACCATATAAACAGATTTAAAGACAAAATGCACATGTCCATCTCAATAAATACAGAAAACGTCTTGACAAAATGTAACATGCTTTCATGATAAAAAGTACTAGAGAGAACTGGACTGGAGAGAACAAAGCTTGACATAATTAAAGCTATATATGACAAACCCATGGCAAACATCATTCTCACTGGAGTAAAACTCAAAGCATTCCCATTAAAATCAGGAACAAGGGAGCTGGGGAGATAGATCAGTCTTTAAAAGCACTGGATAATCTTGCAGAGGAACTAGGTTTGGCCCTCAGCATCTACATGGAGGCTAGTAATCATCCATAATTCCAGTTTCAGAGGATTCAGTAACCTCTTCTGACCTCCACAGGCATTGCAACACTTAAATACGTGCAAGGAAAACACTCATGCATAAAAATAAAAATAAATTGATCTATTAAAAACAATTAGGAGCAAGTCAAAGATAGATGTCCACTCCACTATCCCCACTCCTTTTCAATATAACACTTGAAACTCTAGCTAGAAGGAAAATACAAGAAAAGGAAATTAAAAGGATATTATTTGGAAAAGAAGTCAAATTATCCTTATTTGCAGATGATATTATATATAAAAGATTCCAAAAATTTCACCAGAAAATATCTAAAAATGATTAGCACTTTCAAAAAAGTGACTGAATACAAAATCAACTTGCAAAAATATCTAGTCATTTTATATATTAATACAAGCAGCTGGAAGAGATCATGGAAACACTCTCAATAACAATAGCCTCAAAAAGTAAAATATAAATAAACCTAACCAAAGGCATTAAAGATATCTTTAAAACTTTAAATATTTGAAGAAAGAGATTGTAAAAGACTAAAGAACCTCCAAGCTTTGTTAATTAATAGAATTAATATTATAAAAAGATCACCAACAGCAATTTACAGATTCAGTGCAAGATCAATGAAATTACCCATGATATTTTTCACACTAAAAGGCTCCAAATAGCCAAAGTAATCCTGAGGAAAAACAGTACTGCTGGAGGGATAAACAGAAACAAAGACTGATGAAACGAAAAAGACCTGAACATAAGTGCACACAGTTACAGCCACCTGACATTTGACAAAGATGCCAAGAATGTACATGGAGGAAAGACAGCATCAAATGATGCTGGAGAACTGGATCTCCATATATCAAAGAATTAAGTTAGACCAATATCTATCACCCTGCAAAAAAATCGATTACAGATGGATCAAAGACCTTAATTTGAAACCTGAAACTCTGAAACCATTAGAAGAAAACACAGGCAGTATCCTAAAAGATGTAAGTCCAGGAAAAAACTTTCTAAATTGGACTTCATTCACTCAGGAATTAAGTTCAACAATTGATATATGGGACCTCATTGAACTAAAAAGCTCCTGTTGCAACAGAAACAACCAACCAAGTGAAGAGTAAGCCGGCAGAGTGGAAAAGTATCTTCGAGGTCTATAAATCTGATACAGGAATAATTTCCAGAATATACAAAAAAAAACTAAATTAAAAAAGAATCAAGAAAACATGACTCAATTAAAAATGGGCTATAGATCTGAACAGAGAGTTCTCAAAATAAGAAACTAAAATGGTTAAGAAATACCTTTAGAAGTGTTCAACATCCTTAGTTATTAGGGAAATGCAAATTAAGAATCACTTTAAGACTTCATTGTACTTCATTCAGAATGGCTAAGATCAAGAAAACAAAGTCTGGGGCTAGAGAAATAGCCCAGCAGTTAAGAGCACTGGCTGCTCTTGCAGAGGACCTGGGTTCAGTTCCTGGCACCTACATGGTGGCTAACAACCATCTGTAACTACAGTTTCAGGGAATCCAATGCCCTCTTCTGTTCTCTGTTGGCATTGCACGATATGGGTGCATTTACAGTCATGCAGGCAATACACTTAAACACATAAAATAAAAATAAATAAAATGTATAAAAAGAAAAGAAAATCTAGGAGATTCACAAAATAACACAGGCTATTGCCAACAGTCATTGATTCCCTCTCAGAAGTTGAGAGTTAAACCCTATTCCTGAAGATAGAACATACTTCAGACACAGGACTTGGAGCAATGGAGCTAGAACTGACCTGGAAGCCTCCTTCCTGAAAACTAGGTCTTATGGTATCAGAGGCTACTATACACACTGTTAAAGGAGAAAATCAATCAGTGGTTTACCCCAGCTGTGAAGCCTAATAACCACAACAATGCTTGGCATAGCAAACTATCTCTATTGGTACAGTAGTGGCATTTCTATCTTCTGGGTAATCAACAGCTATCTAACTGGACTTACAACCTACTCACCAGGAGGTAACTCATGTGTGGTGCTATAAACATAGCCCAATATACATGGCTAGACAAGTCATAGATAACAGAAAACAACCTACATCTTTGTCTGTCACATTCCTAGATAAACGTAATTTCTTGCTCATTCTAATAAGTATCCTTATACTTACAGACAAGTATATCTCTCACCATTTTTCAAAGATATTTCTTTTTGCAACAGATGATAGCTATTACAGAGTTCCAGAATTGGTCAAATGCAGAGGATAAGTGTCTGTTAGATGCCCAGCCCTATGTGACACATCTACAATGCAACTTCTTCACCTAAAGCTCAGTGAACATAGTAGAACTGGGGGGGGGGGGTATTAATGCATCTCTCAACTGTAAGCAATGAAGCTTCCTTAGGCTACAAAGGGTGAATATCATAGAAAGCCACAACTGGCCAAAATGTAGAGAATAAGACTGCAGAATGCATGTCCCTGAACAGAACTCCTATATTAAACCTCTGCAACCCAGGGCTCAGGAACCAATGCAGATAAGGAAGCAGAAAGACTGTAAGATCCAGGGTGGAGGATGACCAGAAGGAAATACAGTTTTCCAGGTGTCTGGAAACTGTTATATGTACTTACAGCAATTTTGACAGCATGCATAGGAACTGTGCAAACTCAATCAGATGAAAACCAAGTCCAGAAGTGGGGAAGTTTGTCAGAACCCCCAGTCACAGCTGAGGAGCTATTGGCAGCTGATCACTGCTTGGTGAGGGAGATCTGGTCTTCTTTAAGGGAGTGTCTCTATGTGGGCTCACCAGGCTCCAGTGGATGAACTCATACTGAAGGACATTTAGGGACATGAACTTGACTGGATAGGCCTTAACTTATGACAGAATGCATGAAATCCTATAGGAGAGCTATGAGGTCGTGGAGATAAGGCAAGGGGTCTAAATATAATTAGGATTTATTGAATGAAATGCATAAAATTAAATAAAAATATAGACTATACAAAATGAAAAAGGACAACTAATACTGGTAAGGATGTATGGGAAGAAGAACCCTCATTCACTGCTAATGGAATTGTCAACTGTGGTAGCCACTGTGGAAATCAGTGTGGAAATCTCTTAAAAACTAAAAACATATCTCCCATTTGATCTAGCAATACCGCTCCTTGGTATATACACAAAGGATTCAATATCCTACTACAGAGAGACATGCTCAGTCATGTAGTTACTGCTCCTTTCACGATAGCTGGAAATGGTAACAAAAAAATTACAGTGCTGGTTCAGGTAGTCCACAAGACTCACAAAAATAATACAGACTACTGCCACAGCCCTTGATTATCTCCTGCAACCTGAAGGTAAGACATTGCTAAAGGCACCACAGACAGTGGACATAAAACTTGTAGCAATTGAGCTGGAACTGACCTGGAAGACTCTTCCCTGAAGACTAGCTGCCATAGTATGGGAAAATACTGTGCAAGCTGCCAAGGGGGAAAAAAATCAATCAATAATTCTGCTCAGCTGTATTATCTACAAAACATGATGACCAGCCCAGCAAGCTATTACTATTAACACAGTACTGGAACTTTTTTTCTGAGAGATAATCAACGAGGGTCTAATTGGAATTAAGGCCGGCTGGATGGGAGGAAATACATGCATGTTATAGTAAACACATGGCTGGAGATCATATTGATCCTGTAGATGAACCTACTTCTGTCATTTCCCCTAGACCAATGTAATTTCTGACAGTATTCTAAATATATGTCCTCCTATTTTCAAACAATTGTTCCTCTAACACTCATCAAAGAAGCTTCCTTTACTTATATTTGTTATTTTTAAAATATTTTATTGAAGTTTTGTGGATTTCATACAATAGACCTTAATCAAATTTATAGCCCCTCCCCCATCCATGTCCTCCATAGCCCCCCATGCACCTGATTTCATGCATTCTATTATATATGCTAAGTCCTTTCCAGTCAAGCATGTGTTCCCAGAGCTTCATTGAAAGCTCATGTACTGGCATTTAGTCAGCCTTTCTTGAGTCTCTTCCTTAAGGAAGGTCTACTTTCCCTCACCCAGTAGTAATCAGTTGCCAATAGTTTCTTGGTTAGGGTTGGCACCTGCTGCCCATTTCCCTCATTCTATGCTGGATTTCTGTCTGACTGAGTCAGCATGAGTCTTGTGCATGCTATCAGCATTGCTACAAGTTCGTACAAGCAAGCTTCCAGAGGCCTTAAAATCCTCTGCTTCCTTATGTTCATACACCAACCCTAGCTCTTACCATCTTTCCACTTCCTTTTCTGCAATGGTCCCTGAGCCATGGATGGCTGACGTCTAATATAGGCATCCCATCCAGGGACACACACTGCAGTGCCATATTCTCTAAAACTTAGCCAGTTGTAGCCTTCTATGTGCATTGCACCCTGTCAGAGGAAGCTTTGCTGGTGAGAGTTGAGGGATGTATCAGTATTCTCTCTACCCATCTTTCCACGATGTTCCATGAGTCATAGGTGGAGAAGTTCCACTGTAGATATTTCATTTAGGGCTTGGCATCTCTCAGACATTCTCTGTGTGTGACCAGTTGTGAAACTCTGTGATAGCCTCAATCAGTTACAAAAATAAGCTTCTTTGATGAGTGATGTATGGTATACTTGTCTGAGACTATAAGGATCCATATTTAGCATATAGTCAGAAATTTCATTTGTCCATAAATATGAGAGAGATAGGGTTTTCTCTAGGATCTATGACCTCTCCAGCCAAGTATATTTGGCTATATTTACAGAGCCACACATGAGTTCCTTCCCACTGAGAGGCCTTAAAATCCAATTAGGTAGCTGTTGATCACTCCCTAGTTAAAATGCCACTACTGTACCAATATAGTTTACTGTATCAGTCATTGTAATTATTAGGTATTAGAGCTGGGTTGGACCATTGATTGATTTTCTCTCTTAGCAGCTTCCATACTATCTTCTAGAACTATGAGAGCTAGTTTTCAGGGAGAAGGCTTCTGGTTGGAAGCCGTGCTCCAAGTCCTGTATCCTAAGTATGTGCTGTCTTCTGCAATATGGTCTTGCCTTCAAGTTCTAGGAGGTAATCAAGGGCAAGAGAGTCCCAAAGAAACTTCTTTTTGCAGCATATGAAGACTATTACTAAGATCCACAACTGGTCAAATGCAAAGAAGTGACTATGAGGTATCTAATGAGACACATACAATGCAACCACTACACCTAAGAGTCAAGGAACATTGTGGAAAAGGTACGTGAAAGAATGTAAGAGCCAGAGGGGCAAGACACCTGCTATCAGTTAGTTCATTCTAGGTGTGATAGAGAAGTTGCTTCAATGAAACCCCCACATTATGGTAGGCTAACAAGATTTGTATAATGAAAAAACCAGTTGATATACCAAGGTAGTTGGGGAAAATTTCAATGCCCCACCTCAAGATGAGATACAGGCAGTCATTGGATATTTAGAGAGGGAAAATCAGATTTCTCTGGTGACCACTTCCTGACAGGTTATCTAAGTCCAGGTGAGCAGCCCTAAACACAGGTACATAAGAACACTACTAAATGAAATTGGTATCTTTACATGTACCTAGATCAGGATGGCCTGAGAGCATGTTTGTGGGAGATCGCCTTGATTCTCGAATTGATGTGAGAAGACACGATTCATTCTGTATAACACCACTCTCTAGGTGTGCGGAGGTGTTCTGAATAGTAAAAAAGAGGAGAAAGCTAGCTAGGAGCATGCAAACAAGTATCCATGCATTTGGTCATTCTCACTCTGCTCTTAGCTGTGGATGTGATGCTTTACATTCCTGCCTTTCCTTCCCTGCAATAGTGGACTGTCGCCTGCACTGGTGAGCCAAAAAAGCCTTTCTTCTCTGAGCTGCTTTTTGTCACGCGTTTATCACAACAGAAATGAAACAAGAACAACTACTAAATCCCTTCTACACAGCAATCATTACTCTAGAATCAAAATCAGATAAGGAAACAACAAGGAAAACTGAAGATCAATTTCTCTAATGAACGTAGATGCAAAAATTCTCAATAAATTTTTTTACAAATCAAATTCAAGAACATATTCAAGAGATCATACTCCATGACCAAGTTGGCTTCATTCCAGGGATGCAAGATTGGTTCAACATATGCAAACTATTAAATGCTTTCTCATCTTGACAACAAGGACCACTCTCATCCACATACAGTAGAACAGGCTAAGGACATTTATTCTAATAATATTTATAATGGTTAAAAACTGCAAATAAAAATCTTTGTTAACAGTGACATGGCCAAAAAAACAATGATACTTCTATACTGCCCAAAACACAGGTAGATTAAATAGAATAGTGATGAGCTAGGTCTAGACTCTCAAGTCATCAAGTCAAGAAAGCATGCTCCAAACTAATAGGTACAGCATACCTTCACAGAGAAAATAATCACCATACATATAGCCTAGAACAATGTTAGATATATCATATATAAAGATGGAAATCTTCAGAGAATCACCCATTAAAAATATAGTAGATGAAAGTAATAGCTATTTAGGGAGGACTGTTTCTCAATGACCTGCAGCTTGCCAAGCAGGCTAGCTGGCTGCCTAGTGATCCCCAGGAATTTCCTTGTCTGAACCTCACCAGTGGTAGGATTACAAATGTGCATCACCACACTCATCTTTTTACATAGGTTCTGGAGATTGAACTCAGGTCCTCATGCTTGCACTGCAACCCTATGCATTTTCATTTTCCAAGGAAAATATATTAAATATTACTTGAGTACCTAAAAATGTTTTAAACCCCCAAATACAAACATTAAACAACCTGGAAAGATGTTTACATGAAATTGTTAAGCAAAAAGATATAGGCCGCAAAGCAATATGATCATGTTACAAGAAAAAATATACACAGAAAGAATGTCTTAAAGGATGTACACCAAAATGTTTACATGGTTATCTTTGAGTGGTGGTGGTAGAATTGTAGATAATTTTATTTTTTATTTCCTTACCTGTATTTCTGTGGTTTTATATAATAAATATGTAATATATTTCAATAAAAACAATAAGTTAAAAATAAAGTAGGAGAGTTGCTGAATTTACTTCTATCAGGAAGCATCATTGACATCAGGAACACACACACACACACACACACATACACACACACACACACACAGAGGAGTAGAGAGCTGAGAAAAAGAAAGAAGTAGAAGAAAGCCTAGATGGAAATCACCAACTAGAAGGCCTTTTGTTTTCTTACCATCAAAGTTCTAGTCAGCAAACACTGATTGGTTTGCTCTGGGTCAGGCCCAACACAGGACATATGGGCAGAAGTTGGAGTAGCCAAGCTATAACAAAACCCTTGTCCTGAGGATAATTTTGTTCCTCTGGTTCTTTTGCTATAATTTCCGCTGGGACCTGCTTACTCAGACATCCAATCCCTCTCTTATCAACTCCCACCAATAACAGAAATTTCAAATGCAGAAAAAATACCAATATCCCTAGTTCAGGCTCTATATTCCTTGTGAAAATCAGCAAAGGAACCCCCAGTTCTCTGAGGGGCCTCTTGGTGCTTTCTGTGAACTACTACTCTAATGTGAGGTGCATTCCTCTTTTCGCATCCTGTCTCTTAGCTCCAAGAAGTATTGCATTTTCTTCATGTCCCATCTACATTCTTCTACTCCCTCTCCCAGGCAGAAAAATAGACATACAAACCTCCCCTTGTAAAATATTATCTTTTCCTTGCTATTACAGATGAAATTGTGCTCAGAAAGAAATCTGTGAAAAGATAGACTCAAATGTAAAGGAAAACAACCCAAAAGCCTACAAACCAGTGACAATTCCAATTAATATTTTGTATATTTAATTTTAGTCATTTAGTTATTTGAATGCCCTTGCATATATACTGTTTTTTCTTAATGGATGTCTTGTGCACACTATTTTGTGTCCTGTATTCACTCTACATCTTAATATTGAACTGACGGCATTATTTATTCTCTGAATTTATGGTGGTTGATAGCCATGTAACAGCTCTTACAGTTTCTGGTTTTTATTTAAGTACACTCCAGAACATTTATATATATCCTATCACATATATGATATAAATATCTGAATCTCAGGAAATACATAAGCTTCTGTGTATGGGAAATTTTTCCTGTAAGCTAATTAAATATCATTTTCCAGTCTGCATTCTGTTGAGTTGGCAAAAGTATAACCCTCTGCAGCAATACATAATCTTGTACTTACTCAGTGTCTCTATTTCTCTCTATTTCTCTAGAATAAATTCCTGGGAGTGGAAATGTTGAGTGAAAGAATATGAACTTATTTAAGGATATCTACTTATCTATCATCTATCTATTTGTCTATCTACACAAAAGAATAAATACGTTTTATATACAATTTAATTGTATGTATTGAAATTAAGCCATTTTAAAAAAAATATTTATTTTCATGTGCACAAATGTATTGCCTGCAAATGTATAAAAGTGCACCCATGTCATGCAATGTCTGCAAAGGTCAAAAGAAAATGTCAGATTCCCCTGGAAATGAAGTTAGGACTGTTGTTAACCACTATGTGGGTGCTGGGAATCAAACCCAAGTCCCTGCAAGAGCAGTCAGTGCTCTTAACCACTGACATGTCTCCAGCCACAACTTTTTATTACACAAGATACATTCTAGTCTATAAACTTGGAACAATTCATTCAAAACTCAAATAGTTTAATGAATTATCAAACTAGTATTTTAGATTTAGAAAATCGGTTCATAAGAAACATTTGCCTAGCTATATGTGAGTACCACCAAACCAGCATCCCTGTTCCTGAAAAAATTATAATAGAATTGAAAAGATACCTGTTCCTGAAAATTAAGAGGTTAATAAAATGATGTTCTAAAATTGCATGTTAATTATAATCAAAATTTTAAGTGTTCTGGCATATTTAGTGAAGACTTTATGGAATATTTTTCAATGAAACTGCCAAATATGTGTTTAGGTACAGAGAAATGGATGTTCTATGGTGAATGTCAGTTTAAGCAAACATAGAGGGGATGTAATAAGCCAAGCACACTAGAGTAATTTACTGGGACAGGTTGCAAGTAATGAAAAGCCCTGAATACAGAGATGAAAAGCAAGAAAAATTGGATGGAAATTTAGGACAGAGGATCTAGAATAAGATTATGTGGTTCAAGTCTATCATTGACAAACTGAATTTGGGCACACAACCTATTGTGTCTCGGGTTCCCCTTCTGTTGAAGAAAAGATAATAAATGTACCCTTCTACTTCATAATGTTGAGAATTTAGGGAAATTCAGAACATAAACATACATAGAGTGACAGAGAAACAAGACACAGAGAAAGATCATTTAAAATTAAGAAGGCAGAGGCAGGAGAATGAGGGTTCAAGAGCAGCCTTGGATATGTAGTGAGACCTGTCTCAAAAATAGTTTTAAAATTAACATTTAGAACACCAGTAATGAACCCAACACACTATATATGTATATTTATAAATGCATGTATGTATATACAACAATAATAATCAAAGAAGCAACAAGTTATTGGAGGGAGCGGAGGCATGGGAGGAGTTGGATGGGGACGGGAGGGATGGAAATAATGCAAATATAATAATCATGTATGAAATACTTGAAAACAAATAAAAATAACATTTATAGAAAAACAGTGCCAGGGCCCTGAAGCCCATCCCCCTGATGTTACTTATCAAAAGGAAACAGCTAGGGGCTGGAGAGAAGGCTCACTGGATAAAGTGCTTAGCGTGCAACTGCTAAACTAGTTCAGATCCCCCAGAATCCGTATAAAAGCTGGAAGGCCTCTAAATTTGTGTCTTTATATCCTGGATTAGTGCAGCACTCAGACCTCATGAGAGAAATTTTTGTGCAATAGACAATGGTTAGCACATAAAATCAGAACTGATCAAAGTGCAGAGAATAAGCATGGGGAGTGCTCAATCTGCACAAGATGAAGTCAGTCAAAGTTCCACCACGGAGCGGGAAGGGGCTCACAACCCTTCATTCGTAACTGAGGAACTTTGGACAGTTGATGGCCTCTGAGGGAGGTAGTCATGCTCCAAGGGATAGCCCCATAACCATGGGTATATGGGCAGCACAAATTTTAATTGGTGGGCAAAGAGAAAAAGAGAACATGAACTTGGGAGGAGATGAATCTGAACAGAGTCAGAGGAAGGAGTGAGAGGTGAATATAGTCAAACTACATTGTACGCATATAAGAAATTTTAAAATTAGTAAAATCGCTACATGTTTTTAAAATCTGGACAAGCATGGTGGACTGATTATAACTAATCCCATCAGTTGGAAGGCAGAGACATGGTTTTCCCTGGGCAAACTGAATGGCTAGATTAGCAGAAATTGGTAAATTCCAGATTCAGTGACTGAGTCTCTCTCAATAAACAAAGTAGAGGGTGATCAAAGAAGATACCTACTGTCAACTTCAGGCCTCCACAAACACATACACACATGTTTACATTCCACTCCTACATACACATGTGACCACACATATGCAAATGTACACACACAGGACCATGTACACCAAACACACACACACACACACACACCTGAAGGAGCTAGAGCTACATATGATGGTTCATGTCTATAATCTCAGCATTGAGAGATTGAGACAGGAGAGCACAAAGAGTTTGAGGCCAACCTGTGCTATGTAGTGAGTTCCAAGCTATCCTGAATTTTAAAGTAAGACCGTCTCCAAACAAACAAACAAAAATAAATAAATAAAAGCTAGATAAAGACAGAATAACTCTGCAATGATAGTTTTATATGATGAGAAAAAAATAAGTTAATTATTTGGTATATTTTCAACCATGGAACACTATGCATATTTGCAACTAAACTGGCCAAGGATTCTTTTCCCCTAAAGAGCTCAATTTTGTACGATAAGAATGACTTTTCTTGACATTTTGACCCAGAATAGAAACAAGTCTCATTGGCTGAAACAATGGCTTGGTATGAGTCCTCCTGGTCTCAGAACCTCAAGTCTGGAGAAAATCTATAGGTAATAGAGATTATTTATGAAACATATTAATGAAAGTTATTAATAACTCTTTACGAAGTTCGTGGATTTCACACCCCTTTGATTCCTGGCAGGAACTGGACGGGGAGCAGTTGTGCTTAAGTTTGAATCCAACTCTGCCTCCTTCCTGTAACTGGGCACAAAACCATTTCTGAACCTTTGTTTCCTCTTCTAAAAATATACTTGAATTTATTGTTTACTTTGTTCTTAGGATTGTCAAATAGCCCCATGGTTGTGAGACATATTTATTCAGGGAAGGCCTTACAATGTGTGAGGAGCTGGAGTTGACATTTATTAATATGTAAAATAAGGGCAATGAGGAAGTACTGTTTGCATGGAAGAATTCTGAGAAGAATTCTGTTTGATTTGCGACTAAAATTTTGTGGCCTACATGCTTTAATGGACTTGCAATCATGTCCTCAAATATTCCAGAAGTTTAGTGAACAAATATTTGTTTGTGACCCAGTCTCTAGCCCTGCAGGCAAAGTAAAAAGCAGAGCAAACAGGATGCAGTCTAATTTCCCCAAGGCTGATGCAGATGTCTGTCTCATTATTTTTTAGTTACTTTCTCCACATCTGTCCCCTTCTTGTTTTGATCAACATCAGGATACCTAGAAGGCCAAGAGGCTTGGACCACATTCATCCTCAGCTTCACATTGTAAATATCTTTAAAATCTTAAACATTTTGTTTATTTTGGACCTCTTGATAAATAAACAACTTAGTTATTGAATGTGCCAGGGAAGAATGGGGAAATGCTATCTGCTAGAAAATATATTTGGTTCTTCACTTCAGGAACTGTGGAGGAAGGAGCTGAAGTCCAAAGTACTCCACCTTGTACACAGTCAGTCTCCAGGCTCCACCTACTCAGAGCCCTTGACTGTTTATCTGAAAATGCCACATCATTTCTCAAAATATATGTTTCAGTTATTACTGGCCACTTGATATGAAATCATCTTCCTGTCTCCTCTTTTTCTTTAATATTTATTATTTTTTATCTTATGTGTATGAGTGCATTGCCCACATGTGTGTAAATGCACCTGTGTTGTGCAATGCCCACGGAGGTCAGAAGAGGGTGTTCAATTCCCCTCAAACTGGATTTACAGACAGTTGTTAGCTGCAATGTGTATATGCTGGAAATTGAACCCAGGTCCTCTGTAAGAGCAGCCAGTGCTCTTAACCCCTGAGCCATCTCTCTAGGCCCCGTCTCCTCTTTTTCTGACAAGTAAATTACCTTATATTCTCAATGACCCAGAACATGAGCGTATCAATGTTCTTATCACATTGAATAGACACTGAGAGTTTCCTCTGAAACAGAATGTATTCTTTCTGGGTCCTACCTCAGCCGCTGATACAGAGTAGTTTCTCTTAGCATTTGTGGAAGGGAAGGTAGAATGAAGAGGAGGAAAAGGAAGAGGGAGAAAAGACGGAGGTATAAAACTAACTCAGAATTCCAAGTCAAAGGTATAGTTTAAATTCCAGACTAATTGGTTTGTAGATAAACAGGTAGAGATAATTACTTCACTTTCTTCTTAAGCCTGTTTCCCATCTGTAACTTTGGGTTAATGATTTTTAGTCCTCTCTTCTTCACTCCCCTCACTGAAACGTGAAAGAAAAGATGGAGAAAAAATAAAATGCATAGGGGAAAGACAAAATAGATACAGAAAAAGACAACTTCAATTCCTGAAGAAAAGGAATAATTTAAAGTCAGCTAAGTATTCTTCTAGTTGTAGGAAGAATAAAGGCCACTAGAGGGTGATGTTACAGCAGGGGAAATTTTCTTCAGTTGCAAAGAGAGCTGGATGGACCAAGTCACGCTGAAGACAGTCCTCACTCAGAATTTTGAGATTCCTGCTTTTCTTGATGTGTCATGTCCCTAGACAGTACATATGTAGGCCACATCCCCCTAGAGTTTGTAGCTGGAAAGGGTGATTATTTCTTAGAATAAGGCTACCTTTCAGTAAATTATCTTTGTCTATCATTAGTTGTTTGTTGGAATTCTCACAAACATGCTCTAATGTCAAGCTTCTTCAGTCTCATAGCAGGATCCAGTTTCTGCCATCTTGCCATGGAAGCTATCTCACATCACTACAGAAACTCCAAGTCTCTCCTGGTACCGTTTCTACAGTCCTCTCCATCAAACATACCTTGAATTTAAGTGTTTATCAGAAGCCACCAGATTTCCTTTATTGCCTACAGAAGGAAGTTCAAATCCTGAGTTTTGTTCTCAAGGTTTACTATAATCTGACCCCATAATCCTTACCCATCTTCACCTCTTCATCTACCTCCATTGGACACCCAAAGCAGACTGTTCCCCAATCCGTCAAATAGCCTTTTTTATAATACTAGGGAGTTGACTTGACTACCTCAAATGGAATCTTCCCTAATTACATCCTAATTATCTTTAATGATACTATCACAAGGCACTGCTCCCAACAGAACTTTTCTTAGTTCCATTAACTACAACTTTTTTGTTTCATGAATTTGCTTATTCATACTTTGTTCTTTGCATGCATTGATTGTACGTGCGTGTGTGTGTGTGTTACTTCCCATGTGAAGAGCTCAGAAATTAACAAAGCTTGGTACTTGTTCTCCAGGAGGTAAGTATTCATCTGATTGCACACATATTATGTGATATCAAAGAATTGAGACTGGCTGGGCGAAGAAAGAGCTCAGTGATTAAGAGCACTTACTGCTCTTTTAGAGGGTCTAGGTTTGTTTCCTAACACCCATATCATTACTAACAATCATCTAGAATTATACAGTGCCAGGGGATTTGAAGCTTTCCTTGGCCTCCATGGGCACTACATGCACATGGTACACTTACATACATGCAGGCAAATCATTCATACACATAAAATAAAAATAAATAAATCTTTTTAAAAAATAAAATAAAGACTGAGGCGGGAGTTTCAGCTCAGTGGTAGAGTGTTTACCCAACCTGAGCAAGACCCTGGGTTAGAGCCTTAGCACCATAAAGAAAGAAAGGGAATTGAGTTGGATGTGGTGGCACCATATCTTTCATCCCAAAACTCAAGGGACTGAAACAGGTGGAGCTCTGTGAGTTCTAGGACAGCCTGGTCTACATATCAAGTTTCAGGTCAGCCAAGGATACATAGTAAGACCTTGCCTCAAAAAAAAGAATTACAGAAGCTATGTTGGAGATATACTGGAATGTAAAACAAGAAAGGTAAGATATGAAACCACAGAGTATGCATTTGAATAACTACTATTCAAATAGTTAGTGTGCCAATATATGTTTCGTGAATCTGTCATTCCAGTGGGAAATAGGACATTTGATATATTTTTTAAATTGTGCAGTTGAACAGGGTTTCTTGAATTGGACCAAGGATTCCAGAGGAGGCAAAAGGGAAGTTAAAACATATTTCCTTGTAGTTACTAAATGGGAAGTAATTTGGAAGAAAGGATTGTGTCTTATAAAATAATGTCCCATAGCACATGAAACAAGGCCTCTCTAATTAGAAGGTTATACATTTATAGAGTTCTTAAATTTGAAAGGAAATTCTAGGGAATATCTCCATTCCATTTTCTACAAATGAACAATTGGAACTTTGACAAAATAAAGTGATTTTCTTAGTCACCCAGCTTGTTTGTGTAAGAGCTGAGTTGGGAGTCAAAGTTTAATGTTGCTTCATCTTGACATGAGAAACATAGATGGACATTCTTGTCATCAAAAACATAGGTGAATAAGTTTTGTGTTTCTGCAATGTCAGAGCTTACTGAATAACTATAAATTAACAAGGTATGGCATCTTCAACAGCAGAAGCTTGCCACCAAGTTGTCATGCTTTCTTTGATAACCCTGGCCAATGAATACATGTGGGGGTCCTACTCCAAGGTACAGGGGTCCCATTTCAGGAGGTGAGATTGGTGGTACAGAGTCAGACTCTAGGCTTTGTGTCTCTCACAGAAAGCCATTTATTTTCTGGTTTAACAAGCTTATATACAGAAAAAGGAAAGGAGGCTATGAGAAGTTAAGCAGACAGGCAAAGATATTTAACAACACAATCAGATAGAAGAGGAATGTAAATAGTATGGGAGAAGCTGATTACACTAGTGGTGTTGTAAAACTTTTGGAGTCATAATTCACTTGAGGAAGGGGATCCAAAGCAGTCATAAATCAAGAAGTGCAGGATGTCTTCCAATCGAAAGAGGTCTTTTCTAAGAACAAAGAGCACAGTAGGCTTTTAACCCAGCTAACTTCTGCCTGACAGGAGTTTCAAGACTGCTGTGTTCAGAGTCTCCCCCTTTAGCAGGAAAAGTTAACTGTAGCTTCAAAGCACCAGGCTCAATTCATTCTAAGAGAAGCCATCTCGGCCTCCAACACACCCACAAGCTCTGTGATCCCAGTCTTAATTTCAACATTAATACTCAGATCACATATTGCATATATAAGAGGGAGGGAGGGAGGGAGGGACAGAGGGAGAGAGAGAGAGACAGAGAGAGAAAGAGAGCAAGAGCGAGAGCGAGAGTGAGCGAGAGAGAGAGAGAGAGAGAGAGAGAGAGAGAATGGCTACAAAAGTTTTACCAGGCTACAGCAGAATTTTAGGAATTCAAATAGCGCTGATAGTTAGAAGCGAAGTTGAAAAGGATGTAGAAAGAGTGTCTGCACGAGTTACATAACCAACCTAGTTGAAATCTCCTGGAGATGCAGCTGTAAAGTCAAGCCTTCCCTAGATGAATAGGTTTGAGAGAAGATGGAGATTGAGTCCAGCTGCAGAACTGAAGTGTAGGGCAATGGGAAATTTTCCGGGAAAGGGCAGTACAGAGTCGAGGTAAATGAAAAATCAAATGGATGGAAATCATCTCCAAATAGACAAACAGAAGGACAGGCAGGCATCAATTTGAGGACACCACACCAACAGTGGAACCTGAGCCCAGCTGCAGCCCCTGAGATAGTAAAGAGTTCTCTACCGTAACACAAACCACATGGTCACAGGCAAGTTGATCGAGCTCTTACCATCACAGTGTCAAATGTCCTCCTTAAAGAACCCAGGTGAAAGAGTTGCACCTTTCCCTCAGACTCCTTTGATATGATTTCAATATACACATGTGCTCCTACAGTCCAAATTTACTTTGACATATGTATAGGGTTTTATCATTTCTACTTTTAGAAATAAATTATTTATCAATATGTGCTGTTCACATTGACACCAAGGTGTAGAGTTATCTTCCGTCTTCATAATGAAGTAAAATGGTGTTTGTAAAATGTAGTATCTCAGGATAAGTCACAGTTTAAGAAAGTCAGTATTTCACATAACATAGAGTAAATTAGGGTAGGATCCAGCCGGATCTCAACATATGTTCTGTATACATCTCATCTCAAAACCTTGAATAGTCTTCAGTGGAGCCAAGACAACCAACAATAAAGATCTGGTATATGTCTCTGACAAGTTGATCTCAGATGGAAGGTTCAGATATTATTCTACATACGGGGAGACTGACTCAAAGATGTCAGCTAACCCCAGGCATTGCTTTTCCACCTCCTTATCCTAAGAGGAGACTATTAGACTTCTTCTCTGCCCTTGGAACATTTTGGCCAGCCTTTTTTCATGGAGCAGGCTTTTCTGAGTCCACACCCTTTCACCTGACCTAACAACTGATGATGATGATGATCCTGATCGTAATCCTCAATACACATTCAAATTAACCAACCATAAAATGCTTAACTTACATATGGATGGCTCAAATTGTCCCATTTCCAAGGGCATAAAAACCCACAATCCAGAATGCTATTTAACAGCTCATTTTCATAACCCCTTCCCTGCTTCAGACAGCTGCTACTCCTCAATAAAACCATATACCTTCCTTCTTCTGATGTCCTAGCTCATTGTTCATCATGCTTAGTGATTGCGAAGCTAGCAACAGTTGTAAAAGTGTATTGGTGAACCATTATGAGAGACAAAGAGGTAAAATCATATAGTGCTGTGAGATTGTATCAGGGCGCACACAGTTTCAATATGCATGTCACGGAAATGGTGTGAGCCCCTGTTTAGATTTGTCTTAGTCTCTGAGCTTCATCTAAACCTAATCTGCCTTCCGTCTAAATTTCAGTATTGATCTTAGTAAACAAGGACCAGTCTCCCACTCTCATATAACAAATGAATCAAAGCCCTTGCAGAATTTCTTAGCCTGAAGTTCACTGGTTCTAGCTGAATACTTGTTACAACATATCACTGGTCCTCACTCAGAGCTAAGTCAGCTTTTCCTGTAAGACGGTGGTATTCTGGCTCCTCCACTTTACAGGTTTGCCTCTTCCTAGGAGACTAGGTGCTTCCTGAGAACCTCATGCCTCCTGCCTCTCTTTATCTCCAGCTTTGTTTACAGTCTACTACTCATCTCCACCCTGCTCTGGCTTTATTCTGTCATTTGTTCACTTCTTCATTCATCCAACAATCATTTCAACCAAAAATCAGTTCATCAGTTATTGGTTATGAATACATGCCAGATTTTGTGTAGATACTAAAGTTACAGAGATAATAATCCCTGAATACAAGGAGCACTTAGCCCAGTGAGCAAGGTAAATGTGACTGTCCATTCCCACTTAACATAACCTCAAAACTGAGATTTATGGAACAACTATTTTATTGTGATCAGCTCCTTGTGGTTAGAAAATTGAAATAGAACAAAATGACTATGACTTGTCTGCTTCACAAGTTCTTAAAAATTGGGAAAACTCTAAGTCTAATGGTAATTTAACTTTTGCGGTCTGTCATTGTAGAAGCATCTTCAGTTCATATATGAGTCGGGCCTTAGCTGGAGCTATCTGTAGAATAATGCTAGCAGAGAAACAAGCTGTAATCAACAGGTGTACTTCAAATAGAAGTTGTCTAGAAATACTACTTTTGACTTCTTTGGGGTTTAAAGTAAATCACCTGAAGCACTTAATATGCACAAAATGCGGGTGGCCATGCTTCATTCCATATGGTGTGACAGACTTCCAGGTGTTCTTTTTTTTTTTTTTTTAACCAGTTATTTCTTTGAATCATATCAGCTACAGTTTAATAGTCAGCGTGATGCATCAGAGGCTGAAACTCCTCCAATGAACCTTAACAAAGAGCTAAGTATCAAAAAAATCCAAAAGTGAATATTTTTAGCTGATTTATAATAAAATCTAAAGGAATCTCTCTCTCCCTCTCTGTTGTGTGTTAAGTTTCTGCCTTCATATGTGACTTATTGTGAGGCAAGCTGGGTCAGATAGTTAAGGACAGTTGATGTCTTTAGTTCTAATGACTTGAGATTTTCCGACATTAGAACTTCTATTTGGTCATGTTTGGGACACCTTTTTAGTTTACTGAAGATACAAAACAGATCTCTTGATGGAGAAGAAAAAGGTAGAACGGCAGTAATACTTTTGAGTTGTCTAGAACTCAAACTAAAGGTACTGGGATCTCTTCACCTCCTGTTTCCTAAGTTACCGCACCCAGCTCACTACCCCTCAGGCCTTCCAGGAAGACAGGCAAAACAGCTTGAAGGGGTAGAATGGGCATGTTCGTTTCACAGGAACCAAAACCTGTCCATATTTTGCAGCCAGTTAAGATGCATGCCTGCAGTTTTTACTGGAATTTTAATACCTAATGAATGCTTTGTTTCATTTTCTTTTTCTGTATTTTAAATTTTTTATTGAACTTTTATGCATTTCATACAACATGTGTTGATGTTTTTCTCTATTTTATACTTAAGTAGCATATACACATATATAAAAATTTTCAAAAGTATACTACTTTCAATTGTGTAACAAATGTGTTTTAAAAATACACCAGAACACTCAACACAAATCAAGATGTAAAACATTTCAACCATCCTCCAAAGTTCTCCCTTGGTGCCCCTTCCACTAAACTCCCCAGTGATAACCCATATTCTGAATCCTATCACTATAAATAGGTTTTGACTGTTCAGATAATACTTGAACTTCATAAAACTATAGTCTTGCAAACTATACACTTTTGTACCTAGTCACTTTTATTAAGCATGTTTTTTTAAATCAGTTGATGATGTTGCATTGTTTAAATCATCTATTATTATATAACAATATTACCATAACGTTAGGAGTTTTGACAGTATATCCTTATTTTCTCATAGTTTCTGCAGATAAGGAAGTTGTGCATGGCTTAGTTGTGTCCTCTGTTTCAGAGCTTCATAAAGCTGAAATCAAGATTTGGGCATCAAGGCTATGATCTCAACTAAGGCTTCAATGGGAAAATATTTATGCACAAATTCCAGTAGTTGGTGACAACATTAAATTACTTACAGGATCTGAATGTGAGACCTCAGTTTCTTGCTGGCTATTGAAAACATACTGATGCTAAGTATGTTGGCACATTGTATAGTCCCAGCTCTCAGGAGGCTAAGGCAAAAGATTTGCAAGTCTCAAAAATACCTGGATACATAGCAAGACCTTGTCTCAAATAACAATAATAATAAATACATAGTCATTGCACCTATAAGCACATACTTCCGTTGGAATGTGTCCTTAGGAATAGAATTTTCAGGTCACAGAATATATATATGTCTTCATATATATATATATATATATATATATATATATATGCCTGTTCTTAATCCTCACTGGAGGAAACTGTTTATATCAATATCAATATTTAATAGAGAAGGAATTAGAAGCTTAGAGATGGAAGGTGATTTGTTGAAGAACACAAGATAGGAAGCATCTGACTTGGGATTCAAACTCCAGCTCAACTGGTTCCAAAATTCTTTATCCCCTACCTTACAAATCTCATCACTTGCATATCTCCTTCATGATTTCTTCCATATTTTAAGCAAAATTGTTTATAGACCATATCTTAAGCAATGCTGTCTGTAAAATCACTGCTGTGATTTCTTTTCTTTTTTTTTACAATATATGTTTTTGAATTTTTGTGCTTTTCGTACAATACATGTTAATCATATTTAGGTCCCCTCCCCTATCTAAAACTCCCCATATCCATCCACCACGAGATTTCATGCTTTCTGTCACATATGTTAAGGCTTATCAAGTCAAGTTTGTGTGTCCAGGTGTCCCTTGATGTGATTTCATCCACTGGAGCCTGGTCAGCCTATCTAGCATCACTCTCTTAAAGAAGACCAACTCTTCCTCACCCAGCAGCTATCAGTCAATAGCTTCTCAGCTAAGGCTGAGTCTTCTTACTTACCCAGTTCCCCACTTCTCTGCTGGGTTTTTGTCTGGTCTGAGTGTGCATGGGTCTTGAGCATGCTGTCACCACTGCTGTAAGTTCATATGCGCAAGTTCCCAGCCACCAGGAAAACTGTTTCCTTGTGGTCATCCACCACCCCTGGCCTGGCCTTTACAGTCTTAAGATTTCATCTTACAGCAGTCAGAATGGGTAAGATCATGAGAAAAAATGACACCCAATGCTGATGAGGATGCAGAAAAAGGGAAACCCTCATTCACTGCTGGTGGGATTACAAACTGGTGCAAACACTATGGAAAGCAGTGCGGAAAACTCTTAAAAATACTAAAAATGCATCCACCATATGATCCAGATAAACCCAAAGGTCTCATGCCGCTGTAGAGACACTTGTGCACCCATGTTTGCTGCTGCTCTTTTTACAATAGCTAAGAAATGGAAACAACTTAAATGTCTCTCAACTGATAAATGGATAATGAAAATGTGATGCATTTACACACAGAAGTTCTACTCAGCAGTAAAGAAAAATTAAATCCTGAAATGTGCAGGTAAATGGCTGGAAGCAGAAACTGTTACACTAAGTGAAGTATCACAGACTCAGGAAAGCAAGCGACATATGTTCACTCTCATTTGTGAATCTTAGCTCCAAATCTTTAGATGTGAGTGTATACTCTGATGTGACTGCAGGAGCCGGGAAATGGAAAGGAACCATGGGGGTAAAGGGAAGAAGGCACCCAAAAGAGGAGATAGTAGGAGACAGATGGCACAGAGGAGAACTTGGGGTATTTAGATGGAAAGGGAGGAGGGAAAGTTATACTGGTGATTTTTCTTAGTACATAGAGATACAAATAATTTTATTAAGTCCATATACAATTTAAAATTATCCTGAATACCATTACAACAATGGTACTGGTTTAATTATTTACTTAACATTATTTGGCTACATGTTGCAGCCAGGAACTGAATTATTCTTGTCTTTGCCTTGTCACTATTTCTCTGTGCATCAGTGAGAAATGAGGTAAATCACTTGGGGAGCCTTCTAGGCTTACTTTATATTCTGGTCCATGGTTAGCGATAAGCAGAATCAGATGGCAGAACAACATCAAAATAGGGGTACTTAAGGCAAACAGTTTTCTTCACATGCAGTAGCAAAAAATCTTCTTTCTCTGATCCACATCTGTGTCTACATCTCCTTTGGATGTCAACATATACATGTATATATGTGCATGTATGTTTCTATGCTGAATAGAAAGGGTTACACACATACCTGGGTAACTATGGGCATTTCTGTTAAATAGGGCTCTGTCCAGCCATTCATCTTATCTTACTGCGCCTCCAGCTCCCTAGTCTGACACATAACTTCAGCCTTCCAGGCGTTTACACTGAAGAGTTAAACTCCTGTTTCTGTTTTTGTTTGTTTGTTTCATCACAGTGAAACAAACTGTTTATAATTGTTGGGATTTTTTTCAGCACAGCCTCTTTGTGAGTATAGCAGCTCATGGTCACAGAGCAGACTTCCTTTGCAATGTGTTTATTGTGTGAAATTGTTAGTCTTACTTAGAAAACATCACAAAGAATATTTTCAGTTCTAGATTCTATGCTTTACAACTAGCTGCTTTAGTGATCTTTCTGTCTTTTTTTAGCAAAAATGCTCAGTTCTGCCAAGCCTGGTCCTGTTTACACTGTGAATTAATTAATTTGGTGAATTTATATTGAAATACTGGGAGAACATTTACACTTTGGACCATACGTACTTACTATTTTAAAAACAGTTTTGATTCCTCCCTGGGCTTCATTGTAGCCTCAGCCTTCATCTTGAATTATTAATAAGCCAGTACTGATGGGAAGCCTGCTGAGTGCCCAGGTCCACTATCAGCCTAAACCATTCAGCAAAGAAGCAAAGGAAAGGAGGAAGAGAAATGCCATGCATATAACAGCTGCTCTGGGCATCTTTTTAAGCACTATCATTCATAAATTTACTCTTGTAGAGACTCTCTCAAAGAGCTATTATTATAATCTTGCCTTGATGTCTTCTCTAGGCTCAGCCAAGTCCAAATTCATTTTCTAATCCATTATATTTCTAAGCACAAATATCTTGAGACTTTGGTCTCATCTATGCAATAATAATAAAAAAAAAAAACCATGAAGACCTACATTGCTTGTACCAGGTTCCGCTTGCTTCATGAACTACAAGCTTCATGACCTCTTTGACCATCGTAACCCATAGAATGATTTCTACCCTCGGAATCTATGTAGAATTCTATATCTCTAGAAAATATTCAAAAAATTGTAAACTGTATGGGAATGGTCCTTTAGTACTGATAAAGAAATTGGGCCCCAGAGAGAGGAAAGAAATTACCCAAATCACAGGGCAGATGGAAGTGACAAATATAATTAGATCACATGTTCCCTGATTCAACATCAATAGAACTTTTGTTCATACACCCAGTTTGAGACAGGGATGTAGAAAAAGGCATGAATGCTAACCAGGTATAGGACTATAATCATATCTAATAGTCAAAAATCAAATAAAAATAGTCTAACATATGTTAAAAGTGGATAACTTGATCCCAGTCATAGTTTTTCCATATACATTCCATAAACATTGGTTGTTTGAATTTACAAGCTTTCTGAGCCATTTTCATCATCCAGTCTACCATCCAGCAATTGCATCAGCTAAGGCAACATATTACTGAAAGTTAATTTTATATACATAATTATTCTTCTCTTTGCATGTGTTTAGTTTCATGTGTTGGTAGTTTATATAATTATTTATATTTTGGTCTCTTTCATTTAGCTTTTTCTTTGGCAAAACTCCTTTTTAACTCTAGCTTTAACTTCCTTGTTCTGCTTTCTATAACATATTTGTGACAAGAATTTAATGACTTCCAGTCGTTAACATAATAAAGTCAACTTTAGTGGAGCACTGAAATTACGTCTCAGGCCAGTGAGATCACTCAGCAAGCCAGGGTGCCTTTCACCAAGTCTGACAGGCTAAGCATGATCCCCAGGACTCACATGGTGGAAGGGGAGAATCTACTCCTTCAAATAGTTGTCTGAATTCCACATGTGTGCTGTGGCCCATGAACCCTCCCCATATACACATGCACACAAAATGAGTAAAAGTTTTAAATATTTTTATTCGATTTTTGTGTGTTTCATATAACAGATCTAAATTAAATGTAGACCTCTCTCCCCCATTCATGCGTCCCATAGCCTCCTCCAACAGATTTCATACATTCTGCCATCAAGCCTTTGTACCTAGATTGTACCCAGCAAAAGTTCATCCGCTGGAGTCTAGTCAGTTTTTCTAGAGTCTCCGCCTCAAAAATCTACTCTCCCTCACCCAGCAGCAATTTAAAATGCAATAAAAACATTTTAAAATTAGATCTCAAAATCCCTATTTATATTCACTCTTTCTGTTTTCATCCCTCTCACTCTTTGACAAATGACCTTTTCTCCTTAAACCGTGACAATTACTAATTACTATACTATCTATGTACTATATCTTATTAATCTGCCACTTTATGTATGATGTTCCCTCAGTATTCTGACTTATTTTATCTTTGTTCTGATTCCTGGAAATCTGTTTCATACCCCTCTGCAAGTATCTTCTTAAATATGAAATATTCCCAACTTCCCCAGACTAAATCAGCTGCTTCCTCATAAATTTAGTTAATCCACATTCTAGAACACTGATTATACTGTATTATAGCTGATTAGCTTGCAAATCTGTTATTTTCCCATGTCTGCAGCTTTAGTGGTGAATTATTTGAAAGAATAATCTGTGTGTGTATGAGTCCCTTGCTCCATCTCTCCTCTCTCTCTCCCCCTCCTTTTTATTCTCTCTCTCCAACCTCCTTTAATGTGCTCCATGTGACTGATTCACTAGCACAAATGAAAAGAGACAGAGACCAGTGAATAATTGTCTCATTTTAAGTATAGTTGCACTTTGCACGCACTTCTTTTGTAGCCAAAGGCTTCTGAACCAGGACTCCAAAGTAGAGTTGTTTCTCTATCTCTCCTACAGCCCATTTGTAGAAAGAACAGTGCTACAAGAGGCACAACAGGGAAAAAGAGGTTTTAAATGGCAGGACTCCATAGCTGATGCTGTACCAAGGCACTAGGTACTGCTGTAGGCTCTAAGGTCCAGCCACGTTCATCCTCCCGCCAGACAGAAGGAGATTGTAGGTCTGCACATCTGTATGCTTCCAGTCCCTTCAGATCTATTCAGGATGTGCTCCTGGAAGAGTGGGCATCATTCTGGCATGCTGCAGCTGTGCAACAGACACAACGCAATGCAGCCACTACCTGTTTCCAGAATGCAAGCCTGTGAGATGAGGTGGGCAAAAGGCAAGTATTGCTGTCACATTGCTTGCAGCTGTCTAGCTTAAGAGTCACTTTTTCTCTATAGTTAGGATTTGGTCTCTGTCGAGAAAGTCAGTTGATGGAGCTGATGGACCAGGCATGATGGTGCATAATTATGATCTAACACTTGAGAACAGGAAGCAGTATCAGGAGTTCAAAGTCATCTTGGATTACAATGAGACCTTGTCTCAAAAATAAATAAAGTGAGCTGATATATAACTTCCTCAGGTATGGGTTAGGGAAGAACATAGGATGGATCTGGCCCTGTGCTTTCAAATTCTATAAAAATATTCAGAATTGAAACAGAAGGGATGGAACAGAACTTGACAGAATACTGATATTCCATTCTGAACCAGATATTTTTCCTGAAGGAGAGAAGCTATAAGAAATGGAGTTTCTGTCTGAAGACTTGGGAGAGACTGCCTTCAGTCAGGGGCAGCAGAACAGTGCAAACATTCCAAGTCAATACAAAATGGAACTTTCTAAAAGTGTAGTCTCTGAATGGGAGCTAACAGGCTGCCTTAGGTAAAATGAGCTTTGCAGTCCTGATGGTGTTCAGGTAGAAGCAGAGATTTGCAAAGATTCAAAGTAACTGAATGTAGCTGGCGTTAGAGCCCATCCTTAATGATGGTCCTGATAGTCTCTAACGTAGTTTCCTATTGAAAGAGGCGCTTGATTTCTCTGTGGTGATGGCACCAGCTCTCCTACTTGTTTTCCTAATATCCAGAATTTGGAGCTGCTGGCATTTTCTTAATTTCCCCTGCTCAGGCATGCAACAAAGATAGTCTCCTTTAGTCCACATAGGTGTACAATTCCACTCATTAGATAGATTGTAATATCTGTGAGCTCAGTCTTGGAAACCTCCACAGTTTATGCTTAAAAGGATAAGCTTCTCACATGGTTGGAGACGTCATGGACCCTAGAGAATAATCTAGGTTCATTTCTGTCATTCTCATAGACCAATGTAAGGCGGTTCTTGAGGAGTCATCTTTGGACACTAGCTACCACAGAAGGTAACATTTTAGCTGAGACCTGATGCTGCGAATGCACCAACCACTCACTTTTTGTAAAGAACACACCACAGGAAGAAGGAACAAAAATTTTAAATCTTAGTAAAAGAATTTGGAGTCTGCTTGAGCAGACTTCTTCTCCAGGGCCCTTCAAACTTCTTACTTCTCTTGAAAAATTGGAAGGTTTGGTAGTTCTGGACTAGCATTCCAACACTGCAATGATCAGATGGAGCTAAGTGCTAGTGTTTGCTTTCAGAGGAAGAGTCACTACATAATGACTTCTCTTAAACTGGGCAGGCAGGCAAAGGGTGACCCTTCAGAATTCTCTAACTATAATTTTGATTTCTACTCCACAGTTTCAGGAGAGAAAAGACAAAATGTGAGTGGATTCAGTATGAAGGAATTGTATATGGACACAGACAAACTGCAGTGTGTACAAAAGGGAGTGGACATGTGTGAGGGACTATGAGGAACTAACAAAAAACATAAACAGCTTTAGGAAAACTGAAGCTGTTCAGTGTATAGGAGAGATATGTACACGTAGTAGAATAGCACTCAGCCTTTAAGAAGTTGAATTTGAGGCTGGAGAGATGACTCAGTGGTTAGGATCACTGGCTGCTCTTGCAGAGGACATGGGTACAATTCCTAGAACCCACATGGCAGCAACAATCATCAGTAACTCCAATTCCAGAGGACCCGACAACCTCTCCTGACTTCCACGGGCATTGTAAACAAAACACTCATACACAAAAATAGAATAAAAGTAACTAACTTTTTAAAAATTGTAAGAAATTGAATTCTAAAATATGCAACCTGAATGACCCTTGAAGACACTATAAGTAAAATATGTCAGCCGCAAGTACTTCATATATATATATATATATATATATATATATATATATATATCCATATATATAGAATCAAAGAGTTGAATTCCATAGTACCTTAAAAAGTTTACAAGAGGGAAATAGAGGAAACTCGACGGGATGATATTAAGCCTATCGTTAACAATAAGATAGTGTAAAATTAAAATTTGTTCAAAGGCAGATGTAGGTCAGTGATAGGAAAGTTGCCTAGCCTGCACAAGAACCTAGGTTTGATGTCCAGCAGCCAAAACATCCTTAAGAAGGTAGAACAAAGACATGGGGTTTGAGAGATCTTATGTCTTTTTGAGGAGTTAACTGAATCTAAGTCACAATATAAGCCCTGGCCCAACATTGTTGTAATAACAGATAGACAAGAAATAGATACTATCCTGTACATGGTGAACCCATGCTTCTGGGAAGTCAGAAATGCTGCTCCAAAATGCAAAAGGGCAGAAGCACATTTTACTTCCTTATTGAGACTGAGAAGTTGGTCTTCAAGACTGGTTATTTCAGGCTGTTACATATGAGTTTTCTCCTCTAGACTCTGATCCCAGTGTACTTTTATAATTTTATCTCCTCTTGATCCTATGAATTTATTAAATTGGAGGGTCTTTCCCCACCTCTCCCTCTACCAGCCTGGCAGGGAGATGCAGAAGCACAGCAGTTCCAACATTTTTTTATATATAATCCAAAATTTTTTATTTTAAAATTTAATTTGTAATATAACATACTTTCAAACTTTTAGATGTACTTTTGTTATATATGGTTATGTAGTTAATTAGTATACAGTATTGTGAACTATTCTGTTTCTTTTTCTCTTTTTCTATCTTTTCTTTTTTTGAATTTTTCTAATGAGTTTTATACATTTCATACAACAGTTTTAAATCAAGTTTAGACTCCCTACCCCTGAACACTTCAAAACTTATGATTAATATTATTCTGTCTGTACAAATTAATAGATTTCATCATGACACTGTCACACACATATGCAATATATTTTGATCATATGTAGCCCATGTATCTTTTCTTGTCCCCCTCTGAAGTTCTATAGCTTCTTTCACCTCCAAATTAGGCACCCTTCTACTTTCATATCTCTTTCTTAAATTTTACATATGAGGGAAAACATGCAGCATTTGTCATTTTGAATCTGACTTATGTCTATTAACATGATGATCTCCATTTCTGCGAAGGACAATTTTGCTCTTATTTATGTCTCTGTGTGTGTCACGTTTTCTTTATCAATTCATCCATCTGTGAGCACCTAAGCTGATTCCATAACTTAGTTATTGCCCCGGCTGGCAGGGCATCAACAGAGCATGAGTCCTCAGAAACCTGGAATGAAAGGAACAAGAGGAACACGGAGGACTGAGAAGGCTCTTATATATTGCAGCTGCAAAGGGCTAGGTGGGGCGTGGTGGCAGGATGTTCCAGCAGATAAGGTCATGTAAAGGGCAGACACAGGTGGGGGAACTTGTTTGTCCAGACACTAAGAAACTTCCTAGTAGAAACAATGGGGGTCAACAGGGCTCAAGATGCTACATTTGCAGGAGGATCAGACAGAGGTCACTTGGTTCCCGGCATCATGAATAGTGCTTGCATTTTTTCATCCCCACATTCATGCCAGGACCCAGCATAAAATGAACATTGGTTGACCATCTTGTCTTGCCCCATCAGCTACATTTAAGCATACACCTGCACATACGCACACTCTTGAACTTAGTTATATTGAGTTCTCTGTAGAAAAAGACAATAGTCCTAACACCAAGCTTTGCTCAACAATTCTTTTTGTGCTAAATACCACTGTGATGGTTGATCATTTTTGCTAACTTGACCATACTTAGAACCAACATGAAACAATCCTCTAGGCATACCTCTGAAGGAATTTCTAGATGAGGTTCACGAAGGCGGGATGACCCACCTTAAATGTGGTCAGCACTATTTCATGGGCTGGGGTCCAGTTCTGAATGAAAAAGAGAAAGGGAGCTGAGTGGCAGTATCTATCACTCCCTGTTTCTGATTGTGTGATTGACAAGCTGCCTCAAACTTCTACCCTTGTGATTACCCCAACACATTGGACTGTAGCCTCAAATTGTGAGCCAAAATACTTCTTCAGTGGTTTTTGTCAGGTACTTTTGCAGAGCAACAAGAAAGTAATAAGAAAATTTGTACTGGGAAGTGAGGCCATTGCTGTGATAAGCCTCACAGTGTGGCTTTTAGGACTCTGAAAAGTCCTAAAAGATAGATAGATAGATACTGTAGATAGAATGTAGATTTGAGGACTTCGGGTTTAAAAAGTCTTTGAATATTGTAAGCAGAGCTGAATGGGCCATTCTGGTGAGATTTCAGAAGACAAGAGTGCTGAGAGAAACAATGTGGAAGCCCAGCTGCTGGGGTTTCCATATGGAAGAAGGACTCTATCAGGAACTGGGCTCAGGCTATTCATGACAAAGAATCAGCCTACAATTTCCCTGTGTCCAGAACATGAATGAGGATGAATTTAAAGGCAGTAGACTAATTTGTTTGGTAAAGGAGGTTTCAAGACAGGATAGCAATCAAACTGTGTCTTGGTTACATTTAACTTGTCTCATCCAAATCCACAGTAAGAGAGAACAAAAAGTATAACAGAAAAATAAGAAAAAATGTTAGATTTGGTGAGGAAAGTTGTATAAGCAAGCTTAAAGTTTTAGACAAGGAGAGTCTAGAAAATGAGTGCAGAAAATGAAGCATCTGTAATTGTACCATTAAAGAGAAACCTGGCACTCTGCAATAGGACAACACATATAGGGACCCAAGAATAGGACTCCACACACTGAAATCTGCATCTTGTGAAAATGCAAATTTATGTGAAAGAAGAAGGACAAATTGAGAATATCCCTGAAAGGGACCTGAAAATATGAAACTGCTAGAGAAAAAAGTAGGGAGTACACTTTAAGTTATGAGGAGAGAGAAAGACAGAGAGAGAAACAGAGAGACCGAGAGAGAGAACCCAAGAAACTAAACATCAAGAAAACAAACAGACCAGTCAGAAATTTGGCAGTGGAAATGAACAGAAAGTACTGAAAACAGAAATGCAAATGTCTGATGAGCATTTTCTAAAATGTTCAACATGATTGGGCATCAGGGAAACTCAAAGTAAAACTACTTTGGGATGCCACTTCATCCCAGTTAAAATTGATATGATCAAGGAAACAGATGTCAAAAAAATGCTGGTGAGGATGTGGGAAAGAGGGATGCTTATGAGTGTTTGGGGAAGTATAAATTTGTGTAAGCACTATGGAGTCAGCGTTGACATTTCTGAGAAAGCTAAAGATTGAACTCCTACATGATGCAGCTTATCACTCTTGTGCATATATCCAAAGGACTTCGTATCTCCCTACAGCTAAATGTGTGCATCCATGTTACTGCTGCTCTATTCACAATAAGCTAGGAAATGGAATTAGCTTATATACCCATCAACTGATGAATGGATCATGAAAAAATAGTACATACATACAATGGAATTTTATTCAGTGGTAAAGAAAATTTAAATCATTAAACTTTCAGAAAATTGCAAAACATTACAGTAAGAGAGGTAACTCAGGCCAAAAAAAACAAATATTCATGTTCTTTTCCATATGTACATCCTACCTTGGAATTTTATGATTTGCAGGTTTATTTGGAGTATCTATAGAGTTCAAAAAACTAGAAAGGGCCCATGAGAGGCAGAGATGAAAAGATCTTAAAGGGAGTGGAAATAGTAAAACACAGGATATGAAAGAAGAAGGGAAATACCAGGAGTTAAGGGTTTAAGGAGAGATAGGGACAGGGAGATAAGGGAGAGGAGATAACTGGGGTTTGTTAACCAAAATTAAAAATGTATAAAAACCCTTGTAGACGTCCTCTACACTGTAAGCTAAATAAAATGCATAATTTTTAAAGGGGAGAATTTGAAAATAAATACTCTTGAATGGACAGTGTTTCCCCCCAAAAGACTTGAGTACTTAACTGAAAATCTCAGTTCCAGACATTGGATCCTCCCTAAGACTTATTGGTCAGGGAGACATGCCTCCAAAATACAGACTATTTGTATTGCTGTTAGTTGCTCAACATAACTACATGGTAAGACTCTATTGTTGAAGACCACCACATTTTGGATATACGATGTAGAAAGATCAAACTGAAATGATCTGAAGACTTTCTCCCTGCTAGATGGGCAGAGGGAAGTTGGGGGCGTGGATCGCCAGTAAAGGCTCTAACAAACTAGACTGAAAAATTGAGCTGGTCTGAGTACGGGGGACCAGGATACAGTGGGTGGATCTGGACCAAGAGGTGTTGTCCAGAGATCTGGGGTCCTATGAGTAAGAGTGTGTCTGTAGCCAAGGCTAGAAGGAGAATAGGATCTCAGCTTGTTTTCTTATATAATTCAGGACTACCTGCCCAGGAGTGCCCAATCCACATTGGACTGGGCCCTCCCACATCACAAAACAATTAAGAAAATACCTCACAGGCATTTTCCCATAGATGAAATTTCCCAGTTGAGGGTCCCTCTTTCCGGGTCTGTCAGATTGATTACTGAATCTATCAAGCACATGGGAGGTTGGTAACTTGTGGAAGATGAGAGCTCTTAGAGACTGTTTATGGGTACAGGAATCAGAAAAATTGATGAAAATATTCTGAAACCTGATATTGGTAATGGTTGTATAACTCTGTGAATATGTGTGAATTATGCCCAAATAGTGCTTTTACTGAAAGTATATAGATAGTGTTATATATACTTGGAAAGTCAAAAAGGCACAGGGATACACTGTGATGCATCCAGGTTTTCCTCTCCACCAAAAGCCTATGGGAATAGTTGCTGTGGATACTGAGCTATTATTAATTAGTTGTTCATATTCATGCACTGAGACTAAAAGTTTATGTCTTCCCTTAAAGGCCACAGAACTTCCATGCATGGACTATCTCACACAAATGGTTCAAAGTAAAATCTGGCTATATGAACATCATCCTAGGATGCTTGTCAAATGAAACAACTGAGATCCGTTCTCAGAAAGTATTATTTACTGAGTTTGGAGTAGAGTCCAAAAAATCTGTTTTAATGGGGTTCTACAGGATTGAGAACCTTTCTAATTCTACCATCCAGATTTTGTTAGAAATGAAGCCATATAAAGCTTTCTTCATAAACAAAATACTTCCCAAATATGCCTCAAGGAGATAAGAGTTGAGGAATGGGGAGGAGTGCTATGAAATGCTGCCTTCTGGGTATGGAGAAGGGAGAGAGTTTCCAGCTGTCCCCAACACTAGCTATGGAAACTACTGGCATTTGATGGCTGCTGGGGAATGGAGATTCACTTTTCTTAGTGGGTGTGACCACTGATACTTTGCCCATGGTCCAGTGGATGACCCTCCACCCATGCACATATATGAGGCATTATTTGGACTCAGTGAGATGAAAAAAGAAGACATGGGTCTGGGTGATGGTCAGTGATTAAGAGCCCTGTCTGCTCTTGCAGAGGACGTGGGTTTGAGTCCCAGCAGCTGCGTGGTGACTAACAGCTGTCCATAACTTCAGTTCCTGGGGAATTCAATACCTTCTTCTAACTTCCATGGCCACTGCATGACACAAGTGCACCTACACAGATCCAGGCAATACATTCGTACACATAGGATAAAAATAATAAATAAAATATTTTTAAAAAGTAGCCATGAACCACAGAGATGTAAGAGAAGGGGATCTTGAAGGAACTGGGGAGGGTAGTGGGGTACGGATCAAGTATATTGTGTACATATATGAGAATTTCAAAGAATAAATAAAAATAAAAATTTAAGAGTCTTCAAATGTGAATCACAAAACAGTGTGCTAAGGTACTCCCATCTTTAATTTGCCATAGAGTTCATGAAAACCTTTCACACCTATCCATTTCAAAATAAGAAAAGTGATACTAGAGTTACAAGTTAAACCAGAGACTTAAGAGAGGCTTAAACCCATTACCAACACTTTATCCAGGAATGAACAATCCCATAACATTTATCATAAATGATACATTAAAAAGAAAGTTCTTAAAGGGTGTATTCAAAAGTGTTGCTGAATCTTCTTATTAAGTAAAGTATAAGCCATAGAGAGAACCTCAGCATGTCTGCCGAAGAAGTCTTCACAACCAGGATCACTGTTGTCAGGTCCGCCCCTTAGAATGCTGAGGTTCAGTGAAATGGAAGCATGCATTCCATGAGGCTTTGTGAAGTAAAATTTGGCTCCTGGAGACAAAAGAATTATTGTTGTCTTTATTTTTCTTCTTGTTTCAAAAAATACAGTATCTAAGAACAGTAAAGAAAGCAGATATAACAATGAAAAAGAAGAAAGATATGAGGAGATAGAAGTAGTAATTACGCTTCTGGATCTGAGGTAAACTGGCGTATTCTGTGTTTAGGATAACCCTTCTGCCTTTGGGAACGATTTTAAAAGACTCAGAAAAAAGTGGATTTTGATCTTCTTTCACAAGAAAGAATCCATACCTAATTTTGTAAACGTCATCCAAAACACATGACTGAAGAGGTGGGGGGGTAGTTTATAATGGGTAATATATAATGGGTAATTTATAATGGCTGTTTAGCTGAATTGACATAACACCAAACCACTCCCTAAATATCTACATCTACACAGACAAAGGCTACTCGCTTCTTTAAACTGAGAACTCCTTTCTGTGAACTAAAATAAAAACAAATACCAGTGGCTGCACAAGATGTTGGGAACAAAGAATAGTTTGAGGGTTCACCCCTAGATAAAACATTTACACAATCTCTATAAGGCTCAGAGAAAACGGGAAGAGAGGACAGAAACAACTTGAGTCAGAGGATGGGAGAGGAGTCATGAAATAGCATCTTCAAAGAGGGACATGGATATCACAAACATGAATTTGCAGTAGCTGTGCACACTGGCATTGGGTCCACAAACGCCATGCACTTCTGACAATCAGTTATGAAGGAGGAAGTTAATCATGGAGTTCTACCACATATTGCTGACCTGTTGGCAATTGGCAGGTTCTTGAAAAAGGGAAAGCATGTTATCAAGTTATCTACTCACTAATGAGCCCACCAGTTCTGATGGTTAGGGCCAAATTCAGGATCACACAGATGGTCCTTATTAAATTATGTGGAGCACTAAGCAAAATCAAAACTACTAAATAAGAGAAAGATGTTTATAGGGAGGAAGGGGACTGGAAAGGGAAGGTAAGAAATGGAAATAGTGGGTGGGAGATGGTCAAAATACGTAGTATACATGTATGCAATTGTGAAAGAACAAAATTTACTAAAAAATGCAAAAAAGAAAAAGAATATTTTTTAAGGTAACAGGGTTCAATGCACTTCACTAAACTAATGATTGTGTATGTGTTACTGTTTTTGGTACAAGGTTAAGTGCTTAGGATACAGAATTAATTTAAATTCAAGGACCTTATAGTATGCAGTGATACAATCACAAGGCTGAACTAATAAATAATTTCAGTATAAACATCAAAAAGGTAAAGATATTATTGCCAACTAAGGAACGGGAATGTTTCTGGGGAGTGTGGCAGTTCATGGAGCCTTTAAAGACACAGAATTTCAGTATTTCCTCTACCACTTCCACAATAATCCCTGAGCTTTGGGAGGAGAGGGGGTGATAAAGGTGTCTCATTTACAGATGAGCATTCTACAGTCTCTTAGTCTCTGTAGATTAACTAGCTGTGAGCCTCTGTGTAAATCATGATCTGCTGCAAGAAGCTGCTGCTATAGTGAGAGTTGAGAGATGCATTAATCTGTTATTATAATAATGTAATTATGAGTCAGTTTAACACCGTGTCAATTTCGCAGAATTATAGTAGAAAGTTCTCCTCTATGGCCTGTGACCTGTTTAGTCACAGGTTGTTGGCCCTGATATCTGTGTTATCAGGCTCCATCTTATGAAGCAGGCCTTAAGTCCAAACAGAAAGGGGTTTATTACTTCATTAACATTCATGCCACTATGGCAACGGTGGGACTATCTTGTCAGGTCATTTGTTCTTGTATTTCACAGGGTTCATTTGTGCATGCGTAGCACCTTCCAACGCTAGCCAGCAGGAGTGAAGCTTACAGGTCAGTACCGGCTTAATTTCTCCGTGTTCTATGACTCCTGTATGTGTTGTCTTCAGCATTAAGATTGTACTGTCAAGTTCTGGAGGGTAACCAAGAGCATTGGCAATAGCTTGTAATGTCTGGGGTTTCTAGGACTTCACCAGCCAACAATTGCAAAAAAGAAAGCCCATTCCTGGCACTGGTGTTTTCTTTTTTAAATTTTGAGATAGGGTGTCCCTGCAGCCCCAGCTGGCTTGCAACATTATGTAGACCAAGCTGAAACTGATCTCACAGAGATCTGCCTGGTCTGCCTCCCAAGTGCAGGAATTAAAGGAGGGTGCAACAGGCCCAGCTGACACTGTTATTTCCATTTGTTAGCCTGTGATGTTGAGCGGGGATATTGTCACTCCATTATAAGACAACTCCGTCAGAACTGTTTATATATATGTATATGTGTACATGTTAAGAAGCTTCTACAGTAGTAGGTTTCCATATGACTTTTTCAAATAGTTTTTAATATTAATTATCCCCCACCACCCACCATAAAATGGTGTCCTAAATATAGTGACACAATGTCCTTTACCTGTTTCTATACCTGTTTATTTTTACTCAGATCCATTCTTGAAAAGGCAAAGAGCTAAAAGAGGACAAATAAGAGGTTTTAAAACCTCAGAACAGAGAAGTGTTGTGTACCAAAAAAGTAAAACTTAAGCTAATTCACAATTCCTCTAAACTAACTTTTATATTGTAATTAGGATGCATTAGTTATACATAATATTGGGCATCATTATGAAATGTTTATACACATATATAAGGGTTTTCCATCATATTCAGCTCTCCATTTATGTTATCCCCTTCATTATGCCCCGTCATTGTTCCATTCCTGCTAATCTCCTTCCTATTCCCAACTTGCCCCCTTCTACTTTCATGTCTGTTTTTGTGATCCAATGAGTTTCATTAGGGTTGTTTAAAGAAGCAGAGGTGAAGGTGTGCTGACAGGTGCATGGGCACTTTACCAGTGACCATAGCCATGAAGAAAATGCCTTGACCTCCACCACCAACCATTAACTGCATATAAATCATCAGGGATGGGTGGAGTCTCATGAGCCCCTCTCTTTTTCCAAGCCAGGCTCTTTACGGATCCAATCTTGTGTGGTTTCTGTGAAAGTATTCACAGCTGCTGTGAGTTCAAAGTACAACAGTCATGTCATAAGCAGATGTCAGCATTCTCCACCATTCCTTCTCCTTCTGACAACTCTTACATGGTTTCCAAAACTTCTTCAGAGATGTCTCATCCAGGGAGCCATAAAAGGGGGTGATACAGATGTGTCACATATGGATGAGCATTCAACAGTCATTCCAGCACTGTGAACAGTTATGAGTCTCCAGTTACGGATGACCACTGCAAAAAGAATCTTCTCTGACCAAAGTTGACAGCAGCACTATTACATGGACACAAATAGTTATTTAGAAGGCAATTTGATAGACACATCATGTCCATTTAGTGAACACTGCAGTAGCTTCTCAACTAGGACCTCACCAGTCATGGTTATATTGAATAGTGTATGTGTGTTAATTTCTTTTCCTGTTTCTGTGATAAAGTAAGTTAAAGAAAGTGGGGATAATTTTGACTCACAGTCAAATTTTGACTCCATCATACCAGGGAAATAAAGGCAGCAGGATCTTCAAACAACTTATAATATTTTGTCTGAAGTTAAAAAGAAGAGAGGAAGAATGCTTGTTTTCAACCTGCTTCCTTTTTATTATGCAGTACAGGGTGCAAGCAAAAGTAGATGCCTCCTACTTTTAACATGAATCCTCCCAGCTAAATTAACCAATAAAAAGAATCCCTCACAGGCATGACTAGAGGCTAATTTAATCTAAATAATCCTTCATAGTTGTGTCCAGAGACTTGTCTTCTTAGTGATTATAAATCCCATCACACTTGATAATCAATATTAACAATCACAGTGTGTTTTAATTCATTTTGTTGATTTTGTAATGTTTTTGTGTTTTACTGTTCATTTGTTTAACTATACTTGTAGCATCTTTTGTTTTTCTCTATAGACATTTACATGTATTTATCTATCTGTTCAGTCTGAAGAATCATTGTTTTATTCCCTGTAGAGTTCACTTAATGATTATAAATTTTGTTAGCCTGTTTTTACCGTGGAATATTTTTCTTTCTCCACCAATTTTTGCTGATAGTTTTTCTGGATATTGTACTCTGAGTTAGCAGCTGTGGTACTTGGAACTTGAAATACATCATTCCAAGCTATTTCACTATTTAGCTATTTTAGAGTTTCTGTTGCTCTCGGCTGCCATTCTGATATACCTGCCATATGTGACTTGGTGTTTCTTGCATATTTTCTGTGTTATTTTCACTCAGTGTTTTATCTATAATGTGACATGGGAAATTCCTTTGACTCTATTTGATATTCTATATGCCTTTTGTACTTAAATGAACCACTCTTTCTTTAGATTTGGGAAACTTTCTGATATGATCATACTGACAATATTCTCCATGTGTTTGCCATAACTTCCTCTCCTTCTAATGACACAATTCATAGATTTGATCCTTTCAAGATACCCCAAAGATCTTGCATATTTTATCCATGTGTTTTTGTTAACTTATTGTTGTCCTTGACTAAGTATACCATTACCTCTACCTTGTTTTCAAGCCCTGATACTCTGACCACCCCATAATCTATGATTTTGGTGAGGTTTCCACTGAACTTTGAAGCTTGTTCATTATATTTTTTCATTTCAGATTTTTCAATATTTCTATATCTTTTATTGCATTCTGTTTTCATATCCTGCATTTATTTCCTTATTTCATTCAGCTGTTTATCTGTATTTTCTTGGAATTCATTCAAGGTTTGTTCACATCCTCTTTTATTCCATTGAATATATTACCTTAATTCATTTTCATTGTTTGTCTTGAACTTTATCTAAGTCACTCGCATTGACTGCCTTTATACTGGGATTAGTAGATTTTTAGATGAGACATTTTGTCTTTGTTTTTCATGGCACTTGTGCTTTTGTCTTGGGACTTGCACATCAAGATTTAGATGGTATTTTAATTTTTTTAATTTAGGCCATCTTTCTTCTTTCAGTTTGAAATGTTTTTAATATTCAAGAGTGACTTGTTTATAATTGGGCTTAAGCACCATTTTTCTCTATCTTGCTGGTATTCATGGTACCATGTCCATTCCCCAGTCCTCCCCAGTGAGCAGAATACTGTCTACAACAATAGTCACTATCCAAGAATAGGACTCCCTATGAAAAAAGCATATTAGTCAGCTATAAAACAACCACCATCTAAGCACTAATAATTTTAAGGAGTAAGGGGACATTGATTGGTATTGTGTGTAGTAACATATTAGTTATTGTATGAGTTAAAAGGAGGAGGAGGAAGAAGAAGAAAAGATTAATCACTATATGAGTTTTATGATGATAGAAAGTAAGAGATTATAAATAGGAGCAAAAAAATACTGAGAATGAGAAAATTGCAGCCAAAGTGAGGCTGAAAATAGAGATGTAAAGACAATGTATAGCACTCTTGTCTCTCAGGAAGCTAAGGTACAGGGACCATACAAACCAGCAAAGACTGTGTTCATTGTAAGAGAAAATAGTAAAGGAAAGAGTAAGGAGAAATAAAAAAACAATTTAGAGCAAGCACAGATAAGCTTGGCTAGCCTGCAAAAATGACATTCGGTATTAAAGCAAATATAGAAGCTACCTGGAAGGAAAGAGCTAGATGGAGATTGAGGATATGAAACATGACTAGCCTGGGGCTGGACAAATGGTTCAGTGGTTAAGAGTACTGACTGTTCTTTCAAAACACCTGGGTTTGAATCGCAGCACCCACATGGCAGTTAACATCTATCTGTAACTCCAGTTCCAGGGGATCTTTTATCTTTTTCTGTCTTCCACGTGCATTGTATGATACAGGTGCACTTATCTACATGCAGACAATACACTCATATGCATAAAATAAAAAATAAAAATAATTTAAATGAAAAAAGAAAATGACAGCTAATTGTTAGATTTCCTCTGGAATCTCACGTTCCTTCTCTAGATCCTTCAATACCTCACTACTGTCAATGCCTTTGTGATCACTTTAATATATTTTTGAGGTTACAAGCACATAATGAAGATGGAAAAAATATAGGAACAGTGAAGGTCACAAACAGAATTTAAGACAACTTCTCTAGGTGTAAAGACGTGCCAAAACTGGCTTCTGCCTTGAGAGTTACTGTCAAACCATACTGAAACTGGAAAGAAACTGATGCTCATAGCTCAGCAGAATTAATACTGCAAAAATGACTAGACTTCCAAAAACAATTTATAAATTCAGAGCAATCCTCACAAAATTTCCAATGCCTTTCTTCATATAAAGAGGGGAAAATGGGAGAAAAAATGTTAAGATTGTCACAGAAACACAAAGATCTGAGATAACCAATGCGATTCTGATCAAAAAGAATTGCTGGATATATCATTATACTTTATTCCAGGTTATACTACAGACTCTTAGTAATAATGAAAGCATGATATTGAAACAAAACAGACCCATAGATCAATGGAATAGAATAGCAGATACAGTTGTACTAACATATAGATCAAAGCAGGTAGGGAGACAATGAGAAACAAGTAACATTTGAATGGATGATGCATTAGAATTTCCAAAAATGTGTACACAGTGTCAATCCATAGGACCAGAAAGTCTAATAACTCTCTACCATAGTAAATAAAAATAAATATATAACTGATAGTATTATAATAAAACTGCAGAACTCTCCATCTCTAAAAAGAAATTCCATTTAAAAAGAAAAACTTAACCTACAGGAGAATAGAAATTATACTGACAGTTGATTGCTCAAAGTAATAATGGAATCCAGAAAACATTTGAATTTCCCTGATATTCTAGAAAATACTGATCAATATAGAATTATATATCCATTAAAGCTATCTTTAAAAACCAAGGATGGATTAAATATCATCTTGAATAAGCAAAAACAGAATGTACCACCAATAGACCTTTTTATGAAGAATGAAATTCACCTGGATAGAAAGATAAAAATTCTAATATTCCAGGAGTACTGACCAGATATTTATAAATATTTAACTGAGTTTAAAGATTCATTGACTGTAAAACTTGGCATAAGTCTAAATCAAAGATGTCAAAAATAAGATGGAACTAAAATGCTTCACAGGTAATAGTGTAGAAGTTAGGAATGGATGATTGAAGCTAAATGTCCTAAGATAATTTAAAGTTTCAGAAAAGAATTCAACATAAACTGAAACTGGACTTTTGGTACTTATGTATACATATTAGCATAGAATAAACATTGAAAGATTAGACAAAACATATAAGTTTCAACTGAAGAATTGTCTTAATTGCCTTAATTCACAAAAATGTTTCAGACTGGAAGAGGTCCCCATTTTTTATACTCAAATTCATAAGCTATGTTTAAGATCTGCTGAGTGAAATGTATTTCCATTGAAATTAAATCATATCGTGACACCAGTGAGAAATAAGTAGATACTGAGGTGACTAAACTGTTCTGGGGCCAGTGAGATGGATCAGTGTGTCAAAGTACTAACTGAACAAGTCAGCAAACCAAAACCCAAATAGAGGAGGAAGGAGAGAATCAACTTCACAAGATTGTTCTACACATGCACAGTGGCATGCATGCATGGACAGAGAGAGAGAGAGAGAGAGAGAGAGAGAGAGAGAGTCATGTACACCATAATAATAATTGTTTCTTAAAATTTTTAAGCCACAAAGTGGGAGAAAATCTTCACCAGCTACACATCCAACAGGGACTTAATATCCAGAATATACAAAGAACTCAAAGAATGAGGAAATAAGAAGACAAATGACCCAATAAAAAGGTGGGCTGAGGACCTGAACAGAAAATTCTCAAACAAAGAAGCAAAAGTGACTAAGAAACACCTTCAAAGGTGTTCAGCATGCTTAGGGAAATGCAAACCAAAACCGCTTTAAAGATTTCATCTTACGCCAGTTAGACTGGCTAAGACCAAGAGAACAAACACCACCAAATCTGGCAAGAATGTGGAGAATGCTCATTCACTGCTGGTGGGATTACAAACTTGCACAGCCACTAAGGAAAACAATGTGGAGGACTCTCAAAAAACTAAAACTGAATCTACCATATGATCCAGTTGTAACACTCCTTGGCATATACCCAAAGGACTCACCCTATTGTAGAGATACCTGTACATGCATGTTTGTTGCTGCTCTCTTCACAATAGCTAAGAAATAGTAACAACTTAAATGTCCTTCAATTGATGAATGGATAATAAAAATGTGGTACATTTACACAATGGAGTTATACTCAACAGAAAAGAAAAATGAAATCATGAAATGTGCAGGTATGTTATACTAAGTAAAGCCACACAGAAAAAGAAGCAAGGTATGTTCTCTCTCCCAGAGGGACATGTACTAGCTCAAAAACCTACTGAAAAAATACATATACAATATCTGAACATGAGTGCATGTATATAGTTTAAGGCCATATAACAAGAAACACGATGCCAGATGGGAGAAATCTCCCTTCAAGGTGTTATTCAGGGTCCTAGAGACTCTCAAAATGACACAGATTATTGCCACAGACGTTGATTACCTTCTAGAACTTGATGGTCAGACTCTATTGCTGAAAACAGGCAATACTTCAGACACAGGACATGGTACAATGGAGCTGAAACTGACCTGGAAACCTCCTCCCTGAAGACTAGTTCTCATAGTCCTGGAGGATACTATATGAAAGCTAATAATTGAGGAACTCTGTCAATGGTCCAACTCCAGCTTTAAAGCCTAATAATCACAACAATGACCGCCACAACAATATTGGTGTGGTGTAACACTTTTATCTTGGAGGTAATCAACAACTATCTAATTGGAATCAAAGTCCTCTCAATGGGAGCGAAGTAGTGTGTGGCAGTGTGGCACTGTAAACATAGCCAAATACATGTCTGCAGAGGTCATAGATACTAGAGAAAACCCTACATCTATCATATCCTTGGACAAATGTAATTTCTTACCATATACTAAATATGGATCTTTATATTTACAGAAATGTATGCCGTTCAGCACCCATCAAAGAAGCTGCTTTTTGCAACAGTCAGAAAATATTACAGAGTTCCAAAACTGATAACATACAGAGAATAAGTGTCTGTGAGATGCCCAATCCTAAGAGATACATCTACAATGGAGGCTCACAGAACAGAGTGGAGCAGAGGGTAGAGAGAGTACTAATGCATCTCTCAATTCTCACCAGCAAACCTTCTCATACAACAGAGTACAATGCACACAGAAGGACACAACTGGCCAAAATACAGAGAATAAGAGACTGCAGGGAGCATGTCTCTTGATAGGACTCCTATATTAAATCACCCACCCACAGCTCAGGGACCACTGTGGAAGATGGGTTGGAAAGATTATAAGAGCTAGGGTTGGTGCATGATCATAAGGAAACAGTATCTTCCAAGCACCTGGGTTCTTGCTCATATGAACTTGCAGCAATGGTTACAGCATGTACAAGACACATGCAGGCTCAATCAGACAAAAAGCCAGCATAGAACTGGGGAAATGGGCAGGAGGCCCCAACCGTTCTTGAAGAAATATTGGCAGCTGATTACTGCTGGGTGAGATAGAGTGGATCTTCTTTAAAGGAGAGACTCTAGGCTGACTGCACTCCAAAAGATGAATTTGCACTGACGGACATCTGGGTCCACAAATTTTACTCACTCAACAGGTCTTAACATATATGACAGAATGCTTGAAATTCAGTTGCGGGGGCGAGTAATGGGGAATGCAAATAAGGCAAAGGGTGTAAAGATGATTAAGATGTTTTGTATGAAGTGCACAAAAATTCAATAAAAATGTATATTGAAAAAAATTTCCCTTCAAAAAGCAAAATAAAAGAAAAATTTAAAGAGGGCCTGGGATTGTGGTACACACTCTTACTCCCAACACCTAGGAGGCAGAGGCAGGCAGATCTCTGTGAGACTGAGGCCAGTACAGTCTAAATAGAGAGTTCTAGGCCAGCTGGAGCTACAGGGACACCCTGTATCAAAAAAATATTTTTTAAACAACAACAACAAAAGGTCTGGAATGATAGCTAAATGGGATAATGGAACTTGCTATGCAAGCCTGATAAGTTCTAGCCCTAGAACCCACATGGTAGAAGAAGAGACCTAATTCCTCCAAGCTGTCTTCTCCATACATGTGCACACATGCATACACAAACATACACACATGCACACACTTATACACATACACACAATAAACAAATACTGAAAAAAATTAAGTGTTTTGACTTGGTCAGGGAGTGTAACATGGTAGATTGCCTGAGTAGCATGCCCAAGGCCCTAGACTCAAACTCCAGAATTGAAAAAAAAAAAGAAAACCTACTATGTATTTAGCCTTCATCTATTACTTCGTGGAGGAAGAAGAATGTTTCAAAACTGTTAAGAGATGTCAGTCTCATGGAATTTTCAGCCTCCCTCAGGTTCCAACCGTTAAATCCCAGGGCCTCAGCCTTTGGCCAGTGGTGTTTCAGCTTCATAAACGAATCTACAGCAAATAAGGAAGGAAGGTAGCAAAAGATTAATTACTATTTCTCACAGTGAAATAAACTCATGGCAAGAAAACCCTCAGTAACTTTTCCCCTACTTCTGCCTAAATCATTTCACATAAGCCAGAATGCTTCCATGGACACAATAATGAATCCACACCTACACATACCTAATGCCTTCCACATGAATAGGCTTTATACTTGGTACTAAATGCTACACCATATGATTGATCAACCTTATTATATTAACTCCTCAAAATAACCCTAGAGAATGAAGTAATAGTAGTTAATATTCATTGAATATTTATGCTCCAGGCTCTGCTCTCTAGGATTTGCATATATTAATTTACTTAATCCCCATAACAACAACTCTTTGAAAAAAGTTCTAGTGTATTTCATTGATTTTCAAATGTACTTTTTAAAATACTGCAATATCTGAAATATTGATTTATCTTGGTTTCTTTTAACACCCTCTAATTTTATTTTACAGTACTTAGTCTATTTTTATTACTATAAGAAAAACATTAAATTAGGTTGCTTACAAATAATAAAAATTTACTTTTCACATTTCAGGAGACTGGGAAGTCTAAGAACAAGACAACAGAAGAGTGTATTCCTGGTATGAGTCCACCTTCTGTTTCAAAGAATCCTCACATTTCAACCTCATGTGGTAAAAGCAATGAGTTAACTAGGAAGTGCCTATTATATGAAGGTATTAATCCCATTAGTGCGAGTGACCTAATCACCTCCTCTAGAAATTCCATCTCATCATTTTGGTGGTTAGCATTTTAATGTATGATTTCAGGGAAAGTAGAAACTTTCAGACTGCAATGAGCATCTATCATAAATTATGTATGTATTAAGAATATCTCTTACTAAACCATGAGATCTGTGAGTGATAAAATCTTTTATCTTCTTCACTGTTTCATCTCCATCACTCAGCACATGCACTGATACACAATAAGTATTTAAAAATATTTAATAGATTAATAATATAATTTTTAAGTAGGCACCTCAAACTGGGAAAGTAACAATTCTAGTTAACTGTTCATATATTTCTAGTCCCAATCATTTGCAAAATTGTATCTGAAACGTCCCCCAAAGGCCCATGTATTAAAGCCTTAGTTCGACTTCTGCAGTTCTACTCAGGGGGTGGACTTGGTAAGAAATTGGTCCCAATAGAATGACTTCTGATCACTGGCAGCATGCTCTTGAAAGTGATAACGTTAATATAGCCTCTTTCTCTTGCTTATGAGATGAACACATTTTCTGTCAGGTGCTCCCTCCGTAATCTACTGCCTTGCCACAAACACAGAGAACAGGTGTTACCAGAGTTATTAGGATCAAAGCCTGGGTCCTGGCATCCGTATGGTAGGCTCAGTCACCTGTACTCAATAGGTCAGTTAGGTCCGTTAAAGAGACACATCACAGTGAAAAAGTAGAAAGGGGGGTTGAGAAGAGGAACAAATAGTTTCACAGATGTCTCCACATTCATTTTCGGATCATAACATGAGGTTTAGGTTTAGATAAAGCATGGTCCTGTCCATCATTGACCCATCATCTCAGCTCCATTCTTTCCTGCAAGGTGATGTATCAAGTTGTAGGCACTGTGTGAAATATCTTCCTCTGACTAGCACCAGGCTTCAGACTTTTCCTTCTCCTACTCTGAAATTCCAGGGGATATTCTAAGTTCTTCACATTTATTGTTTCAATAATCTGATTGTCAAATAAAAGGGCAGAAATGTTTCTCTTTACATTATCTCCTCCTGGAAAGGTAGTTATAATTACCTTCTCTTTGTTTTCACATCTCAATATTGAGGGATTTAGTGAAGACATTCCTGAAATATGTCTGAATCTGAAACAAATTTCTTAAAAACCAACAAATAACAGTTAAAGTTATATGCATTTATTTAATATCAAGTAAGCATGCACAAGAATCACTTCTTAACCAGGTGTGGTAGCACTCCTTTAGTACCAACATTGAGAGGCAGAGGCAGGCAGATCTCTGAGATTGAGGCTTGTCTGGTCTACATAGTCAGTTCTAGGCCAGCTTAGACTATAGGGAGACCCTATCTCAAAAATAAGAGAGAATAATCTCTTTATAACCTATTGGGTTTAATTACTTTTGTAAGGGCTAACAGAAAGTACAGTAAATGATGAAGAAAAATTCCAAGGGTCAGACTTTCACTTTCACAAAGTTCCAAAACAGAGTACAAATATGCATTTTTCTGCTTCACTACATAGACATACAAAGCAACTATCATTGGAAGAAGAGAGACATAAGAAAAGTCTATGGAATAAAGTCATTCTAGAAGCAGTATAGGACTGCTCAACCTTTCCTATCTGTGTGGGGTCAACTCACTGCCAGCCAAAATAAAACTTTTACTCTATATAAGTTGATTATCTTAAGTATTTATCACAGTAATGGAAAAATTGAATAATACACCTTACATTGATAACATCTACAGGAAATGACTCCAATTCAAATCTGTTTCTGAACTATAAATGGCTGTCATTATTTCCTGTGTAGCTTGTGTGCATTATAGATTCCAAGACTTCACCCTTCCTAATGTTTATAGGCTCTGTAGGCAGTTTTCTCTTAAGCTTCTCACTGGCATTTTCTCTGACACAGCTAAATTAAACTGTGAATGGCAAGGGTGCTGTGCAAATACTCAGCTGTTTACAAATGAACAGAGGGAACAATCCTGGAGTAAGAATCTTTCATTCTTGCATTTAATATTTTATTATTTTTGTTGATGATTTGAGAATTTCATCAATGCATTTGATCATATGCATACTCCCGCCCCCATCTTCACCCCCACTCTACTACTCTCCACACAAACTTCATGTCTTCTGCTATTATTTTTTCTTTATTTAAAGGTCTAGTAAACTCTAATTTGTGTTCTCACAATGCTCTTGGGTGTGGGTTCATCCCTTGTTGTGTGGTCAACCTACAAGTTACCACAACCTGAAAGAAAACGGACTCTTCCTCTCCCAGCAGCTATCAACGACCAGTAGATCCTCAGCTGAGGCTAGAGCTTCTTGTCCAACTCTTCCAGCCAGGCTAGGTTTTTGTCTGGGTTAGACTTGCAAGATCTTGTACATGCTGTCACAAGTGTTGTGGGTTTCTTCGAGCAACAACCTTGTGGATCCAGACAACATTGTTATTTTTTATTCAACTATCACTGGTTCCTATAATATTTCCACCCCTTCTTCAGCAATGATCCTGAACCTTGGAAGGAGAGGGTGTGATAGATATCCCATTTAGGGGTGAGTATTAGTCTCTTATTCTCTACATGTTCACTTGTGGGTTTGTGTGCTAATAGCCATCTGTTGTAAGAAGAAACTTCTGTCTGTAGTGAGAGTTCACAGATGTACAAATCTATGGGTATAACAATAAGTCATTAGAAGTCAGTTTAATATTATGTCCATTTAGCAGACTGGTAGAGATAGGTTCTTCCCTGTAGCCTGTGACCTATATAGCCACAGATCTGGGCCCTAATAAAAGTGCAAGCTATGAGCTCCATCTTGTGAAGCCAGCCTTAAGATCAATCAGAAAGTGATTGGTTACTCCCTCACCATTCATGCCACTTTTGCACCAGCTGGCTTATCTTGCCAGGCCAGTCTTTATTATAGCTCACAGGATTTACAGATGGATAATTGTTAATTATGTTTCTTTTCCAGTAGCATGCATAACAAATTTCAGCATTATTAAAAGTAGTCAGTAAGCTTTGAGGAAGCTTTGAGGTCAGTACCAGCTTGATTTCTCTCCTCGTTTGTTCTATGACTCGTGTATGTAGTTTCTTCAACAATAGCATCTTACCCTCAAGTTCTGGCAAATAACCATGCAGAATAACAATATTCAGCATTGTGTGAGGGACTATGGGACTCCTCTGGTCAACCACTCTAAAAGAGAGCAACCATTCCTGTCACTCAGATTTTATTTGCTAGACTGTGGTGTCTAGAATGACCACTGAACCCTTGTAATTCCATGTGAACTCTTTTTGTTTTGTATATGTATATATTTTAAGAAGCTTCTATAGTAGTGGTTACAATATGACTCTCAAAAGGCTGTTAGTGTTAGTTACCCCTCCCCTACTCCCTCCTTTGTGCTACTCTCTCATTACTCACCCCACTTGATCCTTCCTATTCCATTATTCCCCTGTTCAGCCTTTATGTATTTTATCTCCCTTCCCATATCCTCCCATGGCCCCTTATTAGGTTCCTGACTTCTATGGATTTTCCAATTGAAGCATACTTATCTAAAGATTCAAAGCTAGCATCCATTTCTGAAAGAGAACCTGCAAAATTTATCTTTCTTGGTCTGGGTTACCTCACGTAACATGATTGCTACCAGTTCTATCAATTGACCTACAAATTTCATAATTTAGTTTTTTAACAGCTGAATATTATTCCAGTGTGTAAATGTACCATATTTTCATTATCAATTCATCACTTAGTGTATATTTATGTTGTTTCCATTTCCTAGCAATTGTGAATAGAGCACTGATGAACATGAATATGCAGGTATCTCTGTAGCATGATACAGAGTCCTTAGTATATATTAATATTGAGAGTTATTATTGACCAATGTTTATTCCTGTTATTTTGTTACTGTGGTGTTGTTTTCTGAGACCACTTTTGGTTAACTGTTCTGGAATTATTTATTCCTTTTTCCCTCTTAGTGTGTTTACACTTCCCTTCAGACCAAAGTATTCCTTCTGCTATCCTCTGTAGAAATGCTTTAGTGGATATAAATTCCTTAAATCTGTTTTTATCATGGAAATATTTTTTTCTCTTTCAATTACAATTGATAGTTTTGTTGGATGTAGTAGTGTGGTGGCCTCTCTGGATTTTCATGACTTGTAGGACATTAACCAAATCCTTCTAATTTCTCCATTGAAAAATCAGTCATTATTTAGTTGGGTCTGCTTTTATGGTTGACTTGACTTTTCTCCTTTACATATTTCAACATCTTTGTTCTGTACATTTAGTGTTTTGACTAATATATAATGCAGGGTATTTCTTTTCTGATACTGCCTATTTGATGTTCAATGTCTCTCTTGCACCTTGACAAGTATTTCTTTCCCTATATTTGAGAAATTTTCTATGATGTTGTTTAAAATATTATCTGTCTTTAATCTGAGTTTCCTCTCCTACTTCTATACCTATGATTCATATGTTTGGTCTTTTTGTACATGTCCCAGAGTTCTTTCATGTTACATTCCTAGGTTATTTTAATATTTTATTTATTAATTTTTATTTTATGTGTATGAGTCTTTTGCCTGCATGTACATGAGTGTACCCATGAATGACTATGGGGGGATTAGAAGAGGTGACGAGTTTCCCCAGAACTGGAGTTACAGATGTTTGTTAGCCACCATGTGGGTCCTGGGAATCAAACCCAGGTCTCTGCAAGAGCAACCAGTGCCCTTAATTGCTGAGTCATCTTTCCAGTTCTCCTGGGTTATTTTAGATTTAACATTTTCTTTGATTAAGTTGACTGAGTGGTCCATTTCCTTGACCTTGTCTTTGAGATCTGATATTATTTTTTCCACTTGATCCATTCTGTTGGTAAGGCTTTCCTCTGAACTTTTGTCTGAATTCCTGAGTTTTTCATTTCAAGTTTTATTTCAGTTTGGATATTTTTCAAAGATTCTATCTATATTGAATTCTAATTTCATATCTTGAGTGTTTTACTCATTTTATCCATTTGTTTATTTGTGTTTTTCACATACTTCATTCAGTCTTTGAATTCCTTGAACATATTTATAGTTAATATTTTGAAATTATTGTCATATACATCAAGTAAGCTGCTTTTCTCAGAAACATTACAATGAGGGTCCTAATTTATAGAGGAGACATATTGTCTTCATTATTCATATTGTTTGTGTTTTGTGGTAGGACCTAGCTTCTACAGGTAGCTGATGATGGTGTTTCCTTATATAGATAGCTTATTTTTTATTTCTGTTAAATGCTTGTATTATATCCCTGCTTTCTGTTTCCCCAACTCTTCAGGTTATGGCCCAGCTAAGTAGTGCTTACTATTCAATCTTGGGGACAATCTGTGCTGATGTTAAAATGGAATTTAAGAAGTAGTCTTTCAGTTCATATGGGGATAAGTGAAACTTCTGCACCTGAAGTTGCAGAACAGACTCCACGTAGTGGGTCTGCGGGCAACAGGGTGGACTGAGTGATCTGTCTGGCAGATAGTCATTGTTAATTTTTTATTGGAGGGAAGGGGGTGATCTCAACTCATTAGTAACCAAAAAAATGTAAACTTGGCTTGCTCTTTCTGGTATGATCTGTAGGCTGCACAATGCTAGATATGCCTGGGAGTATGGGGAACACTGCACAGGCACGTGAGGTTCAAAGAACTAACTAAGGTAGGCCACTGCAAAGACTACATGATGTGAGCTAGGTCCTGCAGAGTAGGATGGCTGAAAGGGAACACTGGTCTGGGGGTGCACAGAAATGTGCAACCCTGGCAGGCCTGGGAGGTGGGAGGGCAGACGTGGAATGGCTGAGATTAGGGAGTTCACAGGTGTAGGGATGTGTAGAGCTGTGTGTGCCACCCAAGCAGGACTAGGAGCTGAGGTTCGAAAGACGATGCTGGGCTTAGGGAACTCCTGGTTTTCGGGTAACTTGCAGGTCTGGAGGGACCCACAGATATGATGGGACCCATATTTACCGTGGGACCCACAGATATGGTATTTGAAGGGAACTTTGTAATGGAGCAGGCCTGGAAGCTGGAATGGCAGACAATGCTGGGATTCTGCCTTTATTATTTTTAATATTAAGATAACAACAAGGCAACAGGAAAGGGTGCCGGAAGCACTGGTAATATGGCGAGAACACAGGTTGAGCCTTGGAAGACAACATGAAGCTGCAGTGGAGAATGTGATACTAGGATACTTTTGCTTGCTTGAATCAAATTTCTGTAGCAGGAGATCCATTGGTTTGTGTATAATGGCAGCAGAAAGCTCAAATTTGAATCAGATTTCCTACAAAGACTTCACTAATGTGCATTGTATTATTCAGTTTTCCATTGCTATGATAAATACTTCAGATAACTACTTATACTGAGGAAAAAGGTTTGTTTGGGCTCAAAATTTAATTGATCAACCCATGTAACCATCCTTGCAGGAAGATATATTCTATAGTGACATCCCTTTGTCTCTCCCCTTTGGCTGTCAGATTGTTGAAACAATGATCCCCCACGAATTGGAATTTATCTTAGAATTTCTTCCTGGGAAAAGGGAAAGTCTGAAGCCTACTAAGAGATGGAGCTTGTCTCCCAAGAAGAGATTTCAAATAGTTCAGACAACTTGTTGGATCACCTTGTGAGGAGAGATCAAGCTTAAATAAAGATGGATCGCTAATTGGCAGGGCCACACTTTGGTCAGGACTGCTTAGCTGTGCATATCTCTTGACCTCTTTTCAAACCTCAACCTCATTTCACGGGGCTGAAGATGGACTTGAAGGTCAATGGATCTCTTTATGTTTTCCTCTGCCCAATGTGGCCATACTGAACATATTTGTAACAACTACAGCAACCAACAACTTTGATGCCTCAGCCAAGAGAAAGACATGTTATGGGTGTCAGCCACTCCCTGTAAGTTGATCCCAGATGAAAAGGAAAGCTATTTATCCCTATCCATAGATGTTATTTAATCATTTGTTAATTTGTTCATCTTCTTCCCTGGTGAAAATTTTAAGAACTGAACAATGCTCCCCACGAATGGGACGTAAAGAACAGTAGGTGGCTATAGCCCCTCCAGCAGTGATAGTTCAGGGCTCTGAAGCAAAATGTAGACACAGTGATTATGGTAGACTGGTTGTCAAGATAAAAAGGTAGCAGTGGTTGTTGACACCAGATGAGGCAGCTTGGGGCCCTAAACATGATATACAAAACAGTAGGTGGCAGTAGTCTACTCTAGATCACATCAAACAAACGTCAGGGACTTCCTCACCAGGTAAAGGTGAACAGAATGCTTTTACCCTTTACCCTAGTGAGTTTTTCAACTGTAGGGGTACTTAAACTCTTATGTATATTCTTGCATCCTCTACAACTAATTATACTAGATTGAAATCTGGGTAAAATAGGTTCCTGAAAAGAATACATCTCTTTCTTCAAAGTGCCTACTCTGGTGGAGGGACTGGAGAGGAGGTAATAGTAAGAGGAAAAACGTAAACCCCATGACTGCGGGAGGGTGCCGTTTCTCCTCAGTACCCTGTGCTCTTTTTGACAGAGTGTATTCTTGATTCCTTGCTTACTTTAACTAAACTCATGTCCGCTTGCTCTACTATTGTGTCCCATCTGAATTCTTTTCTTTCTGGAGCAAAAGAACTGACTCTACTTCTCCTGAGATTGAGACCAGAGAATACTTGAGGCCTCCCCATAACAATAGCACTGTGGCACAGTGTATGCTTACCATACACAAGGCCCTAGCCCCAACATTAGGGGAAAAATAGGCTCAGAAGGTGTGGTATCCAGTTCTAGAGGAAGGAACCAGGGTCACAAGGAGCCAGAAGATCAAACAAGATTCATGGACAGAGATGTTGGCAAATGATTTGTTTTTTCTTGGCAAGGGCACACACACACCCCACTGGGCAGGCAGCCACTGGGTGAGAATATGTTCCCTTGGTCTCAAGGAGATTTTATAGGAAATCACATAAAGGGGGCTTCTTGCTGAAACTGGTTACATAAAAGATTACATTTTTGTTTACTTTCAGACTTCATGGATATCTAGTATTAACCATTTGTTCTGATTCATAACCATCCAGATGTCTAGAATTAGCCATCTTGGCCCATGCCAGAAACCTCTACCAGTGCCATGCTGTCTAAACATAACAAAATCTCCTGACCTTGATTCCTGCAGAATGCCATCAGAGAGCATCTCAGGACTATAACAGAAGCTTTCCCACTCTGCTGTAACCCTCTTACCTGATATTTTCACCAATATATTTTTAAATTGTGGTGATTTATTACTTTCTTTGTTCTGTTACTATAGAAGTTTCATAAAACTGTTATCATGTTGAAAAATGGAATTTGAGGTGATATAAATCTATGTTTCAGGTCATTGTAATTCATATTTGGCCCCAGAATAAACTGTTATCCCCCTTCAATGAAGAGCTGTGATATTTATTTTGTCAAATGTATCCATGGCAATAAATTATATTAAGAATAACGAAGACTAGAAAGTTGGCTCAACAGTTAAGTGTGCATACTGCTCTTTCACAGGACCTGGATTCAATTCCCAGTACCCACATCAGGTGGCTCACAACCTCCTATAACTCCAGGTACAAAGGATCTAACACTCCCCTGAGAAGAGAGTCTCAATTAATGTATTTCTAAGATCATATTGGCTTCTGCTGATATCTATGGGAAGTTATCTTGATTGTTGATTGATGTGAGAGGGCCCAGCATGTTATACGCAATGACATGGCTGGGGAAATGATCTTGGGTTTGTGTAAGAAAGCTAGCTGAGTATAAGTCACAGAGATAAAGCCAGTAAGCAGTATTCCTTTGTGGTTTCTGCTACAGGTGTCTGCCTTGAGTTCCTACAGTGGCTTCCCTCAGTGATGAACTTGTACTTGAAAGTACAAGTTGAAACAAATATTTTCCTTCCCAAATTGTTTTTGGTCACAGTGTTCATTGCAGCAACAGACATCCTAGAACACTGTCTGCTGATGAAAGCAGAACATTTTTGATATTATGCTTCTATGCTTGGCTTTGTGCTGTTTGCTTTACAACTCCACAAACAGAAGTATGGATTATGTTATAGGCAGTAGATTTTCTATCTAGAGATACCTTTCAGTCTCTAGATGCCAAAAGAACTGTCAGCAAGAACTGACAGCACTGCTATCACAGAGATCATGGCACTTTTTTTCAATGTTTATTATTTAATTAATTTTTGTGCATTTCATACAAACATCTTTTTACAAATTTTTATTGAATTTTTGTGTATTTCATACAGAACATCTTAATTATCTTTATACCCCTTCCCCACTGGCACCTTTCCGTAGCCTCCCAGCTGGAATTTATGCATTCCGTCATTTATGTTAATGCCTATCGAGTCAAGTTAGTATACCCAGATGTCCCTAAGTTTCAGTTCATCCACTGAGGTCTAGTCAGCCTACCTAGAGTCCCTCTCTTTAAGAAGATCAGCTCTTCCTCACCCAGCAGTAATCTGTTACCAATAGTTCTTCAGCTAAGATTGGAAGGCTCTTGACCATTTCCATAGTTCTGTGCTTTGTTTTTGTCTGCTTGAGTTTGCATGGGTCTTGTACGTGCTGACACCATTGCTGTAGGTCCATATGAGCAAGTCCCCAGGAGTCTGTAGGACTCTATTTCCATATGGCCATGCACCTTCTCCCTGACTTTTACAATCTTTCTGCCCCCTCTTCTGCAATGGTCCCTGTGCAATGGATGGTTGGAATTTAATGTAGGAGTCCTGTCCAGCAACCCACACTCTGCAGACTCTTTATCTCTACACTTTAGGCATTTGTGTCCTTTTGTGTTCATGGTCCTGCATTGCATGAGAAAGCTTCATTGATAACAGTTGGGAGATGCATTAGTCTTCTTTATACCCCTTGTTCCACTATGTTCCATGAGTCTTAGATATAGAGGTTACATTTTAGATGTATCACTTATGCTTGGGCAATTCGCAGACAGTCTTTGTGTATGACCAGTTGTGGATCTATATTAACCTCCAAATGTTGCAAAACAAGCTTCTTTGATGAGTGGTGACTGGGAACTTGTCTGTAAATATAAGAATCCATATTTTGCATATATTAAGAAATTACATTTGTCTAGGGATGTGACAATCTTAGGGTTTTCACTAAGATCTATAATCTCTCCATCTATGTGTGTCTGGCTAGGGTTACAATACCACACATGAGTTTCCTCCCACTGAGTAAGTTTTAAATCCAATTAGGTAGCTGTTGATAACTCCCAAAATAAAAGTGCCACTACTGCCTCAATATAGCTTGATGTGCCAGTCACTGATGGGGTTTTTAGACCTTAAAGTTGGGGTGGGACCATAAATTTATGGTCTCCTTTAGCAGCTTGTGTAATGCTCTCCAAAACTCTGAGAGCTAGCCTACAGGGGAGGTGGCTTCCAGGTCAGTTCCAGCTCCACTGCTCCAAATTCGATGTCTTAAGTATGCCCTGTATTCAACAATAGTGTAATACCTTCAAGTTCTTGGAGACAATCAAGGTCTGTAGCAATAGCCTATGTAATTTTGAGTATCTTGGACTACCTTGGCCAACAACTTGAAGGGAGGTTTCTCCTGTCTGGCATGGTTTCTTATCAAGTAACCTTCAGTTTTATATATGGACTCATATATTTTATGTGTAATTTTTCAGTAGGTTTTTGGACTAATTCAATTACCTCTGCTTTTTTCAATAGATAGATATTATTTATTCTCCCTCCCTTCTTCCCTTCCCCCCTCCATCTCTTTCCCTGTCTAACCTTCCCTCCATGCCTACCCCAATTAAAGTATCCCCATTATCCAGATTTCTCCCTTGATAGTGCTTTTCTCCTGTGGTCCCCTAGCTCTGGAACTCCTTCTTTCCCTTTATCACCATAGTTCCTTGAATAACCCTCCCTCTCCCCATCCCATTTAATTACACCTATTTTACCCCTTACCTCTTAGTAACACCTGTCTCCTATTGTTCTTCTCTCTTGGATTCCTTCTTTCCCTTTAATTCCTTGGTTTCTTTCCATTTTCCTGGTTCCTGAAGTTGCATCAGGATACATACTCACATATAAAGATTTGTGCCAGGATCCACAAATGAGGGAGAACTTACATTGTTTATTTTTCTCAGTCTGCATTACTTCACTAAGCATAACAGTTTCTAGTTCCATCCATTTATATGCAAATTTCATAATTTTGTCTTTTTTACCACTGAGCAGAACTCTGTTGTTTAAATGTATCACATTTTCTTATCCACTCATCATTTGAGGGACACTTAGGTTGCTTTCATATCTTAGCTATTGTGAAAGAACAGCAACAAACACAGGTGTACAAATATCTCTGCAGTAGGATGAGGCCTTTAGGTACATGCCAAGGCATGGTATGACCAAGTCATATGGTAGATTCATTTTTAGTTTTTTTAAGTGTTCTCTACACTCCTTTTCATAGGAGTTTCACACATTTCCAATTCCATCCAATTTAATGTGCTCTGGTGTGTGTGTGTGTGTGTGTGTGTGAGTGTGTGTGTGTGTGTGTCTGTGTGTGTGAGAGAGATATAGTACAGCCTATAGAGTCTGATTTGTGTCCCTAAATGTCCTTCAGTGTGGGTCCATCCACTGGAGCCTGATTAACCTAACCAAAGTTTCATCCTTGAAAGAGAATATTTCTCCCCCTCCCAGCGGGCATCAATTGACAAAAGTTTTACAGGTAGTGTTGAGATTTATTACCCATTTCCCCATGCCTGGACTGGGATTTTGTCTGGTTTCATTTTGAATGGGATTTGTGCATTTGTTACCATTGCTGTGAGTTCATATGTGTAACTGACCAGCTGTCTGGAAAAAAATCTGTTTCCTTGTGGTCATCCATCATTTCTGGCTCATACGATCTGCTTCCCCTTCCACAATGATCCCTGAGCTTTTTGAGGCAGAAATTTGAAATAGGTGTCCTGTTCATGTATAAGCACATTGCAGCCCCTGGTTCTCTGCCCACTGGCCAATTCTGGGTTTCTGTGTTCATCTCTATCTGATGCATGAGAAAACTTCTCTTTGAGAATTGAAAGATCCATTCATCTTATGTGTAGAGGTTTCATTGAAAATCCAGGCATATATATACATATATATTGTATGTGTATTTTTCTGTAAGCTTTTTCTGTCTTTTTCATACCACCTAAGTATTATTTCATCTCTCTTTTCCCTGTATAATGTTCCCTCCTTCCTCCCCAGTTAAAGTACCTTCATTTTGCCCATTTCCCCTTTGATAAGATCTGTCTCTTACTATCCCACTCTCATGAGCTCCTTCATGCCCACCGTTCATTTAAGTTTCCGTGGCTCCTGAGCTTATATGAGGATATAAGGATTTGGAGCTAAGATCCTCAAATGAGGGAGAACATATGTCACTTGCTTTTCTGAGTCTGTGTTACTTAACTTAGTCTAACAGTTTCTAGTTCCATCCATTTATCTTGCAGTTGAGGGATATTTAGGTTTTTTCCATTATGTAGCTGTTGTGAAAAGAGCAGTAACAAACATGGTTGTCCAAGTAGCTCTGTAGTAGAGTGAGTCCTTTGGATATATGCCAAGGAGAGGGATAACTGGATAGTATTAGTAGATTTATTTTCGGTTTAAATGTTCACCATACTGATTTACACAGTGTTTGCACCACCAACAGTAGATGAGAGTTCTCCTTTACCATCATCCAAGCCAGCATTTGGTGTCATTTGTTCGCTTGACCTTAGTCACATTCCATATGTTCTGGGAGCAGCCCAGTGGGTGGGGTGGCTGCTGGGTGACCACATGATTGGATTGGGGCTCGGAGTTGATACTTGCTGTTTGGGTTTATGCTCCATATGGTTCTGTAGTGGCCTAACTGGTGGAGTAGCTACTTGGAGACCACTAGGCAGTCTGGGTCTGGGGGTCATTAAACTGGGTTCAGGCTACATGCAGTCCCAAAATCATGTGCAATGGGCATTCTAGGGGATGGTATGGGCATGCAAACTGGGACTAAATGCTACAACATGGCATTTTGGGTAAGACTTCACAGGGTCCCAGAGTGACAAAATGGGTAGAATGCCTACCTACTTAGGACCAGGCAGGTATACAGACTTCATATACATTTTTATAACTAGGATATTTGTCTTTTTCTGATCCACTTGTAAGAATTTATTAAATATATGCTTTAACCATCTCTAATTTCCCCTAGCTGTGGCTTATCTATTCATTTTTGCAATGCAGTTTGATGAGACAATTCTAATGAAGCTCACTTTATCAACATTTTGTGGTTTATATTCTTACTTTTTTTCTTATGTTAGTAACTCTCCCCTACTCCAGGTTCATAAAGACATTCATTTACATTTGTAGCAAATTACCTGTTTTAGCTTTAATGTAATCTTAAAAAGGGGGGGTCTTTCTTTTTACCCTGCAGATATCAAGTTGCTTGAGAAGATTTATTGAAAGGAGTCAGGCATGGTGGCCTGACTCCCAGCACTTGGGAGGCAGAGGCAGGTGGATCTCTGTGAGTTCAAGGCCAGCCTGGTCTACATAGCAACTTCCAAGCCAGCTGGGGCTACAAGGAGACCTTATCTCAAAAAGACCAGAAAAAAGAGTTACTGAAAAGGATTATCTCTCTATACCCACGTTTCCAAATGGAGTGGTAGCATTATCATAAATCAAGTGTAAATATATGCGTCTATTTCAGGACTTTATTCTGGTCCACAGGTTTATTTGGCTATTGTTGCACTGACATCACACTGCCTTAATCCTTTTTAAAGTGGGTAATATGAGATGAGATCTGACAGGACAATTACTTATTAAACCATGTGTTCTACATGGACGCAACTGGAGGACCTTATTTTAAGTAACATCTACCAGAGAAAAAACAAATACCATGTGTTCTTAATCATATGTGTAGGCTTAAAAGTAGATTTCATAGAAATATAGAATAGAATAATGGTCATAACTACGAGTTGGGGAGTATAGGGGATAGGGGAAGTCAGAAAATAAATATAAACATTCACTTGGGAAGATTAAGTTCTGTTGTCTTGTAGCACAATACAATAACTATTTTAGTTTGTTTTTGCATATTCTATGAAGAAGTAGAAGAAAGGAATTTGAAGTTTTCTAACACAGGAAAATTATTAATATTTAAGGATGTGTTAGTCACCTTGATTTGATAAGTATAATTGTATGCATGTATTCAATTATCATCATGCATTTAATAAGTGTATATAATTTAACATTTTAAAATATATATTGACAAGGTCAGTTGTGAGATCTCACATAAAGGGGGTATAAAAGAGCTGTGAGAACAGCTGCAGCCAAGCTGTTTAGTCAAAGGCAATATTTGGCAGGATAGAGGCAGCCTGACATGAGTTGTGAGAGGAAACAGCTTCAGAAACGGAGCTTCAGTAGAGTTGTGCAGAATGTCCAAAGACCAGAGATGCCTGAGGGTGCACATATGGGACAGAGGCAATTTGGTTAGAATTTACTAAATTCTAGAATAAATGAATCCGAAAATGGGTCTGGGAATTTGTATGAATAGTTTAGGAACTATAAAAACAGCCTCTGAAATCAAGTCAGAGGTGGGAAGAAAAGATAGCCAGGGAGGGCAGAATCAGGCAATGTGTCTATTCACAAAAAGCACTTCTGGAGATACAAAAGCAAAGAGTGACTGTCCAGGCCTGGTAGGGAAACCTGAGTGCTTGGCTTGTAGGATGTACATTTCTGGGACTAGTATTAGGCACTTTGCACTTGCTCACCTATACCAGCAGATAAAATACTACACTTTGCTGTCATAATCCTCAGCTTTTGTTCCCAACATCAGCCTTGCAACTACAGCCCCATTCCCAATGCTGTCCAGATTTTATCACAAACTTGATAGTAAACAATAACGCTTGTCCTGGTAGAAGTACTTCTTACAGGTTAATGTCTTCTGGTTTTACTGTAACATAATAACACCATTTCTGAGACATGCCAAAGACAAAAGGCAAAAGCCCATTATGAACTCCAAAAAACGGAGGATAGTTTTGAGTCAGCCACTTCAATTTACTTTAAAACTCATTCCAGTAACATTCAAACTAACAAGTGAAACACCTTAAGCTTATGCTGGCATTTATTCAGGACTGGGACATGTGGCTTTGTAAAAAGATTCCCAAAGATATGCTTGCTATACTATGTTTATAACAGCATTATTCATAATCACAAAATATGGAAATAATGTTATAGTCTATCAACAGATGGATGGGAAAAACTTCATGTGTCCACAAAATGGAATAATGGGCTAGCAAGATGCCTCTGTGGTCAAACATGTTTGTTGCCAAGCCTGATGACATAAGTTCAATCCCCAGGACTAACATGGTGGAAGGAGGGAACTAACTCCCAAAAGTTGTCCCCTGACTTCCACATGCACAAAATGACATGTGTGTGTCCCCTCCCCCAAATAAATAAATGCAATAAAAATTTTTAATTAGGATATTATTTATCCACAAATGCAATGAGGTTTTGATGTGCTACAAAATAGTTGATTATTGAAAGGAAGTAAGTGCTATAAAGCAGACACAAAAGAAAACATTTTTGGATTCATTTGCATAAGATATTTGGAACATACAAATTAATAGAGACAAAAGTTAGGATAGAGGTTATCAGATGTCAGAGAACAAGAAGGAAATGTTTTTCTTAATGGTTTCTGTTTGAGGTGATAAAAAACTCTGTTTGAGGTGATAAAAAGCTCTAGAAATAGATAGCAATGATGGGTAACACAATATTGTAAATATTTAGTTTCATAAAACTTTACACTTGGAAATGGATAAAAGTATATTTTGTGCATGTATAGTCTGCTATAATAAAACTGTGCTTTAAGTATAAACAATGGGGGCTAAGATATTGCTCAGTGGTTAAGAGCACTGGCTGCTCTTGCAGAAGACCTGGGTTCAAATCCCAGTACCCATATGATAGCCAACAACTGTAACTCCAGTTCCTCGCCTGTCCACCATGGGTTGTACATGATATGGGTGCACTTACATACATGCATGCATATCACTCATACACATGAAGTAGAAATAAATTTTTAAAATATTTTTAAAAGATAAATAATGGCAAAGTAGCCTGGGAAATTGAGGGGTTTTAACTGGAAGTAAACAAAATACAGTACACTCTTATACCAGGCACACATGAAAACATACTCCAAGGACTAGAATCCTCAAAGTCTTCCCTCATCCAATTTCCTTATCTGTAATGTTATTCTACCGTCTACAGACAATGTTAGGGTCCTTCTGAGTTCAATGCTAGTATTAGTTATTTTTGTGGTACTGTGACCAAAAGCAGAAAAAAGTGTTTGTTGGAGCCCGCCGGTAGAAATGGAACCGTACCTGAAGTGGGGAGTGAGGACTGAGAAATAAAGAGAGAGAGAGAGAAAAAAGATAGATTCGGGAGGGCTGTCAGTCAATACTGAGGCCCAGACTTTATTTTGCTCAGTATATTTATACCTTTACAGCTGCATGAGGAACAATACAACTGTCAGGGGTTCAAGAAAAAACAAACATGCATTTACATAGGCAGAACCATTCAAGTCACCCACATCTACTAACAATAGGTCCTCAGCCTTGGGCCCAAGGCAGACTTCCATTCAGGAGTCACAAAGTACTTGCATATCAAAGCATCCTGCTCCCACAGCACTTCTGTGAATGACCTCTGCTCAGCCCTAAACTAGGGCATAGTTCAAGGCAGACAAATGGCTCCCAACAAGTGTTTATTTTGTCTTATACTTCCAGAGGCACATGAATCCATCATGGTGTGGAGGTGTGGCAGCAAGTGGCAGGCATAGTGGCAGAAGCAGGAATCTGCGAGATCACATGTCAACAGCAAACAGAGGAAATAGAGATAATAGTCATCTCAGGTGGAGTGAGGTTGTAAATTCTTAAAGCCCACAACCAATGACATGTTTCCTCCAACAAGGCTCCACCTAAAGGTTTCTTATCCTCCAAAAACAGTGTCATCAACTAGGAACTAAGTGTTCCAGTCCCATAGCCTATGAGAAACATTTCTCACTCAGACCACCACATTATAATCCCTTGTGACATTAGGCTCATTGCTGTATCATTATGCAAAATACATTAGTCCAACTTTAAATGTCCCCAGTCTTTAATAATCTCATTACTGTTGGTCCTAGTTTGCCTTCAGTTGCTGTGACAAAACACTCTGACCAATGGCAACTTGGGGAGGAAAGGCTTATTTCACTTACATCTCCCAGGTCACACAGTTTATCAGGGAACCTAGGGTAGGAACCTGAAGGCAGGAGGTGGAGCACAGGCCATAGAGGAACATTACTTTACTGACTTCTCCCCTGGACCAGGCTCAGCCTGCTTTCTTATACAGTAGACAACAACCTGGCCAGGGATGGCACCACCCACAGTAGCCTGGCCCTCTCACAACACTCAACATTCAAGAAAATACCCCAGAGACATGGCCACAGTTCAGTCCAATGGAGGCAATTCCCCAGTTGAGGCTCCTTCAAGCCAGGTGTGTCAAGTTGACACCAAAGCTATCCAACACATTGTTCAAAATTCCAAAGTCTCTTCTAAGACTGAAGATAATCTCTTAACAGTGATTCCCCGTAAAATAAAAAAATTACATACTTCCAATATACAATGGCATAGAATGAAGGAGGAATGGAAGCATGATGAGAAAATATACAGCTAAAGAAAACTTAAACCCAGCAGGACAGACCCCAAATCCTATAGCTCTACATCTGGCATCTGCACTTTAATTTCAAAGGGCTTAGATGGCTCTGCCCCTCCAGCTTTGCTGCATACAATATGTATGTCTCTCTTGGACAGGTTCAACTCCCTATATGCAACTCTTCTTGGTATATGTCTTATGGTTCTGATATCTCTAACACCTTGGGGTCTCCACTGCAACCTAAGCCTTACTGTCACAACTTTACAAAGGGACTCCTATGGCTTCATAGGCGTTCCCTTGTTATGTATTTTCTGGCCTCAGTGTTACTCTGAAACTCCAGATGAAGAACACAAGCCCCTAACCCTTAAATTTTTAAGCCTCAAAGGCAGTGCCACGTTGACAACACTGTCATGTTTGGTTACCAGCTTTTGTATACTGAAACAATTGCTTTCTAGGAGCAAGCAACCTGTTTGGCTTTTGCCTTTCACAAGCTAGAACTTAGCTGGTGAGATTTTGCACTAAGGACACGAATGCCATGGTTCCAGTGCAGACCATGTGGCCTCTCTTTATTGTTGCTAATCTTCTTAACAACTAGTCTCTTTCAGCACATGTTTTGATGATAACTTAGAACATCTTTGTTTTCTTTTTCCTTCTAAACTATACATTTTGTATTTCTTTCTGTCCCACTTGCTCTTTTTATTGTACAGCTGCATAAGAGTTATCAATAATAACTATTCAACAGACTCAACATTATGTTGTCCTGAAATTTCTTCCACCAAAGATATTAGTAAATTATTTTTAAATTCAGTTTCTTGTAAATTCTCAGGACATGGACAGAAAACAGTCAAAGTCTTTGCCAAAATATCACTATGATGGCCTATCAGTTGCTATCATTGTTCCCCTCTGAAACTTAGCACTACTGTCTTCTAGGTTCATGCTAGAAAGGCTCTCTGTAGGCTCCACTTACAGCATTCAACTGTTTTAGTGGCCCGAAATTGCAAATTCTTCCACATTTCTCCAAAAACTAGCATGGTCAATTTCTTCATATCAGCAACCTACATCTTCTGGTACCAACTTATATAGTAATCACTTTTCTGTTGCTGTGATAAAATACCATAACCAAAAGCAACTTGTGGAAGAAAGGTTTATTGTGGTGTGTGGTTCCAGAGGGAGAGTCCATGATAAAGGGGGAGGCATGGCAGCAACCAGGCATGTTAGCAAAAGCAGAAAGCTGAGGAGATATTACATTTCTTTCCACATACAGGAAGCAGAAAGAACAAGCTGGAAGTACGATGAGGCTATAAACTCTCAAAACCCACCTGCAGTGATGTGCTTCCTCTAGCAAGGCTATGCCACCTAAAGGTTCCATAACCTCCTCAAAAAGTGCCAGTAGCTGGGGATCAAGTGTTCAAATACCTGATCCTATGAGGGACATTTCTAATTTGATCCATCGCAATGCCCTTGAATTAAAGCTCTTTTTTTGGAGTGATCTTCCTGACCGTCAATGCTTCTTCTTGTCTGACATTAGCTTTGACAGTAGACATGTGATACAACTTTGTTTTCATGTCCTTGTAGATAACATGACACATGTGGCCTTTATCCTTGAATCCTTGCAAAATAGGATTGAAAATTTGACAGTGGGGTGATTTCAAATGCCCTTGCCCACTCTGCACTTTGCAGAACAAGGAACACTGACCACAGCCAAGTCAAAACAAATAAGTGTTCAACAAACAAAATAAATGCTAGTGAGGATATGTAAATAAAGGAAGCCATGTATACTGCTTGTGGGAATGTCAATTACTGCAGCCACCATGGAAATCAGTACAGAGAGTCTTTACAAATCCCCCAAACTTAAAAATATGACCCAGCTACACCATTGCTGGGTATATACATAGAGGAATCTAAGCAACTATCTAACCTTATATCACTTAGATATAACCATTCATATTTATTACTATAATATTCACAATACGTCAAGATATGGAGTCTCATTAATGAAGGGATGGATAAAGAAAATATATACATATATCAATGTCAATTTCATAATGTATATATATGTCACATAGTATCATATATCACACACATATGTAATGGAATTTTATGCAGCTATAAAGAAGAAATAAATTGTGCTATTTGCAGGAAAATGAATGAAATCATTCAGGTATGACGATGTACACTTATGATCCCAGTGACTGGGAAGCAGAGGAATGACTGGGCTATATAACAAGCCCTTATCTCAACAAAACAAATGAAAGGAAGGAAGGAAGGAAGGAAGGAAGGAAGGAAGGAAGGAAGGAAGGAAGGAAGGAAGGAAGGAAGAAAGAAGGAAAGAAGGAAGGGAGGGGCAGGCTAAAAATCTGACTTACACATAACTGATACATTAGAAGACTCACTATTGAAATGCGGTGAATGAAAAGTCAAGATAGTACACAGTAAGCTCTTATTCTGTAAACAACAAGGTCTATAAATGAATTTATTAAGCCAGTAGATGTCTCTACACAAAAGTAGACAGGAGAGCTAAGAATCAGAGACCAGCTGCAAGCTCTCTCAAATTGGCACCATGCTGCCTGAATGAGTCAAGCTGCCCTGGGGAGAGCAGTGGAAACCACAAAGGAACTGCTGCTCCTCACATATATGGCCTGTAGGACTAGACGAGATCAAAGTATGAACTACCAAAAGTGGGTTTATAATCTCCCCTTTCCAACATACCAGACTCACATAGAACACAGAGGCTTCACATACCAAAGGCTCCTACTTGCCCCTCCCCCACATAGCACTAAATGTAGCCTGCCAGAGCCAGAGGGATCTGAGAACATCACCTTTCAATTCACTGTGCCAATGAATCATTCTCTAAGTGTTTTTTTTTAATTTATTATTTTCTATTATTTAATCTCCACACTTACATTCATGTGATTCATGCAACATGGTAGTTTTACTTTTGTTTGTGTATTACCTAATAAGGTTTTATGATAATTTCATCTTTCTCCATCCACTCCAGTGTAAGGCATTCTTTACTACACTTTTCACCGGCATCTCATATCTTTCTCTCTTAGTCCTTCATCTTTTCATCTTTCTCTCATTTATATAACCTCCTTTGACCTAATAATTATCAATTTCCATATCTTTAGCAATCTCAAAGATGTATAGACTCTAACAATATCCCAACTTTCCCCACCTCGACTTTTTTTTTTTCTTTCATAGTCAGTCTAGTACTTGTTCTAGTTTGCTTTCAATTGCAGTGACAAACACTCTGGCCAATAGCAACCTGGGGAGGAGACGGTTTATTTCATCTTACATTACATTACAGTCACTATTTGTCACTGAGGAAGCCAAGGTAGGAACTCAGGGGAGGAACCTGGAGGCATCAGCCATGGAGCATAGCTGCTTAGTGGTTTGATCCCCTGACCCATGTTCAACCCGCTTTCTTATACAATACAGAATGACCTGTCCAGGGGTGACACCATCCACAGTGGGCTGGGCCCTCCCACATCACTCAACAATCAAGAAAAGACCCCATAGACATGGTCACAGGCCAGTTCAATGGAGGCAAATCCCCAGTTGAGGCTCCCTCAACCCAAGCGTGTCAAGTTAACAACTAACACTATCCAGCACGGTACCTATCCATATCCTCAGCCATTCTCCTCCCATCCCATTGTTAACCATTTTGCGGGGTTCTTTTTGAGACAGCATCTCCCCAGATGGCCTGAAACTTTCTATGTAGACCAAGCTGGTCCTGAATTCACCGCCTGTCTGTGCCTCCTGAGTGTTGGGATTAAAGGCATGTGCCACTACACCCAGCTCCCATTGTTAATCTTATTTACTAAAATCCATATATATATATATATATATATATATATATATGTGTGTGTGTGTGTGTGTGTGTGTGTGTGTGTGACACTATCCTTGGCTGCTTATCTTCCAACAGTTATTGAATTCAAAGGCCCCACTATAGTTAATTGGCTACCAAAATATTTTCATAGTATGAATATCCAGCAGCTGTGGTTGCTCCTACAATCAATATTCTATTCAGGGAGTAATACAGAGCTTTCAAGGTACTCTGAGTTTCTGAGGTATACACCTCAACTCTAACACACCCATGTTCCAGTTGAAAATTACAAATACTTCAACACAAAGAATATAGCTACTAGAAAACCCAAGTAATGAAATAATCCTTGATGCATAAATTCAAATGCAATAACGTAAGAAACATGAAAAATGATTACTAACTCTACAATAATAGCATTTATTGAAAGTAAGATAGATGAGATCCATGAAACCTTAAAAGAATGATTACAAGTATTTCAAAGAAATAAAATCATGCAATAAGATCTTGGTTGAAAATGAAATAAGGAAGGCAATGACAGACATGAAAGTAGAGTTCAACAAATATGTAGAAATACCAAAGAATGTTCAAATAGGAGTGCTAGAAATGGAAAACATCCTAAGTCAAATAAAAGGCTGTGTACAAAGTCTAACTAGTAGAATGGATCAAGGATAGGACAGGATATATCTGAGCTTCAAGACAATGTGGAGGTACTAGAACATTCCAACAATGACACAGATAAAATAATAATTATGTGTAAGTGGTAATTCCAAGATATATGTGACACTATAACTCCATAAAATTCACATGTGATGGGCCTAGAAGAAGATTGTTCTAAAGGCACAGATAATAATTTCAAAAGAACCATAACAGAACATTTCTCACTTAAGAAAAGAGATGTCAATCCAGACACAGGAAGCACTTAGGATACCAACAGACAAGATAAAGAGAGCACTTCACCCCACCATATTATAATTAAAACTAACCATACAGAGTAAATGTGCTAGAAGTGGCAAGACAGAAACAAATCGCATATAAAGGCAGGCTGTCCGAATATCCGATTTGTTACTGCAAACTTTAAAACTCAGGATGATTTTAAATGATGTATTTCAAATTCAGAAAGACAACTACAACCCGGACCACTACATTCAACAATGATATTTGTCATAAAGGAACATGATAAAAATAGGCTAAAGGAAGTTACCACAAATAAGCCAGTTTTACAGAAGATACTTAAAATAATTCTTCAGACTGAATAGGAAAAAATCAACCCACAAGCTCACAGGAAGGAATAAACCACACCATAATAATAGAGAGGAAAAGGAAAATATCAAGTTCTACAAAAATCAAAAATATGACAAGAATCATTACACATCTTTCAATAGCAACTCTGAATATTATCAATCTCAATTCTCCATTCAGAAGAAACAGACACATAGATTGTCAACTTATTCAGAAATTGGTTGGCATTTATTCAGAAATTGGGTATTTGAACATGCTAAGAGATCCTCAAAGTTATGATTACTACACCTATGTTCATGACAACGTTACTTATAATCACCAAAATATAGAAACACTCTTGAGATCTATCAACAGAGAAACACTCATAATAGGAAAGTTTATATGTTTAAGTGCCTGCATTAAGAAATCAGAGTGATCAGGCTGGAGAGACAGCTCAGGAACTAAGAGAACTTACTGTTCCATCATGAGTACCAGAGTTTGGTCCTCAGCACCCAGTTCAGTGAAACACAAATGCCTGCAAGTCTAGCTCCAAGGGATTTGATATCCATTTCTGGCCTCCATAGGCACCCACACACGTGTGCAAAAATCACACATGCACACATAAATAAAATTAAAAATAGGCCAAAGAGATAAGGATGCATTTCTGTGATTACAGGCATGCAATGCCACACATAGCCTGGAAAAAAAGTATTTCCAAAATAAAATTTTCCGTGCAGAATATGTATCCATAAAGTATAACAGTATCTATTTTCCAGATATGGAAAGTCTCAAATAATTTGCCTCCAACACACACAAAAATGTACTGCATAATGTGCTTCACTAAAAATAACTAAACAACCAGAACAGAAAGGTCAGGATTATAGAAAAGTAGAAATTCAATACAGACTAATGAAGGAAATCAGCAGGGTGATAGATGCGCACAAGGGAGAGAAGGCAGCCATTCCAGATTGGTCATATGGTAATATGTATGAGAGGAGATAGATAGATAGATAGATAGATAGATAGATAGATAGATAGATAGATAGTTAGTTAGTTAATTAGTTAGAAACAACTGACTTTTAATTTGGAATGAAAATGGCAAGAACATAAGCAACAAAATCCTGAAAAATTCCAGAGAAAACAGAAAGTTGTTCACAAATGAAAAATTAGCCATATTTCACTCCGTATCTCTTTTCTAAACAATCAAAATAATGCACGTTGGATTGGGGACAGGCTGTGCAATAACCAGGATTGGAGTTTAATCATTAGCACCCAAATAAAAACTCTAGGAATGACATTATGCATCTATAATCCCAATTCTGGGGAAATAGAGACAGGATTCCTGTGGCCAGCAAGTCTAGTTGAATCAATGAGCTCCAGCTTTATTGAGAGACCCTGTATCAAAAAGTAATTTGAAGACAGCACTGTAACATCAGACCTCTGGTCCAAGTGACCCCAGAAGTCACTGCAGGGCTGTGCCTTCACCTCCAATGGGCTCAGAGTCCCCTGAGAGGCAGAACCTTTAGGCCCATCAGTCCCAAAGGTCAGTATAAACCCAGAGCTTTGATTTTGGAGTTCCCAGTAGTCAATGCAAGACAAAAAGTCTATACTCTAGTGGTCCCAACGGTCACTTTGGGCCCATGGTTTTTAGCATAGCCCCCAGCCAGTTCACAGATTTCAGTCAGTCTGGTGTTTAGTCTCTCACTCAGAGTAGCTTCACAGAATCCAAGTGTGACCAGGATTTTGATTCCATTGTTTGCCTCAGTATTCAGCATGAAGCCTCGCCCTTAGTACTGCTTGCACATAACTGAAATAGGATGACCTCAGCCACTCTATTTGACAGTTTCATGAGTCACTGTAACTGACTTTATGCAGACATCTTTCTAGAAGATTTAGAGAAAACAAAATGTGCAAGACAGATGGCTTAACAGTTAAGAACACATACTGCTCATGCAGAAGACCTGAGTTCAGTTCGCAGATTCATGTAGGTTGGCTCACAACTGCCTGTAACTCCAGCTCCTTCAGGATCTGCTCTCTCTGGCTTATGCAGGCTCCTGTACTCTCATGCACATACCACAAACACGAAACACACATGTGTACATAATTAAACCTAAATCTTTAAATCCAGTAAAGTTGAAAGAAGGACAAGTCAGAACAGAAAGACAAATTCGTTACAACAGACGCACAAAACACAGCAAAGAATATAACACAACTCCTAACTACAACTAATCCCCAATGACCAACTATACTTGAAGGGATTCCAAAATCACAGAGAAAACCAAAGTGTCTGAAAAAAATCAGCCTTACATTTTTGGAAGCTTGAGAACAATTTTATTATAGTTCAAAAGAAAAGTACCCAAGGGCAAACAAGCTGTAAATCTCAGCACCTGTCCAGGGGAGAAAATGAAGAGGAGAAGGAAAAAACAGCCATGCTCTTTACACCAACAAAGAGAGCAGAAACATGGTGTACAAGCAGTCACATAGTGAGGAGTGGAGCTTTAAGGAAAGAGCAGGGAAGCCCAAAGTATCAGAAAAAAACGTACATAGGTTCTGAACAATATCCAAAAGAGAGAGACAGAAAAAAAAAGAAAAATTGCACCTTTTTTGACTCAGTTTTTCCTTAGTGGGCTTTTATTGCTATTCTTATATTCCCTCCTCAGAAGAGGGATTGTAGCATCATTTAATAACCAGATCAGGGTACTTCTATCATCTCTTGTCTCTGTCAAGGATGAGGTTTCTAGGAGGTTCTGGGATGTTTTGGGCTTCTTCCCAAGGAAAAACCCCTGGTTACTTTTCTTTGAGGTCTTTACCATAAACTGCCTATTCAATTTATATCTCTTGCTTAGCATTTCCCCTCTGAAAAGACAACCTTTAACTGCAGTTATGGGATTTGGGAGAGGACAGATAAGACTTCTTAAAGGTGAATGAGGATGCTGGGTGTGACAATTGGAGTACTTTTCTAATAGTCATATCTGAAAAGCATTAAATGTGCATAAGTGGTTTTATTTATATAACTGCCAGATGTAGGGTGAGAAGGAAGTTCTTGATCAGTGCTTGGAAAAAGATGGGAGAGAGAAGTAGGGTAAGAGGTATTTAGCATTACAGATCCTAGGCAGAGAACAAGGAGAATCTGAAACAGAGGATTGTTTTAAGTGTGCAAATCATAGTCATTAGTATCTCTTGATGGACTCACAAGAGCATCCAACCATTGGCATCTTCTCTTTTGTTTTTATTTTGGTTTTGGCCTCCAAGGCTGGAGAGCGATGAACCCAAAATCTGCTTTCAGGCACTTTGATAGAGATTGGTGTGGCTCTAATCACAGTGCATCATTCCTCACAGATGACTTCTAGAGAGGGAGAGAGAAGAAATTTAGCCACCATTCAGCTTTTATGTTAGAACAATAGCAGGCCTATCTCTCTTGACTGCAGGTAAGCAATGCAGTGTTTGATTGCAGAAAGGTTCATAATCTTATATCTGGGCAGAATTTCTTTATGAGGAAAGAAAATCATTAGTGATAAGTAGTTGTCTAAACAACATCTCATATGGATTTAAATGTAACGTCTGGGGAGTATGAGCTCTTGAATTGTTAAAGAAACACACCAATCATTTAATCCTCGGTTATACTTTTCTGTTGAGTGTTTAAGACCATGCAGGTGGCCAAAACTAACCACTTTCTTTTCTACTGTCAAGGTCAGTTAAGGACCTGTTTCTCAGGGGTCACTTGGGCCCTTTTGTTCCATCTATATGAGAATAAGTAAATGTCCTTGCTGGACTGTGGCTTTGCTTGAATCACCAAGGAAATATTTTTCCTCTGCCAATGGAGGGAAAGGGGCAAAATATTGTCCCTTCAAGTCCCCTGTCCACATTGGTATAAGCCTTCAAGTATGGTTATGGAACACCCAGAAGGTCAGTTATATCAGTCTAGTACTTTTAACTACCAAATAATTTAGATAAATTATTCATTTAGATAAGCCTTGGGCAAAAAAGTCAAATGTGTTAAAACAAATCCTGATTAGACACATATTTTGTCCTTTAAGCCAATCTTTATAACTGTTACAAAGAATAGATCATTAACATCAGTGATCTAAGTAGAGGTTTGATTGAAATGTTAAGATAATATGCATCATCTTTTTGTCTCATTTTCATACACCTTAAATAACTTACTCATACATTTGTAATTTGCTTAGTATTTCCAGTTTTCTTTCCCATAATGGAAAAACATTCAATCTTCTTAATCTTCAGACACAAATTCTACTTTACTAAGAATATTTCCATTTTTACATCCTTAATTTTTTTCCTCACTGGTCTTTTTTGACACCACAAGACATAGCAACATTAACAAATAAATTTACAGTTTGTTATGAAAATGTTCTTCCTGGGGGTAATAAGCAATATCCTCAATCTCATAAGGTCTTAGTGACAAACTAACGTTAGATTCCATCAAAGTTCACTGTCAATGAGTTTATTGGGATTATGTGTTCCTAGGAAAACCTTGTAGAAAACATAAAACAGTCAAAATCTTTTGTGTGTTTTACAGTCTAGAGAATGATCTACTGTATCAGTGCTCTTGATTTTGAATGAACGTAAGAGCAGATGTAAGCAGCAGATCTGTAGCAAAATGTCATCAAATCGATGTTTATAACACCCAGCTGAACACAACTAAAGATGCCTTATTAAAACTGTGATGCTGGAGGATGGAGAGATGGCTCAAGGGTTAACAACACTGTTCCTCTTGAAGAAGACCAGTGTTCAAATCCCAGTACTCACATGGGGACTAACAACCCTCCCTAACTCCAGTGCCAGGGGATCCAACACCCTCTTCTGTGGGGCCCTGGCCTCCCTTACATGCCTTTTTCCCAGCTAGGTTCCCAGCCAGGAACTAGCTTCAGTTTGTCAGCTGCAGTTGCTATAGAACAGCTTGACCAAGAACGACTTGACTTCAAAGGCCTAACCGCAATTGTTCTGAACTAGGTGCGAGTCACATACTCGTATGTTCCCTAGGGGCCTGAACCTTTGTCCCCTCCCAAACTCTCCTTGGAGTTTCCTGCAATAAATCACTGGCATCTGCTGGGTGTATATATATTGAGCACCATGCTGGAATAAATCGGAAGCTTCCCCACCATTTTTGGTGTCTGTGTTGTGTGTGTCTTATGTGTCTTGTGTGTTTTGTATGTCTTTAATTCCTCAGGCCTCGCTGGATAGACTCAGGCACAGTTGTAGCGCAGGCTGCTACACTCTTCTATCTTCTGTGGGCATTGCGTGATACAGTCTTCTGTGGGTATTGCGTGATACAGGTGCATTTATACACAAGCAGGCAATACACTCATACCATAAAATAAAAATAAATTTTTTTTAAAGAAAAGCTTTTAAAAAAAGAAAGAAACAATGATACTGAGTGATTTGTTGAAGATTTTCCAAGAAGAGAGTCTTTTCTGTCCTCTTCTTGGATGAATATCCTATTAGCTGTTTTTACTGTGGCAATCTTCCTATGGTGAGAGCAACAGTAGTACTCTGTTGGAAATAGTTTACCTGTTAGCTGTTCTTAAGAGCACAAGAGATTACGCTTGGCTGTTTTGTTGCTCTCTTTTCTTCTGAGACAATGTTAGAGGGCCATTCTGATTAAGGACAGGGGATTTGGAGGACCCATTGAGACAAACATACTAGGATCCAAAGTAAGAAGGCCAAATGCCATCTCCAGAGCCAGTTTCAGTGAGCACAAACAGCACATGACAATTTACCAATATATAAACACAAAAGTCATATATTATATTTCTCCAGTGTATGCTAGACAGAAGACTTGCTTCGAAGCCCAATGATGGCTGGATGGATCTAAAGTACCAGTCCTCTTTATACCTTCATGGATTTGTCCAGAGGAGTCTTATCTTTTGCTAGATCTTACATTGGAAATGGGGAGTGACAAAAAACAGGAAGCATGTTTTCCTTCCTTTAGAGTGTTATCAGACACACATCACTTGATTTTGAAGGGTAACCCTCTCATACCTTTAAACTTTATAAAGTCTTGAGTGAGTGATAGTCAGCACCTGTAATCAAGGAGGATCAATCAGACGGAAGTATTAGCCTTTATGAGTGTCTACACTGAGATCCTCCTTGACTAGACTAGGGATGATCAGCTGCTTGGAAGTCTGTACACACAATCAGTCTGTGTGTGCCCATAAAGGCAGAAAACCTGAAAAACTTAGTAAGTACCCTTCCTCCTATAAAAAGATCAAATTGAAGGATAATATAATACATGCTCTGATATTTCCCATCAGGCACCACCATTTTTATCCTCCAGTCTAACTTTAGGCCAGCCTTGAGTGAAGAAGGACATTAGGCATTCCCCTTTTTAAGGTCTGGCTCGAACTGATGCAGGCTGATTGTGCCTTGTAACTCCTGTATTAGACAAAAGAATGTTGTAAGCCATAAGTCAGAGAAAACAGCCATCTTATAGTTTGATTCCATCTCAGAGAAACCAGCTGTATGGAAATTCCACCCCCTGCGACCACCTGCAGGTAATGTTGATAAACTCATTCTTTGATCCTTGTAACTAAGCTTCACAGGAATGTCCTGGGGCCTGACCAAATGGCTCACCTTCTTTATCTCACCGGAGCTGAGCTACAAAGAGCCCTGACTGGTGCCAGGATTCAGCACTCTCCTCTGGTTCAAAGCCCCTGCCTCCCCTCTTAGTGCCACCTTCCTGATATGCATACAGCTTTATGGTGGGCTTTGAAGGTTAGAGATAGCGTCTCTCTGTTAATTACCACATCCCTGTGTAGATGCATCTGTATTCCTGCCTCCCCAAAGCTCTGTATAAATACCCAATAGAAGAATAAAGCTGCGCGGCCTGAAGAGACAAGTTTCCCAGGTCGTCTGTTCTGCATGTTTGTCTGTCTGTCCCTACTCATTTCAGGTATCTTTGAGGTCTCTGCTCACCGTTGAACCCCGCAGGCCGGGACAAAAGAACCAGATATTGAAATGTCTCCAAAATCTCCCTTGTCTTTCCCTCCAGAGTGTCCTCTCAAGATTCCCTTACCTTTCTTACCTCATTAGTGGCCATGAAAGAAGAAGAGCAGTGTCATAGTTCTTCCCTTACCAATGAATATCCATGTTTCCTCTATCTTGTCCTTCATTAGCATCCATAAGAAGGGGAGCCTATCACACTAGTTGCTCCTACCAACATGTCTCTAATACCCTGGAACCTTGATGAATTTCCTGAGTTTTACCTAGTTAATTTTGTCCTGCCTGTACAGGACCTACCATCTCCCCAAAAGCTATATTGAACCTCCCATATAAGGAATGTCAGCCAATTACTAATGATTGTGCAAGTAAGGGAGGGGCTCAACTCCCTTGTGAGTTGAACCTCCAATATTCCCCTTAAATGTTCCTTCTGACCCTTTTCTCAAATGTATAATCTGTCAATTCATTTTAAATTTCTCAATGTAGATAGAAAGCTAATACAATATGTATTCAGGATGAACTTTCCATTTAAAGAGGACTATCAGTCAGGCTACATGGATTAGGAAAATCACATTGTAATTTGCCACATGTAACTTCAATTTAAATCACAGTAATCTAGAAAATACTCAGCACAGAAAAGAATAGAAAACAAGCAAACAAACAAACTTTTCAAATAATTTCGAAAGAGATGGTATCACAACGTTCTTTTCTTCTTAGCCTAACAGCATCAACTGGAAAGTGAAAACAAAAACAAGGATACCCAGGGCATAACTGAGTAGATGCAAAAGCAGAAAACAGGCATGGAACAAAGAAGTCTTGAAGAGGGAAAGAATATTCTGTCTCACTTAGAGGAAAACAAACCTGGAGATGTCTGGTATGAAGAGCTGGCATTAAGCCTGAGCAGAGCCTGTAAGACCCAGCAGAGTTAGCAACTCCAGTCTCCTCTACAAGTGGGATGATCTCTATTTGCCTTTGGCTGTTACAACTGTCTGCTGGCAGCAGTTTATCTAGCATCTGGCAATCTATCCTTTTGGGCAGCATGATTGGGATGGTGTTTTACCAAGACTCGTCCCTAAGCAGCTGCAAATTCACACAAGTGTCCAAAATCCAGCCATTTCCAAATGTCAGCTCGTTTTGTTAGTTGCCAGTTGGAGAAAATGGATAAGGAAACTCCAAGTCCTGTTATAACCTAGTAAATCTGTGAGACAATGTTTCTGAATCCAAAAGAATCTACCATAGAGATGTGGCATTACCTCCTTAGTCTGATATAAAAATGTATTGAACTAACAAAATAACAATAAAGCCCATGTTGGAGTCTTCTCTAGATCTCCCATGTTCATGATCCCATTAGGCATCCAAAAAGGAAAAAAATGAGAGAGGGGAATTGGGGTGTGTGACTGATGCCTGTGGTACAGGAAATTTCAGAGGTGCAGTTATCTCCTGAGAGCTTAATTGAACAAGGAAAAATTTTTAATTTATGCCATGTGGTTGCAAAAACCAAGATGATGGTAAGGGCACATGGCAGCCACTATTTTGAGATGTCACTAAACAAGGTGGTGACCAACTCATGTGACTGTTGCCATATTGATGATGTCCAAATCCCATGGTTGCATCCCTCTAGATAAGATCATTAGCCAAGATGGTAACAAAGCCACATGCTCATTTTCATCTAGCAGTGAGCTCGGCTCCATGCTAAAATGAGCCCATCTGCCATCAGAGACTGAGTGTCTATGTAACAACATATCTTACAGATTAAATATGGACAGTTGTTAGGTTTTGCTCTTCAGAATACAGGAATAATAGGAGAGAAAGAAAGAAACCAGACAAGACCTCAGAGGGATGGCATTTTAATTCAAGTGCAAGAGTGACAGCAGCCTTCCCACATGCTGGAAGTACCTGCATTGTGTATGGGAAGAGCTAGAGATCATACAAAGGCCTGGGCAGGAGGAAGCAGATGTAGCTACAAGGAGCTGCATATCTCATTGTCTGGGGCCACTTGCTCAAACAGGACAACCTATCTTGAGCAACAGCTGGTCTCCAACAGTCCCAGAGGCAGACAAGAGTCAGCAGCAGTTTAACAGGTCGATAAGGTTGAGTAGCAGTGTCAGAGGTAGACAAGATTAGCAGCAGTTTCCGAGGACTTCCAGTTTTCTGCAGCCAGGACATAAAAAAAGGAATGGAGTGCATCTTCTCTCTTTTAACTGAGGAATCCTCAGGTGGCCCGGAGCAGGAACATAGCCTTAATAAAATCTCAGGTAGTGGTTGGGCATTCATATGGGCTGCTCAGTCAGGAGATTCTGTTAAGAATCTTTGGGGATAACAGTTAATTAAGCATAGTACAAGGAGGAGAGCAGAATATGAGATGGTCAGTCCAGTCCTCAATCCAGGTGTCCAAGACCATCAAGGTTCTGTCATGTCCTCAGCATGTCTTCCAGGTGTAACGTATGATTTCAGGAAAAAGAGAGAAGTATGGAAAAAAAAAAGCAGAAGACCTCACTGGCCTCCCCAACCTCTGTCTATAGCAGAACTAGAGACATTTTTGGATTAGATAGTTCTGACATTCCTAACCTCAGGTAAGGACAAGCTTACTCCCAAGTCCAAGGAAATTTCCAGCTCTCAGCCAGAAAGAAACTAGTCATTTTCTTTTGGGGTATGTATCCTAAACTACCTAGCCAATCTCTACCTCTAGTTTTTATCATTCCCCCTTCCAAAGAGGTAACTCTAATTGCCAATAGGGAATTTGGATGGCAATCATTCTGGCTACTCACATGATGAATAGGGATGCAGACTGTGGCAACTGGAGTACCCCATCAGTGGATCTATATAAAAGACCCCAAAAGTGTATAACTGTTAGCTATAGAGAGAAAAGAAAGTCCTTGAATGGTGCCTGGGAGGAGATGTGAAGGGGCTGTAAAGGTAAGGGTAGTTAGACACAAGTTCTAGTCAGAAAACCAGGAGAAGTATAAACAGGGTGATTTCAAAATGTCCAAATAAAGTCTATTTTTCTATGAGGGCTTCCAAGAGCATCCATCTATTGGGTTACTTTTCCTTTTTTTTCTTTTGGCTACCATGGCTAGACTCAGGTTCTGTTTTTCAGGCACTTTGATAGTGGTTAGAATGACTAGAATCACAGTGTGAGTTCCCTCCCAAATGGCTTCTAGACAGAGAGAGAGAAGAAACTTAGCCATCATTTAATTTTTAGATAAGAACGATATGGATTTTCCCTTTTTGGTTACAGGTAGACACAGAAGTGTTGAACTAGGCCAAGATTTGAAGTCTTATACCTGAGTAGCATTTTCTTATTGTGAACAAAATCACAAGGGAAAAATAATTCTTTAAATAATATCTAAGCCTAATATCTGGAAAGTGCAGTTCCTTGGACTCTAAAAGAAATGTATTGATTATTTTTATTTTTGTTTATACTTTCCTTTTGGATGTTTAAGATTATATAATTGTCCCAAATTAACTGAAATTTTGTTTCATTGTGAAGGTCAGTTTGAGGTGCTGATCCTCAAGGGTCATTTGGGCTTTGGAGGGAGCCCATAGATGCTTTGGCTTTCGTTTTACCTGTTCCATCTATGTGAGAATAAGTTTGAAGGTCCTACTTGACCATGGCTTCACTTAAAAGCATGGAGGAAACATTTTCCTATGCTGACCCTCCTCTTTGTAGACTGGACACTAATTTGAGCCCTCTAGTGAGGTCTCTAAGACCTCCCTGAACAAGAGTACAGGCAACTTTCCATAGGTACATGTGAGGACTACATCAATCGTAAAAGGTATTGAGCAAAGCCAAGCAACCCAGATACCCTGAAGGGATGGTAGGAGTCTGGCCTGCTCTGCCTGATGCGATAACCTGGCCCCAGGAAGCCACTGTAGATATGAATCTTCTTTTCCCCCACAAAGATCACCCCAGACCAGAACCAGGTTTTTGGGTTTCATTTCCTCGTTCCTAATTTCCTAGTCAGCCCTACAACCTTCTTGCCTGTACCTAAAGACCCCACCTTTAACTTTCCTGCCTTCTATAACAGCCAGAAGGGCCTCCCTATATAAACCCCTGCCTTGGTTTTAATAACTGAATTGCCCACCAATGCAGTATCCCTGGAACTCCTCCCATCACAATCTGAGCCACCTGAGGCCCTGTTCAATCGTCCTCCATTCTCTGGCATGGCTGGAGCACAAAAGCCGTGCTTTAGATGGAGACCCACCCACAGATACAGGACATTTTGAGAGATGTCTCATAGTCCACTGGGACTTAGTTGACCTCAAAGGGCAAGGAACAAAAATTGTCCCTTTAGGCCCCTTTTGACAAGATTAGTATAAACCTTGAAGTATGGTTATTAAACATTCAAGAAAGTTAGTTACACCAGTATAGCACCTTTAATTACTGTGTAATCTATAGATAAAGCTTGAACAAAAAATTCAAACAATTCTTGAATAAACTTTGGATAGATATACATTTCATTTTTTACATTAGTCTTTTATAAGAATTAATTTAGGAGCTCGAGAGATGGCTCAGAGGTTAAGAATATTAACAGCTCTTGCAGAGGACCAAGGTTCAATTCCCAGCACACACGTGGCAGCTAACAACCATCCACACCTCCAGTCTCCAGTTCCAGGGGATCTGACACCCTCTTCTGACCTCTGTGAGTACTGCATAACACAGGTGCACCTTGCTACATGCAAGCAATACACTCATACACATAAAATAAAAATAACAAAATATTTTTAGAAAGAATTAATTTAAAGTTTGGCTGTGGTTTGGCCTTAGAAAATTTAAAATTACTTCAGTAGATTTAGGTATGTAAAGGGATATCCAGATAATGGAGGAAGAGTAGACCTAAGTCAGAAAGAGAGAGCTGTAACATCATAGGTTAAGTAGGCATAGCTCAGGAAAGGAACTTAAAATAATTTTTAGGTTTGTTTTGGATGAATGTTGTTGCATTATAAATAAAAATAGTTTCCTTTGTTTTCCATCTTCCCATACCCTGATGTACAATTTTTAGGAGGAAGGGAAGGGATAATCTCACATAGCTAATGACAGGAAATAAGCTAATCAGGATCTTACCAAATCTGTTTCCTTCTGGACTGTCCCATCTGGTTTAGTGAGGTGAAACCTGGTCACTCCTGAGTCAAATTATCTTTTTATGAGCAAAGGAAGGTACCAAAAGTAACATTTGCACAATACAGAGAAACATAAAGGACATTTTTAGTAACCACAATACTTATCTGCATCTATTAAATCTAAGACGGTGCAGTACAAGCCAGAAGAGTGGACTTAAAATTTTGACTATAACAGTAATTATTATAACAATAACGCTGTATGTCTATAAACTTGTTTAGACCTTCAATAAACTTGCTTAAACGTTTTTGTTATCCCCTCTATTCTGGAAATATTTAGTTATTTTAATCTTTATAAATAAGTTTTTATTATTACAATAACTTTATGTTATATACTTTTACTAATATTTTAATCTTTATATTTGTTATTGATACCCTGAGACATAATAGCATTTACAGACAAAGTTACCATTTGTTGTGAGAATTTGCTAAGTAATTAATATTTAACATTTGTATATTGAGACAGAGATGTACTTAAAATTAATTCATATTTTTGAAAAATAGGAACCATGTTTTAGAACCAGAATTAAGATAAGGATTAAAGAGATAGTATTTTGACCTGAATAAAAATATTGGGGGGTTAATTTAACAGTTTTTCTTTGCATGAGATTTTACTTATAAGTCAGTTTCATACCAAGCAAATTATTTTTAAGAAACATAAACTTATGTAGACCATGTATATATACCTAATTTTATATAAGATAAATTTTAGTAATGAAGATTTTGTAATTACTTTTTGTTGAAATTATATTTTTGTTATATTTAAACTAAAATACTTTTAAAGTAAACAAACAAAAATGGATACCATAAAACATTTTGAGACTGATCCAGAACCAGAGAAAGTACTTAACAAATAGAGAACCTGTTTTGAAAGAAAATTTTAATATATTTATGGTTTTAATGAATAAGTATTTTGTATAAACAATTAGTATTTACAATTTTTGTGAAATAATAGAACTAGAGACATTGCTTAGTAAATTTAAAAATTATTATAGTACCCAAGGCCTTTAAATGTACTAGCAAAGTACCCATATTTATAAATTTGTATATGTGTATGTAGATTGGGCATGCCAAAATAAAAATAAAACCAATAATTTTGTGCACAATAAAAAGAATGAAAAAGAAAAAAATTGAAGTGACCACGGTTTTAAATCATTGTGTCAAATAACATATGAAGACAATTACTATAGACTCAAATGACATAATTGCTTGAGATCTCAACACATAGAAACATATGAAAACACATGACATAATTACATGGGATTGAATTACTAAATTAATTAATTACATGGAATTTTAAACAACATGAAAACGATTGTCATAGACATATATGACATAATTACATGAAAACTAGGTGCACCCAAAACACGATAATTAACAAATTTGATTATTATGATCTTCTGTAAGTAGGCACAGCTAATGTCAGGAGGAAGGTTAGTGGTTTGACTTCAGAAGAGAGTTCTATGTAGTATTATTTTATAAAAATTAAACATAAAAAGTAATAAATTAATATAACCTATGTACACATTGGGGTTTTGTAGGGTTCCAAGTTAACTTAATAGTGACAGTGAAGGAATAAAGTTTCCCTGAAAGAAGTTGTAACTTTAAATTAGGCTGATAAATGGCTAGAACTCTTATGATGGAGTTTGGAATGTACTAAAAAACCATTAAGTTCTAGTAACCTCAGAGCTAAGAGTGTCATCAGATACCATCTGAAGTTATAAAAATGTATCTTGTTCTATAACTTTAAGGTAACAACTGCACAAAGAAAGAAGTGCAAGAAGATTGAGACAGATGACTGAGCACCTATAGTTCAGGGAATTTCCAGGACAGTGTGTTTTCTCTAGATATGTAGGCTCTGAAGAGAAAAGCAAGGCAAGGAAATTTCTAGCATTGTGAGATAAAGTGAAACTGGTTAAGGTGCAGGCTTGGGTGGCAAGCAGCACCTAAAATCATGAGCCACAAGGCCAAGTCAGACAGATGAGGCGAGGCTAGGCCTTTTACTGGGGTGAGATAAGAAAACATGTGAAATAAAGTAGAACATTATCTGTGGCTTTTGCAAATTGCAAGTGGTGTACGGGACAGGAAAAGACTACTGAGATCCTGGTGCTGCAGGGCCAAGGTTGTAGATGGAGCCACAGAAAAAAGACTTGTGACATCAGACCACAGGCCAACAAGAGCCATAGAGAGAAACGAGGGGAAAAACAGACACACAAAACCCTTGCCAGAGGCCAGGAGGCAGAACCGGCGTTTTTGTTGTTTTTTGGGTTTTGGTTTTGTTTTGTCTTTTTGAGACAAGGTCTCCATGTAGCCCCAGCTGGCTTGGAACTCTAGTATAGACCAGGCTGGCCTTGAACTCACAGAGATCCACCTGCCTCTGCCTCCCGAGTGCTGGGATTAAAAGCCTGTGCCACCACACCTGAAGAGAACCAGCTTTTGAGAACCATGGACTGAGTCCAGGTCTAGAAGTGGAGAGAAGCCACAGAGGTGTGCAGGGTGGAGAAAAGTGACTGACTGCTTGGGGATGGAGCCAGCCACCCTAGGAATTTGTAGTGAGAAGAGGCAAATAGAAGCGGTTTGCAGAGAGAAGGAGCAGGAATTTGTTCAGAGGAAGAAAGAGGAAAAAAATTTGTTTGCAAAACCTGTCAGCATTCATGTGACTGGGAAAACAAAGGCAAAAACAGGCATAAAATTCTGTTGACAGAGAAGAATTTAATAAGGTTTTAAGCAGAGCTAAGGTTACCGAGGGAGGTGAGGGCTAGCCCAGGGATGAAAAAGCTTTAAATATGGAGAACCTCAAACTTCTCTCCATTTCCTTACATAAAATAGTCTAATTAATTAGGATATTGTGATCATAAGACCTGAATTTGGACCAACAATGGCCATTATACTGAGGCCAGGTTTGGATTGAGAGTAGGGTAAGTGTGACCAGTCTGAGAAATTTTTTTTAATTAGCCTGAGAACTGGTTAAATTTGTGTCATTTGAAAGGGATAATTTGGATTACATGATGAGTTCAGGAAAAAGAATAAAACAGACATCAGACTCAGTCCCTCAAAGCATCCTGTGGGGGTTGGATTGACTGGAAATGGGCCTGGTATCTAGAAGGGGGCCTGACATGGATTCCAGAGGATCTAGTCCTAAGATCCAGTGGTTAGGATCCTGGAGCTTTGTTGTGTTTCCTAGAGTACAGGTTCCTGGAACCTCTCGTCAGGCTCCCTAGGACAGACAATGGGGGATCATGTGAAGTTCCCAAGACCTGGTGAGGGCACCTCCAATGCAGGTCTCAATGGATTACGTTGTCCCAGTGCATGGTGGATGCGAAGCAAAGGCAAATACAGCATGGTCTCTTGTCTGAAGGTCTGGCAAGGTCTTAGAAAAGGGGGAGAGCAGGCAGTGAAAGGAAAAACGTGAAACATGGTCCTGGCCTTCTCCTAGGGGCCTGACCTGTGTTTACACAGAACAGAATAGACGAGGGCAGTAGGAAAGTCAAGAGTAGAAGGGTCCGGGACCATCACTGAGGGGCCCAACACCTCTCCAGGGATTCAGCACCATCATATTAGGTTTTGCAGTGCAGAACACAGGAATAACAGGAGAGAAAGAAAGAAACCATTCCAGACCTCAGACAAGATGGTGTTATATTCATTCAAGCACAGGAGTGACTGCTGCCACCCCACATGCTGGAAGCGCCTGCACTGAGCAAGGGGAGAGCTAGAGATCATAAAGAGGCTTGGGCAGGAGGAAGTAGATGCAGCACAGGGGTCTATGAGCCTCGCTGTCTGGGGCCACTTGCTCAAACAGGACAGCCTATCTTGAGCAACAGCTGGTCTTCAACAGTCCTGGAGGCAGACAGGGGTCAGCAACAGTTTCGGAGGTCGATAAGATTAGCAGCAGTTTCAGGAGACTTCTAGTTTTCTGCAGCCAGGGCATTCTATCAACAGTCACCTCCATTTCTTTAAATAAAGGTATCATAGTTAGATTAGCATGGATGCAGCAGGAAACAGTACAAGTGGCCTAGGCAGGTAGGGCCCTCAAAATCAAAGCAGAGAAACAGAGGAAGGAATTCCATGTCCTCAACCAAGAAAGGTAAATCCATATGCTGGAGCCAGCCGGCTGAAATCGAACCGTACCTGAAGGGGGCGGGGGGGGGGGGGTGTGAGGATTGAGAAATAAGGAGAGAGAAAAGATAGATTCGGGAGGGCTGTCAGTCAATGCTGAGGCCCAGACTTTATTTTGCTCAGTGTATTTGTACCTTTACAGCTGCAAGAGGAACAAAACAAGTCAAGTGCTCCAAGCAAAAACAAACAGTGCATTTACATAGGCAGAACCATTCAAGCCACCCGCAGTCTTCTTACAATGGTTCTCAGCCTTGGGCCCAAGGCAGACTTCCATTCAGGAGCCATAAAGTATTTGCATAGCAAAACATCCTACTCCCACAGCACTTCTGTGACTGACTTCTGCTTAGCCCTAAACTAGGGCATAGTTCAAAGCAGGCAAATGGCTCCTGACATCCATACATCTTACTACTAACCAGTTATAACTGGAACATCAAGGGATATCATCTGGATCTTGTTTTAATCTCATCTTAGGTCCTAGGATGCTGTTGCTGGGAAAGGAATCCAAGAAAGTAGAAGGAATGGGGAGGTGTGCCCAATGCCCACAGGTGATGCAGTTGCTTTGTTGTGTTAGACCTCACTCTCAGCCCGGGGGACTCGAACCCCTATGGGCCGCCTAACGTCGGGGAGCCCCAGTCCCAAAAATCCAGACCGTCAGATGCAAAAAGCAAGAGGAATTTTTATTTATTTATTTCACTTGCGCAAGTGGGAGACTTAGCATCGGGAAGCCAAGCGCCCCCTGATCTCGGCCAGGCCAGGCTTTTATAGTAGAAACTCACAGTATTATTATTCATTACTTGTTACATTTGGATTGGCTTTTGGCCTACAGACCAGGGTCACAGAGAAGACAATTTTACATAGTCCAACCTTTTCTCAGAAATGCCACACACATTATTTTGCAGTTCACAAGATGTTGACTTAACTGAATGTTTAACCCACCATCCTATAGATGGGATATTAGGGGCTCTTCTTGTGGAATGTTTAACCCACAATTTTATAGACGGGGTATTAAGGGCTCTTCTTGTAAATACCACAGACGTTATCTCACATACCATGAGATGTTGACATAGCCCTTGTGGCCTCTGGGACTTTCTAGTTTGGGAGGAGGTAAGCTAACAAAGGGGACCAGGCATTTTTCCATGAAAGCGGGGGTCCTACAGTTGCACATAGAGAAACTGGGACAGAGAAGATTCCCTTGGCAGCATTTTGTCCCACCGTAGTATTGCATGATCTGTGATCAGACAGATCTAAAATCCTCTGTGTTGGAAGAAACTTTAGAAAGCAACTCCTTAAAAGTAATTAATCCTAACTGAAAACATTAGTAGCCTTTTATGGTGTTTCTACCCAATTTAAAAAAGCAACTGCCTACGGACCATGTAGTCTAAGGCAGTGATGGAACTAATCACACCAAGTGGCTGGCTGTTCTCCTCACTTCCTAGAAACCACATGCAACATCTCCCAGGTTCTCTGAGAGAACTGTGGTAGAGAGAGAAAGAGAGAATCCAGTGCCCAGAGAAAGACAGGAGTTAAACAACATTATTTACCTCCCATTAAGTGGCCACCAGTCAGCCATAAATGCATGAAAAAGAAGAATAAAAGATGGTTTCTTTATTCCCGAGGAGGCGGGGCACAGCTGAAGCCACTTACAGCCCTAAGACTGGACAGAGGATAAAGTTTATCTGCTTTGTCCTCAGAGACCCTACTAAATGTTACAGGAATTTGGAAGACAGCCTTCGTGGATGACAGATGATACAGGAGATACTGGGGCACCCTCTTGGGATTCTTATTATCATCAATAAAAAATTTAAAAATGGACTCAAGGACAATTTTATTAGAGTTTAAAAGAAAAATATTCTAGAAGTATACATTAGCAGCTGCCCAGCGGAGGAGAAAAGGGAGGAAAAGAAAAAAAGTTATGCCATTTAAGATAGCATGGAGGTCAGCAGCCACATGTAGGAGAGGAGAGCTTTACAGAAAGATCCAGGAAACCCAAAGTTCAAAAAAAATACTTCAGCAGTTCAGGTCAGCATCCAAAAGAAACAAGGCAAAAAAGAGAAAAGAAAAAGAAAGAAAAGTTGCACCTTCATGACTTGGGGCTCAGAAAGGAAGGCAGAGTAGGCTGATCCTAATAGTGGCTCATACAGACTACCCAGAGCCTTACTGTTTAAAAGAACCAATGATCAGCTGAGCATGGTAGTCCATGCCTTTAATCTGAGCACTCTGAAAGTAGAGTAGGCATATCCCTGCAAGACTGAGGCCAGTCTGCTCTACATTGAAGTTCCACACCAGCTGGGACTGTAGTGAAACCCTGTCTTAAGCCACACACACACAAAAAAAGAAGAGAATTAATGATCATACAGAAGATTCAACATATGGATTCATGAGCTAAGGAAATCTGTCCAAGACTTTAACAAGACATTCTCAAAAGTGAATGAAATAGTAAATTGAAAGAGAAAGTAAAAAATATGGAGGAAAAATTCTACAAGGAATTATTGGGGAAAAACAGAAACAAGAATACTTGAAATAAAATAAATGGTGAAGCAAATAAAAACCACACCATAAAGTATCATCAACACACATACCACAAATAAGGACAAATTTTGGGAATGGAGGCCAAAGGGGAGACCATGATACACAGTGACATATATGAGGAAAAGAATTAATGAGCATGAATGGTATTTCCATGAAGTCTGGGATACATTCAAAAAGCTGAATCTGAGAATATGTGTTATGGAAGAAGGAACATGGAAAAAATCCTATTAATTAGACAGACTATTTGATGAAATTATAGTACAAAACTTCCCAATCCTAGAGAATGAAGTAGACATCTGAATACATGAGGCATTTAGGGCCTCAGAGAGACACGACCAAAGAAGAAACTCCACAACACAGCATAGGGAGGATGTCAAAAACTGAAAGTAAAGAAACAATGCAAAGAGCAGCATGGGAAGAAAGGTCTACTAATAGACAAAGTCAAGAGTATCAGAGTAAATCCAGATTTTTCATCAGCAACCAGAAAATCCAGAAAAACATGGAATGAAATATTGCAAGCTCTGAATGTAAATAATTGTCAAACAAGAATGTTACACCTATCAAAGTTATTTTTCAAGAATTAATAGAGAAATAAAGAAATTTCAAGATAAACAAAATTTAAGGCAATTCATAACAACCAAGCTAGCATTGCAGAAATTTCTTAAAAGAACACTGTATGGGGGGGAAAAGACGACCTCTTTCATAAGAACACATAGAAGTGTACACTTCATGAAAGGAACAGATGAACTAACAGGCCTAGAAAAGAAACAATTGTGTATGATACAACAAACCAGTAAGCACCCTTTAGTAGAGGAATGACAGATGTCTGTACAGGCTCAAGCATTTGAACACTTAATAACTATTTGGTGCTGCTGTTTGGGGAGGTTATGGAATCTTTATAAGGTGGGGCCATACTGAAGGAATGATATCACCAGGGGCAGGCTTTGTGGATTCATAGCAACATCCCACTTCCAATTTGTAGCAGCCTGCGCTACAAACGTATCCAAGTCTATCTGGCACAGGGCTGAGGAATTCAAGACACACAAGACACACACAACACAGACACCAAAAATGGTGGGGAAGCTTCTGATTTATTCCAGCAAGGTGCTCAATATATATACACCCAGCAGATGCCAGTGATTTATTGCAGGAAACTCCAAGGAGGGTTTGGGAGGGGACAAAGGTTCAGGCCCCTAGGGAACATACGAGTATGTGACTCGCACCTAGTTCAGAACAATTGCGGTTAGGCCTTTGAAGTCAAGTCGTTCTTGGTCAAGCTGTTCTATAGCAACTGCAGCTGACAAACTGAAGCTAGTTCCTGGCTGGGAACCTAGCTGGGAAAAAGGCATGTCGGGAGGCCAGGGCCCCATAGCAATTCACTCTCTGACTTGTGTTTGTGGGTGAAAATGTGAGCTCAGCTCTCTTCTTGCTGTTCCAGCTACCCTGTCTACCTGTTGCCATGGTTCCTCATCCATTATGGACTCTCCCTCTGGAACTGTGAGCCAAAATAAACTCTTCCATAAGTTGTTTTTGGACACAGCATTATATCACAGGAACAGAAGAGTAACTAATGTGCCCCCAAAATTAATATGAGAGAAGGAAAAGAAATATCAACAATTGATGAAAACAAAACTTCACCTAACAAAATAATAGGAAAGAGTAAACTCCTTTTCTGTAAAAACCTTAAATGTAAACTAAAAAGATGCTGACTAATGGACTATATTAAAAAGCAAGAACCAATTATAAGCTCTCATCAAGAAGCACACTTAGATAGTAAAGACATCTAAACCTCAGTATCAAAGAACTGTATTGGACATCAACTAATAAACAAATAGAAACCATAAACAAGCAGGCCTAGTTATCCTTATATCTGATAAAGTAGACTTTAAAAAAACTAATTGCCAGAGATAGAGGGACACTACATTTTAATAAAGAAAACAACCAATGAAAATAATATAATTGTAAACAATTATACAAACATCAGAGCTCCCAATTTCATAGAACAAATACTAAAGTATAAATGGTCATATATGTCATGATACAGTAATAGCACATGACGTCAGTATACAGTCTCTTATTTAGAGAGCTCTTCCAAATTAAAAATATGCAAAGAAATTTTAGATCTAAAATATACCATGGATCAACTGAATTTAACAGATATATCCAACAGATAGGGAATGCATATTCTTCTCACTGGTACATGAAACTTCCAAAACTGATCACATCATAGGCCCTACATCAAACCTTAGCAAGTACAAAAAATTGAGATAATTTCTTATATACTACTAGACTACAATGGAATAAAAGTAAAAATTAACAAGAGAAACCACAGAAAGTATAAAATGATAAAATGAATTGGAGACTAAACAATATATTTTTGAATGAACAATGGCAATCTAAGATATCACAAAAGAAAATTTTAAATTTTCTGGAGATAAATCATGAAAACATAACATATTAAAACATTTGAGTGACAGGAAGCCTGAGAAATACGTGTTCAGCCATGTCTGTTGCTGCCCTTTTCATAATAGTCAGAAATTGTAAAAATTTAGGTGTCTGTCAACTGATGAATGGTTAATGAAGGTGTGATACCTATACACAATGGAATATTATTCAGCTCTTATAAAATGAAATTATGAAATTTGCAGTTACATGGATAGAATACAAACCATCATCCTGAATGAGTTAACCCAGACCCATAAAGACAAAACTCATACATTCTCTCTCATAACTAGGTGTTAGCTTGGAATCTTAGATATGCATGTTTCAATTTGAAAATTCGGATAGATCAGGAAACTAATAAATGACCATAGCGGGGTTTTCCTGGGAGGAGAGGTAGAGTGCAGTGATATAAAGGGGAAAGGGGGAATAATAGAATAGTGATGAGTAAATGGGGTGAGTGATGGGAAGGCAGGGCAGAGAAGGAAATATGGGGAGGAGTGACTAACACTAAAGGCCCTTAGGAAGAGCTATGTGGAAACCTACCACTACAGAAACGGCTTAAAAGTATATGCATATACATTATAAAATGGTATTAATAAAAGGACTTACCTTACAACAGGGAGATAATGCCCCGCCTAAAAACTATAGGCCTAATGCCAAGAATGGACACCCTGTTTTGACACTGTTGACCAGTTGTCCCATAGACTTTCAAATAATACTGGTCAATGCTCCTGCTCTTGGTTACTTGAAAAAACTTTCTAGTAAGGCCCTATTTCTGAAGACACTATATATGTCAACTCTAGAACAAACAAGGAGAAATCACTCTGGTGCTGACTTCAAAACCTTATCTCTACTGGCTAGCTTTCCTGGTGCTGGAAAGGTGCAACGCATGATGCCCAAAAAGAAGTTTCACTTACGCAAGAAAGCAGTTATGATATATATGGTAGTTACGTACTTAAATATTTAAAACAGCTTTATTGAAGTATAATTAATACTTCATACAATAAAATTTAGTGGCCTTTATTATATATTGTGTACCTTAATCATAATTTTAGAACAGTTTAATTATTCTAAAACAAACCATGAACCACTTATCTAAGAAACAGCTGTCAAATCAAATTTTCTCCTTTGTTCTTGCTCTGGATTCTTGGACCACAATTCAGAAAGTACAAACCTAAATATCATAATCCTGTTCTTGAGAACTGAAAAGATTAAAATCTAACATCGTGGAAGATAAAAACTGCAGAAATGTAACTATATTAAAAGTGATTTCAAAATTCTTTAAGATTGGCAAGATGGCTCTCCAGGTAAAGGTGCTTAATGGAAACCTTGTGACCTGTGATTGACCTGCAGGATCCACATAGTAGAAGGAGATAACCTACTTGACAAGTGTCTTCTGACCATCACACATGCACTCTTGCACTGCACTCACACAAATATATACCTAAGCACACTAGATTAATTGGTTAATAAAATTCTTAAAACTACATTTTTTATTTTAAAAAAGAAGTACCCAAGAAACAGAAAAAAATATTGAATATTTTATAGGATATTGTACAAACTGAAATAAAGATATACATTTTTACAAGCATAAACAGTCAGGTGTACAAATGACAACTATGCAAGCATAAAGTGATGCTCAGGTGACCCATTTTCATAGAAATTGGCACAAAGCAAAATGTATAATTGCATGTAGCTGCAACCATTGGCCATAATATATTTATAACTTAGGTTATTTGAAATAGTATAAGATTATCCAAGTATTTTGACTAGATTGATGAAAAAAAGTTCCTTAAAGAACAAAGATCTCTAAAAATTTTCTTTCAAAAGAACACATGAACAAACAGGAAATCTGTTCATTTACCGGGAAAATATTTCTGTTATCACATGTATACATATCACATGTATACATCAAATGTGGAGAAACAGTGTGACAATCTGCTTTATAGAGCTAATACAACTTTAAAAAGTAAATTGAAACTCATTTTAAGTCTTTCCCCTGTATTAGATGTGATCTGAAGACGAATTACATAGCACTACGATATATAGTAAAAATTGCTATTTTAAACAGTGAGGAAAATACTTAAAAAACAAAACCTATAAAATTCAGCATATGGAATGTATGTTAATAGAGGAGATAATGGCCAAGTACATGTAAATAACCTATAAGCGCTAACTGACTTTCACATCATTTGCTATATTTTGGTGTCTTCATTGTGACGGATTGGTGGTTTTTTGGGCTTGTTATTAGACATAATTTTTCTTACGGAGTACTTTTATATTCAGTATTGCTCCCTTTGAAATTCTTCTACAATTTGCTATACTCCAATGTGTGTATTCTCTATTGAATTTCCCACCGTCTATCATGTGTTTGTGTTTTGTTTCAGGAAATCCTCCAAATGCTTCCATATACAGACCACAGACTTGGCAGGAACAATACTGCTGTTCAAACAGCAGTGCCATAATGTGAATGTCTTCTTATCATACTAGATACGTCACTACTTTTGAAACAGTAATTTTGCTGTTTCTTCAAGCAAATGTGGCATTGTTTGTTTGTTTTAATCTTGAAATTTCATCATCTGAAAGGAATGTTAATGCAGAAAAATGCTGTATTTTTGAACTTAAGATTTTGTCATTGGTGAAATGCATGGCCAATTTACTAATGTAAATCTTCTGCTGAATGTGTTGGGCTAAATGGAAGAACCAAAATTTATTGGGAACATCTTGAAAATCACTTTGGAAACCTTTATTGCACCCAAGTTCAAATCTGTTAATATGGTTTAAGTTTCTATTCAAATCCATTTCCTTCTGCAGAGTAAAAAAAAAAAAAATGACAAAAAAGCATTTACAAAACACATCGATTTTTTCCAGTCATCGATGCATAAATAGGCATATAAATTCTACAATTTTCACATCCAACAGGGTGATGAATTGTGTACATTTGATTAAAAAGAAACAGTGGAGACCGTTTTATTGAGAATTTCATACCTGTATATTGTATTTGCATTCTTTCCATCCCTCCCAGTCCCCCTCGACCTCTTCCCATACTCCCACACTCACTCACTCTGATTTTCTTCTCCCCGGCTTTGATTTTACAGACACACACACACACACACACACACACACACACACACACACAGCTTTAGGTGCAGGTGTTAAATTGTAGGTGTGTCACTTAAGGCTAGGTATTTCATAGCAACTTATTTTCTGTATTTGACCAGTTGTGGTACTATGTCTCCATCTGTTGGAAAAAGAAGCTTCCTTAATGAGTGGTCAGAGGTACACCTGTCTATAATAAGGGTATGTATTTATAGTAGAGTTAGAAATTGCACTGATCTTGCATAGTGACAGATGTGGATGTGTCTCTAGAATCTATGATCTCTCCAGCATTTGTACTTGGCTATGTGTACAGTATCATACATGAATTCCCTCCTATGGAGTGGGCCATAAGTCCATTTAGGCAGCTATTGATTGCCCCCAAGTTGAAAATGACACTACTGCACCAAGAGAGACACTTTTCAGAGCTACTCATTGCTGTGGTTTGTAGGCCTTTCAGCTGCGTGGAATTATTGATTGGTTTTCCCCAAAACAGACACTATGAGAGCTAGTCTTCAGGGAGGAGGCTTCCAGGTCAGTCAGTTCCAGATCCATTGCTCCAAGTTCTGTGTCCAAACTATGTCCAGTCTTCAGGAATAGGATCTTGCTTTCAAGTGCTGGGAGGCAATTAAGAGCTGTGACAATAGCCTGTATTATTTTGGGAGTCTTGTGGACGCCTCTGACCAAGAACTCAAAGGGAAGTTTCTTTTGCCTGGCACTGTGCCTTTTGTTACATAGGCTTCAGCTATACACATGCACTGACATTTACACGGTATGTGTATTTTTCAGTATACTTATTCAATACCAGATTTCCCTTTTGTTTTTCACTCCACTTAAATACTACTTAGACCTCTTTCCTCTCTTTGCCCCTGTATAGCCCTTTATCTTCTCTCCCCAGTTAAAGTTCCCCATTTTTCCCCATTTCCTTCTTTATTAAATTTGTCTCCTATTATCCCCTCTCTTGAGCTTCTTCTTCCCCTTTCTCCTCAAGTTTACTTTCCATTTTCCTAGATTCTGTGGTTATTTGAAGATATATACTCACATCTAAGAATTTGGAGCTAGGATCCACCAGGGAGAGAACATGTGCCACTTGTCTTTCTGAGTCTGGGTTACATCACATTGAATAACAGTTTCTAGTTGCAATCATTTACCTGAAATTTTCATGATTTCATTTTTCTTTACCTAATCCACTGTGTAAATGTACCACAATTTCATTGTGCATCATTGGTTGAGACATTTAAGTTGTCACCATTTCTAGGCATAAAAAGTTACAACAAACATGGCTTAATATGTATCTCTGAAGTAGGATATTGAGTCTTTTGGGTATATGCCAAGAACTGTTATAGCTTAATCATTTGTTGGATCAATTTTTTAAAGCATTCTCGGCATTGATTTTAATAGTAGCTGTACCAGTTTACAATCCCAACAGTGAATGAGGGTTCCCCTTTTTCCACAGCCTCGCCAGCATTTGTTGTCTTGATCTTTGCCATTCTGACTTGGGTAAGATGAAACCTTAAAGTAGTTTTAGATTGCATTTCCCTAATTACTACGGAAGTTGAAACACTCTTCAAGGTATTTCTTAGCCACTTTTATTTCTTTTGAGAACTCTCCATTTAGATCTGTAGCCCATTTTATAATTGGGTCATGTGTTTTCTTGATTCTTTGGTTGTTGAATTCTCTGTATAGTCAGGAAATTAATCTTCTTCCAGATGTATAGCTGGCAAAGATGCTCTCCCAATATGTGGGCTTCTTCCTCACTCAATTGTTTCCTTTACTGTACAGCCCTTTTCCACTTAATGAGATCCCATTTGTCAATGGTTAACCTTAATTTCTGGGGGAACAGGTTCAGCTTTAGAAAGTCCCTTTCCTACTACTTGTAGACTAATGCATATGTTTTCTAATAACAGTTTCAGCCTTTCAGGTTTCACATTGACCTTTTGATCCATTCGGAGCTGATTTTTGTACAGGGTGATAGATATGGGTCTAATTTCATTCTTCTAGATGTGGAGATCCAGTTTTCCAGGGAAACTGCTTGCTGAAGATGCTATCTTTCCTCCATTATGTATTGTTGGCACTTTAGTCAACTATCAGATGCCTGAAATTTCATGCACTCATTTTGGGTCTTTTATTTTGTTCCATTAATCAATATGTCTGTTTTGTGCCAATATCATGCTTTTGATGACTGTAGCTCTGTATATAGATTGAAATATGGAACAGTAATCCTTTCAGCCTTGCTTTTGTTCAGTATACCTTTATCTATCTGGGGCCTTTGTGGCTCCATATAAATTTTACGATAGATTTTTTTTTAATTCTGTGGAAAATGTGGGGATTTTTATTGAGATTTCATTGAATCTGTAAGTTGGTTTTGTCAAGATGGTCTTTTTTACAATATTAATTCTATCAATCCATGAATACAGGAGATCTTCCCATATTCTAGTGTCTTCTTTTCAATACCTTTCTTCAAAGATTTAAAGTTTTCATTGTATTGATCTTTAATATCCTTCATTAAATTTATTCCTAGGTATTTTGTTATTTTTGTGGATATTGTGAAATGAGAGTGCTTTCATGATGTCTGTCTCTGCTTGTTATTGGTATATAAAAAGACTAATGATTTTTGTAGATTGGGTTTTTATCTTACCACTTTGCTGAACATGTTGATCATTTCAAAAATGTTCTGGTAGGATTTGGGGGATCTCTTGTGTATAATATCATATCACCTGCAAACAGGGATAATTTGACTTATTTTCCAAAAAGTAATATTTTAGTTTCCTTGTCTTACTGCTCTAGCAAAGGTTTCATGCACTATATTGAAAAGGAGTGAGACTGATGAACAGCCTTCTCTTATTCTTGTTTTTAATGGGAAAGTTTCATGATTTTCTCCATTTAGAATGATGTTTGTAGGTTTGTCATATATAGCCTTAATTATGTTGAGGTATGTACCCACAAGTGCAATTCTCATTAGGAATTTTATCATAAAGTCATGTTGGATTTTGTCAAAGATCTTTTCTGTAGCTATTGAGATGATCATGTGACTTTTGTCTTTAAGTTCATTTCCATGATTTGTTACATTTATAACCTTATGTATATTGAACTATGCCTACATCTCTGGAAGACAGCCAACTTGATTAAGGTGCATAGTCTTTTTGATATGTGTCTCTTTGCAATTTGCAAGCATTTGTTAGGAATTTTGGAGTCAATGTTCATGAGGGATATTGGCCTGTAGTTTTCTTTTTTTGCTGTGTGTTTGACTTGGTTTTGATATTAGCATAATACTGGCTTCGTAGTTTGGGAGTTCTCGCTCTGTTTCTGTCTTTTAGAATAATTTAAGTAGATTGATTGTAGTTCTTGAATGTCTGGTAAAATCCATGCAGTCAGGGCTTTTATTAGTCCGGAGGCTTTATATTGCAGTTTTGATCTTATTTGTTATAGATCTGTTTAAGTTGTTGATTTCTTCTTGGTTTTATTTTAGTGGTTTGAATCTAAAATTTTTTCACTATGTTCAGACTTTATAATTTAATAGGGTATAGGTTTCTAAAGTAATCCCTTAAAATGTTCTGGATTACTTTGGTGTTTGTTAATATTTTCCTTTTCATATCTGATATAGTTGATTTGGCTTTACTTTTTTTTTTCTTTTGGCTAATTGTACTACGGATCTGTCTATCTTGTTTATCTTCTCAAAGAATCAGCTCTCAGATTCATTGATTCTTTGTATTATTTACTTTTTTCTATTTCATTGATTTCTGCTCAGTTTTATTATTTCTTCTCATCTGCTGGGTCTGGGTTTGTTTTCTTTTAATTTTTCCAGAATCTTTAGTTGTATCATTAAGTCATTTATTTGTGCTCTTTCTGTTTTTTAGTATTTTATTTTTAATATTTTTATTGAACTTCATGCATTTCATATAATGCATCTTAATCAAATTTAGAACCACTCCCATATCCCTGCCCAACATCCTCCCACCAGATTTCAGGTATTCTGTCATATGTGTAAAGTCCTATCCAGTCAAGCATTTCTATCCTGGTGTCCCTCAGGGCAAGTTCATCTACTGGGGTCTAACCAGCCTATCTAGTGTCACTTCTTTAAAGAAGATCTACTCTCCCTCACCCCACAGTAATCATTTGCCAATAATTCCTTAGCTAGGGTTGGGTCCTGCTGCCCATTTCCCTTATTATATGCAGGTTCTTGCTTGATTCAGTCAGCATGGGTCTTGTGCCTACTGTTAGCGTTATTGCAAGTTCATATGAGCAAATTTCCAGTGGCCCAAAATTCTCTGCTTCCTTATGCTCATGCAAAAACCCTTGCTCTTACAAGCTTTCCATGCCCCCTCTTCCACAATGGTCCTTGAGTTATAGGTGGGTGAGGTTTAATATAGGAGTCCTATCCAACGACACACACTCTGCAGTCTTTTATTCTCTGAAACTTATCCATTTGTGACCTTCTTTGTGCATCTGACTCTGTTGTAAGAGAAAGCAATGCTGGTGAGATTTGAAGGATGTGTTAGTATTTTTTTAAATGAAGACACTTAGAGCTATAAACTTCTTAAGACAGCTTTAAATGTGTCCCAGAGGGGATTTTGTGTGTTGTATTTTCATTTTCATTTAGATTCAGGAATATTTGTCTTTCTTTCTTGATTTCTTCTTCAGTAATGTTTTATTTAAACTCCATGACTTCATGGAGTTACTAGAGTCTCTTTTACTGTTCAAGCTTTTCTGCATTGTGGCTCGGGAGAATGCATGAAATTATTTCAATTGTTGTATTTGTTGAGGTTTGTTTTGTGCCTGAGTATGGTCTATTTTAGAGACACTTCCATGGGTTATAGAGTACAATGGGCATTCTTTGGTATTGGCTGATGTATTAGATAGCTCCCATTGGTTTGGGTAATGGGAACCTCTAATGAGAAATTTCTTCCATTGGATGTGGCATTTTCTTGATTTTGTGTAATGTGGAAGGGCCTAGCCTACTGTGGGCAGTGCCACCTCTGGGAAGAAAGTGGTCCTGGGTTACATAAGAAAGGAGGGTGAGCACAGGCTAAGGGTGCAAGGCAATAAGCAGTGTTCCTCCATTGTTGTAAGCCAGGAGTTAGAGAAAACAGCCAGCTTGTAGTTTGAGTTCATCTCAGAGAAACCAGCTCTAGGAGAATTCCACCCCCTGTGACCACCTGTAGGTAAACTCAGTCTTTGATCCTTATAACTAAGTTTCACAGGAAGGTCCTGGAGCCTGACCAAATGGCTCACCTTCTTTATCTCACAGGAGCTGAGCTAAAAAGGAAGCTCTGAGGGCGCCAGGGTTTTAGCACTGGTTCAAAGCCCCTGCCTCCCCTCTTAGTGCCACCTTCCTGATATGCACATAACCTTATGGTGGGCTTTTGTCTCTGTTAATTACCACATTCCTGTGTGGGTGCATCTGTATTCCTGACTCCCCAAAGCTTTGTATAAATACCCCCTGGAACAATAAAGGTCCGCAGCCTGAAGAGACACGTTTCCCAGGTCGTCTGTCCTGTGTGTCTGTCCTATGTGTCTGTCCTATGTGTCTGTTCTGTGTGTCTGTTTTGTGTGTCCATCTGTCTTCACTGTCCTGCATGTTCCGTCTGTCTGTCCCTACTCATTTCAGGTTCCTAGAGAGTCTCAAGCTCTAGTTGCTGTTCCGCTGGCGGGACACTCCATTGTTTGTGCGTTCCTGCCTCCAGGTTCATGCTTTGAGTCTTGCTTTGACTTCTTTCAATGATAGATCATGCTTTAGGCCAAATATACATTTTCCTGTGAAAGTTGGTTTTGGTCAGTGTTTTATCACAGCAATAGAAACCTAACTAATAAAGAAATTGATCTCAGAAGGTGGGCTATTTCTATGATGTACCTGACCATATATGCCTGAGAGGGGCATTGTGGAAGTTTTTAGAACTTTTGACTAGAAAAGTGCTTAGAGCTTAGTGAATGATTCTGTAGAAACTTTGAAGAAAATGCTAAAAGAGGTTGAGATGATGAAGGCCTGTCTTGTGAAGCTTCAAAGGGAAGCTATCAGGGATGTTTGTGTAATATATTTTGAATTAAGAATTTTTGGAAATAAAACCTATTATGCTTTACTGGAATAATCAGTGCTGGTCACCTGGAGCTGAACGGTCAGCTTTGAGTAACAAGAGACAAACATCACAGAGTGAAATCTAGGAAGTATTTTCTTAGGCCCAGTACACAAAAGCTGTGAGGCCAAGGCTGTACATTTGCCAGCAGAACTTGGCAATGTGTAGTCTCTCATGAGGCACACATGGTGTTGAAGGAGTGAAGGGATCATGGAGGTAATCTGAGCCTTGGCATCTTGAGAAGTCAGGATTTTATTATTTATTAATTTATTATTCATCTGTGTGTATGCATGTATGCATGCTGCTTTTCCATTGCCACAAACACATATAAAAATGTGTTTAAACTTCCCCCCTCTTTCCGAGTGTGTGTGTGTGTGTGTGTATTCATGCCAAGGTGCCATTGTTGAAGGTGCAGCCTCAGTTGCAGATAAGACCCCAGTATATTGGAGATGCCAGGACCATGGTACATCCAAGGGCAGTGGCATATGTGGAGTGGAGACAGCCGGAGCCTATGAGACAAGCTGTATGTGCTGTTGATGACTGAGCTAGATAAGTGGAACTGCTGAATCCCTTAAGAGTCCAGAAGATTGTAAATGAATCCCACATGCCCAACACTGAACTACATTGCTGGACTTTGGTTTCACTTAAGTGTACCTATTTCTTTCTTTGCTTTTGAAATAAAACAATATCTAACTTGTTTTACAGGAGCCCACATTTAAGAGACATTTTAAAGTTATTTTGAACTTTTAAAGCATTGGAATTTTTATTTTTTATTTATTTACTTAAATTTTTTATGTGTATGAGTGTATTGCCTTTGTTTATGTAAATACACTGGTGTCATGCAATGCCCGTGAAGGACAGAAGAGGGCAGTAGATCCCCTGGAACTAGATTTATGAATGATTGTTAGCCAATATGTGGGTGCTGGGAATCAAACCCAGGTACTCTGCAAAAGCAACCACTGACCCAGTGTTGGAATTTTGTAAAGACTCTGGGACTTTTAATGTTGTAGTGATTTATATTGTGATATTACTATTAGCATCATATCTTGGGGATAAGAAACGGAAAGATTGTGGTTTAATAGTGAGGAATTTGTGTGTCAAGTTGGCAAGGTTCAAGTATGTTGTATAGCTTCAATTGTCAATTGACACACCTGAGTATTGGGAATCTCAAATGAAGAATTTCCTCCATTAGATTGATTTGTGGCCATGTCTTTGTGACATTTTCTTGATTGTTGAAGGATATGAGAGGACCCAGCCCACTGCGGTCAGTATCACCCCTGCGCTGTATAAGAAAGGAGGCTGAGCACAGGCCAGGGGAGCAAGCCAGTAACCAGCATCCCTCTATTCAGCTCCTGCCTCCAGATTCCTAGCCTGAGTCCTGCCTTGACCTCTCTCAGTGATAGACTGTACTCTAAACCAAATATACCCTTTCCTAACAAAGTTGATTTTGGTCAGTGTGTTATCACAGCAATAGAAAGTTAACTAATACAACTGGAATGTTCTGTAGATGTTGTGTGGGTCCATTTGATGTATGATATCATTTAATTCAGATGTTTCTATGTTTACTCTTTCCTTGTCCAGATATCCTATCTACTGGAGAAAGTGAGATATTGAAGTCACCTAATATTATTACTGAGTTGGGGTTAATCTGTTTCTTGAAATCTAGTAGTACTCCTTTTATGTAATTTGGTACACCAGAGTTTGCTTTAAACATGTTTATGCTTGTAATGTCTTCTCAGTTAATTATTCCCTTGATCAAAATGAAGTGACCTTCTTTTTTATAAAAAGTATTTTATTATTTTTATGTTTTTAAATATTTTATTTATTATTTTTATTTTATCTTATGTATATGAGTATATTGCCTGCATGTATGTATGTATGTATGTATGTATGTATGTAAGTGCACCTATTGTTGTGCCGTGCCCTCAGAGGTCAGAAGGGAATGTTAGATTCCCTGGAACTGGAGTTACAGACAGTTGTTAGCCTCCATGTGGGTGCTGGGAATCGATCCTGGGTCTTCTGCAAGAGCAGCCAGTGCTCTTAACCACTGAGCCATCTCTCCAGCCTCTATTAATTTTATTTTATGAGCATGAGTATACTGTTTCCATGTGTATAACTGCTCCTGTGTCATGCAATGCCCCTGGAGGTCAGAAGAGAGCATCAAATCCCATGAAACTGGAGTTAGGGACTGTTGTCATCTGCCATGTAGGTGCTGGGCATCGAACCTGGGTCCTCTGCAAGAGCAGTCAGTGTTCTTAACCACTGAGCCATCTGTCCAGCCCCTGAAGTGACCTTCTTTATCTCTTCTGATTGATTTTAGTTTGAAGTATATTTTGTCACTTGTTAGTATGGCAACATTTCCCTGTTTCTTGTTACTATTTTCTTGGAATAATTTTTCCATCCTTTCATTCAAAGGTTGTGCTTGTCTTTTAAGCTAAGAACAGTTTCTTGTAGACAACAAAAATGTGGATTTTATTTCTTAATCCATTCAACTAGCTTGTGTCTTTCAATTGGGGAACTGAGGCAATTGATGTTTAAACTTATTGTCGAAAGACGTTTGTTTCTGTCATTTTATTTTCTGTTTGTGTTCATAGTCATACTTTGTTTCTTCATAGTTATAATTTCATTTGTTTTGGTTCTGTATCCTCTTATATATGTTTATTCCATTCTTTAGTCATTTGTATTGCTTTCAGTAGTCTCTGTAGGGCTGGTTTGCTGGATATGGATTCTTTCAGCCTATTTATATCATGGAGGATTTTTCTTTTTCTTTTGATTGTGATAGACAGTTTTGCTGGGTAAAGTAGTCTGGGTTGGCATCTGTGGTCATTTAGAACTCCCAAGCTTTCCTGGCTTTTAAATTTTGCATTGAAAATTCAGCTGTTATTCTGTTAGGTTTTCCTTTATACATAACTTGTTTTTCTCTTGCAGCTTTCAGTACCCTCTCTTTGTTCTGTATATTTGATGTTTTTACTATGGTATGCTGTGGAGAGTTTCTTTCCTGTTCCTTTCTAAAATCCTGTTGAAGATCTAGTCAATGTTGTTGGCCTGAGAGTCTTCTCCTTCCACTATGCCTGTAATTTGTAGATTTCATCATTTTATGGTGTCCCACAGCTTCTGCTCTTTCTTTCCTGTGTTTTTAGGGTTTTTTTATACTCTTTGCTTGAGCAGTCCAGTTCTCCAACTTTATGTTCAAGTCTTGATATTCTGTTGATCATTTAATTCATTTTTTTGGATAAGAGTTTCTCCTGTCTTTTTAAATTGGCTTATTGAGATTTTCAATTCTACCTTCATCTAAGCTTGAGTTTTCTTAAATATTTCTATGTCTTTTGTGACTTTGCTTTTCAAATTCTGAATTGTCTTTGTCATTGTGTTCAGCTATATAGTTATATTTTCTTGAACTTCAGTCAGGAGTTTCTTCCTGTCCTCTTTGAATTCCTTGATGTGAATGTATGCATGTTCTTTAAATTCCTTGAATTCTTTGATCATGTTTATGATTTTTCTTTTAAGTCCTGTGTCCAGGAGTTTCTCTGGGTAGTTCTCAATGTAGAACACTTCTATGGGACTGATAGGATTTTGTGGGAACCTACAGTCTTGATTTTTATATTATTTGTGTTTTGTGTTATGACCTGGGTGTATGGACTTCTCTTGTTGGTTTTGTGTCTAATGTGAAATTCTAGCCTGCCTTTGTTGAGTAGAAGGTTGGATGTATTTTCATTGTTGTTTTAGCTCAGAAGACTTCTGTTTAAGTAGGAACAATTAGTTGTTCTGTGCTTCAGGTTCTCATTTCAATATTTTATTGGAGGGATGGGGTTATTCCTGTCTGGTCCAGTGTGCCAAAAGGGCAAGCACAGCTAAAATTTTGAGTGTGATGACAAAGCAGTGGGTGAATTTTGACTAGGTCATCAGGGTTGTCTGGTGAGTGAGAGCAGTAAGATCCTGTCCTTGTTCAGGAATTGGAAAATAGTAATAGAATTAGGGGTATATTCTTTCTTTTTTTAGACAGACTCTTCCTATAGCCTCAGTTGGCTTAGAAATTATTGTGCAGTCCATCTGAACTTGATATCACAGAGATCTGCCTGCCTCTGTCTTCCGAGTTCTGGGTTTAAGGACACAGGCCACCATACCCATCTTGAAATGCATATTCTTTAACAGATTCCTAATCAAGGACAGTTCATCATTTAATGTATTTTGTAACACTGGGAAAATTCTTATAATAGCAGTTATCTTTGGTTCAGAAGGTCATTGAGTTTGTGAGATTTATTTGATATGCTAAGAAGAATGGGGATTTGGAATTTTTTTTTTTGTACTTTTTTAACAAGTTCTTGATTTGCAGCTCAGGCTGGACTTGAACTTGTGATTTTTGTACTTTATCCTCCCAAGTGCTGGATTATAAGCATTCATCACCATGCCCAACCACAAAGACACTTAAAATTTTATTTATGTATTCCCGTGTGTGTGTGTGTGTGTGTGTGTGTGTGTGTGTGTGTTGAGCCATGTTATGGGCCCTCAAAGACATTTGTTTTTACTGATGAGCTTGTTACTCCCTACTTCTTCCATGCAGGGACTTTGACTGGCTTGATTCTGTGCAGGTCTTAGTACATGCCACTGTCACAGCCACTGTCAGTTCATATGTGCAATTTCAGTGTTGTTTCTGAAAAACAGTGTTTTGCTGTAGTCAGCCTCTGGCTCTTACAGTCTCTCTGCCCTCTTTTTCACAATGATTCCTGAGTGTTGGAAGGAAAGAGTATAACATAGATGCCCCATTTATGGCTGAGCACTCTGCAATCTATTATTCTCTGCACCTTGACCATCTGTGGGTCTCTGTGTTAATCACTATCTAATGTAAAAATTAGCTTCTATAATGAGGGTTAAGAGATGAACTTATCTATGAATATAATAGCATGTCATTAGGAGTCTGTTTAATGACCATTTAGCAGAATAATATTAGTAGATTCTCCCCTAAAGCCTATGATCTACATAGCCTTGCATTCTTGACTTTGTTAACAGTTCATTTTCCTGGACGGTGTCTTAAATCCAATCAGGAAGTAGTTAGTTACTCTCCTGAAATTGATGCCATTATTGCATCAGTGAGCATATCTGACCAGACTGGTCATTATTGTAGCTCACATGGCTAGATAGATCTGCCAGTAACATGCGTAACACCCTCCAGCATTATGAATACTAACCAGTAAGGGTAAAGTTTCCAGATTGATTTCTACGTGTTCTATGACTCAAGACTGTGATGTCTTCAGCACTAGGGGCTTGCCTTCATGTTCTGGAAGGTAAGTAAGAGCAATAGCAATAACCTGTAATATTGGGGGGTGGGAATCCAAGGGATCCCACTGACCATTGACCAACAACTCCAAATGAGAAACACATTACTGGCCCTATGTCTTTTTTTTTCCTTTCCCATTTAGTCTATCTTATCTAGAGATTATGGCCCAGTCAATGATCTGTAAAAAATAACATTTTTATGGATTATTTGAGAATTTCATATAATGCATTGTAATCATATTCACTCCCATGTCCTTCCAGATCCACAGATCTACCTCTACCTCTCTGCTCCCCTCACTTCGTGTCATTCATGTGTGTGTGTATGTGTGTGTGGTCTTTTTGAGACAAGGTCTCCTTGCTACCCCAGTTGACCTGGAACTCACTATGTAGACCAGCCTGGCTTTGAAATCACAGAGATCTACCTGCCTCTGCCTCCCGAGTGCTGGGACTAAAGGCATGTCTTCTATCTTTTAAAGACCTATTGAGTTTATTTTGTGTTTCTCAAATATTCTTGAGAATAGGTCCATCCCTTGGAGCTTGCTCAACCCACTCAGCATCACACCCTTACAAGCTGACTATCCCTCTCTGAGCAGCATTCAATTGCTAGGGATGTGACTTCAATTCCTCAGCTAGGGATAGGGACTTTTTGCCAACCTCTCTTCTCCATATTGGGTTTTGTCTAGCTTGTTCTTGTACAGGTCTTGTGCATGCAGTAATAAGCACTCTGGGTTTATACATGTAACTGCCCTATTCTGTCCAGAAAACAGTTTCTTTGTAGTCATCCATCACCTCTTGCTCTTACAATCTTTCTACCTCTTCTACTGTGTCTGGGAGAGGCACTGTCACATTATAGGGTAACAACATTTAAACTCTTTTAAACTATGTATATGTATATATTTTAGAAACTTTCTATGGTAGTTAGTTTCCATTTGGTTTTTTTCAAATTTTTTGGGTCATTTACCCTCTTTATAGTCCCATTTCCACCCTGCCCTCCCATCACCCACCCTGCTTAATCCTTCTTGTTCCGTTATTCTTCCATTTCCCCTTCATACTACCTACGTTCTAACACCCCTCTCTTAAGTCGCCACCACATGAATCCTTGCTGATTTCTTTACTTCATTGGGTACTCCAATTCACCAGACAAATCTAAATATTCAAAGTTATCATTGGCATATGAGACAGAACATTTGACATCTTCCGAAGAATTTTTGAAGGCAATCTTGCCACTAAGTGTGAAGATGTGAAGACAGAGAAGCCCAACTCTCCCTAGGCACAAGTGCAAGGTTTGAACACCATTAAATGCTATAAGAATGTGAGTTTTATTTCGCGATTTAGGCAGAGGCAGACTTACTGACTAAGACTTCAGTCACCCAGGAAATAATTCCAACAATTGACAAATCGTTACTTATAAAGTTGGATAATCTTCTACACATCAGTTAATAGAATGAAGAGACAACCATCTTAATGGACAAAGACCTTTGCTGTCTACATGTCTGACTAAAATTAATAGCTAGAATATACAAAGGACTCAAAATATTAAATAACAAGAGATCAAATTAGTCAATAAATGAACTAATCAAATGAACAATTCTCAAAAAATAAATAAAAATAGGCAATAAACATGAAAAAATGTTCAACTTCACTAGCCATCAAAAAATTAGGTGGGATTTCACAATTATGTAGAGATTAGGAGGTAGGATAAACTGAGCATTTTCTAATTTCCCTTTTAAATTCTTCTCATCACTTCCCACTTTTAAGATATTGATGGTGTATTTATTCCTTTCCTCATCGCTGTACTCAAATACCTTACAGGAAAGAACATAAGGGAGCATGAGTTTGTTTTTGCTCATAATTCTTGGCCAAAGGAGTATGGAAGCTTGCTCCATCTAGTGGTAGGAGATTGTGCTGTGACCTGTTACAATTCAGCAAGCAGATCAGGAAGCAGAGGCTTCAGGCCAGAATGGAGCCAGTCATATCCCTCTATCCCTGTACCTACATTCCTGTATCTGTCAGCTATATTTCATGTCCAAAAGGAACAGCCACCTCCCAACACAGCATCACCTTATGGAGGGTAAATGTTCAAACACAGGAGCCTATTCTGAATCTAGAGCATGAGCTTATCTTTTCCTTCCTGAAATTTGACTTTCTCATCTTTGGGTTCAATGTATTCAAGAGGTGGTCTATAACATAAATTTTTCTTTGCTGCATTCTATAAGAGAATGGGGCCATGTTCAAATTCTTTTTAGGGAAACTCTTTCATAGGATGCAGATTACCTGGGGATCAAAGTATCCTCTGGATAAACTCAGCTCCTGTTTCTGATTCTACAGTACTTGGGAGACATCACTGGGGGCAGGGCTATGGGGTTGGCTTAAATTTTCTTTCTGCTCTACTTCATTTGAGTCTATCTGCCATCGTTGTTACTTTCTGTTTTCCTGTAAATATGAGATCTCTTTTTTTAAAAACCAAGCAAAGCAGGCTTGAAATTGGAGCCTGCCTGTTCCAGGCCAAGATAAATAGCCTCTTGGGTTAAGGTCACAACTCTCAGTTTCATTTTGGCAATCATGTTATCAAAGAGCTGGTTCCTATAAGGTCAAATTTTATTCTGAGGACAGTATGAATATGTTTGCAGATATTCTGTGGTTATATGTATCATTCATAACAAGCTTAGAGAACATTTTTAATTACTCTAGAATTATTCTGAGTAAATTTGCAATCCATTATAACTATGACTTTAAGATCCAAATAAAAATAATGTCTCTATTAGTAGCTGAAATCTATAATCATGTTGTATGATGAAACATTTTGCTTGTAAGGCTAAAAAAACCTACATAGATAAGAAATAAAATTGCACTGCTATACTTGGGAAAACTTCATATTACTATGACTAATGCCCAAGTAAACACTAATTCTATGAATAATTTAAAATTATAACCATTCTTTTACAAATAATTTTCCTATTTAAATAGAAAATTAAAAAGGTGAGAAATAATTTTATCCCTGGGAAAGATGTAAGATAATTCAGCCTTATTAGTGGGAAACACTTTGATATATTCAGTGGACACCAGAGTTACTGAATAGCAAGCCTAAAGACCACTAATTAACAATTTGTTCAAGATATGATTGTCAGGAAATGATTTGAAATGCTCAGTGGTGTTTTGAGACTTGGGCAATGTAAGCTATTGGTAGCTATGACTATCATTTTCCAGTCATCCTTTCTGTCTTTATTGGGGATTTAAAATTTTTCTATTATGGAAGAGACTTAGAACAGCAAATCTAGTTAGGAGGATTATGAACAGGTGGCTTGTCAGGAGGCTACATTTGTATACAGTATTATACTCTTTTTCACTTACATTTTGTGTTTGGTTCAGATAACTTAAGGAAAGTCATATCAAGATTGGAAGTGAACAGAGTTGGATCTTCTTTGTAATATGAGCCCTATCCTGGGATAAACTACTTGTACCGTGAAATATTTATTAAGTCCTATGGCAGAGTTGATTTTGAACATCTATGGCTTAGCCATCCACTCCTTTCTGTGCAGACTTCTTATCCAGGAAAGATGTTTCTTTAATATACGACAAAGTACTGATATATAAGCAAAATGGTGATGTCCAAGATACTCAACATATACTGCTGAGAAGAAAACAAGTATGACCAAAAAATGTATACTATAACTGATTTTTTAAAAATTAAAAAATATAGGCATGGTCATGCACACCTGAAATCCAAGTACTTTGTGAGACTGAAGTAGATGGATGTTGAATTTGAGACCAGTCCAGGGTAATAACAATTTCAATCTATCCTGGGATACATAGAAAGATCTTATTCAAATCAAAACCAAATGAGTAAATACAAGAAAGAAGAGAAGGAAAGAGGGAGCCTACAATGAGAAAAAAAGACAAAGTCAAATCCTATTGGAGGTATGTTGACCAGTTTCCCAAAGGATTAGGAAAGTTGCTGTCATCTGTCCATTGGAGATATCTTTCCTCTATAAACCTAATACTTTCTATAACACTTCATAGTTATTATTTACCGTATTTGTGGCTTAAGTTCTTGCTGTAGCACTGAGAGGAGCTGCTGGTTTGAGTGACTTCAACCCTGCTTTCTGTTAAGAAGTGCTATGAACCCCATGAACTATAATAATGACTTGTCTGCAAAGCTATGCTCACTAGTGCAAAAGCAGCACGAATGTTATAGGACTAACCAACCATGCTCTAATTGTACTTAAGGCAAGATACATGAGATGGAATCTATACCTGGCACTGGTATTAGGGCCAAGAAGCTATGGTTAGATAGGCCATAGGCCCTAGGGGAGAGCAAACTACTAATATTCTAATAAATAGGCTTTAACATTACTCCTGATGACTTTTTTATATCATTCTCAACCGTGATCAGAGAAACGTCTTCTTGTAGTAGAAGGCAGTTATCACACAGACCCACAACTGGTCAACGTGTACAAAGACTAAGAGACTGTGGAGTGCTCAGCTGCAGAAGGGACATCAGTGTCTTATCCTAGAAGAAGAGGCAGAACGACTGAAAAAGCAGCGGTCATGAAAGAGTATAAGAAAACAGTGCTTTCCAGACACCAAGGTAGTTGTACATATGAACTCACAACAATTGTGAGAGCATGCATACGACCTACTCAAGCTCAAGCCAGACAAAATCCCATCATGGAAGGGGGGAAGGTGGGCAGAAAGGAGGAGCTGAAGAGCTCCTCTTTAGGCATATGGTAACTGCTGGGACAGGAAGATTTGGTTTTCTGTGAGGATGTTGCCCTTTCTTAGCCACATTCCAGGGCAGGTTTCATATGCAAAAATAATTGGCCAACACATATTGGACTCAATAGGTGAGGAAAAAAGAACAAGAAGAAGAGTGGGTAGAGAAGTGGGAATGGATCTGGCAGGGGTTGGGCCAAGGAGAAAGAAATATGATCAAACTACATTATATGAAGTTCACAAAGAATTAATAAATATATTTGATTTAAAAGTGCTTATCTTTCGTCTTCCTGATATACCAGTAACACAGACTGAACCATCATTCTCTCAAACCAACTCCAACTGAACACATTCCTTTTCATATCTCTCTCTATATATATTACAGTCAAACAAATTCCACATTTTTATAATCTGTAAGCACCTTAGTATATAGGTCTAAAGTATAAATGTTCTTTAAAAAACATAACAAGGAGCTGGAGAGATGACTCAGTGGTTAAGAGCACCAGCTGCTCTTGCAGGGGACCCTGGTTCGATTCCCAGCACGTACATGGTGACTAACAACCATCCATAACACCAGTTCCAGGGGATCTGACACCCTCTTCCAACCTTCATCAGCACTGCACAGCACAGATGCACTTACACACGTGCAGGTAACACACTCATACACAGAAAATAAAAATATAAATAAAAACATTTAAAAAATAAAAACCATAACCAGTGTTATCATCACCCATAAAAATAGCAATAGCTTTGTACAAACAACTTTATAGTCAGGGTTAAGTTTTCAAATTATTGAATAAATCTGATTAAGTTTTTCACTGAATTTTTCTATGATCCCATTAAAGTATACATGTTGCAAAATAACTCTTAATTTATTTTTAAAGTGTAAAATTGATATTTTATTATATTAGCAGAGCTGTAAAACCATCACCGCCACTATCTATTCAAAAATGTTTCATCACTTAAAAAAATGTCATAGCCATTTCCTCCTGCTGATAGCCACTAATCTACTTTTTCTATCTACAGAGTGGCCTATCTTGGACATTTTATACAATTAGAACCCTATATTTTGTGACACCATATGTCGTCTTTTGCTCAGGACAATGTTATTAAGGTTCATCTGTGCTGCAGCATGGATCAATACTGCATATTTTCATTACTGAGCAATATTGAGTTAAATGAAATATTACAATTTATGTATATATTCATCTTTGGCTGAACAGTTGGGGTCTTTCTAACTTGAGTCTATTTTAAATTATGCTACTATCACTATTCTTTTTAAAAATGTATTTGTTTTTATTTCATGTATACTGAGTGTTTTGCCTGTATGTATGTACATTTCATGCCTGTAGAAGTCAGAAGAGGGAGCTGGACCCCTTGGAAGTGGAGTTACAGGCAGTTGATGGCTGCTGTATGGGTGCTGAGAAATAAACTTGGGTCCTCTGCAAGAGTAGTCAGTGCTCTTAGCTGCTGTACCATATCTCCAGCCCCCCACCACTATTCTTGTAGAAGCTTTTTGTGTCCATGTTTTCAGATTGCTTGGGCATATGGTTAAGAGTAGAATTGATGGTTCATAAGTCGATGTTTATTTATTTTTTATTTTTTAGTACTTGAAATTGAATTCATGACCTAAAAACACTAAGCAAATATCACTGGGCTCTATCCTTAACCATTTTGCTATTGTTGTTTTGAGACAGGATCTCGCCATATATCTCAAGGTGGCCTGAAACTCACTGTGTAGACTAAGCTGGCCTCAGATATGCAATGATCCTCCAGCCTCAGCCTCCTGAGTGTTGTCATTACAGACATGCACCATCATGCCTGGCTCCTATCCCATTTTTTTGTTTTGAATAATCTTTTCAAATTTTAAATTAACATACAAAATGATAGGTTCATTATGACATTTTCAAACACATCATTAGACTTTTGTTCTTTTAATCCTTTTACTCCCAGAGTCTCCTTTCTGAATGAGGTTTTGGATATCCCTTCACGTGCTAGGAAACAATGAAACTGGAGCTACAATGCTGTTTGGATTTGATTGTCATGCTATTTCCATTTATTTCTCTGTGTTTCTAATGTCATATTACTCCTTTGGAGGAATTTCTGAAACTAATATTCTGTTGCTGTCTTAGGAATAAAGTCTGTTTTTTCTAATCCTGGCACAGAGGTTGCAGAGAAGAAGCTTCTAGTTTACCATCTTACCCAGAAGTCTATTTATACATGTTGAACCATTGTCACATTCCAGGTACAAATTCTGTTCAATCCCAGTGAATGTGAATGTATTGCTACATTAAATTTGCTGAGGGGAGGGGCAGAGGAAAACTTATACACTGTTGGAGAGTATAAACTAGTGTAGCCACTTTAGAAATCATTGTGGAAGTTTCTTTAAAAAGCATAAGAAATAGAACTACCATATGATTCATCTGTAGTACTCCTGGAAATATCCACTTTGAACCTTATATCCTAATACAGACACACTTGCACATTCATGTTCATTGCTGGTCTATTTAAAATAGCTAGGGAATGGGAAAAGTCTAGATGTTCATCAACTGGTGACTGGATGACAAGGGAATATTAGTAGTAAAGAACAATGAAATCATAACATTCATAGGAAAATGGATGGAACTGTAAAAAAAAACCAATATTCTTTATGAAGTAGCCACACCCAGAAAGACAAATGCTGCATATTCTCTCCAGTGTGAATACTTGGAGTACATGTAGAAATCAGAAAGCTAGAAATGGGCCATTGAGGAGGGGGATGCCTGAAAGGATGAGTGATAGTTGAATATAGGTAAAAATAAAGGTATAAATGTAGAATAATGGGAACAGAAAAAAGTCCAAGCAGGGGAAGAGATAATGGGATGAGGAGATGAGGGCATGGGGGAAAGGATCACTGAAATGAAATCTATATGAAAACACTATGATCTTGAAACCCAAGTAAAAAACATAACTATAAGGGATAGTAGAACACATGTGATATGTAGAGCACAATGACATGGTCTTTGCACACATGAACTTATGGTACCTGTGGTTACCTACACAAGACCTACACAAGATCAAGTCAGTCAAAATTCCAACATGGATGGGGAAGGGGGTCCTGAGGTCCCACCCCTAATTGAGAAGCTATCAACCATTGATGGGTTCTGGGTGGGGGAGGGACTTCCCTTTGGTTACAAGTAAGTTGCCTGTTTTTCAGTGGATTGTCCCACATCTGTACGCATATGGACTGTACTAATTTAATTGGACTCAGTGCGTAATGAAAAAAAAAGAATGATATGAAGGTTGCAGGTTAGGGAGAATTTGAGAGGTGAAATAGGGATTAAATATGATCAAAATACCTGATACATATCTATGAAATTTTCAAAGAATAGAGGCTAGAAAGATAGTTCAGTGGTTAAGAGCACTGGCTGCTCTTGCAGAGGATGTAGGCTGGAATCCCAGCACCCACATGGCAGCTAAAAACTGTCAGAAACTCCAGTTCCAGGGGATTTGAAGCCCTCTTCTGGCCTCTGCAGACACTGCACAACATCAGTGCACTTACACACATGCAGGCAATACTCACATAGACACAAAAATAAAAATAATAAAGAAAATATTTTAAAAGAAACTTCAAAGAATAAATAAAGCTAAAAGGTTTTGCTGAGGGGTCAGTGAGATGGCTCTGTAGGCAAAGTTGCCTGTTGTTAAGCCTGATGAACTGAGTTTGATCTCTGGGTGGCACATGTTTGAAATCAGCTCCCATAAGTTGCTCTCTGACGTTCACACTCACACTGCCATCCACACCTCCCTCCCCACACACAAATTAATTGATTGATTAATTACTAAGTATAGGTAAATTTTTAAAACAATTTGGGGAATTTTTGCATTCTTGTTCACTATATGCACATATACATATGCATATATATGACATGAAAGCATAATCAGAGTATTTAGGGGAAGGAATGAGAACAACAAGAGGGAAAGGATGGACAGGGTGGTAATGGGATGTAGGAATCCTTGGTTTACTCTTGTATGTCTTATACTTTCCCATTCTGTGGAAAAAACAAACAAATTTCAACCACTTACATTAATTTTCATTCTGGGTTGATCATGGTCCCCATTTCCAATCAGCCACCATGGCATATATGACAATTACTCTCTGTACTCTTGTGCATTTATTGTTATTTCACAAAGTGCTGTTATACACAATACTTCACTACTACCTCTTAATAATTACCATCATTTTACACATGATGATAGACCCACAGATAAGTACACAACTGTTGTAAGCTATGAGCTAGAGAAAACAGCCAGCTTGTAGTTTGAGTTCATCTCAGAGAAACCGGCTCTAGGGATATTCTAGCCCCCTGCGGCCACCTGTAGGTAAACTCAGTTTCACAGGAATGTCCTGGGGCCTGATCAATTGGCTCAGCTTCTTTATCTTCCCGGACTGGCGCCAGGGTCTTAGCACTCCCCTGGTTCAAAGCCCCTGCCTCCCCGCTTAGTGCCACCTTCCTGTTATGCATACAACTTCCTGGTGGGCTTTGAAGGTTAGAGATAGTGTCTCTCTGTTAATTACCACATTTCTGTATGGGTGTATCTGTATTCCTGACTCCCCAAAACTATAAATACCCCCTGGAACAATAAAGCGCGCGGCCTGAAGAGAGACATTTTCCCAGGTCCGTCTGTCCTGCGTGTTCGTCTCTGTCTTGTGTGTGTCTGTCCTATGTGTCTGTTCTATGTGTCTGTCTGTCTGTTCCATTCATTCCAGGTATATCTAAGGGTCCTTGCTCTACTTGAATCCCGCCGGTCGGGACACACAACCCAATATTAACCAGCACATCAATAACTATGTTGAATTTTCAGTCATCTTCTAGCTGAATATGCTTTCCCACATACCTTTATTTGAAATGAGCTGTACTCTACCATACTGGCTAGTAAATACAGGTTAATGTTTTACTGAGGACTTACTCTGTGCAATTCTTTTCCTTTTGACAGAAGGTTTAGCTATGAAGTCAAGCTTGGCCTTGAACTCACTGTTTAGCTCAGGCTTGCCTCCAAATCTTAATCCTCTTGCCTCAGCCTCCTGGTGTTCAGATTTCTGGCATTGCACCACCAGATGCTGCCTAGGGACTCAAATACATGAACTCATTTAGTACTTATAACAGTCCCAGATGGTGGAGGGCAATGTGATCCTCATTACAAGAAAAGGAAACAAGGAGAGTAAGTAGCTTTCTAAAACAGAAAAAGCTTCAAAATAGCAAGAACTGAGATCTGAAGTCAGGGGCTCTGGAGACTGTCCTAAACTACTATACAATGTTATCTCTTATAGTCGTCCTCTGTTTCCTTCCTGAAGAAAAATTATGAACTAAAGGTCTTGAGCATAAATTGGTTTTCAGATCATATTCTGACATTGGAATTAGAATATGGTATAGGAATTGCAACCATTAATTTTCTGCTCTGGGCCTGTTTCCTTTCACATGAAATAGAAACTTCACATCAACTAAACTCTAAAGACACTTCCAGCAACAAACCTAACTGAAAAAATACCAATACATATTTAAAATCAAAGAGGAATAATTAAGTGCACTGGAAGAGTGTTTTGGAAATAACTCTGACCTATAGATTTCATGAATCTAAGACATAAAAAGGTGGCCTACCTCTACCTGGGGAACTGGGAAGTGTTCAACACTGTTAAAGCACTACTACTGTTAATGATAAATTCTCAAAACTCTTACTGTAAGCACTCCTGATGTTCATTTTCCTGTAAATAAGCAAAGATGCTGATAGGGAAAACTGACTCCCTAAGGAATACCTTTTAGACATACTTGGTGCCATGGTTACCTTGAATAAAAGAATTATTAGCAAAAGAGCCACTTGACTTACTGTTTTGCAAGCACCAGTTGTCTTGAACATGCACAGACACTTTGAGCAAACTACATGATGGTCACAGGTTTATTGTCATGGCTACTGGAAGGTACAGCCTCAGCCAGTGCTGCTTTTATTTATTTATTTATTTAATTATTTACTTATTTACTTATTTATTTTGGACAGGGTTTCGTGTAACCCAGGGTGGTCACAGTCTTTCTATGTAGGTGCATATGTGAAAAAGACTTTGAATTCCTAATCTTCCTGCATCCACCTCATAGATGCGGGAATTATAGGTTCGGGCTACCATGCTCATCACAGCTAGTACTGTTTGAAGCAGTTTGTAGCAAATGTTTTGTACAAACAAAACAAACAAGCATCAATGAACTCTAGATGACCCTGCAACCATTTCTGTCAAGATGAGGATCCTTTCCTCTGGTAGTCTGGCAAAGAGATTGTTGTGACTAGTACTAAGGAGCAAAGCTGTGAGTAGTCCAAAGCACAAGTTTCAATGACTGTAACTGGTTTAAAAGGCAAAGCCATGGATGGCTCAAATGGTTGCGATTGGTAGAAAACATATGGCAATAACTATTCCAACCACCCCTTCTTGAAACACATAAGCAGGCAGTTAGGTTCCACTCAGTGAGGCAGCTGGAAGACAATCCCCCTTCCCTGGTGTTGTAGCGTGAGGTGCGGGTTCTCTCTCTGAAGTCTTAGAGAGAGTAGAAAGCAGCAGTAATGGCAGAGGCAGACCAGTAGTGACAGTAACAGCTGAGCATTTGGCAGGCTAAGCAGTAAAATCAGCAAGGCAGCCCATTGCTTTGCAGATGAACTGCCGGTGGCGATCCTGCTGGTGGGCCAAGTCGCAGACTATCAAGGGCAGTGGGCTTTGAAATTTTAAATTACCTAGATCCAAAATGACCCAGGTACCCCCATGGCTACAGTGCTCTCTCCAACACCCAAACATCGTCTCCCAGGGCCCCAAACAGTCTGGTAGAGACAGATAACCTAAATAGAGTGACTGGCTGTGTGGGGGTCAGGCATCCAGCTACATAATGGCTGAAGAAGCAACTGAATAGTTTGAGAAGGGGGAAGAAGGATAGCAGGGGCAGAGAAACAGAAAAAGTAAAGGCAGAGAGCCAAGACTAAGAATGACAAAAACTATAAAGAGCTAACGAGGGGAAACTGCTAATCCTGGTCACCAGAAAAATTCTAGAAAGTTGTCAACTTTCAAAGCCAACGATCTCAGACCTTTGGCTGAGGACTGTAACACTTCAGGGCTAAGGATCTGTATATCTAAGGTGAGCATGACGATTGTAACCCCAAAGGCTGCTGTTTGCACCCTGCATCTGCCTGAGTGCTCTGGCTGCTTGCTGAGGTCAAGTACTCAAATAAATGAAAGCTGCTAGAAACCAGCACTTGATTTTCTTGACTATCCAAATTTTCTATCTAGATAGAGCAAAAAACACCCAACCAGCTGAGTGGTGACAGGGCAAAAACCCTTGACGCAGTCAATCTTCGACCTTAGCCTCGTTTTCTCCTTCTCCCGTGATTTAGTCATGTATATTTCCGGTCTCAGTTCCTAGAAGTATGAAATAGGCCAACTTCACCCCTCAAGAAACAGACTCTTGTAGGGAGTCACTAATACTCTGGTACAAAAGGCAGGCAGAGAGATGATTCACCTCTATTTAGATGATATTCCATAGTATTCTAGTCCTGTCTCAAGCCCTTGAGGCTTGTGTGGACCACCTTCCCACCCAACCCTAACTGCTGAGACTGTCAGCACCGAAGACCTCCAGAAAGATGCCCAGGATTCAGAGAGAATTCGCTTCCTTTGCACCCAGCGGTACTTTCCTTTCTGTCCCACTCTGGGACACTCTGAGGACTACTTGCTAAGCCCTGCCTGGCAGGAAGACTACTTCTAGCTAGAGGAGAGAACACATTCAGTCTTCCACATTCAGTCTGGTGTGAGTTCCTACTGAGACTCCCGGAAAGTGCCTGACTAGCTGGGTGAGTTAGTCAGACCCCTATGGGCGGGTCACCTTTCTCCTGCTTTGGGATCACCCCAAGTCCTGCTGTCGCAGAGCTCATGCCCTCTCTGCTTCCTAGTAAGAACCAGCGCATTCTATTCCCAGAGGCCTTCCTTGGGCCTTAGACTTCTTCCTGCTGGGGCTGCCTGAGCGCACCTAAGCAGCTCTGTGATTTAACAAGATGCTGCCACGCCAGGTCACCATTCTCTCTTTGACCAGCGACAGTCACTTGGCTGCAGGGCTTACACCTTTTCTACTTGGCTAGTTAGAACTGGCCCAGCTGACCCCTACCAACCTGACTTAGGCCTTGGCTCCTGCGCCCTCCTAGAAAGCTCCTGACTAGCCTACCTGGATCCATCCGGTCCCTCCAGTTAAAAAAAAAAAAAGAGAGAGAGAGAACATGAAGCACAGACCAACTGACTAGTCACACCCAATCAGAAAACAACCAGGCAACAATGTAAACAGAATGAAACTTCACCTCAACAATGGCAGGCCTGAGATTCATATCTGACATACAACCAACAAAATTTCATATGCCTAGACCACAGTGAAAAAAGCACAAATAATATGAAAATCTGAAATAAGATGCCCCCATCACTCCTGTAGAAGTGTTATACAATGACAACTGTCTAAAGGAACCCCAGGACACACAAATTAAAAAAGCAACCATAAATGTGATCAAAGAATACAAGGAATTTAAAGAAAACATGAACTCCTACCTGAATTGAGACCACAACTGAAACCACATTCCCACATCAACAGGAAGTGACCCCAACGCTGAATACAAAGCTCCTCTTAGCTGGGCCACAACCTGACAAGCTGGGTAACAGCAAACAAAGATCTAAACATCCATGTTTGTTCAAATTAAGACAATTTGGGCCACGGTGTTCTGACTATATGAATTTGTCCTCTTCAGTGAATATTTTCACACCCCTGAAAATCCAGTAATCCATTATAAATGAAGATCAAAATGTAAAAGGCCATAAGGCATTAATGTATGATTCTTCGTTGTGAACAGCAAAAACATTGGAAGAGAATGAAGCTTACAAACAACTTTTATAGTGTACTGTATTTGGAATGTGTCATTGTAAAAGCCATTTTATACTTTTAATGTTTTGTTAACGCAATGATTTTATCAAAACTATTTGTTCTTGAAAATGTTATAAGAGTTTTGATATAATGCATGCTTCACGGAAGCCAGGCTTATGAGTAAAAAATCATTTAGAGGAATCTAGGCAGTTGGCAGAGGCTACATAATACAATATCTAGTTAATAACTTCAAAAGCATACATTGCTCTTGACAAGCAAATACAGGCCATTCCAGTTTGGAACTAGTTCTGCAAGGTTTAAAAGCCTAGTGAAATTCTGCAAAGGCTATAGGTTATTCATTTACTTGGGCCATTTTTTCCAGATATTTATTTATTTACTTAATTTGTTGTGATTTTCATACAAAATAATTTGATAGTTAATTAGATTCCCTCCCCCATCCACATCTTCCCTTATTACCTCCCTGCCCAATTTAATATATTCAATACATACTTTTTCTGTCTTTCTGATTCTTGGTTACCTTGCTTAATACAGTATTTTTCTGATCCATCCATTTTCATGCAAATTGTATCTTTCTGAATAAAATTCCATTGTATCTATGCACCACATTTCCACTATCTATTTATGAGCATCTACCCTGGTTCCATCTCCTTGCTATTGCAAATAACAAAACAATAAGCATGTACGTGCAAGCGTCTCTGTGGTAACATGAAGAGTCTTTTGAGCATATACCCAAGAGTAGTACAACTGGGATATATGGTAGTCCTATTTTTAATTGTTTGAGAATGCTCCACACTGGTTTCAATAATGAATGGGGTAGTTTACACCCCCACCAGCAGTAAATAGGAGCTCCTCTTTCCTCACATTATTGCTGGCAGTTGTTGTCAGTGTTCTTTTTAATAGCCATTCTGAATGGGGCGAGATGGTGCGGCAAACTAATTTTATTCATTCTGCATTTTCCTGATGACCTTAGGGATGTTGAATACTTTCAAAAAATGGTTGCTGGTCATTTGTGTATTAAGTACTTTTTTAAAACTAGGATGTATGTTTGTTTCTTTTACATAATCTTTCATTATTTGTATTCTCTATTTGATGAGACATTGTCATCAAAGCTTCATTTACTTCTCTTTTTTATTTATTTTTTATATGTATGAGTGTAATACCTGCATGTAGGTAGGTGCATCCGTGTCATGCAATGCCCATGGAAGTCAGAAGAGGGTGTTGGACCCCCTGGAACTGGAGTTACAGATGCATGTTAGCTGCCATGGGAGCACTGGGAATCAAATCCAGGCCCTCTGCAAGAGCAGTCAGTGCTCTTAATCACTGAGCCATCTCCCCAGCCCCTAGTTCTCTTTTTAATCGTTATTTTTAGCAGTATAAAAAAAATCACATGCCTTAAGCTTTACATTTTTAAAGTACAAAATTTAGTATATTTGGAAGATTATGAAAATACCACACTCAAATTTAGAACACTGTGATCATGTCCAAAATTAACTTCATGTCCACTGGTCATTACTGTTCTTCCATGTCTCGGTAACCACTAATGTATTTTCTGTCTTTGTGGGTTTGTCTATTATGGATACTTGAAATAAATGAAACCATAAATATGCTGTACTTTATATCAGAAACAAGTTCTAGGCCCTTCTCTGCCCAGTGGCTGTGTGAATTTAGATGAGTCCCTTCTCTTTCTAGAACTCCATCCATACAAGTATTGGTCTACTCTAGACTATAGAACCACAGCTCTCCAAGCAACGGGCAGCTTCAGCAATCCCTGAAAAACTTGTTAGAAATGCAGATTCTCAGGATCTACCTCTGACCTATGCAATCAGACTCAAGAGGTGGAGAACAGTAAGTTTTTGATTGTTTGTTTGTTTGTTTGTTGAGATCAGGGTCTATGTATCCCAAGTTAGCTTGAACCCATGACCCTCCTGCCTTAGCCTCCTAAATTTTCTGAGATGCACTACCACACCCAGTGTAGGTCAGTTCACATCCATCAATCTGTTTTCAGTTCACCATGTGAGACACTCTGTGATTTGAAAAATGTGGCACTAAATAGTTTCCAATTTTTGCAGTGAAAGATCTTTTAAAAAATGTATTTGCATTCAAGTCCATGAAGTTTTATCCATCTTTACACCATATAACAACCCTGACTAAGAATGGTCCTATGGCACAAGAAAAAAAAATCCCAGCATTTTCTTTATGCTCCTTTCCAGTCGGTTTCTCCAATCTAGTTCTAAGAAACTACACTTGCTTTGGAACATCATAAAAATAAGAGCTGTAAGAGAATGGTAGCTGTTAAGGAGTTAACCTCTGATGTTTGGCAGTGAAACTAGAGGCTGGTGGAGCAGAAGCCACACAATACCTGGAGCCTATTGTCAGCTGGAACTGGTGGACTTGGATGCAGGCATCCTGGTGGCGGTTAATCCTTGCAGTGCCTTAACAGGAGAGACCTACCTCCTCCCAGGAAAGTATACAGTAGTGATGAGAATGGTTCAGGCCTGCAGCACTGATCTGTGCCTTGGCTGTGGAAATAACAGATCTTTTGGATAATCTCATGCACAATACTATGTGGGAACTGTATATGTCTCATTTCTAACAGTTGCTGTGGTTTAGCCAGGCATCCAGATGCAAGAATTTTTAAGTGCTAGGGCACTTCAACTAACTCAGCCTCTCTGCTGTCCCTTATTTGATTGTTTGCTGATAGAAAGCAGATGTGGAATTTTTTCCCCCTTTTTGTGTGTTCATTTCTCTCTAAAACACAAGATTCTCATGTAGCAGTTTCAAAGTTGACTATTACTGCACCTCTCTTTTGTCATGCAAAATCTGAATCTCAAGTCACTGCCAGTTTGATTAAAGTGTGCTTATGGGCATGAGGACAGATGGCGGAATGACATCACGGCTCCCATCTTCCCACCCTCCAGATGGCACTTTCTAAGCACAGGTACTAGCATCTCCTCTTGGACACAGCTGTTTGGAATGCGCTCCATTTCCCTTACTCATGGAAGATGAGGCTGGCTTCCTTCACTTGAGGATGTTGCAGAATTTTCAGACCTTCTTGTTGAAATTAACAACGCAGGATGGATACAGACTTCAGGCATTAACTACGTCTCTGCTTCATTTTTTTTTTGATGAGACAGGGCTAAGGAGTAGCCTGCTGGCTTAAGAGTCCTGAACCTTTATGCATGAAATGACCGCTGAGATTGTATTGAATGCTGGATTTCTGCTCTCTGCTTGTTACCCATTCTGGATTTGTCGTTTGATGGTAAATACCAATGGGTTCACATTATGCTCTGCCTGGATTACTAATATTCTATCACCAACAAATTTTTGTTGCACTTTAAAAACATATAAATGTAATTTTATGTCCCAAAATGCTATATATTCTTTGTTTTCCTTTTTATTCAATATACTGTCTGAGGTTCATCTATACGTATGTTTCAATAGTTCAATTACTCATATTCCTGAGTAATAGATCATTATATAAATATGCAGTGATTTTTTTTCCATTGTCTTGTTGATATTAATTTGAGATGTTTCCAGATTGAAGCTGCATAATACTGCTGTGTCTTTTTGGCAGACATAAGCACTCATTGCTCATGGACATGCACTCAAGAGCAACCTCATGCCTTATTTTTAAAATAATTTTTAGTATACAAAACAAGTTCCATTTGAACATTTTTTGCATATATTTCATATACATGTATAATTGGACTTTGTTCATGTTCACCCTCCCATAACCCTTCCTGTCCCACTTTTCAAAAAGATTTATTTATTTAATTTTTTATGTATATGAGTGTTTTGCCTACACATTATGTATGTGTACCACATGCATGCCAAGCATCTTCAGAGGTCAGAAGAGGGCATCAGATATCCTGTAAATGGAGGTAGAAGCAGGACTGCCACAAATTCAAGGCAAGCCTGAGTTTATGAGTTCCAGAATAACCTGGAGCATAGTGTAAGTCTCAGAAAAACATAAAAAAACTCCAATGTATTCCATTACCTTAGTTTGGGGACCTAGATGGTAATGGGCTACAGTTGGGCTAAAACCAAGGTATCATGACTGCATTTCTTTTGGAAGGGAAACTTTTTTCCTTGGCTTTCCCAGTTTGTAGAAGCCACTGGTCTTTCTTGGCTCCTGCTCCATCATCAAAGCCAACAGCACCTTTAAACTTTGTGACTCACCCTCTTCCACCTCCTTGGGGGTCTTATGGCACCATTTGGATAATGCCGCATTATCTCAAAACCCTTAACCTAATCACATTCTAAATCTACATTTCTTTTAATTTAGTTTTTTTGTGCCTACAGGTTGAACCTAGGGCCCTATGCATGTTAAGCAAGCAAGCACTCCACCCAGGACAACATCCTGAGCCCATTAAATACTTCTAGGCGAGCATACAAAGGGTTTCATGATGATATTCTTATGCATGTGATTCTGTTTTCTTCTTACTCATTCCTCTCCCACAGTGCCCTCTCCCTGTGTACCTTGCCAACCCCTGGCTGCTTCCCCTCCTTCCCCTCATACAGTCCCTTCTATTTTAAGTAAAGCTCTGAGTAAATTGCTCAGGCTGGCCTAGAACTCATCCTGTAGCCAAGACTTGTCTATATTTTGTGATCTTTCTGCCCAAGCTTCCAGAACAACTGTGATTACAGACCTGTGTCACTAGGCCTGGCTCCTTTTTGTTTGGTTTCTGTTGTTTTTCTTTTGTTTTGGTTTGTTTTTGAGACAGTTTCATGTAACACAGGCTGGATTCAATCTCCCCTTTTAACTGATATCCAGACTCAAAGTCAAACAATTCTAATGTTTAGGAAATTAAAGGACTGTAATATTTAGGAGCTGCCAAAGGACTGTTGTGAGAATCTTAAGCATATGTGATAACTTATTTTTCTTTCCTAATGTTGGCTTGCCAAGAAAGGAACTCCTAATTGAGAATTTCAGTCTAAAGTGGAGTTTCAGTTTCTTCATCTGCAAAATATGGCTAACCACAGAATTTACCTGCTTTATGAATTCTAAAGTATATATGTGTATGTACATAAATACTACCTCTGTCCTCATTTCACTTCCCACCCTCCACTGTCTTCTGTAACAAGACCCAAGATGGTTTTTCTGTCCTTTATTAGCAGTGCAGTATATTAAGGGTTGCAGGAGGTAGAAAAGTCAGGCATAGAATCTCAGCACCAGGGAAGCTAAAGGAGGATTGTCTTGAAGTCAAGGGAATCCTAGTTTACTGAGCCTCTAAGAGTACCAGGTGGATAATGCAAGGCTCATAACCACACCAGAACAAAAGGCATGAAACTGCAGAAAAGGCATAGATCTGTCATGTCTATCACATCTATGACCTTAACATTTGTTTGGTTGTCCTTGTTTTGGTTGTTGTTATTTATGGTCATTCCCTATTAAATGATGGTTATAGTCCTCTTTCCAATGAAACTTAAGCGATGATGAAATCAATTAAGGATAGAGGGGTGGCCTAATGGAATAGAAATTTCAATGAAGTATCTCACAGCCACCCACCTATACTACAAAGAAAGACTGCATCAAACACAGTGAAGTCTTCCTAAATTTTTATTGGCACTGAAATAGAACATAGATTGAGCATAAACCCCTCCAAAACAATTATTTAAAAAAAAAAACAAAAATACACAAAAACACCTGAATATAAAATCTAACCTTTCTCCCCAGCCTCTGTGGGAGTGGGTTATTCCCCTTAATGCAGCTAGACTGCCCCACAATTCCAGGTTTGAATTTAGCCAATATAGGGCAGCTCACCAAAAGTGTCAATATAATTCACAGCAATGCATACAAGACTCCCCAAGGTTAAATAAGAGGGGCATGGACTGAGGGAGGATCTGGGTTAGGGATACTGCATGGTAATACATGATAGCCTCTTGGAGACTGAACCCTGGGGAGAAGGCAAACAGGAACAATAAAACCAAATGCTAAGTACTTTAAAAATGGATTGAATGACCTATAATGACAGGTAACCAATAATACTGAAATCCTTATATTAAAGTTTTTGGCAAAATATCCTTTTATAATATAGTATATGCTTCCCAGATGTGGAGGTGGTAAAAGAATGAAGCCAAAATGATCCTGTCCCAAGACTAATATCTCTAATCGTGCATTAGCTAAAAAGGTAGAAATCAATATTGAGTTAGACATTACTAGAATATATAATACTGGTAAAAATGAAAAGAGCACACATATGACCAAAAAGATGAGGCAGCTGCTCCAGAGGAGAGAAAGGTGTGGGAGTTTGAAAGGGACCAGGACAGAGTCACCAGAGGCTCTCCAGTATGTAGCTTCAAGGAAAATCACAGCTGGTGATGAGATCTGGCTTAGAGGTTTGTCAGAAGCAAGGCCCAGTCACCACCTTGAACTGGGTATGATGGGAAAGGATTATTGGGCACCTGAGAGGGTCAAGTAAACTAGGGGACCAGAGGCAAGGGCAATTTGTTACTCATCAGATCTGGTATTTGTGAAGCACAAGCAGTGGCCCAACTGGCTCTAGGGGAATCAGCCTAGAAGTCCTGATAGGCAAAATACTGAGGCCAGGTATGAACATTACCTCCCTTTGGCGAGAGCTTTAGATGCAACTGGCTAGGTATTGGGGGGTATTCATCCTTGCTATCTAGCTGGAAGAGATTTGGGGATTGGAGAGGGCAGGGACAGACTTACAGAGGGAACCTGGGACCTGGATTAACAAGGGTAGCTCTGCCCATAGATCTAACTTGAGAGAAGGAAGGCTCTTGGGAATCACAGGGGTAGGATTTTTTAACCCAGTTTGCCTCAACAGAAAGGTCAGTGGCCTTCCCTTCCAAGATGTTCGTGAAGCCTCCTAAAGGCACTATCTCTTCCATCCCTCTTTGGGGAGAAACTAGGTCCCTAAATTGAGGGACAAGGCTTATTGGGGCTGAATTTGTAACAGGCCCAATATGGGAGGTAGAAACAAGAATGATTAGAACATTTCTTTATCCTCCAATCATTACAAAGCCTAAATAACAGTAAAATGGATGGACACCGGAAGGCTAAATCCTAGTTCAGTTGACATACTAAAGCATACAGCGAGGGCTCTGCATCTTTCCCTACAATACATGATATCCCAGCTTTGTAAATCACAGGACTTGAAAGAGAAAGGCAAGAAAGGAAAACCAGCTTTCAACCTGCTCCACACTTGAGTCCTATTGGACAACAGTAAATGTGGGGTGCTTGTCAAATCAAGTGCACTGAGCCTGAGCTGGGAAAGTGGTCTATTCCAGCAAGCTGTATTAAATGGGACAGAGAAGGCAAAGGAGATTCCATTGGCACCACAGTGGGGCATTTGTCTGCCCAGGGATGTGAATGGGGAGGCTGAAGGGCAAAATTTGGTCCCATGGCTATACTGAATGTTTGGCATGGCTCCAAGGCTGCTCTAGTTAGTGGCTCTAGCACAGTGTTAGTTAGGCAAAAGTATAGGAGTGTGGGGACAAGGAAGAAGGAGGAGGGGTCCCTAGAGCTGAGTGCCCACTACATGGACTCAAACTCATCAATGCGCTGTTTAGTATTGCCCTGCCGGATTTGGCGCAGGGTCTTGTATTTGTCTCGGCCCAGTCGCATGTTCTCAGCATGGATCATGTCATTGGCAGTCTTCTTGGACTCATCACGGGCATTGGCCAGCTCTGAAGTGAGGGCCTGTAGGGATACAAGAGGAGGCAGGGGAGTCAATGGCTTCCTCTCATTTCAATTCCACTTCTTTGAAAAGCTTTCTTTTCTATTACCTTTTCTACTTCCCTTTCCCACCCAAATAATTCCCATGCACACAGGCATACACCACCCATGCACACATCTGTGGACCCCACACCCTCTTCCACACCATGCACTGAGAGGACCCATTAATACTGGGAATCCCATAGGAAGGAGAACAATATTCCAAAGACTCAGGTACAGATTTGGTTAGCTGGATACTTTCTGAATGTAAGAGTTGACTGCAGTAGGAAGTAGGACAGAAAGAAAATCTACCAAGGAGAAAAGGTAATCTAGGGCGTGCTCATTAAGTCAGGCTGTCTTTCCTTCAAGTTTCATTTGAAAAACTCTCAAGACCGCCATACAGCACTGGTACAGGCTCTTGCATCTATCCCCTGGATCTAGGATGGATCATTGTATAGTCTCTGTGTCACTTTGGTGAAGATACCTTCAAATGCTTCTGCACACGCTCATTCTTCTCAGCCTCAGTGGTCCGTTCCTCCTCGCTGCGGTCCTTGGCCATAGCATCAGCCCGCAGTTCAGCACTGGCCTCTGCCCCATTCTCATCCTGCTCATCTTGTTCGTTCTCGGCAGGCTCTGCCACATGAGGTGTACTCATAGCAGTTTTCAGCTCAGCACGGGTCTTCTCCAGGTCTTCCTGTACCATTTGGGCCTGTTCAATGACAGAAAGAGAACTGACGGTCAAGACTGGGTAACTTATGGCAACCTATTCATACCGAGAAAGACATGTCTATTAAGAGGCAGATACCAGCTAGGATAATTGACTTTACAGGTTTGATCTGTGTTTCCTCAGTTGTAAAACAGGAGCAATTATATCCATTTCTCATGGGTATTGGAGAATTCTAGGAAGTGTTTGTGAAAACTGTGAGTGCCTTCTCCCTGTCAAAGAGGTGGGCAGGGGGACCTAAGGAATCAAAGAAACTGGAATATAGATATATACAGGACCTTTTCCCATGAAGGTTTGGTCTAGGTTCTGGATCTTACCTTTTGCTGCCATTCCACAGCCTCACTCTCCTTCTTCTTTCGAGCCATTTCCAGCTGAGAGATCCGTGCTGTCAACTCTGCCATTTCTGAAGCCTATGGGTAAATTAGAAACCCATGAGAGCTCGGCCTTCTGGTTGTCAAGAGTCCAGGTGCCTGTAATTCCAGTTCCCTTGAGGAACTGGTAGGGAATTGGCTGTTCAATTTGTTTGTTGCCCTAGCAACTCTTTTAATCCAACTACTCCATTCTAGTCTCATATTCCAAACCTATTACTTCTTTATAAGTCACAGCTCTCCTCCAGGACTGAAGGCAATAATATGCCCTCTGTCTCACTTCTTTCCCTCTCTCCCTTCCAGTATTGCCAAAATATGCATATAGTGAGACTTGAGCAGAGTTTTGGGGATTGCTGCTTGAAGTAGTAGATCCATCCCTGCTGTCTGAGAATGTGTAGGGCTCCAATAAGATTGTCCCCAGAACAAATATTAATTAATATCACATGGCAATCTGAACAAGGGAAGAAAGCTTATCCCTCATCCCCATCCCTTGGACAAACTTCCCATGAGAGCTTTTCCCTGAGAGATACTGACATATGAAGTATTACAAAGGAAGAGAATATGTCAAGCAAAATTAACCATATGCTATTAAATTCTGAGTCACAGAACCCTTGGAAATTATGATGAATGTATGGGTATAGTATATGATTTCAGGGCATGAATCTTGCAAATGAAGACCAAAATGAGTTCTAATAGTTGGTCAAACACAGCTATGACCTTTGACAAATCTCTCAGCCTCCTTGAATCCTAATGTCCTTATCTGGCCAAAACACCCTGTATGGTGTTTAATCCCACAGGGCTAGTGAAAATAAAGGAGAAATGAAGAAACAGGGAAACATGCACAGCACTGAGACATAAAATAGGTACTCCAGGGGAGTTCCATTATTGTTTCCCCTCCCCTTTGCTTGGTTACCAGTTAAGATCTGCATGGGTTAAAAAGTAAATAAAAACTGGGGCACCGGCAGCTTTTGTATACAGCCCGAGGTCGATTCCCAGCATGCACATGGCAGCTACCAACTGTCTGTAATTCCACTTTCTACTGACTCCATGGACACTGCACTACACAGGTGCACTTATACACATGCAGGCCATATACTCATACACATAAAATAAATCTAACAAAATATTTAAAAAATAATAAATAAAAACCAAGGGTTATGGAAGACTGGGTCACACCAGTGACACCTTTGCTTGCTTTTGAATGAACTATTAAAGACTTCGCAATGTGAACTTGCTAGAAAGACTCACCCACGCAGGCAGAGAGAATTATAATCAGGTGGACAGGCAAGAGAGCAAGATGCAATTGAAGCCCACCATGTCACCTTACCAACTGTTCCTGGGTCTTCTTCTGGTCCTGGGAGGCCTGCAGCAGGGCCTCCTTGGCCTCTTCAGCTTCTTGACGCTCCCTGGCCAGCTTTTCAGCCTCACTCTGGGCACGCTTCCGTTCCTGCTCAAGTTCTAAGGCCCTGCGAGTCTGTTCTTCCAGTTCTGGACAGAAAAGGAAGAAGGCCGTGAAAGGCACAGAGATGAAGATGTCACGTTAACTTGCTTCCTGGAAGCTTTCCATGGCACAGTGGGCAAACATTCCAAGAATGTTTCTTAATAAATTCCTTATCAATTTTGGATCTGAACCTAGGCTACATGCTCAGGGTCTGCAGCTCATAAAGGACGGTGTTAGTTCTTTTTTGTTAATATTTATTATTTTTTTTGTTTTATGTGTATCAATGTATTGCCGCATGTAGGTAGGTGTACTCGTGTTGTGCAATGCCTGTGGAGGTCAGAGAGGGCTTCAGATCCCCCTGCAAGAGCAGCCAGTGCTCTTAATTGCTGAGCCATCACCTCTCCAGCCTCCAGAGTGAAGCTCTAAGGAAACAACCTCCAAAGTGACTCCATGCCTCACCTTGCTGAGCCTTTTTGGTCTGTTCCTCAATCTGCTTCAGCCTCTCCATCAGCTCTTCCTTCTCTCGTTCAATCTTCTCCTTCTCCTTTTCTGCCATCTCACGCTTCTTCTTCTCATTTTCTAGCAGAGCACTAGAGAAAGGAGAGGAGGGACAAAACATGATAGCAAGGCTACATTTTTCCTGAGGAGTTCCTGGACCTAGATCCCCAGCCCCTATCCACCTGATATACACACACAGGGCTTGTGAATACAGAGCACTCTCCCTTTCCTCCACAGCCTTGCCCTCACATCATAGTCCCACATAGGCTTCCACACTCAGTCCATTTGCCCCCAAGTCATGAGGGCCAAACTGGAATCCTGGTTCTGCAAGCAATTAGATGACTTTAACTGTGTCACTGCTCTGCTCTTGTTCTAAGATCCCCTATCTGCAAAATGATTTATTAATTCTTGCAGTCTGTCTTGTAGCATTGTAGCAAGTAAGTTTGTGTTCTGTGCTTCATATCTATGGCTAGGCTTCCAAGTGTTGGGATTACAGGCATGTAGCACTAGAATGTACTAGCCCTAGTCTCTAAACCAGCATATATTCATATATTTCCTGCCTACTAGCTTAGACGTTTTCTGAGATTCCAAACACCTTATGACAGAGTACCCACTAGCAGTACACAAGAATCACCTAATGTGCTTAAGAATTATCCGGGATCCTCTAAAATAATTTATTGAGGTAAAAGTCACACAATACAAATCATTTAAAGTGAAAAATTCAATGCATTTAGTACATCGCTGCTACCTTTATCTAGTTCTAAAATATTTTCATCACTATAAACTGATACCTATGAAGCACTTTCTCTGACATCTCCCCTTATCCCAGTCCCTGACAGTCTTCAATATACATTTGGTTTCTATAGCTACTTTTACTTGGAATTATTCTATATAAATATGTAACTTGCCATGCCCAACTTTTTTTTCACTTAGCATGCTTTAGCATTACATCACACTGTAGCATGGATGGATGGATGAAAAATATTCTGCTATGGCTTGTCTTCTTCAAAAGTTCATAACAGTATAGGTTTGGTTCCCAATGTAAAGATAATGAGAGAGTCAATCTTTTACTAGGTAGGTAAAGTGGTAGGTGATTTTGTCATTAGGGGAGCCACTCTCAAAAAAGATTAGCATGTGTATTGAGGGAGTGGGTTAGATCTTGTAAGACTGTTTTCTCCCAGTGAGAATAGGTTATAATAAGTGACCTTAACATCTCTCCTGGATCCCTCTTCCACATGTCGGACTCTTTATTGCCAATGCTCCTGTCAGTTCAATGCAATATGAGGCTCTTGCCAAATATGGTTATTTAATCTTGGACTTCAATCTCCAATATCGTGAGCACAAATAAACCCCCTTTCTTTATAAAGTACTCAGCTTCAGGTTATCTGTTCTAACAATACAAACTAGATTAATACATACTCAGCAGGCTCGAGAGATGGCTTAGTAATTAAGAGCACTTGCTGCTCTCACTGAGGACCAGAGTTCAGTTCCCAGCACCCAAGTCAGGTGGCTCATAACTGCTTGTAACTCCAGTTTCAGGGAATCTAACACCCACTTCTGGCTTCTGCAGGCTCCCATACTCATATGCACATACATACTCCCACACACACACACACATAATTTGAAATAATTTAAATATATAGTTGACTGTGTCTATTTACTATTTGTTTATCCATTTATCTCTTGATATATACTGGGTGATTTTCTACTTTTTAGCTATTTGAGTAATGTATATACACTTTTCTGAACATCCATTTTTAATTTTGAGAGTTACTTACCTCAAAATGGGATTTCAAGATTATGCACTAATTCTCTGTTTAACTTTCTGAGGAACTGTTTCCACCACTTTATATTCTCACCAGCAAGGTTTATGAATTCCATTTTTCCCCAATTTCATAAATACTTATTTTCCAATTTTATTTCTTATATGCATACTAATGAAATGGTAACTCATTGTGGTTTCCATTTGCATTTCCCTAGTGAGTAAAGATATATATTTTCATGACATTGACCATTTATAAATCTTCTTTAGAGAAACATTGTCCTGGGATCTTTAGATTCTGGTCAGTAGGTCTGAAGTAAGGGTCTCAGATTTTACTTGTCTAGAAGTTCCCAACTTGATAGTGATGCTGCTGAGCCTTGGGTTACACTGACTAGCAAGAACTAGGGGCTTCCCAGGGAAAATCCTGCTCAATCCAGGCTCCTGTTTGCATGGACCAACACTGTATTTGTCAGTTAACCTGCAGCAACCCAGAATGTACCTGGCAAAGTAATGGCATGAGGGTCACTTCAGAAAAGTCTGAATAGTTAGTTCCTCCATCTTCCATCCCAGGATTCTGATGCCTGTTTCTAAAGAGCAAGAATGTCTGTGCTGAGACTGAATGTACAGAGCATGACCTCCTCCACCATTCACATGCTCCAAATCCTGGGTTGATTTCATATCATACATAGGCTAGGAACGTTTGAGGAGCTTCCTCACCCAGGCAGCAGCCCTGACTCCAGCACTGTAGCACCTACCGTTCCATCTGCTTCTGATGCTTCTCCTCCCGGGCCTGTGCCTTCATCTGCTGCACCTCAATGGTGTCAGGCTTGCGGCGACGCATGTACAGTTCATGATTCCCCATGCACAGGGCCAAGATCCTCTTGTTAATCCGTAGGCGGGGAGCATAGAACACAAAGTCCTGGAGGGAAAACAATTGAATAAATTTTTAGGGCCGGTCAGATGACTCAGTGGGTAAAAGCATTTGTGATGACCCAAGTTTGATCCTAGGAGCCCAGAGTAGAAGGAAAGAATGACTCCTTAAATTTATCCTCTGACCTCCATATAGGTACCCTGGCATGTGGAGACAGACAGACATGTGGAGATGGACAGACACAGACACAGACACAGACACAGGCACACACACACACACACACACACACACACTCCAATAATAAAATAGTAAATACAATTTTTTTTAAATTTCGAGAAACAGATCAAAATGGCCTTCTGCCTTGTCTAAAGATAAAGCCAAAAGTATAGGAAAGACTGCTTAGTCAATTTTCTGTATTACAGTGGAAAAACTAATTATCAGAGTGGTGATTTTTCCCAGAGTCAGATGCTAGAGTAGTGGTAGAACCCAAGGTCAGAATCCATGCTTCTTATCTATGAAATCAGTGTTTTTTCCACCAGACCACAATTTCTTTCAACCTTTGCTCATGAGAAGCACTCTAGGGATGTCGGGATGGCTCAGCAAGTAGAGGTGCCAGTCACCAAACATGATGACCACAGTTTGATCCCTGGCTCTCCCCATGGTGGAAACACTGAACAAACACCAGTAAGTTTTCCTCTGACCACTCTCTACACATATACTGTAGCATGCACACCTTAGCACCCACACATAAAATAAATAAAATGTAAAATGTTTTAAACAAAATGAGAAGTACCCTAAATACTCTCAATCCACATGAAGAACCAGAAGTGACTTTCTCTGCTATAGTTTCATTTTCTTTAGTTTTAAGGAAAAAGTTATTAAATATTCAAAGGCAGGAGCTCAAAAGTGAGAAAAAGAACCACACCATTTGAGTTAACTGAGTATGGAAGTCAGCCACATGGCAGACAAGCAGGCAAGTGGCAGGGAGGTGAGCTTTAGAGGAACAGTGATAAAACTCAAAGTATCAGAAAAAGCATCTTAAACTCTGGCCAGTATCAAAGAAAAATACAGAAGAGGACAAAAAGGAAAAAGGCACACCTTTTTTAGTCAAAACTCAAGAAAGAGAGGCAGACTGAACAGAATCTTTTGGCAGCTTGCAAGGAATGAACTAGGGGGCAGGAATTAAGGAAGGAAAAGTATGTTATCTCATTAAAGGGCTAATTATAGTTCCTATTTCTTCAGCATGGCTTAAAGAGAACCTGCCTTCCTGGACGGGTCCCTTGGTCAGGTGACTGACCTGCCCAATGAGATTAACTCTTAAGGTAGGAGACAATGGTATGTCTCCACCTAGATAGAAGGCTAATCACAGTTCTTACATGACTCTTATGGGAATCTTCTTCAAGACAAATAATACTCTAGTCAATGGGCACTCTATGGATAGTTAAATTGTCACTATAATCTAAAAAGCATATTCTAGACCCAGTCCATATTTAAAACAAAGCAGACTGTAAATACATGAATATATAAATTCATGTATTAATGATTGTCCTGATTGTTATTTGTTAATAAGCCCTTGATTTCAGCTGCATTTTTTACTGATCTTTTTCTAAGAATGTTGAACATAATAGCAATATAGATATGAATATTCAGTGACTTTAACTTTGGTATTACAAATACTCCCAGACTATCTGTTAATGAGCTAACCACCACCTCTTATGCCACTGAACCCAACTGCTGTCATTTCCTATGGCCTGGATACAGGGGAAAGATGACACATTCTTAAGGCCAAGTGTACAAATCCCAGCTCTATCATTTTAGCTGTATGATCTCCAAGAAATCATTCTATCTCTCTGAATCTTGATTTCATTAATTCAGTGGGTTTGTGAGTACTTATCAGCACATGGATTTGGAGTTTTAAGGAGATATCACATATAAAACATGTAACAGTAGAAAATAAGACATCTTAGGGCTGTAGAAGGTTGAGCCCTCCCTTGTGAAATCAATTAGGCTTAGAGTACTGGACTTGTTGGACACAAGGTTCACCCGAAGAATAGACCTTCATCTTAGTTTTTTATTCTATTCTCAACTATTAAACTTTCTGATGTAGTCAGATACAAGAAACTGAGTGGGTTAGAAACATGGTAAACTCAAAGCATTTTCTTGGTCTTAGGCAGCTCTGGAGAAAGGTCCATAATGCCAGTGATAAAACTAAACAAAAGTGCCAATTTGGGCTCAGCTGGGGGTACCTGCCACCAAGTTGGTAACTTGAGTTTGATCCCAAGGACCCACAGAGACCCAAGGAGAACCACCACCTACAGGCTGTCCTCTGACTTCTACACTGGTACTGTGACATGTCCATCTCTAACTCCCACCAAATAACTGTGTAAATACAATATAATAATAAAAAAGCAAATTTAACTGGATGTGACGGTACATGCTTATAATCCTAACACTCAAGAGACTGAAGCAGGACAATCACTGCAAATTCAAGTCCAGTTCAGGCTACAGAATGAGACCTTATCTCAAAAAAAAAAATTATGGGTAAAGAACAATATAAAAAATAAAGATTTAATCTTCCTTATTAAAAATTTTCAAAGGCAAATTTGGAATCTCACTTTGGTTTTGAACTCCACCTGGCTCCGCCTTATTTCATAATTAAACATAAGCCAAGTACATAAAAAGTCCATTGGGAGGGGGTCTAGGGGCTTGGGAAGGTGCGGCAATGGCTGCTAAGTGCAGCACTTAGGAATGCCCGTGACTCCCCACCCACACAGGGTGTTTTGTAGCAAAGCAGCACAAGGCACAAGATGTCTCCTAGCCATTTCTCAGCATCCATTTCCCCTTATATTTCAGTCTCCCATTTGTGCTTCCTGTTCATGTGTACATGTGATTACAAATGAAGGGACAAATCCAATGACATGCTTGCTATCAGCATTGTCTAGTCCTTGGCAAAGAACCTGTTATGGTTAGAGGGAAGAGTCACTCACTCACCGGGGCTTTTTTGTCAATAGGCTTGATGACAAACTTCTTATCATTGAAAGAGATGTTCCTGATTTCACTCCAAGGGAAGCCAATCTTGGGGGTCAGTCTGTAGAAATGAAGAACAACAACATCATAACAAAGACAAGGTAAGAAGGACACAAAACACTAGTGCCTTGCCCTCACCCCCACCTATCACACAAACTTCTCCCTTAGCCCATGTTAGTGCATGCTGCCAGGCCAATGACCAGCACTGAGGTTGCACGAAGGACTTTTATTTTATTCATCATTTTATTCACTGTTCCAACCAAAGGTTTGTTTTGTTCCATTTTTGGTTGAAGCATAGACCTATAAAACCCCTTTAAATCATCTGCAGTCCTGTTTAACTGAAAATCTTCTATACAAAACTGTAAACACTGGGAAGAAAACTAATAATGAGATGTGCAATGTTCAGAAGTTACGTGTAACACCAGTTGATTGATTTCATCTTCACCAAGGGCAGACCAAGTGGGAAAAATAAAAAAGTAAGACAACACTACAGCAGGGTTTATAGGCCAAGAGCCAGCAAATCCTAACATAGGACTTGAACTTTACTAATCCTAACAGGATAGGTTTTAGGTCAGCACTGTCCAAAAATTATGACTCACTTTATAATGTTTTCTAATAGCTGTACAAAATAATAAGGACGGCTGGAGAGATGGCTTGGGGTGTTAAGAGCACTGGTTGCTCCTTCAGAGGACTCAAGTTCAAATCCCAGCACCCACATGATGGCTAACAACTGTCCATAACTCCAGTTCCATGGGATCCAATCCACTTTTCTGTTCTCCACAGGCACTGCACGATGTGGGCACACTTACACACATGCAGGCCTAACACTCATACACATAAAATAAAGTACATAAATAAAATAAGGAAACACAAGGATCCAACTATAAAAGTTTAATTAACCTCATATATCCCAATACTATCAATTAAGCATATAAACTAATATTTTAAAATATATTGAAGATACATTTTTATATTATTCAACTTTTGAAGGATAAAAGGGATGAGAAAGGGTCTCAGGTAGCCCAGGATGACTGCATATGCACTATGTATTCAAGGCTGTCGTGGAACTCCTGATTGTGCATGCCTCAAACTCATGACTGCCCGGGATTATGGGTGTACACCACTACATCCAGCATGGTTTAGGCATTAAATACCTCCTAAAAGCTCATCTCTTGAAGGCTAGGTCCCTAGATAATGGTTCTATTGGCGGCAGTGGAAACTTTATCATTGGGACCTGGTTGGAGGCAACTGGGGTCATGCCCTTAAAGGAAACTGGGATTTCTGACCCTTCCTCTCATGTCCAATTCCTGGCTGCCATGAGGAGAGTGACTCTGCTGTACCCCATGTTCTCCACCATGATATTCTGCCTCACTACAGATCCAAAGCAACTGTATTAAGTCAACACAGACTGAAAACTCTGAAACCACAAGCCCAAATAAATCTTTTATTCTTTAAGTTGATTTCTCTTAGGTATTTTGTCACAGCTACAGAAAAAATCATTAATACAAATTTTGTTTTTCAAAATGTCTTCAAAGTCTGGTGTGTAGTTTACACCTATGACGTATTTCAATAGCTATCAATTACCTTTCAAATGTCCAATAGCAAAATATGGCTAGTGGCTACCATAATAGACAGTACAAATCTAGTCAATATAGAACCAGGGAGATTATATAATCATCTTGGCTGGAATTAAATTAGGTCAAAAAAAATAACTGAGGTGAGACCCAAGTGGTATAATCTTACTCCATGGTAAGGGGTGAGCCTTATGTGTGAGAGGGACCAAAATAATTAAAAGTATCTGAGGTATACCTGTCATTCTGTTCATAGATGTTGAGACCCAAGGCATCCACACCCAGCCAAAGCTCTGAGCCTTTCTTGTTCTTGATGCTGAAATAGTTCACTCCATACATCTCCAGGTCTTGAGCAATCTTGAGATATTCTAGGACAGCATCCTCCCTGAATGAAACAGAATAAGAGAGAGAGTGTCACAAGTAGAGCTTCTGAATCAGACCCAGCAAGATAGAAATATCTCCTTGCTCTGTATTTCTGACAATGATCTTAATAGCAGGAATAGGAAATGAATGGAAGGTAAGCAGATGATGAAGAATATGAACACACATGATTTCTGCCAAGCAGAAGCTGCTGACATGAACCTGAAGAGCAGACTGAACCTTGCTGACCTCTGGAATGTTAATTGCTATAGAAGTATTCTCCCTCCAGTTCACTGTGACATTCTCTTGTAGAAGTACATTCCTAGCAGAGCTTACACAGGGTAGTGATGGCAAAGTGATGAGATCTTCTCCTCAGCTAGACAGCCCTCAAATGCTTTTTACAATGCAGAGAGGTCCTTTCTCGTTTCTTTTTAGGACATGAGGCACTAGATAGCCCAGAAACTCCCTGGAGACCCTGAGGTCCTTTCCATTCCTTTGTAGTCAAAACTATTTAGGATGTTGGTAGTGCTGGCACATACCCATAATCATAGCACTTGTAAGGTAGAATTAGGAAGATCGTGAATTCAAGATTAGCCTGGGCTACATACTGAGATCCTATCTCAAAATATTCTGGGGCTGAAAAGATGGCTCAGTGGGTAAAGGCCACCAAATCTGATGACCTGAGTTCAGTTCCTGGGATCCACATGTTGGAACACACTCCATCAAGTTGTCCTCTGGCTTTCACATGAGCATCCTGGCACACACACACATACACACACACGCACACAGGTACACACGCACACACGCGCACACACACACACGATAAATAAAAATGTAATAAAAATTAAAACAAAAAAACTGATTTGGGCCAGTGAGAGAGCTCAGTTGGATAAAAGCACTTTCCACACAAACCTGACAACTTGAATTTGATACCTGGAGCCCATGGTGGAGGGAGAGAACCAACTCCTGCAAGTTGTCCTCTGACCTTCCCATATACACCATCACACACCATGTACCCTCATGCATACACATGTATCATACAGACACACACAATACTTATTAACTTAAAAAGCTTAAAAATCTGACTGAATAGTAAATGGCCTCTTCAAGTTACTCTCCTTTATATTAAAAATTTCCTCTGAAACAAAAACAGAACCACGTTCTTGTAATGGCTCAAGTTTGCTGTCTATATATAAGTGCCCAAATCATTCCTAGCTCTCTTTCTCAAACATAATCAATGTCTCTTAGCATTTGTCTTGTGTCTCCATAACTCACTATCATTCCGCTTACAAGGACAGTGGGGTCCACAGCCGCTAGGGCAGGCTTACCTGAGCATGCCCCGGTGTTCTTCATGCCATACCTGGATCCGCTCTTCCCACTGGTCCTTGTTGAGTTTGTGCTGCTCCAGGACTCTAAAAAGACAATGAGTGGTGAGTAAAGTACAAAAGCCACATGCAGGTGGGAAAGGACAGTCACTTTCACTCTCTACAGGGATGACACAAGTGTGCAGTCTGCCCATTGAGGTCATGCTAGATTCAGAATGAAAATTACAGCTGAATATATTAAAGTAGACATAAGGAATGGCTTGAAAATAAGAAGAGATTCAAGAATAGATGGCCAAACAGGACAATAGGATCACTCTCTTTATTCCTCTAATCATAAAATTTAACAATGGGCTGAGTCTCCAAGCACAACAGAAATATATCACAAGTTTGTGCTAAATGGAGGGGCTAAACAGTAGCAATGGGCAGGAACAACTTCTCCTAGATGCTCTTTGAACCAATACTTGGAGTTTATAAGAATATTGCTCAGATTTGGATATAGAACAGTAATGTACACCCAAGCCACTATGGAAGGAAATTAGTGGGACCAACCCACAGATCTGCTAAATTTTGAAGAAGGTCTATTTTAAACATGTCATCTCAGATGGCATAACACTAATTCCAAAAGAGTCCCAGGGTACAACTACTATCCCCAATACATCCTGATGCATTGTGTACATGCCGCTGCACTAATGGCACTAGGGAGCCCAGAATCAGGCTTAGTTTGTCTTCCTCTTCTAATAAGAAAGCCTATGGAAATAGTAAACAAATGCTTATGGTTGGAAAACAATCAAGAAATTAGAGTTTCAGGTCTGGTTCTGCTTCAAATGAGCTGTGGGAAATGGGGCAAATCAAATCAGAGTGAATATCTCTGAGCCCCCACATAAGGAAAATGCTGGCCTCATTTATTTTAATGTCTTGATTTTAAAATAAAAATATTCAGTGTTTGAGAGCTTCAGTCTTTGAAGTTTACATGCAGAAAACTCTGTATACAGGTTCCCTGGTTTTCTCTCTCTCTCCCTAAAATCAAAATCAAAGTCTAAATCACCAAAAAGGAGTGGCAAAATAGAATCAGAGATGGCAGAAGAATCAACCCATTTCTGGGGTAAAGAAGTTCTGTAATCAGGCCAAAAAAAGAAAAAAAAAACAGCTTCATTTTACATGGGCCGGAAAACAACAGGATGTAACATTGTATCCAAATGCCTCTCTGAGCAGCACAATTCATCTTTGGATAGAACCTAGCACAGGTCTGTCAGAACCCATGGAGTAGGGATTAGTCAAGATTTTAACTGTAGTCCACTTTGGCCAGGTAAAAGGAGGCCAGGATACCACCTTACCGCTGAGGCAGCAATTTATCTCCAGCAAGGTAGCCAGACTTGTGCACTTCCTTATTGAAGTCACCATACTTAGACTGGACAGCATAGGAGGCCAGCAGCACCGCAGTTTCGGGTGGACAGTAAATGTCATCATTGAGAATACCCTCCTTCACTTGCAGAAAGAACAGACGCTGGGTGATATCCTGGATCAGTTCTTCAGATACATCCTCTGGGTAGAACTTGGCCCTGAACTTGAAGAGCAGGGGACTTTCCTTCCGCACATCCTGTGCAGTCACCTGGGAGGAACAAGGAGTCATACCTCTCAAAAATAGACTTTAGTGACAGGAGAGTGGTTATAAGGTAGATATACAGACATAGTATACATAAGGTAGATACACAGACATACGAGAAAATACCTTTTGTCTATGGAAAGCAGCAATCCTACATAAATATGGAGATCTTTGTTTGATTAGAACAGCTGCCTACGTCTACTCATTCCCTTCCACACAACTTTTTAAACGATCACTTTAAATATTGTTTTACTTGTCATTTTGTTCAATGCATTTGCTAAGTATAATGGATTAGAAAACAAATTAAAAGGCAATCAAGCTTTTTAAACAGTAGTCAATAGAAAACCCACTGACCTAAGTATCCCAGATCTACTAGCAAAAACATGCTAGAACCTGAGCAACTTCTGACAGAGGAGTTAAGTGATTACCTTCTTATTGAGTTTCAGCCAAGTAGAGAAACCCTTAGTGTCCTGGTACTGCAGACCAAAGAACCAAACTTCCCGCAGCCCAATAGTTTTCACCACCTGGGAGAGAAAACATAAAGCAATCACGGACTGAATATTTACCCTGTGCCAGGTCCAAAGAGTACAAAGATGGCAACAATCTGTTCTCTACCCTTAAGGAGTTTAAGGTACTCCTAGTTTGGAAAGAAAATATACTTATAGCAGCCATCAAAAATTGATGTCTATTGGCAGCTGATAGCTGATACAGGAAGGAAAGTCAGCTTTCTTCAGAGATGTGGTCCCAGTAGGTTGTTCATGCTCCAGTGGATGGCCCTACACCTATGCACACACTGTATGTACATACTGCCAGCACTAATTAGACTTCATAGGGGACAAAAACAAGTGCATGAAGTTGTTAGGGAGACATGATGGTGAGGGAACTGGGAGAAGCTGGAAGAGAGGGAGTAGAGGTGAATATGATCAACATGCATTGTATACATGTATGACATTCTCAAAGAAGAAAATTATATTTTAAAAAGATCTAATGTCATAGGAGGAGTCTAGAGTTTTAAAAAGAACTTGAAAAGAAAAGGAAGACTAAGAAAAGGAAATGGACCAATGTGAGGAAGGAGGATGTCAATGTGAGCTTCATTTCTCAACTTGACCATGACACACAACACACATGAGGGAACAGGAAACCCTCAATTAAAGAATCCTTTCTATCAGATTGGCCAGTGGGGGTATGTCTGTGCAACATTTTTCCAATTGCTAACTGATGTAGGAGGATTCGGCCATTTGTAGGCAGTGCCATGCATGGGCAGGTAGGCCTGAGTTAGGTAAGAACCCTAGCTGAGGGTGAACCTGAAGCAAGTAAGCATCATTCCTCTATGGTCTCTGTTTTCAGTTCCTGCCTCCAGCTTCCCACCTTGAACTCTTGCCCTGACTTCCTTTGATGGTGGAGTGTAACCTGTAAGCTAAAATAAACCCTTTCCTCTCCAAGTTGCTTTTGGTCATGATGTTTATCACAATAGAAAAAGCCAACCACAACAGAGGCTGACTATAATCAAAATATAATACACATGTGTGAAAATGCCACAATCAAATCCATTATTCTGTACAATTAGCATATGCCTAATAAACAATTTAAAAACAAGGGCTGGAGAGACAGCTTAGTCTTTAAGGGCACTGGCTGCTCTTGTAGAGGACCAGGGTTTGCTTCCCAGCAGCCACATGGCGGACAACCACTATCCATAGCTCCAGTTCCAGAGAAATCGATGTCCAATTCTGGCCTTCACAGGCACTGCATTCACAGGTGCATTCACATACATGCAAACACTCATACACAATTTTTTAATTGTTATAAAGAATTTTAAAAAGGAAGAAAGAACTGTTATCTATTTACTGTGAGTACTGGTGCACACAGAACCTTGTATCCATTACATCTGTAATTCTCACAAGAGTCTTATGGCAGAAGCACGAGACTCATTTTACAGATAGAAACGATCTTATTTGCCAACAGTGCAGCTAGTAAATGGCAGAGTCAAGATTCAAACCACATTAATTTTCCAAATTCCGTCAATTCCCAAGTTTTCTTTTTCTTTTCCTACAATGCTATATAGCTGTCTGTTCCAAGAATGGATTAGTGATTGGAGAAAGAGATCCTTAGGCTAACTTGTGCATCTTCAGGTTACTCTCATATATTGGCCTTCATCTTTTTTATGGTTCTCCACTTTATTATAAAACCATATTATACTGGGCATTGAGGCACATGTCGCTAATCCCAGCACCAGAAAGGGGGAGCTAGGAAGATCAGAAGTTCAAGGTCATCGTTGGTTACACAGAGGATTCCAGGCCAGTCAGAGATACATGAGACCCTGTCTCAACAAAAAATGATTATTAAGGACACAAATGGGACTGGAAAGATGGCTCAGTGCTTAAAAGCCCTAGTTGCTCTTGTTGAGAACACAAAATCAGTTCCCAGCACCTGTCCCTAGTTGGCTAGCAACTGTCCCTAATTCCAGTTCCAACACTTTCTTCTGGCCTCTTCAGCCACTGTACAAAATGGGTGCACTTACATACATGCAATCAAAACACTCATACACATAAAATTAAAAAATTTAAACTAATTAATTTTTTAAAAGACAAAGATGAATCATCAGAAGAGAAGCAAAAGGATGCAAGTGGAGGAGTACAAAGTTCCTATGTCCTGAAACACAGCTCCCTTTAGGGACTTTCACAAGTCCAGCTAACTAGAAGCTCACCAACCTAGGTTTATATGAAGGAATTATATGGTTATAATTGATACAATTAACTCAAACTTCACTATTATCTTTTACCTTTAGAAACCAGGGCAAACGCATACCCTCAAGACCAAGAACTATCTACAATACCCCAAGTAAAATACTGGAAAAGACAGAGCAGGGACCATAGTATGCGTACAGCCCAGACTATGCTGTTCCTGAGCACTGAAATGTTTGGGGCCAACCCTGTCCTGTGAAGAAGCTGAGAGGCTCCCTGCTGTTATAGGTCTCCTGCTTGAACAGTGAGCAGGAAAGGGAGGTCTTTGAGGAAAGATACATGAAGTCTATAGTCTGTTCTCAGTCCAACATTAACATGTTAATGGTCAATTATAGGCTCCACCCCAGCATGCCCAAGAACAGGAATGGCCCCAATGAAGCTCAGCTATATCTTTATGAGGTCAAGCTGATACTGAGCAGCCTTCCTCTTTAATTCTGGGGGGTAAGAGGCTGGGAATAGGGGTTAAAGATGGAGTCGATAGGAAATCAGAGACTTACTATCTACAGATAGAAACAAAGACACAAAGTCACCAGTGTCCATCCTAGTAAACAAGGCAATATCCCCCACTACAAACACATTCCACCCTTTCATGGCAGTTACAACATTCCTACTAAGCACCTAAAGCCAGGCCCAACAGTCCCACAGAGCTTGAGGTTTAGACCTTTAGAGACTCCACAGACACAAAATGGCCCTAGAAAATAGCTATTACCCTGTTTTATACAAGAGGAACAAAGGCTTATAGTCCAATTCGTCTAAAATCACAGAGACATATAACACAGATGTGTTTGACACCAAAGTCTGTATCATGTCTTTTCTAGTATATCATCTGTTGATGCCAAGGACTCAGGAGATTAGGGCTCCTGAGGTAGTCAAGTGGCTTGTCTCTATCTTGACCCAGATATCCTATCCATTTAATGATTTTTTAAAAAAGATTCCCTTATTTATTTCATTTTATGTGCATGTGTTTGCCTGAGTATATGTCTGTACATCACACATGTGCCTGGGAGCCTCAGTAGCCAAAAGAGGGTATCAGATCCCCATGGAATTGGACTTACGTTTGATTGTGAGCTGCCATGTGGGTACTGGGCACTGAATCAGGACCCTCTGCAAAAGCAGTAAGAGCTCCTTTTTGAGCTACCTAGTTCTACCTATTTAATGAACTTTGACCATATCTGTATTAAGACATGATTTTTTTTCCTCTAGGCCTCAGCAATAATCACTTTGAGGAGAAGCCATGTTCTGAAAGTACTACACTTACTCGCTATAGTTTGATGTCAAACATCAGTAAACCCAGACGAAAGTCTTCTATCTACAATTTGCTGTGCAATCTCTTAAGGTACAGTGTTTGTCTCTCTTGGTCTCAGCTTTCTTGTCTATCTAATTGGGTGTGAGTGTTAAATGATTTCTTTCTTCTTGCATGTAACAATGAATATGGGAACATTTTTAAAGCTCTTGTTCTAGATTCAAGATAGGGCCCAATAAATAATTCTACTGATTTTCCCACAAAGTTTCAGAAGATAGTGTGTTGAAATTCAACTGTCAGGAAGAAGCAAGTTCCAAGAAACATTCAAATAGTAGAGAGAGAAAAGATCCAATATAGGACAGACCTTCGGAGCTTGGTTACTTAGGTCCTGCAGGAGTGAGGCAAAAAAGAGAATAGAACTGGAAAAGCAAGAATGGGCCTTTGTCTGCACCAAGAGGCCAGTTGTAGAGGCTCAGAAATCACAGGACTGAAGGGAATTTTCACATGAGTGCTTGCTGCTGCTTCTCTTATGAACACAGGGAAATCAGAACCATACATTTTCTACTTCCTTGAGCTCTGGGGCTTGGAGAGATGAGAAGTGTCTCTCAGACTGCCGAAGTTCCAAACTGAGGAGGAAGTGAAGATACAGGAGGAAGGAAATACAGTCTGAAGTCAGAATTGAAATTGAAAAAGAACAAAGGACAAAAGAGATGACCTCTGACTACAGGCTATAAGGAACTCTCCATTTATGGTCCACGGGGTGATGGGAACCATTTGATCAGGCAACTCTTGGATCCATTTCCAGTTCCCAGGAAAAAGAAACTCAGCCAAGTATTACTCACTTCCAATTTTGATTGTAGCCGAGGCCTCCACTTTGGGGGTGGAGTGCTTTTTAAGTTAGAGAAAAGTAGCTCCTATTCCAGGAACAAACCTCTGTGGATCCAATGAGTAGAATTCTTCGAACATCACTGAGAAATGGCTGTCTCCTCTAGGAAAAAGTCTTTGCTCCTTTTGGCCCCAGACAGCTGCTCAGCTGACCTAAGCCATAATTTCTCAAAGTTGCCATGGCAGAAATCCTTAAACAGATGGACATAGTGAATAACTATACCCAGTAGGTCTAGAAGTCAGATGGGGTCGAGAGGTGAAGGGGTTGTTATGTAGATGGATGCAAGCCTGCCAGAATTTCCTTGAAGATTCAGGTTTATTCTTAATGATTTCTGTAAACTTTACACCCTATTCTTGGAATAATGAAGTTTTTACTGATAAAATTTATGTTCTGAGATATGTACTGAATCAACCTTTATCCCAAAACTTTGTATTTCTCCTATGATCTGCCACATATACATGAAAGAACTAGTATTCTTGTAAAACACCAGCCTAAGAAATTACTGGCTTCCTTCTGGCAGTGACAACTTCCCAATGAGAACATGCCTCTTGAAAAAGATGTCCTCCATCCTTCTCAGATGAGAAGGGGAAACATAAGCACCTAGTACAGGGCCCAAATTCCCACATCATGAGTGTGAAATGCCCAGGATACTATAAAATCACCACATTCCTCAGACATGCAAAAGTGGTAGTCTTAGGGATGGAGAGATGGCTCAGTGGTCAGGAGCAGTGGATGCTCTTACAGAAGACCCAGGTTCAGTTCTTAGTACCCACATGGCAGTTAACAACCATCCACACTCCAGTGAGAATCCAATGCTGTCTTCTGACCTCCTCAGGCATAGCACAACATGGGTGCACTTACATACATGCAGACAACACTCTCCTACACATACAAGATAAAAATAATAAAAATCAATTTTTAAAAAAAAGGTGGTTTTGTGTGTTGGCTGCTCCACTGTTGTCTGTCAGTCTGCAGGTGGAAAGGCAGGACTTACAGAGAATGTTCCTTCAGGAGGATGCAGCACTTAAAAATACCCTGAATCAGTATGAGTGAGAAACTTGAAATAAGCATTAGGATTTTAAAAAGAAGAATCACAGGCATGATGGTACACACCTTTAATCCCAGCACTCAGAAGGCAGGGGTAGGCAGATTTCTGTGAGTTCAAAGCCAGTCTGATTTACATATCGAGTTCCAAGCCAGCTAGAGCTGCAGAGACCATTTCAAAAAGAACAAAAAAAAAAAAAAAAAAAGAAAAAAAAAAGGGGGGGGGAGGAGGAGGAGGGAGGAGGAGGAGGAGGAGGAGGAGGAGGAGGAGGAGGCGGCGGCAGCAGCAACTAGAGTCTGTAAAATCTATTCAGTATACCACACAAGTTCCCCAAACGGAATGGAACGTGGTAAGGTTAAAGTAGCATAGGCTAATAAACTGAAGTCCAATGATGTACATATCAAATTGCCTTTGAGTTCATTGTGTTTATCTCCATATATGAGTGATACTCTCAGCTTTGGTCATACAAGCTTCTTTTTGGAGTTGTCAGTGACAAATGAAATTAATAACTGGTCAAAGTGGCAATGCTCAGCCATAAATGCAACATGTACATCACCCCCCTACAAGGCTAAGTGAACATCAGAAGAGGGGACCGAAAGAATGTTAAGAGCTGGAAGATGGGGAGGAGTGTTGTAGAATGCTGTCTTCCCAGTATAGCACGGTCATTGCACTCACAGCAGCTGGGATTACCAACACAAGTCCTGTACAAGATTCAATGTGTAAACATCTGCCATGGAAGGGGCTCACGAGACCACATCATTCTCTGAAGATCTGCAAGCAGTTACTGGCTGCTAAGAAAAAAAAGAGACGTTTCTTCAGCAGTAAGGCAGCATGCCCCTTTCAATGAACCTAACAAAAACTCACTGGGTTGTAAACGCCAAAACGCATTAAAGTAGAAGAGGGGCTAGCTGGGAAGAGGAAGGGGATCAGCAGGAGAGAAAGATGGAAATGGGATTTGTACATGATCAGAATACATATATAAAATGTCATAACAAAAATCAATATTCTCTGCAATTAATACATGCTTATAAAAACTCAAAATGAAAGAAAACTGAAATTCAGTGAAAAGAAAATACCCCTAAGAAAATCTTTGCTGAATTTCTAGGTGCTTCAAGATATAAGAAGAACAGCATTACCTCTCTCTTTTGTACAGAGAAGCTGACTAGTCTGAGGTCTAGGGGTTGCGGGGGGTGAAGCCAGTTCCAGAAACAGTGCCTAGCTCCTCGTATACTACCCTCATCTATCTCGGCAAACAAACTAGTTATGTCATGAGCCACCTCGGAAGCCTGGAGCTCATCTGGAACCAAGGCCAGAGTCTTATGAAAAGAGCTGAATGAAAAATTATGTGCAAAACTGCGTCATTGCCCAAACATCTGAGGCCCACTGAGATTCTATTACAGGCTTGACAGCAGCTGCACCACCTCCCACCTAAGAGCAAATCACTGTTTAGCTGGAAAAATCAGCTACAACTACCCCTCTGCTTCTGCTGCTCCATAGAACAAACCCCATTCGGCTGGGATTCTAAGGTTTGGAAGCAGGAAAAGGAGCTCATAGAGGACACTGCTGACAGAAGGCACTGGAAACACTCCTTATAGTTACGTGCCCTTAAGCAGAATGTTTCCCTCTCACTAAGTTTTAGTGACTCATCTATAGGATAGGGATACTACTAATAACAGGTATTAATCATGCTATAGAATAAAACCAGAAGAAAAAATTGCTATCTTAATGCAAAGTCTGCAAGTCATAAGTACTTTACTGAGTCAGAAAAGCCCTGTGATTTTATGGCTCACTCAACTAAACTCCCAAGACATTTCCCACACAAGTTCAACCAACATTAGAATGCCTGCTATGCAGCAGCTCCTTTTTAAAGGATTAAATCACAAAAATCTCCAAGATTTTAGTGGAGTTGCTGAGGAAAAGTCCCCAAACTGCAAATGAACTGTTCAAGGTCACACAATTAAGAGATAGAACAGAATCTGAACCCAGGCTGGCTTCCAATCCTATGCTCTATACACCCACCCCAGACAACCCAAGTCTCAAAGATGTTTGCTTCATTCCTTGTGGAAATAATTGGATGCGTTTCTCTATGCTTCCACAGGGAAATGAATCCAATTTCCTACCAGCACAGATGGCATTTGCTAGGTTTAGAGATTTTTCTCAGGACATAGTAAACCTTCCATCAATGAGTCAGTGAATAGATGAATGAATGCACGCTCTAAGACTTCACTTCTCCCTAAGCACTCAAAGATAGGGGGAGGACAGATAGACTGACTGTAGCCAGAGCTGGAGAGTCTGATATAGAAGCCAGGCAGAAGTCTCACAAAGGTTGTTCACAGTGGTGGCACTGCCACCTAGTGGCACACACAGAGTTCAAGATGCAGTCATTTGAAGAATCTGCCTCTAAGGAGATTGAGGGAAGCAGGCCTTAGGATGCCTGTAGCAAACTGTGTTCTTTCTCTTTACTGGCAGTGAGCACACTCACAAGAAGAAGAGCGGCGAACTGTGAACGGGAGCAACTGCCTGCCCCGCTCCCACTTCCCACCAGGCCCTGGGCCTCCTTAAGCCATGGTTTCCCATTGTTGCCTGTTATTTATCCCTGGGTGCCAAGAAGGATGCTTCTCCCCCAGGCTACTTCCTCTCTGGCCATAGGCCAGATGACTGCTGGGTTCCAGGATAGCCCCGGAGCTTTAGTCAATTCCTCTCAAAGAGTACTGCTCCTTCCTCTCCAGCCCCAGCACTGCCAGAGGGCTTCCTTATATGGTGAGTCTCAAGAGCCAGGTGGAATAGACTTCCTCCCTTATGCCTTATCAAGTTAGAGAAATGGAAGAGCTCGAACTCTCTCACTGCCTATGAACACAGACACTGTGGACTCCTATTTTGACATGCTTTCACTTCAATAAAGATAGCTGCTTAGTATATCTTGTCTTAAGTTCAAATCTTTTCTCTTGTAGTTTTCACCTAGGAGACCACAGCTCTCTTCCTGCCAATCACTTAGAAAGCTGTACTCTGTATTCTACAGGAGCCTCTCACAGGTCTAAGAGCAGAAAACACATCTTCTCTGAGTCATCTCCAAGTTATAACATCCTCTTCATTCACCCTACATGGTGTAGTGCAGTGGGCCAAATGTATGGTTGTTCAGAACTGTCCTGGATGCTCCATATCACAACTACTAATGATGTTACTACTATTTATGTTCTTTGTCCTCTTCGGAACAGGATGATTATGAGGCCTGAAGCACCCAGCTGTATGTATTACCTTATATACTTGCCATTTATGTGCTGGAACACTTCAACTTGCAACATTTTTCAAGAACACAATATATAGTCACCATGTTTTACAGTACAGCTCAAAGTCACTTTTTTTGTTCATTTGTTGAGATGGGGCCTCATGTAGCTCAGACTGCCCTCAATTCAAACTCACTACGTACCTGAGAATAACTTTGAACTGTGGGCAGCTGTCTTCCAAGTGTATGTCACCACACCCAGTTTTAGGCTCACTCAATCTGAAATTTTACATATTTTGGTCAATATCACTTCCCTGCAGCGCCTAACTGTGTGAGCTGTTGGTAACTGCCATTCTGCTATAGTTCAATGAGATCAACACTTTTTAGATTTCTTGTTGGAAATTATGCATTTGTCTTTATATGACTTGCTTATTTTAAAATAACAGTTTCAAGGTTTATGAAAATTGTTTCAAATGGCAGACTTTTCCTTCTTTTATAGTTAAATAGTATTTTATTGTGCAATGCTACATTTCCTTACCTATTTTTCTGTTAATGGCCATTAGGTTGATTCTACATCTTACCTATTATAATGAATAATGTTGCGATAAACATGGGCATAGAGCTACTAACTAGACATCCTGATTTCATTTTGTTTCATCATATACATAATTATCTCAATTTAGCACTCCATAATGCATACATATTTCAAAACATCTCACTGTACTCTGATAAATACATAAAATATTTCTCTGTCAATTAAAAATAATGAAGCACCTAGCCAGGGATAGTCCATAATAGATGTTCAATAAATGATACTTCACAAGACATTGATCTTACAGATGAGAAATTACAAATCTCCTGGTTTTCTCTCTCAATCTTTTCCTCAACAGTTATGAAAAACTAAAGTCCTTTTTCAAGGGCTGTGTTTGGGAGGCAATAACTTTCAAAAGTAGCATACCAGTCAGGAGTGGTAGCACACATCTGTGCTTCCAGCAGTTAAGAGATCGAGACAGGAAGATTGCCATGAGTTCCTGGCCAGTCTGGATTACATTGAAAGTACCAAGTACCCAGGGCTGTATATGGTCAGACCTCACACCAAAAAAAAAAAAATCTGCCCAGGGCTGCCTAGCGTCTGGGCTTCCCACAGAACCACACACAGTACATACATAAAGCAAACCAACACTAACAACGAATTACCAAGCCTTGTGGTTTTAGAACTTAATAAAACTCTTTGTTCACAGATTTTTCTGCCCCAGGCTCTGAGTCATGCCTTCCTTGCCCTTAGCAGTCATCCCCCTCCAATGCAAAGGGACAAAGCCCCAGTGTTAAGAGCAGGGGAGGGGATGGCAGCCATTTGGTTTCAGAGCTCTGGAAGTAGTCTAAGAAGAGGCCAAATAAATATGCCTCAGACTCATAGCTAGACCATAAACTCCACACTAACTGATAATCTCCCCTCTATACCACTGCCCACAATATTACTATCTAAAACAAAGGACCCAAGGACTTATGCAGTTTATTGGCTACCTCTTCATTTTTGGCTTAGAGATGGAAGTCAGTCAAGAAAAGATGCTCTTCTGCCATCTGCCTGTCCCCTCCTATGTATACAACTCAAATGAGGCATTTTCCTTCTTTTTACAGGTAAGTGTTGTCTGAAACCCAAATGGTGAGAATACAAAAGGGAAAGGATTCATGTTGTGCAGAAAAATGCCTGGGATAGATACTTGAGAGGTAACCAAATTTGAGTTATTAGACAGTTACAGATGGGGAAACTGAGGTTCACAGAAGGGAAATGTCTGCATAAAGCAACACAAAGGAATTAGTGGCCAAGCCAGCTTGAGAGTCTAGGATTTCTGACTTTCTATCTAGTGTCCTTTCAACTTCACCAACATGTTCCTTTAAAAGCACTCCAATATAAACCCACATGTAAAGAGAGAATGCAAAACCTTAGAATAATCACAATACATTCAGTCATTTCAAACTAGTACTGTAATCACTTGTGAGCTATGGGAATTTCAGCACATTGCTTTAATTGTGTTTAAAAGTTCCTTAGACTCACTTGTATTTTCACAAATTAAGTATCAGCAATTATCCTGCACCATTCAGAACAAAAGCACAAAACGAATTCCAGCAAGAAGCAAGTTCCAGCTAAATCTAAACTTGTATCATCAAGCCTATCTCCTAATTCTAGTCCGTGAATGAGACAAGAAGTAACACAGTATTAGAAAGGGAGTCATCAGTTATTACCTCTCTACTAAATGCTGGATAATATCCTATTCCCTATTTGTGTTTTCTTATTGTCTTTGCTATTTCTAATTTGGGATTTTATGTTACCTTTTAAGTCCCTGAAATCAAATTTAAGTAATGGGAAACATACAAATAATATTATATTTTATAGAACATAATAAAAAGTCTATAATATATTAGTTTTTTTCTTCTTTATTTACATTTGTGTGTGTATGTGTATGCATGTGTATGTGCCACAACCTGTATGTGGAGGTCAGCAGACAAACTTGCAGGAGATGTTTCCTAACTCTATGGGACCCAGGGACTGAGCTCAACTCATCAGGCTTATGGGTATGTGTTTTATCTGCTAAGCAATCTTACCAGTTCCAGAATTTTTTCTTTTTGGTCTTTTTGAGACAGGGTCTCCCTGCAGCCCCAGCAGTCTGGAACTCCATATGTAGACCAAGCTAGGCTCGATCTCACAGAGATTCACCTGTCTCTGCCTCCTGAGTTTTATATATATATATATACACACACACACAATAAAAATGAAAAAAAGGAGAAAAAACCCTAATATCTATCTTATAGACTTTTTATTATGTTCTAAAAACTGAATTAAAGGTGTGAGCCACCACGCCCAACTCAATTCTATATTTTTGTTTCTTAAGATGAGACCACTAATCCAAATAGCTTCAAGAATTTTCCCAAGGCCTAGTTAGGAAACTGTAGAGACTTTGTCATCTGTCAACTGGGGTCAGTATTAACTTCTGCACTCACAGTCTCATAACAGTCAAATGCTTTTCACAATAACTAGCATACACTGAGCACTGATTAAATGCTAACTCCCATATGTATTAGTCACAATCATTTTCCCACTGGATGTGACACCAGGGACTAAGAAGGCATGACCAAGGTAAGCCAGTCTTTTCTTTCTTTCTCTCACATGAAGACCTAAATAGAAAACAGCTCTCTCTCATTTCCATCTCTATTCTCTCCTTGTCTTTCCTCTCATAAAGAGCCCATTTGAATAACACCTCCTCCTTTCTTCCTTCCTCTCCATAGTCTTAGGAATCTTCTTATATAGTAGAGGGAGCCAGAGGCAAGGAAAGAAGAGAAACAAAGAGCCTAGGAGTCCACCAAGGTGATGAGCAGCCCCATCATCACTACCCAATGGAGGCTGCTTGGGAAATTGGGAAAAATTCCCTGGAAATGGGAGCTCTATTTTTGTTCGTGGAAGTCTGGTTGTAGAAGAAACATCCCTGTGGTCCTTTCAGAATCCTTGGAACTCAAAAGTCTGTGTAACATGCAGACTACTAGTTATCACATCCTTTCAGGCAACCATAATTCATAATGAAGAGACACATCATGAGCTGGAGAAAGAAATGACCACTTCACAAATGGGGAGTAAGAAATTATATCCGTGGCATGTCTGTATGAGATAACGTACTCCACCATTCTAAGTCCTAATATTCCTTTAAAAGAAATATTTAGAATTCATGATCTCAAGAACAAATTGGCTTCATTACACAGAGAAGAAACAAAAACATAACAGAACTTATGTCATGTGAGCTATGATTCAGAGACAGAGATGTAAATTTCAAATTGTATTGAATTTTATATCAGCTAGATTATAACTAGACTATTCACAATAATTTCTGTATCTCATCATTAAAATGGAGGAGTCAAGCACATAATCCCAGCACTTGGGAGGCTGAGGAAGGAAGACTGTGAGTTAGAGGCCAGACTGGGCTACATAGTGAATTCAAGTACAGCCTGAGCATTTTTTTGAGGACTTGTCTCCAATTAAATAAGTAAGCAAACAAAAACATCTTATGGGATTCCATAAGTTCACATTTTCAGAGTATCTAGCATGGAATCATACATTCCATCTCGTTTCTCTCTTCTTTACGATCAAGGACAGGATGAGTTAGGGCCATGAAGTTTCAGATTGCCAAAATTAAACTTTGCCTCCTTTTTATTAAGTCTGGGGTCAGCTTTGTTTTCACTTTCCTTGGAAAGCAAGGAAACAGTAAGCAGTAACAGATGCTGTCAAAGGGCAGAAAGCATGAATAAACTGCATTACGGTGAAACTGTTGGCAGAAGTGGTTAAGGAACAAGTCCCTCTCTTACCTGGTCAAACAGCTGCTTGCCAGTGGTATTGGGCTGGATGGCAAACTCCAGCTCTGCATCCATGGTGGTCACACGCACACTGATCTAGGATGAGATCAAAGAAGGCAGATTAGTTGTTTGGTTTTGTGCTCAGTAGAGGTTAGGACAAATGTCTCTAATTTGACTGTGGAGAAAGAAAACATAATACCTAGAAACTGGTGTAAATAAATGTAGAGTATTGATACAAGTCACAACCTAAATCTATTCCCAACCAGGTTACTAAAGGCAAAAACAGTCACAGAAAATGCTTTCCAAGAGGCAAACAAAAATGTAAATCATCCTACTACCAAGAGAAAGAAAGTGTTAACTATATTTCTTCCAGGAAGTGTTCCCTACCTATACCAACCAGGTCCAGCCCATGGCATCCTCTTCTCACCTCTAATCTACAGCCTAGATTATTTAGGGCACACTAATTGCAGAGGCAAGGTGAGTACAGAATAGAGAGCACTGAGTTTCCAACTCTGAGCCCTGCAAGCTACAGTACCAACCTGCCAGGCAAAATGTGCCCACTGATACAATAATGACATGAAGCTTATGGGGGTAAGCAACTGCTTGCTGACTGATTTACAGCACACTCCACAGGAGGGAATTGATGCCTTGTACTATAAACGTGGTCAAAAGACTGTGACTGGGAAAGTCACAGGCCCTGGTACGGAACCTACTACTGTTTTACTAAATGGAAATGTTGTCAAACTGCCTTCTAAATATTTATGCCTATACCCATAGGTTAATTCTTCTCTGAACTTTAGTCATAGAAGCTTATTTTTCAGTGAACTTTAGTTAATTCAAAGACTCCAACTGGTCAAAGGGCTGAGAATAAATGACTTTGAGAGCCTGGTCCTCCTCAATAGGACATCTATAACATCATCATCCCCACCTATGTCTCAAGGAACATCACAGAAGTGGGGGTAAAGAGGTAGAGGCAATTAATAGTTGCTTGGGTGTGCACAGAGGAGGAATCATAATTCTTCTGATTTAGCCACTGGTAAGTTGCCCTTCTTCAAGAAAATACCCTTCCGCCTATGTTCACACACACAATTTTTATTAAATGCAGTGGAGCATGTGTGCACACACAACAGAATGCAGGGGGATAAGAGGATAATGTGGAGAATATGATCAAAGTACATCATATGTGGATAAAAGTGTGAAAGAATAAAAATAAACATTAGGGCTGGAGGCATGGTACAGTGGTTAAGAGCACTGAATGCTCTAGCAGAGGACCCAGGTTCAATTCCCAGCACCAACATGTTGGCTAACAACCACCTGTAACTCAAGTTCCAGGGGATCCGACACCATCTTCTGACCTCCTTTGGCATTGCACGACATGGATACACTTACATACAGACAGACAAAACACTCATATGCATAAAATAAAAATAAGAAAATATTTTTAAATTTTCAATTTAAAAAACTGGGTTCCAAGCCTAGAGCAACTGTAATTGGCTCAGTTTCCCAATCTGTATAAGTCTCATACTTTCCTCGCATCTTAAGTTTTCCTCATATATCCAAGAGCAGAAGTAGGATGAGGTGGCCAGTTGTCTGAGGTGATCTTTAAGGATCGTTCCACTGATGAAGTCTGTACTTCTATATACTGCCTTGCACTGTTAACACTTGCTGTGTTTATGTCTTATTGGTCTCCCTAGGCACAAGAGAGGAAGGTGGTCTCAGCAGATACATGAATGTGTACAATATAAAGGTCCTACCAAAGCCAAGTCAATGAATAGAGGTACAAAGGGGGGGGGAGGGTCAGGCACAGATTAAAATATCACAGAGTGAGAGGTTCCATGGCAATATCTAATCAAGGCTTATATTGAATCTTAGAAGAAAACAGTTCAGTTCATTCCAAGTTCCACCATGTTCCTGATGAGTATGTGTTTGTTTCTACATGGTCTCTGCTGAGTAGTAGTCCTTCCAGCTTTGTGGTTCAACACCCCAAACACACACTATTGGCATGTTGGAGCTTCTCATTATTCTACAGGCTGAAGTGAAAGCTCAACCCAGGTCATTGTCAAAGATTCTGTTGTTACTCAGGAGATAACTCCAATCCAGAATGCAAAGACAGTGTTCTTTCATGTGCTCTCTGCTAGCCCTGGTACCTCACACAGTTCCTGATATATCATGGGGAATTTGAAACCAGAAGTCATGAAATCACTAGCCAAGATGGGTTTAGTCATAGAGATAAAGTTTTTAACTGTCTTTCCACAATTCCAAGGGTATGGTAACAACTCTTGAATTGCAAGGTATTATTAAAATCACTTTCAAAAGGTCACACCTTTTGAAAATAACCTTTGCACCCCAGGAAGCTAAATTAATCTTTGGAAGTTTATCTTGTAATTAAAAAATATATCAGGCAGCCATACAGTATTTCACTGGCACCTGAAAATATAGTCACAACATTAGAAATAGATTCCCTGCACTGGAGAGATGTTTCAGTGATTGAGAGCACTGGCTGTTCTTGCAGATTTCCCAGGTTTGCTACCCATGTGGCAGCTAAAAATCATCCTTAATTCCATTTCCATGGGATCCAACACCTTCTTTTGGCCTCCAAAGGCAATGCAGATGTGTAGTGCCTGTATATATGTGCAGGCAAAACACTCTCACACATAATAAAATAAAATATTTTTTCTAAAAAGAAACCAATTCCCTGACCTAGGTTAATAAAAAACTGAAATTTTTATTAGAGAGCTTTTTCTCTGGCTAGAAACTTGGCTGCAGTGGCAATCATAATGATGGTAATAATAATACACAACACACTGCTTTGGGGTTTGGGGAATTTTGTTTCAGTTTGGTTTTTTGTCTTTGTTTTTACTTTGCTTGTTTTGGTTTATAGATACAGGGTTTAACTATGTAGTCTTGGGTGGCCCCACACATAGACCATAATGGCCTCAAACTACAGGTGACACTCCAAATAGAAGCTTTCATGTATCTACATGTACTACTCACTAGACATAATGTATGCACTACCCCTCTTAATACCAACAATCACCCTGCAATTATTTGTACACCAGAGATAAATAGATAGAAATTTGCATAGTCTTAATGATATTGAGAAGTTTAAATCCAAGTCTAATTCAAGACCTTACAATTTAAACTAATATGCCAATTTCCTCTTACAAAATATGTAAGTCTTCCACTAAAAGAAATCAAGGATTAAAAAAGAAAAGAAAGCAAAGATAAGTTTTTAAATGTTAGATATTTGGCTCAACTAACTTATAAGACATAGCCAAAAGATGGCTTGTTACATGGTCAAATCAAATTTCACGCTTGAGAACAGTGAGATGGCTCAGTGGATAAAGGTGCTTGCTTCCAAACATGATGACCTGAGTTCAATCCCTGGAACCTACATGGTGGAAGGAAAGAATTGACTTTCGTAGGTTGTCCTCTGACCTCCATGCATGGCACTCTGACCACACATGCCTCCAGGCCACACACATTCACACACAAAATAAAATGTCATGATCAAGGAAAACACGTTAGTGGTATTAATAATTGTAAATATGATTTCATATCATGCATGAACTCAGATTGGTAATATGTATACATACATGGTTGGAATAACATTCTAGTTTTAGGCTTGTTTTTTCAATAGTGATATGATAGGTACTTTCTCCTTTTAAATTATAAAAATAAACAAAACTCTGTTTTTCTAGGATGGTGACATGCTATTTACAATATTAAAGGGAAGCCTAAAATACAGAATTGTCAAAGATGTGAATCCCCATGGAATAGGTATGACATTAAGCCTTATAAGTCTTTGAATCTCGGCCTTTCCTGAGCACAAAGGTCAGGTAGCACTGTCAAGGGGGCAGACACCATTTTGCCAGCTAAACAATTCTGATAAAGACCAGACCCGGGGAATAACTTTGTAAATAAATCTCACCAGAGATTAGGGGAGGAAATCTATTTCAGGACTGACAATGAGACAGGAAAGGCGCTAAAGGCAGGAACAAGTAAGACAAGTACCCCATGGGAGTAAGGCAAGGTTAGCCACTTCACTTGGTATTATCCTAGGCTTCCTGCCAATCCAGTGACCCCTATAGTAATGAGTTCTCATATAGTATGCACAATGGGCTGGAATTTGTGAGGAGTCCCAGGCTACTCTTGACCTGAGCGACAGGTAACATCAAAACACTGAATGGGACTGAGCAGATGGCTCAGTGGATACAGTGCTTGCTGTGCAAGCATGAGAACCTGAGTTCAATCCCCAGCACCCAGAGAAAAGCTGGGTATGGTGACACCTTGTCTATAACTCCAGTACTGTGGGAGGTGGAATGGGAGAGGTGAGCTTATTCCTGGAGCTCAGGGTCTAGTCAGTCTAGTCGATCAGTGAGGTCAAGATTACAGAGGAGACACACTCTTAATAGTAAGCTGGAGAGTGATAGAGGAAGACACCTGACATCAACCTCTGACCTCCACTCATGAATATACACATCACACACACACACACACACACACACACACACACACAAACACACAATAATCCCAAACAAAAAATGTGAGAGGACAGAGAGAATGGAATGGGAACAGTTGTCTTTCTAGTACACTGGTTTGTTCTCATCTTGGTATTTATGCCTATTTTAGAATTACATCTGTAGAACCCAAGACTTAGTAGACACTAAGAAAATGCTAGCTACATGAATAGGTACCAATTAAAAGAATAGAAAAGATAGATGGATAAAAGGATAGGGATGTAGTTCAATGGTACAGCTTGCCTAGCACAAATAAGGCCCTCGGTTCAACCTCACACAACATACCAGAACTGCTTTAGTACACTGCAAATGCTATGTAAACAGCCACTATTCTGTTTTGATTAACGAAAAATAATATTGAAAAGATGACACGTGTTGAGTACAGATGCAATTTTTCCCCAAATATTTTCAATCTATAGTTGGTTAAGGGCCTACTGTATCCACAATCATAGATCCTTTTCAAATTCTATTTCTGGTTATTAAGATTTCCAGCTAAGAAGCTTCATAGAAATTTATTTCAATCCACCTGATACTGTTGTAGTAGAGAGTCTAAGGAACTATGATTAGAATAGAACTGTAGAAGCATTGTCTGACCTTGAGGCAACTACTGAATAATGGTAAGTGTACAGGGAAGTCCCTGAAGAGCCCTGGAATAGAAGAGAACTTTAATGGAAATTAAGAGTCATTGTCTACAGTGGTATTTGTCTACAGTGGTATTTGTCTACAGTGGTATTTCCACAGGTCTCGAAGAACAGGATGGACTTTGAAAAGTGAGACCATGGGAGCAGAAGGAAGAACATCAAAATGCTCCAGATAGAGAGCCCAATGTGTGTGCTTGCCTGGAAAGAAACAGAGAAGCAGATGGCTTGTTCTGAAGCAAATATATAGGCCTACTTCAAAGTGAAGTGATCTTCAGAGCCAAGAGTAGACAGAGACAGGGAAGTTGGGAAGGTGTGGGGAGGTGGTGGTCTTTGAAGCCTTTGCAAGAAAGCTTGTTCTAATCCTGATGGCAGTGGACAGTCGACAGTCGACAGTCTACATATTCTGAGAAGTGGTATAGAAGCAGAACTGAGCTTTTTAGAAGAGAAGGAAGGAAATTGAGGAAAGGAGTCAAACTCACGGTATGATAGCGTAACTTTGGAGGATTTGCTTAAATTCACACCGTAGGAACCAATTTTCAAGGAAGTCAACATTTCTAGCAGATCATGTCAATTAGTTGTGCCAATCTAGCATCTTCAAGAGCACCGACCAAGAGTGAAGTCCAGTCTTTGTCCATAGTAGTTACTCAAATATTTATAAGGAAAGTTTTCTTAAATCAGCTGGTAAAGGGTTAGGGATGAGCATGTCCAGTGTGGATCATTCTTTCTCTCTCCTACATAGAGCATCATCCTAGAATAAGGACTCTTCTAAAATTCAAACATAGAAAAACTGAAACCTGTTTCTTCTGAATCCCTGCTCAGCATTTCTGTCACTGCACTGCGGCCGCCTGAGGTTTCCTGAACTTTGTCGTGGAAACAGCTTTTTAGCAAGTTAGAAGGAATGACAATACAAACCAGGCATGCTGGGCTAGGACTGTAATCTTAGCACTTGGGAGGCTGCAGTAGCAGGACCACCAGTTTGAGGCCAGCCTAGGCTACAAAGCAAGACCCAGACTCAAAATAACAAAAACAAAACAAAACAGAAAGTAGGAAAAGGGTATATTGGGAAGAATATAACTGGAGCCTAAAGTTGATGGGTCTGCTGAGAGGCTGAGTGCTGATTGAAGATTGCTTTGTTCTTCTATAATCTAGGATAAAAATATATAAAATGATCTATATGTCACCTAAGACCCTCTGGACACTGACCCCTTACTAGGAATCTACTGCCTTCCATTTGGATAATTAAAAAAAACAGTGCTGGCAAGATGGCTCAGTAGTTAAGAGCACCAGCTGCTCTTGCAGAGGACCTGGGTTCGATTCCCAGCACTGACCTGGGAACTAACAACCATCCAGAACTCCGGTTCCAGGGGAATTTGACACCTTCTTCTGACTCCATGGACACTGCACAACACAGGTGCACTTACACACATGAGGGCAATACACCCATACATATAAAATAAAATTAAAACAAATTAATAACAACAACAAAAAGAAAACTGAGCTGGAGAGAAGGCTTAGTTAAGAACACTGGTTATGTGGATAACAACTGTCCAAAACTCCAGTTCCAGGGAATTCAACTCTCTCTTCTGGCCCCTATGGGCATTGCATGACACGATGTATTTACATACATACATGCAGAGCACTCATACATATAAAATAAAAATACCCCCCCGCCAATTTAGAAAACTGAAAATGGGCTGGCAAAACAGCTACATTGCTGCAGAGCCTGACTGCCTGAGTTCAATCCCTGGAATCCACATCGTAGAAGGTGAAAACACTCTTTTTAAGTTGTCCTTTGATCTCTTTGCACCATGATGTGTGTGCGCGCACGCATACACACACACACACACACACACACACACAAATTGCTTTTTTTTTAAACACCTGTTAATGAAGCCTCCAAATTCAGCAAAAATTTCCCTGGCACAAACATTGGAACTGACCTGAGCAGGCTAGCAATTTAAAGCATAGCCTCAGCAGAGAGAACTGTTTGCATAACTAAATCCCTGCTTAAGTATGGTAGGCTTAAGCTAAGGCCAAAAACTATTCTATGGAGAACCTTAGGATTTAAGGAACACTAGTAGGTATGCATTTGAAGGGTGTGTCATCTTCTCATGCACAGTAGCCCTCACATGCTTAGTCCAAGAACAATAAACCCACTGATGCTTACTGAACATTTGAACATAGATGCTTCCCACAAGAAGCCCTTCTCTGGGCATTATCAAACGCAATCTTAGTGGTCTACCACCAAAACGTTTCAACTAGGATCACTCACATCTCCAATTAACTAATCTGAGTCATCAATAATCAGACCAGATGCTAATTCCATCTGGCAGCAGCAGCTGGAGTGCTTTAGTGTCTGTGACTAGTACCTTCAAACATGGGACCCTCCCTGTCCCGAGCCAGGATCATCCAAGTGAACAGTAAGTAGCACTCCACAGCAAAGTGATCTGACCATGATTTGCCGCCACCTGTCCTGTACTCCTAGCTATAAGATGACTGTTGCTGAGGGAAAATGGGAAGGGAAATAATAGCATGTTAATTTGCCAAAAGTATGTGCTTCCCAGCTAGAAGGGACGGGCATAACTTTTGCCAGCTGGGAAGTGAAAACACTGAAGGGTGTAAGAGCAGAGGACAAAGGAACAAAAATGCAACCACTCACAGAATGCGAAGTCTATGCCAGTTCCATCACCCACAATCCCACATTTACTCTACCAGCAAGTGGTGGAGGCTGGTCTTCAGGACATTCTTGGAGCTCCTTCACAACTCCACCCACCTCTCAGTCATGCTAATTTAACTACTCTCTTCAGACACTGCCTTGGCAACTATTTTGGCCAAAGCCCAAACACTGTGGCCTAGGAAGCTGAGTACTAAGAACTGCTTGGATAGGGTACCCTAACCTCCCAGAGGCAGAACTTGAGGAAGCCCAGTTGGGTTTGCGTTCAGAGAGTCCATTCCCTCTGGGATTTCAGCAGGACTGCTACTTTGAGAAATGCAACTGTAACAGGAGGAATAGAGCCAGAGGAAGGACAAGCCCTTCTAGAGCAACCCCAGAACTCTAATCTCTTCCCCAGGTAGAGTAGTCACCACAGGGTCACCTAAACCACTTTTACCCACCATTTCCTGCCGCCAGGGCATGACCTGGTCTATTCTGATTCTCAGGATTATAGAACTACCTCAAGCACCTCTTTTCACTAACAGGAAAACAAGAAGTTCTCTAGCTCTCTAGTCCAGGAGCCCTAGAATTCCCCTCACCATGCCCACATCCCATACACTCATCACTTCCCAACAACCCACCATTCTTGTTGACTTCGAAATGGTACCTGACACAGTTATCTTCTCTTATCCTGGGAACCATTTCCAGACCTTTCAAACCTGCCTGAGGTTAAACTTTCCCATGCCTGTGCCTTCTCCTCCTGATCATTTCTAGAAAAGAAAACCACATCAAATCTGACTCACACCCATGCTTTAATGACAGCATTAATTCTTCAACCACTCCAGCTGCTCCAAAAGACATAGGAGACAAGAGGCTCCTTTCATTTGCTTTGGCTCAGCCCTGTCCTCCAAAAATTCCCCAAGAAGCATTTCAACTGATACAAGGGCATATTGGAGACTTAAGTGCTACTGGGGTTTTTTTGTTTGTTTTGTTGTTGTTGTTTTGAGACAGGGTCTTACGATGTAGCTCTGGCTGGCTTAGAACTTACTTTGTTGACAGACCAGAATACCCTTGAAATTTGGGCACAAACACCTCTTAGCAATGAGAATATATCCAACCTATCACTGTGGAAGGAGAACTCAGGACAGCAGCCAGAAAATAAGAAACAATGATTTTACCTTAGCAAGCTATAACATCATCATCAATGCAATCTTAATTTCAGGGCCTTTCGCTAAGCCTTAGGTCCAAAAAGTATCAGTCTTTTCTCTCTACATGTGAAAGTCAGGAAGGAAACTATTCCTGCGTGTGTATCTGTGTTTGTATAGGTCTGTCTGTGTGTGAATTTGTGTATGTCTGTGTCTGTGTGTATGTATGAGTGTGTCTGCACCTAACTCTAGTCCCAATATCAAAAACAATTCAGCTAAGACATACACTAGGAGCAAACACTGCCCAGCTCCAGCTCAGATCTTCTCAGGCACATGGATTGCCCCACATTATCTTTAGCATGGCCATTCCTCAAAATCTCACCTAATTTCTCCCTTCTAAACTTCTTATAAAGAGTCTGTCCTCTAAAACAATAAACAGTGTAGAATCCCAAACCACCAAACCTAAAAGGGCCCTCAGTCTATTATTTGAGTCAAACCCAACAGTACACAGCTAGGAAAACTGAGGTACAAAGAAAGAAGGCACTGTCCTGGTGCCTGGCTGGAAATATGGCTCAGTGCTAGAAGCTAGCCTAGCATTAATGAGAACCTGATTCCATCCCCATTACCAAAAATAATAACTTTAAATTTTAGAAACTGGCTCTTGACCCCATAACCCATGCAATAAGCCTCAGTGCCATCCAGGCTCCTATAAACAGCAATGCTTTAAAGCACATTTCTTTGGATTACAGATACTATGTGGAGGAGGCTGTATCACTGTGGTTTGAACACCTCTAATTTGGCACTGCCTAGAAGTCTAGCTTTCAGCAGAGTGCAGACCTAACTTTCATGCTGAGACATCCACCCCCATTCTAGAAAGACTGAATCTTTCACAACAACATGGGAGGAAAGACATAACGAATAAAAAGAATGTGTTTGTATCTAGGCAGCCAAGAACAGATTTCTTCAATTCCCATAAAACTTCCAAGGTGCCGAAATAAAAAGGAAGCAAGCCCATCATTAACGAAATAAGCTTCCAAATGTGAAAAGCCGTTATTTGGAGCCACACCCAGCTAGGCTTCACTCTCTCCAGTCAGTTTCCTGCTTGACCCAGCTTCCTGCCAGCAAGTTTCATAGGAAGTTATTTGTAGATTGGAGACAGACCGTTTTTGGCTGCCTGAAGACGCCAGTTCTGCCCAGAGCACCAGAAGAGGGCTCTATTTCCTCTGCTTAGGAGCACCACACAGTTGCAACCTTCGACACTACATCTCTGAAGCACTCTGGAGTTAATCCAAGTCCCAGCTTGAGTTCCAGCAATTGCTCATCAGAATCCTACAAGGCCCTACTTTGGGTGTTACTGACAGGATCAGTCAACTACTGAGGGCCCAGTGGAGGCTTACAAGTGTATATAAAACACTGTTTTCAACTACAGAACTAGGCTAACATTGGCTTCATATCTACCTTGATGTCGAATACCCAACTAAACTTGGTATTTGGGTAACACACAGAACTGAAGTCATCGCTCTAAGAATAATGGTATCAGTTCTTTCAAGGACAAAATATAAGACACTGGGAAGAGGTTTTAGTCACATTTACCTTCTTTTCTAACCGTCACTTCCAAAGATGGGGGTGTGGCTCAATAGTAAAGAGCTTGTCTATCATGCTCAAAGCCCAGGGTTCTATCCTCTGCATCACCAAAATACAAATCCTCGTTTATAAAAAATGTCTAATAGTTTTGATCTGATCATAGTATTATTAAATTTAACATACGAGACATGAAAGTACTTGGCCCATTATAAAGTATAATGACTGTTAACCCCTCCTTTTGTACCATTATCATTACAAATACCCTATCTATCAGTGATGACTTAAAACAAAAATCTGCTTCACCATCGAAGGTGAATACATCCAAAGAGGCATTCTAGCAGAAAGAAGTCCTCACCTTTTAGAAGAAAACTCTTAAATGTAATTCAATTTGTAGTTGGCTTAGATAACGTGAAGTCATGTAAAACAGACACATTTATCTCTGGATTTTTTTGTTTATTAATCTACTTTTATTTCTTTTATAAAGGCTCTCACGTAGTTTAGGCTGTCCTCAAACATTTTTGGGGGGAGTGGGGTTAAGAGAGTGTCTCTGTAGCCCTGGCTGGCCTAGAAACCAGGAGGGCCTCAAACTCACAGAGGGATCTGCCTGCCTCTGTCTCCCCAGTGCTGAGATTAAATGTATGTGTCACCACGCCTGGTGCCCAGCATTTATTTAAATGCTCACTCAGAAAAAGATGGGAAAGTTCCCCAAGAAACAGAGCCATGAAGGATGAGAAAATAAAGGATGAGTGAACACAATAGAGCACTAACCATGCCTTATATTTCTATTTAAATAATTTTATTTTTATTGAGTTTTTTCAATTTCCATACAATATTGTTTGATGGTATTTAGATCTCTTTCCCTATCCTGACCTCTCCTTGATACCCCCCGACAGATTTAATGAACTTTTATAGATATAATACGGTACGCAGAATCTGATGTGTGTCCTTCAGTGTGGGTCCATCCACTAGACCCATCAAGACTTCCATCCCTGTAAGACACTGTCTTTCTCCCTCTCGGGAGCCATCAATTGCCAAAAGTTCCTTAGATTGGGTTGGGATTTCTTGACTGCTTCCCAATGACTATACTGGGATTTTATCTGGTTTGAGCTTGCATAGGACTTTTGCATGCTGTCATCATTGCTTTGAGTTCGTTCATATCTGACCAGCTATCTGGAAGACTCTGTTTCCTGGTCATCCACCACATCTGGCTCTTACAGTCTCTTCTTCCATAGTGTGTATAGCTGAAGGCTATATAACAACAACAACAACAGGAAAAAAAAAACAGTGCCAGGCATGAGAAATATCACTTGGTTGGTCAGTGTGGTCCAATAGACTCCCAAAATAACATACACTATTGCCACAGCCCTTGATTGTCTACCTTATCCTTTTAAAGGCTACCTCATCTTCCTTCCTTATTCTGAACTCTGCCTGACCATTTTCTACAGTAATGTCCTATTACTCAGAGGATGGTGATAAAATGGATAGAAAACTGTCTGATTGAATGGAAACACACAAAGTAAAGAATAACCAGAAATATCTGGGCAGATGATTTAGTGAATGGCTCTCCAGTGTTGAACATAACCTACATTCACAGAAGATCATGGATGCCGTTGTCTTTCTATAGCCCCTACATCCCTCTATATTCTAGTCTTCCGATCTGTAAAGTAAGGCAATGATTATGTTCTTCCTTACAAGAACCACCAGTACCTACTACTCTGAACTAAAGTAGTATATCTAGAGTAGGGGGAACATGGCTTAATACTCTAAAACTGTAAGTATAAGATCCAGCACCACCAATAATGATCCGTGGGCTCTCAACTCTCCCCACTTATAAAATGAATGTAGTGATGCTAACATCACAGAAGTGTGTCATATGGTGCTAATGAGATGGTTCCCAAATGTTAACTAGTCATGAATATCATTTCTGTCATTCATCAAAAACCCAGATGCCTGGACCCCAACCCAAGCTAACTGAAACAGTCTCCAGAGGAGTAGCTAGGGAATCTACTTCAACAAGTGCCCCCAAGAGATTCTTATTGCCTGAGAAGTTTAAAGAAACATGCTCTGGACAGATGCTGGTGAAATAACAGCATAGGACCCGCTGTCTACATATCCAAAAGGCTCCCTGGCTCAGAGAAGCCAAGAAAGGACTTTGAATTTAGGACTTCGAGACCAGCTTCTGTAGGCAGCAGCAGGAGGTCACTGAAATTCAAATCAGAAAAGTGTGCCAAATCTTTTGGCTATTGTTCAGAGTCTTCAACCATCCTCCCATCTAGTTAAAAATCAGACAGTAGGAGGAGAAAACAACTGGTACAGATACCTCAGCAGCTAAAATATGTGGATGAAAATGCTCTAATTAAGGCCTTAGTCAAAGCCTTTCTAAGCTCCCTACCTCTTAAACATGTCACATTCACTCATTCTTGGGAAAACCTTCAGGCAATGATCTGACCTTAGACATCACCCTCCCTTTCTTAGATGCTTTGAGAACTAAGGCACAAAAGGACACAGATCAAAGGTAAGGCAGAGATGCAACTCTTCATGGAAAAGAGAAATGAAGTGAAATTCAGTGAGGTGAAAAGCAATTATTCAGTTGAGCATTGTGCACAACTGTAATCCTAGCACTTGGGAGGCTGTGACAAAAAGATCATCACGAGTTCAAAACCAGCTTTGGCTACATATTGAAGTCTTTTCTCAGAAGAAACAAAACAAACACAAACAAGCAAACAAAAAAAACCCGAAATCAACTTGTTCAAATACAGAGATATAACTTGATCCCAGGTCTCTACAACTACCAGTGCACTAGTGTTTGTTCTTCCAAATTCTCTTGGCAAGGTTATAAACGATCTTCCCAAAGTCCTACCTATTATCATTACATTATCCAAGGAGTCTAGTGGCCTCTGGCCTTAAGCTCTCACTTGGGGAGCTGCAGCTCACCAGGCAGACTGGCCAGTTGGTGACCCACTGGACTACCAGGCTTGGGAAGAGGAAAAGAGTTCTAGGTCTGGCCTCCTAAATTCTAATTATCCTAGCTCTATCATGAATCCCTACTCTCAAGACCTACTCCACACCTGAAATATGAGGGAGTTAGCCTAGGTAGCTTCTAAAGCTGCTTCGAGAGTCCATCTGTCCTCATTGAGAAAGAGCAAATCCCCATTTCAATGTGCCAGAGTTCCCTGAGTCTCTGGTGACTCAAAACTGAACTCTTCAGGCAGCTAAACACTGGGTGAATGGTGGCTGGGTGGGCAGACAAGCAGGAAGGCGAGCGCCCCACCCTCTCTTGCACAGGAAGCTAGCTACATCCTCTTTTCCCCACCCTCAGCAGTACATCTCCAGACATCCCCGCAGAAGCAGTGGGGGCAGGGAGAAGAGGACCAGGCCTAAAAGGAAACCAAACATGCAAATCACCTCAGGGTACTAAGAGGTGATTTGAGGGAGGAAATCAACCAGCGCCCCCCGCACCCCGAGGAAGACCAATGAGGCAACCCCAATGTCTACGAGGGACTAGCTCTTGAACAAGCACTTTGCCCAAATGAAAGGAGCAATTAAGAATAGGCTGGTACTGTGAGCGGACTTGACCCATCCACTTGGCTTCTGAAGGCCAAAGATCTGGGCCTCATACACACAGGTGTTTCAGAGGTATGTCTTCCTTGAGGTGAAAAAACAGACATTCCATGGGTGGGGGTGGGATGTACAGATGAATGAACACTTGAGAACCCTGGGGTGCTTAATGAATCTGAAAGCCAAGGAGGCCAGCACTAACCTTCATGGCTACAAGCCAGCCTACTTTCCTGAGCCATCCCCCACACCCTGTGACTGGGGCCCAGCCCTCCCCACATCCTGTTCTCAGAGAACACGTGACTGCCTGGGGAAAGATAATGTCATTACCACACTTCCCCTCTGCGGAGGAGGATCTGGTTGACTGGAGAGAGCGGGAGTTCTCTGCCTGACCAGGCTAAATAATCTGCAGTAAATCTCCTATTTTCAAAGATAAGGACAGGAAGAATGACTAGATAATACTGAGAGCATCTTCATACCGAAGGATCCATACCCACACATAAGTGGTGATAGTCCAACTTGCTCCCAGAAAAATGAACTTTCTGGGGGAAATGCACACTGCCAACTTTTCTTATATTTCAAGATGGGGGGGGGGGCAATGTGCCACTGTTGTTTGATTAATGAACCACAAAATACAAAAACAATAAAATTATATCTTCAAAAGGCTCCCAAGTGTCACATCTGAGTTTTAAAAACCAGCACTGGCCTTTCTGCTAAAAGAGTACAATTTAACTCGGACAAAAAGTTACTTCAAACCTATAGGAGCAGCTGCTTCAGCAAACTCAGAGTGGTGAAAGAACCACACCTCACACTCATTGCTAAATGTCTTCACTTCTCTCCAAGCAGCTCTCGCTCTGGCTCCCCTTTGTCTTTGCCTCCCAGCCTATAAATATAGCAAAGAATGTGGCAGAACATTCCTTCGGAATTTTTGGGGGAGGGCCTCCACGGATCCAAGGTGAGAAGTCAGAAGGCAGATGTCATTCCTCAACACTGCTTCACTGAGCAGACTAACCTTCAGCACAATGGGAACCTTGGCTGGGCTTATGGGGGGGGGTCTTCAGCTTGCCACAACTAAGCAGGATGTTCTAACTCCCACCCCACCTGCACACCTAACATTGCAGCTCAGTTTAATTCTTGGCAACTATCAATGAACAAGGTTTCACAGAGGCCTTAAGAAAATATTTTCAAAAATACCTACCTCCAGCAGGGTGTGGTACAACTCTATGGAGCTATATGTACTTTTGGAAAAGTCCATTGTGGGGATAAACAGAAAGGAGGGAAGAGGGTTTGTAAGAAAACATGTGACATCCAAATTAGTAGTTTCGGAGGTTCTATAGTTTGAGATAACTTCTCTAAAAGCTGGCTATTTTCCTTTTTAGTTGATAAAGCCACTTCTTGCCTTCTAAACCACAAACACATCTACCAATTTACTGAGACCAGTAAAAACTGTTTATCCAGCAACAATACCAACATTTTTAGCACCCTTCCCCCACCACAAATGTTTATCTTCACACTCTCTAATACTGAGGTAAACATGCATAAACCCACCATCTATCCTATACATACAGCAGTTCTCTGCATACAGAAAGAATGTCCTCTCCATTGCCCTACTTTATATCTAGTTTCCTCAGAAAGGAACATAAAAATTGCCCACCAGAATCTCCACAGAAATTACCAATAACTTCTCAAATGTCTATGCAATATACATTATCTTTCATTCCAAATAAAATTATAAATCTAGTGGGATTTGGGAAATCAAATAAAGCTACCCCTTAACCTACCTCAGATGTTTCAAAAAAGACCCACACACATGAAGAGGAGAGCTTCATCTCACACTCTTAAACCCCCTGCCACTGACTCCTAAATTCTGAGATTACAGGTGTTTGCCTCCATACCTGGCTAAAACAACATTTTGTTGGAGGCAAGGCACAGATTAGTGAGTGGGAGACTGGCCCTTCTATGTAGCAAGGGCAGTGGTAGAGATAATCAGAAGCAACTAAGGAAACACAAAGGAGGGGCATTCAGACCATAATGGGGAAAAGTGGAGAAACCCAAGGGAGATTTCTAGACAAGGGAAATACCTAGGCAGATTTCCTTATTCAAAAAATTCCTTCTGCTTTTATTTATTTCGTTTGTGTGCAAGTGTGTGTGGAGTTCCCAGAACAACTTCTGGGAGTCAGTTCTCTTCTTCCACCATGTGGGTTCTGGGTTTTGAACTCAGGTCATCAGGCTTGCCAGTAAGTACCTTTACTCACTGAGCCACCTTGCTAAGTCATCATCTAGGCAGATTTCTAAAGAGCTAATATGTTCTAAAGGATAAGACTATCCCAAGAAATTGGTCTAATGGAAAAGGGCACTTGTGATGTTCTGCAGAGACCACATGCAGGAGAAAAACAATGTATGCTTTCTAAATACCAGAGAAACATATGGTAAGTGAAAACCATCCAAAAAGCATCAAGCTAAATATTAAGCTTTTCCTAGCTACTAAACATTCCCAGAATCTATCAGAAGAGAATAAATTAGAGACCTCACCAATTTGGTATTAGGTACCAGTTCATCGGATTTAGGGAGAGGTGTGCCACAGGCAGAAACAGAAAAGCTTAAAGAAAAAGCAAGACAAAATAAGGTACAAGACAGAGAGGAAACTGACTCTGTTACCACAGCCTCATGAGACATAAGCTGAGCACGTTACAAGCACTCCCTGCTCTACCAACCACAGACTTCAGGGGAACTACTCAATAAAACCTAGGGTGCTTACTACAATACATATTCAATTCATATGCAGAATCTGTCTTCTTACAGACTAATCTGGAGGGGCAACCAGGACAAGATCCCTTAAATTCCTTCACCCTCACCACTTCACCCTCCGAAGGGCACAAGCACACACAGAGGAAGTGAAAGCTACCAACAGAGCTATGGCCTAGAGGTGGATCCAGCCTAGGTTGCCTGGTTTCTTCAGAGGAAAAAGGATTCATCGATTTCACTAATGATTTTGCTGTCCTGAGTAGAGTTTATTGTCTCCTCTGTAGATTATCCATCCCACCCACCCCATAATTATTGTTTCTACCCTGGGTTTTCATATACCTCTTATTTTTCCCCAACTCCCTCACCTTGGGACCTTCAAGCCTTCCAGAACTGGGGCTCCTCTTTGAAAAGTGACAAATATACCACATTTTCAAACTATTCATCTCTCTACCCAACAAACACCAACAGAGGGCATAGGGAGAGGTATGTTCAATGCAAATTAGATCAGTTATGGTCATCACTGGTTCAACTATCAGTTTCCTCATCTATTAAAAAAAATCATCTGGACACATGAGCTTGACTTGATATATCTTAACATATATAGCAGAATGTATGAAATCTAGTGGGGGTATGGGAGTGCAGATAGGGGAGGAGGTCTAAATATGATTAAGATGCATTGTATGAAATGCACAAAAACTCAATAAAAATATATATTGAAAACAAATCATACAAAGCTACTCCATTCTAGGGAGTACACTTACAAATCAGGAGCCTAAACAGGGTCCTGAAATTGTTTGATCTTAAATACATAGTAATAAATGAGAAACTAGATCTTGGTAACCCTCGGAGGCTATCAAGCACCTAACTAGGTATATTCTCACATTCAAGTACTTTGTCTCATAAATCATGAAGTGAGTACCCTAACAGTGGTGGAGAGCTTCAGTAGTCAACTTGACACACCTGGGATGAGGGACTCATAACTGAGGAACTCTTTCCATTGATTGGCCAGTGTTGTGGGAGGGCCCGCCTACTGTAGGTGGGGCCACCCTGAGCAGGTGGTCTTGAGTTGTACAGGAAAGCAGGGGGAGCATAGGCCAGGGGAGCAAGCCAGGAAGTAGTGTTCCTTCACTGTCTGTGCTTTAGCTCCTGCTTTCAGCTCCCTGCTGAGTTCCTACCTTGACTTCCCTCAATGTTGAATTGTGTTCTAAGCCAAATAAACGTTTTCCACCACAAGTTGGTTCAGTCACTGTTTTATCACAGCAAAAGAAAGCTAACTAACTAGAAATTTTATTTACCTGAATTTTAATGATGGGAGAACTGAGCATTGGAAATTAAAATGCCATACTCCAGTCTTACAGCTATAACCAATGGTTGAGATTATTGTATGAATAGGCTTACTTCATTTACCTATGGCCACCACCTTCCCTTCCCTCAAGTTATCTTAACACCGACCAGACCCTAGACACTAATCCTGAAACTGTCACAGGATGACCTGAGGCAACTGCACTTGGGATGTCACCTGAAAATCATTCACTACCCAAATATGCTTTACTGCTTACAATGCAGACACATGTTTACATATTTCTCACAACTACTCCATTCCTGGGATAGAGGTGCAGGGCTGTGGATAAAGGAGGTGAGAGTGAAGTCCTGGTGAGTACTATTCACCTCTTTGTGATCTGGGTGTAACCACTGGTCAGGAAGCCTGGTTGGTGGTTCTGTCTACCAGGCTTAGAGCCTGTAACTGACAATCTACAATTCTAGGAGAGGCAGGGAGAAGAGAAGGCATTCCTAGAAGATGTGAATCAAGTTCTCTTACATCTTTGACCTTTACAGGATAAAACTTGGTGTTGGCACTGTATTTCCTCCAATACACAATTCTCAGAGACTCAGCATATTATGACTACCCAAACAGGCATACAGCCAAATAACCATACAGTGCAATAATGTAAGCACTGTAAACGAACTGAGAATGACTCCCTGGCTGGATAGCCCGACCACTCGGACTAGAGCAAAACTTGAGTATCATCCCTACAACTCAAGCAATCTGTCTTCCTCTAAAAGTGTCCATGACTGCTTCTATCCAGTTACCTCAGAATAGAAAAGAGGCATGTTCTGAAAAAGATGTGCTAGATTTTAGATAACACAACAAAGTCAGAAATGTAGTGAGCAAGAAGGAACAGGAAGAGACAGCTATAGTCCTGGAATCCCCTGTTAAATACAGCTTTGGACTTTCATGTTTGTTTCCAAATCTTTCTAATTACTATCAACAGCAGCTGCATACTTACCAGATTTGGGGCCATCTGTGATGAAATGCAAACTTGTACAAAACAGTGAACCAGAGGGATGCATCATGTACAGGTTTTTTCCTACTCCTGGGAAACAATTTTTTTTTGGTCTTTTTGAGACAGGGTCTCCCTGTAGCCTCAGCTGGCCTGGAACTCGCTATGTAGACCAGGGTAGCCTTGAACTCACTGAGATCCACCTGCCTCTGCCTCCCTAGTGCTGGGATTAAAGGCATGTGCCACCATGCCCAGCCCAGGACACAATTTTACTGCTAAGCTTAAATAACTATGATCTTCAATTGTACCCCAGAAGATAGAGAAGTTTAGTTAGCTGGTAATCAACATGGAAGGGATTTGCTATATGCAATCAGCAGCCCAATCATAATACAGAACTGAAAGATCTACACTGTCTCTGGTTCAAGAAGGAGGTGACTATAAAGGAACTATAAGCACAGAAAAAATGAATAAAGATGGTATGTTGTATAAGCCTTGCGTATCAGTTAGTAGTCCAAAGCATAGTCTATCGGGAGTTGGCAAACTGTTTCTTTGAGACAGATAGTCCCTGATGCATACCTTCTTTTTCTTTATAATACTTTTCTTACTCATTTTTTAAAATTAGCAAACAAATGAATGGCCTGGGTTTCACTGTGGCGTTTTCATACACACTGTTCTTGCCCCTCCCTCAGCTTCCCCCTTCACTCTTCACTCTGCTCTCTTCCTCCACCCATGAACTCCCCTTCTGCTTTCATGACACATGTATTCTATTATCCTCTTTTTGTGTTTTTCCCCCTCTGCTCACCTCTTAAGACCTATCTTTTCCCCCTAACATTGTCCCCTCTGCATTTTCTTGACCTATACGCTCACTCACTCATATACACATAAATAAAACTTAAAACCCAGGATCCACATGAGAGAAATCATATAGAATGGATATGATGCTTAGTAGGATTTCCAGCTCCATGCATTTTCCTGAAAATGTCATTTCATTTTTTCTTATGGCTGAATAAAATACCATTATGTATATATACCACATTTTATTTATCTATTCATCTGTTGATCCAAACCTAGGCTGGTTCTATTTCTTGGCTATCATGAGTAATGTACCAATAAACATGAATGTACAACAATGATTTTATCCAGCGCTGGAACCAGCATGCTATAATAATGATCTGTTGACAAGATGTACCCACTGGTGCAACAGTGGTGGGATAGTTAGAAGGGTAACCAACTGCTTTGTGATTGGATATGAGGCCTGCTTCACAGGAAGCATTTGATGTCTAGTACTATAAACGTGGTCAAAAGCCCATGACTGGGGAAATCATAGGCCCTAGGGGGGAACATACTATTGTTTTGCTATATAGTCATGCTGTCAATGTTTAAATATTGCATTCTAAATATATATGTTTATACCTATACATTTGTGCTGTTCTCAGCTTTGATCAGAAAAGTTTCATTTTACAATGGATAGTAGCTAATGGAAAGACACATAAGCAGCCATAGTGCCAAGTATAAATAGCACTGAATGCTCAGCTGTGGATGGGTCATTTATAACAACCTCCCACCACCGAAGGAACAAGGCAGAAGAGGGGGCAGAAAGAATGTAAGAGTGATGGATAGAGAGAACACTGAAAGCTCTCTTCTGGACACAGAATGGCTACTACAGAATATACCAACTCACAGCAGGGGTGCTTACCTGCTCAAGATCAAGCTAGTCAAAATTCCAGCATGGATGAGGCAGGTGTTCCAAGGCCTCATCACTAACAGGGGAACTTCAGCTGCTGAGGGAGAGACAGTCACTCTCCTTTGAGGGCACGGCCACTGGTAGGTTGCTCATGCACCAGTGCATGCCTCCATGGGCAGTACTAATTGTATTCAGGAAGTTATTAATAACAAAAATAGGACAGGTTGGGAGGGATATCGCAGTGGAAGGCACTAGGGAGAGTTGGTGACAGAAAGCGGTGGATGGAGATGATCAACACATTCTATATAAATGTATAAAATATTATTTGTAAAATCAGATGTACAAGTATCTCTGTGGTAGGACTTTAGAGTTCTTTGGAGATATTACGTGTGTGTGTGTGTGTGTGTGTGTGTGTGTGTGTGTGTGTGTGTGTCTGTGTGGTATAGTTGAGTCACACAGCAGATCTATTTTTACTTTTATGAGAACCCTCCACATTGATTTCCATAGTGACTGCACCAGTTTACACTCCCATAAAGGTTCCTATTTTCTCCCACATCCTCACCAGAATTATTGTCATTGGATTTTTTTAAAGTAACTATTCTGACTACAGTAAAGTAGAATCTCTAAGTAGTCTTAATTTACATTTCCCTTATGGCTAAGGATGTTGAACCTTTTTAAAAGGTGTTTATTGATGGAATGGAAAGGTGGCTCAGAAGCCACCTGCCTACTGCCAAGCCTGAACCTGCATTCAATCCCCAAGGCCCATATGGTGGAAGAAAAGAGACTCCACCAAGGTATCCTCTGAACGCCACATGCACATTGTAGCATGCCCCTCCCCACATATATACAATCTTCCACACACATACAAAATGAATAAAATGTAATAAAATATAAAACGTAATAAAAATTTTAAATGGAAATTAATAAATATTTATTGGCCTTTTATTCTTTTGAGAACTGCCCGTTCAGTTCATTAGCTCATTGACTAGAAGGTTTTGTGTGTTTAATTTCTTATAGTTCTTTACATATTCTGGATTTTAACTTTTTGTTTGAAGTACAGCTGGCAAAGATTTTTCTCCCATTCTGTATACTGACTCTTCACTCTGGTACTTGTTTCCTTTGCTATGAAGAAGGTTTTTTATTTGATATGATCCCATTTGCCAATTTTTGGGTTATTTTTCCACGTTATTGGCATCCCTATCAGAAAGTTCTTTCTTTCCTGTACCTACTTCTTGAAGTAGTTTTTCAGTTGTAAATCCTGCAGGCTGGAGAGAGAGCTAAGTCTAGAGTATCTGCTACATAAGCCAGAGGGCCCAAGCTTCCTCTGCAGCACCCATGTAAACAGCTGGGCCTGGTGGTGTGCTTGTAATCCCAGTATGAGGGAGGTGGAGAGCAAGTGGTATATATGGAAGAAGAAAGAAGCCAGAAGTGCTCTCCCTCAGCTTGCCTAATAAGGGAGGGGGCAAGAAAACAAAGTGTTTTTAATGCTTGTTTGTCTTCCAGTTCCTTCAGAAAAGGTTTGGAGAGGGTTGGGGACATGGCTCAGTAATAGAGCACTCGCCTAGCATGCACAAGACCTTAGTTTTGATTTCCTAGTGATCCCACCCAACACTTGGAAGATAGACGAAGAAGGATCAGGAGTTCAGGTTGATCCTCATCCTCGGCTACATATCAAGTTCAAGATTACCCTGGGATATGTAAGACCTTTTCTCAAAAAAATACAAAACAAAAGATTCTGAGAATAAAATATCAAGTTGGCCAAACTTAGTAGGAAGAGGCCAAGAGTAAAACCAGTACCAACCACAAAGCCCCAAGGCACTGAGTGGTCAATACTGCATTCAAGCCTTTGCTCTGTGACTAGGTCTGGGATATTCAGAGTCTGGTTGGACATTCTTCTCAAGGTACTAGAGGAGAAATAGCCGTTCAAACATGCTCACATTCAGACTTCCTACTAGGGCTCCTAAGTGTCTTTCCTATGAAAAAACAGTACATCAAACATGGTGGCACAGGGGTGTAACCCTAGCCTTCAGAAAACTAAGGCAGGTCAATGTGAGTTAAAGGCCAGATCGGCTACACAGTGAGGCTTTGTGTTAGAAAAATGAGAGGAGGAGAAGGGAATTTAGGGAAGGAGAGGGGAGGTCCTTTGAATAGTGGTAAGAGAAAAGAAATCCCAAAGTATTCCCCTTATTCTGCTTTTTTTCCTTATTAAAACCACCTTGCCATGACCCTGAGAAGCAAAGCTTATTCTGTACTCAGGATGCTGCACACAAACAGTGAGAAAACAATGACAGACAACATTCTGATATGGTGTCGGTGTATGTACAATAGCATGATGCACTCTGAACACAGAGCAGTACCATGGGCTGAGAACTAGTAGAGGCTACTCTGAATGGACCCACTCCCTAGTTAGGTATAAAGGCTACCCAATTGAAGCAGGAAGTAGAAAACAAGCTGTCTTCAGTTTCCAAGCATCCTGCCTTGGAAACAAGACAGAGCCCAGCATTTCCATATAGAGCTGAGGAGTGAAGTCACCACGTCCTTGGGCTCTTACTCACCAACTGCCTGTCATGTTCCTACTAACTGAATGCTTTGGTGCTCACAGCATTACTCACCTCCCATCCTGTGCTATACTCCGCCCCCGACACCCCTGCCCAAGTCTGCAACATGCCCAGACAGTGAACTCACTCTCCAAAAAGAGCTACTCATCTACCATGGGTCTAGCTAATTAATTACTTTGAACCTCAAAACTTCCTCCAGCACTTATGGGTTGGTTGGGGTGCTACAACTCCCATCTCCTCCAGCCCTGACCAAGTTTAGAGGACTCCCAATTGAGTTATCAAGGCCACTGCAACCTCCAGCTATCACATGTAAAGAGCCCCAAATAAATTATTAACTGCATCCATGCTGTGTGTGCACTGGCACAGGCCTCTCTTTCTCAGGTTGTTTCTTGCAAGTAACAAAGAAAAGCTCCCATTAGAGATATAGTTATCTAAACTCCTGTCAAACACTGGGAGCCTTTAGGAGAATTTGTTAAAAATCATAATGCCCACAGTCCTAATCTGTACCAACCCGAGCTTCTATAAATTGCCAAGACCACTGCACAAGCAAATTGGACTTTCTCAAGCACAAGCTCAGAAGACAGGAAGCCTAGCTGTCTTCACGTGAAACTCAGCTCTAGTTCCCAGGGCATAAAGGCACACGCCTTAAATCCAAGCGCTTGGGAGGCAGAGACAAGTGGATCTTTGTGACACTGAGGTCAGCCTGGTCCACATAGTGAGTTCTAGATCACCTGAGGCTATAAGGAAACCCTGTCCCCAAAATATCAAAAATTAATTTAAAAAATAAGTAAAAATGTCAGTTCTAACAAATAACTTCCAGTTTCATTCTAGGAACAGTACGGTCCTGAGTTTAAATCTCTGCCACCCTATTTTGGGATTTTTGTGTGAGTGTGACAGTGTCTGGCCATTTAGCCCTGGATATCTGCTCCTCACTGGGAAGCCTAAGCTAACTTTGAACTTATAGCAATCATCCTATCTCAACCTTCTGAGTGCTGGGAATCCAGCTTAATGCTCTGCATAAGATAGGCAAGCACTCCATGATTAAGTTACTTTTCCAGCACTAACTTCCCACCTGTTAAACCATGCATCAAGTCCACAATGAAAAATATTAACATGTACCATTACTACCAAATATCATCTGTCTCTACCATCTTAACTTTTAGAAATGATTCAGTAAATCAGTGAATCAAATGAATGAAGAGAACCTAGGCATGTTAGCGCATGCCAGCACACTGAAAGGCTGAGTTAAGGGGATCAAGAGTTCAAGGTCGTCCTTAGCTACACAGTGAATTCATGGACAGTCTAAGCTGTATGTATCCTGTCTCAAAATTAAAAAGAAAAAGAGAGAGAGAGAGAGAGAGAGAGAGAGAGAGAGAGAGAGAGAGAGAGAAAGGAAAGGAAAGGAAACTAGATCGAGGTTCGCATTTCTACTAAGGTACAGACCCTACATTAGGTCTAAGCAAATCTCACTTGGTAACAAGCAACTCTGTATGACAAAACCAAGTAAGTTATTGGCTCAACCAAATGGAAAGGACAGCTAGCCTTGAAAGCAGTAGCAGTCTGAACACTTGAGAGAGGGTGACACAGGAAGCCAGCTGCAAAACAAGGCAGGCTAGGCCCAAGGCAGACAGAACACAAACATAACAGGTGGCCAGTCCCACAGAGCCCCCAACTGCTAGCATTCTCTCTAAACTTCATTCTTGACTCACAGTTTTAAAAGAGAGACTGAGAGCAAGTAGCAGCTACTGGAATGGGGAAAGGGTAATGCATTTAAAACTGAATCTTCCTTGTTGGCCTCAGAACTGTGGCCTAACCATGTACTACCAATGGAGTACAGGAAAGAACTACTCAAATCTTTCCTTTAACACAGTCCCTACAGGGCATACTCACACTAGGTTGCCTCCCTCCTAATTTCTATCTTAATTCAGAGCCTAGAAGGATCAGTGAAAGTACAAATGATCTAGTAAGGAGAAGTCTATCATTGCCCTCCCTTTAGATACCAATGTTCACCATTTTCCTTGTGATTAAGAACAGTTATCCACATCAATTTAAAATCACTTAATAATCCCAGTTCTTGGGGGGGGGTGCAGAGAGAGGAGGATCACTGGAAGTTCGAGGCCAGCCTGATCTAGATAGTGAATTCCAAGCCAGCTAGGGTTACACAGCAACACCCTGTCTTAAAAACAAAGAAACAGAAGTGTATGAAGCTACAGCAATCTAATCACTTTACTCTGGAAATTTCAGAAGACATATTTACTTAACCAATTATGTCTTGTTTGAACTATCACTTGAAAGAGCCAACACAGTTTACATCTCCTATGGTCACATGGCTTACGTCAAGTAGTAGATTTCAGAGCTGATTATATGGCAATGCCTCATTGGTCCCAAACGGTCTATAAATAAGCCAATCCAAAGAAGCAAACTCTTCCTGATAACTATAAATATTCTTAATGGTGAGGTGAACGTTTTTTATCTGTGCTCTACTGCCTTTTGTCAACAGGAGCTGCTAAATCATGATTTAAACTTTTCTGAGCATTTGAATCCTATGTGCTTGATTTCTAGAGCTAACATTTAAGAGCTTTCCAATTACCTTATCAAACGTGTCCACCAACTCTGATGCTAGCATGATCATCCTCACTTTACCAATGTGGGGAAAAGGAAGCTTAGGAAAGTTAAAGGGCTACCCTAATGCTGCACAGCCCTTAAGTATAGAAACACCAACCTCCCCACAAGGCTAGCCTACGATAAGTACCTGGTGCTACTGTGAATGCAAATCTTCTTATAAAGCACCCACTCCCAAAAAAATACACACTTAAAAATATCATTTTCACTGAGGGTATAATTTAGGATAGAGCACTCACCTAGCACGCACAAGGCCCTGAGTTTAGTCCTTAGCACATCACATATACACGAAACACCCAAACTATGGTCCTTGTTGCGGATGGGAGCACACACCTGTAATCCCAGGACTTGGGAGTTGGAAGTAGGAAGATCAGAAGTTCAAGGCTAGCCTTAGATACATATTGAATTCCACATCAGCCAGAGCTACTTACCAAGACTCTGTCTTAGAGAGAGGGAAAGAGAGGAAGAAGCAGAGGGAAAGAGAGAGAGAGAAAGAATGGGTGGGTCCTTTCTTTTCTCTTTCTGTAGGCTCATCTCAGATCTTTACATTCTGTGCTTCACAAGGATTGAGAAAGTTCCAATATTCAGTCTGTAAGCTACTTCCTGTTTGTCTAAAGGGGAAGGCAGGAAAAAAGAAGCTCTCCTTTACCCTTTTGGAAGTCTGGCAACTAAAAAGACCAGAGAAGGGAAGGGCCTGCCTTTCTGGTAATTCTGCTTTTCCTCTCCTAGCTTCATGTCTTCAAAATGATCAATAGTCTCAAATAAGGAACTTTCTAAGACTAGGACCAGCAGAGCAAATAAGCTACATGTTTGTAAAAAAATCAGTATTTATTTATTTATATGTAACTCCTGAATCATCATCTCCCTCAACTGGGTGGCTCAGGCACATGTGAGCACTCTGCAAAGTCTACATACCACTACATGGACAAGATCCCTAGAATACACCCTGCAAGAGGAAAAGAGACTTTAATGTTAGTTCACTGCTAATGGACAAGCCTGCTCACTATTCCTCCAGGAAAACGGCAAAGGCACATGACCACTGACACAGAGACAGATACACTCACAATTGTTTCTTCCATCTCCATCAGCCCAAAGTTTCCTGAGGATTAGGCTTCTCTTTTAGGTACTGCCTAGAAGCAAACGACTACTCCAAACTGGGGAAACCACAAAATGGGGTTACACACAGGAATGTGACCTTACCACCATTTACACTCCTAAAATCATTCTGACACATATGAAATCACAGCAATTTCTCCTGTGGGCTGAGCATGGAAAGGGAAGCAACCTTCAACATCCTTCATCCCGTAGAAGGGTCCACAGAGCCCACCTTCAGAAAACCTTTCTTCCTAGGCAAGCAATTGATCATGATGGCCTCTTTATTTTTCATTTGATAATGAGTATGGGCTACGAAAGGCATAGTGACCCCCATACTTGTAATCCCAGCACCGGAGAGGTGGAAGCAGAAGATCCTAAATGCAAACAGCAAACAGGCCGGAGTTACACAGGACTTTTGTCTCAGAGGGCGGGGGAAGGGAGAGGGAGAAGAGGGAGAGACAAGAGCAAGAGAGTGTACTCTTTTCATGTACAGGGTTTAAGTACATTTCTTAATTTGCTTATTAGTAAGCCCATCCAGAATTTCAAATCTGATTTAATTAGCTAGTCACCACATAACTGAGGAGCTTTCCCCTCAGTTATATGGAAAAAAAAAGTTGCAAAACAATACAGATTAGTGTTACATGAATTCTTAAAGGTTCATGTATGTAAATGCACTAAAAATAGAATGCATTAGTTGGATGTGGCAGCACAAACCTCTCATCTCAGCAAAACAGGTTACAGGAGGATCAAAAATTCAAGGTCAGTCTGGGCTTCTTGAAGAAACCTTATTGGGGGAGGGGAGCAGAAAGGAGGGAAGGGGGGGAAGGGAGGGCAGGGGAAAGGGCTTACATTCACAGTAATTAAAAGTGGTTCTCTCTGGAGAGTGCAATCAGAAGACAGACTACATTTTTCAACTGTGTTTCATTTCTTTTCATTTGTTTGTTTCTTGGCCTAGAATTCACTATATAGATGAGTCTGCTTTCAAATGTGAGATTCTCCTGCACTATTGGCATTACAGGTGTGTATCATCATACCTGGCACTAGTTTGCTTGTTTACTTTTTGTTTATAACAGCAAGTATACATGCATTTCATAATCTGGGTCTCATGGCACAAGCCTATAATCCCAAATATTCAAGCAGCAAAATTCCTAGTTCAAGGCTTGCTTGGGCTACTGAGCCAGCTTAAGGGCATCCAGGTAACTTAGTGAGATCCCGTCCTAAATTAAACAGTATAGATCTTGTATGGTAGTATACACTTACAATCCCAGTACTTAGAAGAAGGAGAATCAGAAGTTCAAGGTCATTTTCAGCCACATACCAAGTTCAGGGCCAGCTGGGGCTTCGTGAGACTGTCTCTAGAATAATACATAATAAAAATAAATAGTAGAAAGAGTGGGGCTGGAGAGATGGCTTGGTAGTTAAGGGCACTGCCTGCTCTTGCAGAGAACCAGGGTTCGATTCCAGCATCCACATGGCACCAACAACTGCTCATAACTTCAGTTCCAGGGGATCTAACGCCCCCTTATAACTTCCAAGGGCATTGCATGACACATGTGTACCTACCTACATGCAGGCAATACACTCATACACAAAAAAAAGTAGAAAGAGTGTTGGGTGGTAGTTCAGAGGTAAAGCACTTGCGTAGCATGTTCAAGGTCTTAGGTTGAATCCCTAATACTGTAAGAAAAAATATCAAACATTGTAAAATAAAAGCTGCCTTTGTTTACATCTCTCCTGCAAACACTCTATGTCTTGGTACAGTGTCTACCAAGCACTTGGAAACAGGTGGAAAATATCTGTTAAAAACAAGGAGACTTTGGGACATGGTACTACACACCTTTAATCACAGCATCAGAAGGCAGCAGCAGGCGGATCTTTGTGAGTTCAAGGCCAGTCAGCAATATACAGTGAGAGCCTGTCTCAGAAATATAAAAAAATGAACAACAAAATGGCAACCCTTCAGTGATTCTATTTTATGGTATGAAACTTCACCTGCTAAGCTTAACACTTAACCAAATGCTAGCCCATCTCTACCTCAGAAGAAAATGGAAGAAAAACCCCTCCCTTACACATAAAATAATCCTACTTCGACCAAAAGTCCAAATTTTCAAAGATATGTAGTTCTTGATCCTTAGGCAGCCTTAGAGGTTGTAGGGACAGTAGCAACAGCTACTGGGTACCCCAACATGATGATGATTCTCCAGACTTCTCTCCTATCCAACCTGTTTGTGCCTAGCTCTGCTCTTCCCGGAACACAAGAGTCAACCCAGTCTCTAAACTTGAGGGGACAAACGTCTTAGAACTAGATTACACAATTTGGTCCTGCCTATTGGCAGGGCCATAATGAGGACTAGACATTCAAAGAAAAATTTTTACACTACGTAATGCCTCAAATACGTACTCTACAGCCAAATTCTGGGCTACTTCAGAAAGGCAGATTGAAATGCTCACAAGGCTGCCTATTAGAATCTTCTGAAAGCTTTGATTTGAATATCCCTACCCACTCCCACATGAACACCCCCATGCTGTATGAAGACATGGAAAAAGGGAGTGGAAACTGGCTGTGATCAAGCTGAATACTCATGGATAAGTGGGCTCTCCAAGGTACATAAGAAGGACACTGTTCCTCCCTGACACTACTAGAGCTCCACTTTGCCCTTACTATACTATGTCCATATTAGATGGTTTCCAGTAGATCATGGAGTTGTTTAGCTTGCTGGTAGATCTAGCTAAAGAAGTCTAGGAAAGACAACTCCAAGTTAACAAAAGTCTGTTTAATGAATACTGAATATATCCATTCAACAAATATTCCCTAAGTAGCCATTCTATGTCACGTACTGTGCTAGGTATGGAACTACAAATGGACAGTAGGAACTCATCTCCATATGAAGCTTACAGTGTAGTGGGCTAAGCTAATGCAAGGGGAAGAATACAATCCTGCGAGTGATCTCAACTCCAAGACCAGTTTTACTGGTCCTGACTTACTATAGGACTTTACTTTTCCTTTCTTTTCTTTCTTTTTTCCTTTCTGTTTTGTGACACAGGCTCAGTGTCCCAGGCTGGCCTCAAACTCACTATGAAGCTAAAGGTAACCTTGAACTTCTGATCCTCCTGCCTCTACCTCCTGAGTTCTGGATTATAGGTGTGTACTACCAGTACCGGGGAACAAAGTCAGGGCTTCATGCTACCATGCTACTGAGCTACATCCTCAGCCCTCCTATATGACTTTGAATAAACCCTTTCCCTGTGCTTTACAGTTGGCCTAGATATCATACACATGCTCACATTATTTTCTTCTTTATAAAATAAAATCCTAGGGTGGAATAGAGGGGGTTACAAGAGCTAAAACAGCTGCAAAAAGCTATGGGTAGTATGTGGTGGAGACAAAAAGTGTGCTGTATCAAGAATATTCACCCAGGATTAAGGATGTGTGGCTCAACTGGTAGATTACTTGCCAAGCACACACAAAGCCCTAAATTCAATCCCTAGCACTACATAAACCAGACATGGTAGCACATCCTTCTAATTCCAGCATTTGGGTGGGAGAGCAGGAGAATCATAAATGTGAGGTCATCATGTAGGGAGTTCAAGGCCAAGCTAAGATACATGACACCCTATTGCCAAAAAAGAAAGAAATGAGTATCTATTCCCTATCCCCAAACACCTTGAATTATTTTGGATGGTTCCCTCATAAGATGTCTGACAAAGACAAGTGAGATGAGCAGACAAGCATATAACCAATGATAGACATAAAGATGTTTTAACAGTACATAGCAGACTTGGGGCCAGGAGACCTGAAAGATACCCAGTTTCATTGCAGCTTCTATAAACATTTCTATCTCCTTATAAAAGGGTGCCAGGAAACAGTGTTCTGTAGTACCACTTACCTCATGCTAAAGAGCTAAGCAGAAGGGGCCACCTCCCTACAGAACCATTTACGGTCATTCCTGCAGACCCGTTGGAGTCATGCTGATCAGGTGAGTGATGAAATGATACGTCCCTACATATTTCCTTTACAAAAGAACTAGTCTGTGGGCACCTAAGTGGGGCTTAGGAAGGCTGTAGCATCTCTGCACTCAGAAAGGGATATGATGGGATACACAAGAGGCTATTTAGGAATAGGGCATGGTGGCTCATGTCTGTAACCCCAGCACTTGGATGATTGAAGCAAAAGAATCACTGTGGGTTTGAGGCTACCCCCTGGTATACCTAATATAAAACTGGGGCAGTTTTAAATCAGAGTCAGGAGAGTTAAGACACAGCCTACACCGTGTCTCTTCCAGAAAGGCTTAGCTGGATAGCTTTGCCTGGGTTCCGAATCAAGAGGTTTAAGTCCTCAAGTTTTCGCTGGGATGAACCAAGAAAGGGAGGGGCCGACACGGGTCTCGGGGACATGAGGCAGTGTGTGCTTCCTTCAGGGTAGGGACACAAATACAGGAAGGGGAACAAAAAGGAGGGGATCCTTGTCCATCCACAAGGATCAAATCGCAAACCAAACTAAACGGGGGTCTACTCACCAAGGGGGTCAGGGTCCCTGTTCCAAGGCGCCAGTTATAATCGTGTCAGTTACCATAGTGTCTCACCACTTGGGGCCAGCCCGAGTGGACTTTGGGGGGCCAGCCCGAGGGATTGGGGATGAGCAGATGCAGAGTCAAGGCACAGACTCTAGGAGTTGGATGGGAAGCAGGCCAAGCGCATGGCACTGCAAACTCACGTGGCACTGCATATTTGCATGGCACTGCAAACTCCTTTACTGAATAGGTTACACAAGCACTTATAGGTCTGGATAGCCAGTGACCTTACGGGGTGGGGTCCCAAATACAGCCAATAGTAAGTGTGTCCCCAGGTAGGCAAGTTCTTTCCAGGTGCTGGTCTCACAACTAGCCAGAGCAGAACGCCACACCCACAGGAGCCATTCCTCTATTCCTCCTAGCAGGTGGCCTGGCTAGGCCCACCTCGCATTATGCCCAACACATCCCGACTCTGATTTAAAACTGCCCCAGCTCACTCCTGCAGACAGGGAGACAGGGCTACCGAGCAACACAGACAGTGGCAGAGCTGACTGCCCTCAAGGCTCAGCTGGTTTAAAAACTCCACCTCTCCTGGAGCAGAGAGGCAGTTTGCTTTGAGCAAGCAAGGACCTTTTAAATGTTAATTGAACCTGCCTAGCTTTTTTGTGTATGTTCTGCTCAGGGAACTCCAGAGGCTGGAGTGGAAATCCACGGAATGTCTCTGTGCTTTCTAATGGTGGCCATTTTGGCCTGTATGGTAATAAATGATCTCCCCTCCCATCAGATAGCTCCACAGCTGCAAGCGGTTTCCCTGCAGCTTGTCTTTAAGGAAAGGACACTGGCCCGTCCCTCAATGTGCACGGAGAAACCAGCACTAACTTTGCATGCTTGCGCTTCTCTTAGCCCTTGGGCAGAGTTTCATCCAACCCATCCTCCCTAGATGTTCCAGCAACAGTTTCATCCCTTTGCTTAAGATTTGACTTTATTTCGGACTTTGACTTTTGTATTCTAGGACCTTCGGTATTTCCCCTTTTGTCTGATCCCCTCTAAAGTAAAACTAAAGTGAAGTTTGATCATGCTGCTCCTGGCAATGCCTCCAAGCTTCCTTCATCAGCTGCTCAGGTTTGCTAGGGCCTGGCCCCGCAGGCTAGAGGCTCCAACATCAAAGGCCCTAGGTCACAGGCTTTTGTTACCTGCCTTGCCCTGGGATAAAAGCACAACAATACTTACCTTTTTTGTTTTCAGTTTGCTGGGCTGAGAGGATGTACCTCAGTGGTACACTGCTTGCCTACCATACCTAAGGCTGTGAGTTCAATTCCCACTCACATGTCTCATGCATAGCTTTAAACAATGTAGACAGCTGTGTGCTGTTAAGATTGACTAAGGGATAAACTAATTTCAACAGGTTATTCATCTTATGGTATAAAATGTCTATAACAAAAGTAACTCATAAAATTCTATTTTCTCACACCAACAAAAAGTCACTAAGACAATTCACAGTTATGGTTTTTGTGTTTTCCATAAGGTTTAACTATAAACTTATAAAGTACAATATATACAGGGATAATATTAATCCATTACTTTATCTTATGTTTGTAATTTGCATTCCATGTTCTTTTAGTACTCGTCTGAGCCATAAATAACTGCCATCTTCATGTCTACCTCACCTGAGTATCCAGCCAATCCTTCCAGTCAGCTGTATATAATTTTTTAATGTTATTACATCTCATGGTAAATGGAGATAATTTAAAAATAAAAAAGTCTGTAAGGTTCAAGTATATATGTCTAGTCAAGGTTTATTCAAAAATGTTTGGTTTTTGCCCAAGCTTTAACTGCATAATATATGGTAATTAAAAATGCCAGACTGGTGGAACTAACTTTTTTGGGTGTTCAACAATCATATTTAGAGGCCTAAGGTAATCTAGTCAGAGGGACTTAAAGGGACAATTTTTTGTCTCTTGCCCTACAAGGTCAACTAAGTTCCAAGGGACTATGGGGCATCTCTCAAAATGTCCTGTAACTGTGTTGAGTCACCTGTCTTCCTGTTGTCGTGGAGACCCCACTAGAAGGACTTGAACCAGTGTCCAGTCTGCAAAGAGGAGAGTGAGCACAGGAAAATGTTTCCTTGATGCTTCTGAGTGAAGCTATGGTCCAGCAAGACCTTCCTACTTATCATCACATAGATGGAACTGGTAAAACAAAGGCCTAGGGAGCCAAGGGGCTCCTTCAAAGCCCATGTGACACCCCAGAGGAACAGATGCACAACTGACCTTAAAATAAAAATAAGTTGGTTTATTTGGGCCAATTGTATGATCTTAAAACACCCAACAGGAAAGTATAACCAAGAAGTCCTATTTCAACTCTGCAGTGCATATCTACAGTCAAGAAAGCCAAGCCCACTATTGTTCTAATCTAACCATTAAATGTTGGCTAATTTCTTTTCTTTCCCTGTCTAGAAGCCATTTAGGAGGGAACTTACATTGGTTCTAGATCAAAGTGCCTGAAAGCAAATCCTGACTTCAAGACTCTCAAATCCAGCCATGGCAACCAAAAGAAAAACAAGGAGGAACGCAACATATGGATGTTCTTGGTAGTCCTAAGCAAAAAATTCTAATGGACTTTAACATGGACATTTTAAATTTTCCTTGTTCTGACTTTTGTAGTTTAAATGTATAATGCTAACTACTCTTGCCTTTAACAGTTATGCAGTTCAGGGGTCTTTTAGACAGACTCACTGACTGGGGTACTCCCATTGCCACAATCTACATCCATTATCAGCTTTCAAAGAAGTCAGAGCGGTCATTGCCCCAATTCCCTATTGGCAATTGGGGTGCCTTGTCAGGGGGTGATGTGATAAGAATAGGAGATAAAATTTGGTTAGGCAGTTTAGGGTAAAAAGACCCCAAGGAAAAGTAGCCAGTTCTTTCTTTTTTGGCTAAAAACAAAAGAAAACAAAAAAATTTAAAACAAAAAGGAGGATATGTTGGGCATAATGTAAGGTGGGCCTAGCCAGGCCACCTGCTAGGAGGAATAGAGGAATGGCTCCTGTGGGTGTGGCGTTCTGCTCTGGCCAGTTGTGAGACCAGCATCTGGAAAGAACTTGCCTACCTGGGGACACACTTACTATTGGCTGTATTTGGGACCCCACCCCGTAAGGTCATTGGCTATCCAGACCTATAAGAGCTTGTGCACCTATTCAGTAAACGAGTTTGCAGTGCCACGCGCTTGTCCTGCTTCCCATCCCACTCCCAGAGTCTGCGGCTTGACTCTGCGTCTACTCACCCCCAATCCCTCAGGCTGGCCCCCCAAAGTCCACTCAGGCTGGTCCCGAGTGGTGAGACACAACGGTAACGGATGCGACTATACTAAGAAGTTTCAGGCCAGCGGAGATTACAGAGTGAAACCCTATCTCAATAAATCAAAATACACAAGAAAACAAAAAGAGGGTAGAAGGAGGAATCAAGAAGCACAATTAAGTGAAAAGCAGACTAGCTTAGCATTTTATGTACTTACACTCTCTTCCTTATAGGTACTAATGCACCCTCCACTTCTCCATGGTGTCTATTCTCTGTCACTGGTGCCTCATGTATCCTATCAAGTGCTCATCAACAATGTGGGATGCGTTGCATACACCAGTGCTGCATCTCCCTCTATGTCTGTCACCGACTAAACACTCTTCAAAAGGTTTGCCCATGAAGAATTTGGCGTCATATGACTGTATTCCTAGTACACAAGAGGCCGAGGCAAAAAAAAAAAAAAGGCCAGGCCAACCTGGACTATGCTGTATAAGGCTACCATGGGCTACATGTCTCAAAAACACAAAAACAATCTGAGCATGGTGGCTTATCTGTAAGGAGGTACAGGCATGTAATCCCAGCAAGGGTTAGGTGAATATAGGAGGATAAGGAGTTCATGGTCATCCTGGATCTTCAGCTACATGAAGTTTGAGGCCACCCTGGGCTATAAAACACCCTCCCTCATACACACACACACAAACACACACACACACACACACATACACACACACACATATATATATAGAGAGAGAGAGAAAGAGAGAGAGAGAGAAAGAAAGAAAGAAAGAAAGACAGAAAGAAAGGAAGGAAGGAAGGGAAGAAGGGATAAAAAGAAGGAAGACAGGAAGGAGTTTTTTCTAACAATTTTCATGTGGAGATGACCACTTCTTGAGGCAAGAGGATTTTTAAAAAAATACCCACACATAAGAAAAAGAAAGCTTCAAGAAGTGGAGAAAGAAGAGAAGGTAACTGATTATTACAAGCTGAATAAAAAGTATAGGTTAAAACAGAAAGACACAAAAGGCATGACTTAAGACATAAAAAAGAGGAGTAGCTTATTTGAGAAACTTTAATCCTACAATACTACTGCATAATACTACTGTGAGAGCGGAGTCTTGAAAGGTATAGGATAGTGCCAGCTACCAAAGCGCCCTTCCGTGGTCATGGGTACAGATTCACATAACTGGCAAACAATGAGATTAGGAATAACATCCCCCAAAGGGGGAATGGTTAGGTTAATTTTAACACAGCTACTGGATGGAATTTTATAAAGCCATTAAAATGTTCATCTTTTTTTGTTAGTTGTATGCACCTTCAGCTAGCCTCGAACTCCCTATGTAGTTAAGGATGATCTTGAATCCAATCCTACCTCCACCTCCCAAATTCTGGAGGTTTACAGGCATGTGCTACCGCACTCAGTTTATCAGTGCTAGGGACTGAACTCAAGGCTTTTTGCACGCAAAGCAAGTACTTAACTAACTAAATTACATCACCAACCCAAAATGTTCATTTTTAAAACTATGACCAGAAATGATGGCACTCACCTGCATTCCAGCACTTTAGGAGGCTGAAGCAGAACAATCGCTCAAGTTCTAGAGGCACTTGGGTTACAGAGTAAGTTGAAGGCCATCTGGGGCTACCAAGTAAGACATGGTCTCAAAAATAAGTAAGTAAAACCTAAAAAGCATTTAACAAACCTTTTTTTAAATGATGTGTTTATTTGAGGGTAAGGAAACACCATTTCCTATGTATAAATCATGTCATAGAAAACTACAATATAAATGTAAGATGTGATAACAAAAATAAGAACTATGTTCACATGACAGGTTTTTTGGAGAACTTATTCTATATGCCATGTTGAGTTTTACAAAAAGAGAAAAATATAAAAAAGAAAAGCCCCACTCCTCTTTTTACTGTATATTCCTTTTCCTTCATTCACCTGCTTGCCTACCCTCCCTCACCAAAAGATGTGCTACCTGCAACTGGCATACTCATCCCATACAAAGAATAAGGAGCTACCGAAAAAGCAGCAATCTTCTTCATGGCCCTGAAAGCATTACAGCTCAATGCTAGGAAAGAAACTTGCTCCTAACAGAATTACCCAGCTTTACACAACTAAGTTCTCTCTAAGGAAACTGCCCTAGAAATTTTTTCCTAAAATGAAAAAGACAGATACGAATACTTCACTTTTAGCCTTCCCCTCCAAGGGTTCAGAGCACAGGAAGTTCTTGTTCAGGGAGAATTCCTAAAAGGCTAAGATACAACCTAGGATCCGTAATCCACAAGTAATCACTGGACTAAAAGATGGGATACAGTAAAAATAATTTGTGCTTCTTTATGCTGTATCGGTACAACCTACCCTCAAATGAATCCATAATTTCATCACTTTTGAGCTAAAGGTTTAACACTAGTGTTCACAAAATGCAGGATCACTTGAAAGCTCAACACTAGGCACTAAGTATGTGGTTAAAAAAACTTCATGGCTAGGAATTCTTCCTTACTCTTTGTTCCACTCAGGGAAACACATATGGTTCCCCCTGTACAAGGGCAGTATATAGACACTGACAACACAATCAGAAGAAAGGGAGCTTTGCAACTTAAGACTCAGACAAAAGCAATTCCATAACAACCAAAAGGATGTTGTACAGGGGAAAGGAAATATAATCTCATTTGCAATCAGTTTGGGTTTGTTTCTTGGTTTTCTCCTTCCCTGACAGAAGCATGAGCATTCCAAGGGTCTTCCATTCTCTCTGGAATAAAAAATAATCAAAAAATAGCCAGCAATTCTAGTCTGAAGGGTATACTGAAAGCTCACCTAAAGCTCACCACTAATGGCTCCCCCACCTCCAGTCAAGGTACCCACAGCAGAAGTCCTGGAAATAAGAAGCCTGTTTACATAAAGACAGCTTGGGGAGAAAACATCCTCTATGTCATTCAAAAGGGGAGAGGGCACTTCAACACTCACTATTCTGTTATTACACAAACATCTTGCTATTCTCTAAAAGAGCACACATAATCAGAACATTTGTTTCGCATATAAAGAAAGAAATCAAGATTCTTGAAAATGACTTGTCCAAGGTCATGCAGGCAAAGGCTAAAAGCAGATGTGCTGTTTTAGCCTACTACCAGTGCAGAATTTCTACTACAATCCAGTTTTAAAAAAGAAGACAAGTGCCTGAAGTTTTGTGTGTCAAAAGCTCGGCTATTCTAACCTAATCTGAGGGCTGGGAAAAGGGAAGAGAGGAATCCTGAACTTAGCTCAGGAGAGCCAAGTGAAGCCTAAGCATACAAACAGGCACATGCCAAGACATGGCTTTATTAAGTGGAGGGCTTTACCTACTCCAAACGAATAGTTTCAGAGGCTTTAAGCCCTAACCACACCCCAGCCCCTATGCCTTTTCAGGCCAAGAAGACTACTTATATGAGGTCAGAAATCTAGGTAAGAAGCTAGAGAGGGGTGACCAGGCAGAGACAAGAGGGCAAAAAGAGATAAGAAAGCAGGGTGGAGAAATCTCGGTCATTCCAGAGCTCTCTCATCTTTCTCATTCCTCATTCCTCCTCCTGTTAAGGCTCTAAGTAAGGAGAAAGTTTTGCAGGTAGCATTGTAAAAAACTTGAAGAAGAAATTCCCTGTGCTGAACAACAGGAGATTAGTTGAAGTGAGGTGGGTGTTTGAGGGGGGAGAAAATAGCCAAATAAGGCCACTTGACTCGTAGGAATCATCAGGAATGGTTCCAGAAGCTGCCGTCACAGGGAGGAAGCCTTTAGTCATTGGTTTCCTCTGGCAACTGGCCTTTGGCCAGGAGGCAAACTCCCAATTTAGGAAAATGTCTAGGTTACTGAAGAAGGCAAGTAGGCTGCATTTTTCCCAGACCTACCTCAGGCACTTCATCAGCAGCCCTCTGAGCGAGCACCCACAGCATGAGGGAAAAGGTAACCCTGAAGGAAAATGTCCAATATTCTTGCCAAGTGTACTGAACTCACCATGGACCATGCACGAAGGCGAATAAAGAACCTAAGGAAGGTGCTTCTTCGTTTACATATTTCTAATACTGCTGATGTTTTCTTACTGGGGAAAAAACATCCAAAGAAATGGGCCACACAAATTTTGGTCTCAGTAAAAGAACTTTTATGGGTTTGTCAATCTCTCACAAGTACTTACAATGATGTTTTAACTCATTTTATAGCCTTGAACATAACAAAGATTTGTACAGCTTAACTAATCATACTTATACTGGCTGTTACCTTGAAACCTCCATCTCCATACCACAGATTAGTTACAGATTACAGAAACTCTGAAAGAACCTTTAGTTATACTGCATCAAGCACCCTGAGATTTTTTTTTTAAAGGACCAGGCCAAGATGGGTCAGATTACATAAAAAAGATCGGGAACTATCTACGCTATCTTAAGAATAATAGGACTTGATCTAGCCTAGATATCTAAGAGAAGCCAGAAGCAAAGAGAAGAAAATGCTGACCAAGCCCCACAGATAAGCCTTATTCCTGTCTCATATGTCTTGGTCTCTAAATCTGACATACAAACCCAGGAAATACTTACTCAAGACTCTGTTTTCTATAACCAAAAGCTCACAACTCAACTCTTCTCCAATTTGGCTTTAATCAATATCATGTTCACAAAGTTTCTATCAAATTCCCACAAGTCAAAAAAATTTTCCACCATTGAAAATAGTATCAGATCTGGTGTTTCCATCATCAGATATGCTAAAGAGCTGGAATTTGAAAATTACCCCAAAATCTCTGTCTCCAAGTTCAAGGCACAAATGCTATGGGTGGGTTCTGGTCAGAAAATGCCATTATTACTCCATGTATCACAATCACACACTGAGAACTCTTCCCTCCATCTCTTTTTCCCAAATACCTCACGTCACAGCAAAGCCAGTGGGATAAATAAAAGTCGTTTCTAATCTACTAGCCGAAAGAAAGTCTTCACTGTGCTTTGCCCAAATGGAACGTGTGTGTGTATGTGTGTGTCTATATGTGCATGTGCCCACATTCATGTATATGTACCCATGCTACAGTGTGCATATAGAGATCAGAGGATAACCTCACTTGTCAGCCCTAGCCTTTCATCTGGTTTAAAACAGCATCTCTCCTGTTAATGCTGCCATTTTCCTGCCAGGCTGGCTGGGTACAAACTTCTGAGAATTTTCCTGTCTCTATTTCCCATCTTACAGTAGGAACTTGAAGATTACAAGCATTCACTTTAGGTGAGTTCTGGCAATCCAAACTCAGATCCCCATGCTTAGGCAGCTTACCCACTGAGCCAAATGCCCAGTTCAATTAGGAACAGTTTACAAACCTACTCACTGTACAGTGTCTGTAAGTTCCCCAGATCCTATCACTTTTTCACCCAGAATGGTCACTGCCGGTCCCAAGTGCATACCTCTTTAAGGCCCTATGAATATCCCAGTAAATTCCTTACCAAAATCCATAGAAAATGTCATGCATGTGTTTTTCTCAAACTGTTAAGGAGAAGTCATCCCTAAATCTCCAATTAAGTGGCAATATACTGTGGTATATAACAGTAACAACTCAATAAATTATGAAAAGGGAGCTTCTAGTGCAAAGGTGAGCATATATCGATACTGCAACAAAATCTATAGCAACTATATCAATAATAAGTGACAATAATTAATATTTAAATGAACATTATTAGATGTTAGACACAGTTGTAAGCACTTCATATAAAATCATCTCACTCAATCCTCACAACAAATCAACGAGATAGGTATTATCCTCGTTTTACAGTTTGTAGAAAATTAGGTGGAGAAGAAACTTAGCAAGGCACGCTGTTCCACATCTGTAGTCCCATCTACTCAGGAGACTGAGTCAGAAGGACCACTTGATACGAGGAGTTCAGAGACCATCTTGGGCCACCTAATATGATTCCACTCTTTAAAAAAAGAAGCCAGGCAGGGTAGCACATGCCTATAATTACAGGCAGACACGGAAGGATCGTTTCCCATTCAAGGCCACCAGGTCTATAAAACAAGACCTTGTCTCCAGGGAAGGGTTGGGGAAAGGGAGTAGAGGAAATGGGAAGGTGGAAAAGGAAGGGAAATGGAAAACAAGAAAAGCATTAGCCTGAAGCTCAGTGGTACAGTGCTGGCTTAGAGTTTCATCCCCAGAACCACAAGTATGTCCAAGTAGTGTGGTGCTGGACTGATTCTGTGTTTTTCAATACTACTTTATTTCCCCTTTCCATGAAGACCTGAAAAGTCCTTTTATGGCCAACTACTCTCCTGAGACTTCATCCATAAGAAAAGCACCCAGAGGGAATGGTGAGTGGTGAGGACAGGAGACTGCAGTCTATATTACAAGGATTGCTATAATAGCAAATATTCTCCTCAAATTAGAAAGGAAAAACACCACAATGTTCTTCTAACTCGAGAGACAGGTCAAGCTGGAATACTGAGTCAGAATTCAAAGAGATTAGAACTTAATGGGCATGGTGGCACAAGCCTGTATTCCCAACACTTGACAGATACTGCTAGGAAGTTTGGGAGTTCAAAGCCAGCCTCAGCTACATGGCAAACTCAAGGCCAACCCAGACTACATGAAATCCTATCTCAAAAAAAAAAAAAAAAAAAAAAAAAACCAAAAAACAGAGTCAGTGAGAAGGCTCAGTAACCAAAAGCACTTGCTTACAAGCCTGATATGACTTCAATCCCCAGAACTCACATGGTGGAAGAACTGACTCTTGCAAGCTATCCTCTGATTTCCACATATGCCATGGTGGAGCGCCTGTGCGCGCACACACATACACACACACACACACAAAATGCAATTTTTAAAAATTCAAAAAATATCAGGCACAGTGGAGCATACCAGTAATCCTAGCAGTTGGAGGAGGAAGCAAGAGGATTAGCAAGGTCTTCCTTGGTTACAAAACTAACTTGAATTTAGTCTAAGGTAGAAATCCAATCTCAAGTAAAATATGACTCTTAGGACAGAAGGCCTGATCTCAAGCAGGAAAATGCTGCAGGTATCCTCTCCCTACGTCCCATCAACCAACACATCTGTCTTCTGCTACCCTTCATACCTTACCCAGGAAATGCTACAAAAAGTTCCCAAGAAACAGCCAGGGCTTGAACCATCTCCATCTAAAGAAGCACCTTAGGATTGCTATACAGTCAGGATCTGCTGTGCCCATGACCATAATACCATGGTCAAAATCACCTCCAGCAGAGGTAGAAAACACTGAGCACTGCCATTCAGAAGGTAAGCATTTGAAGATCCTCCAGTGTTAGGAAAGCTATCCTATCTCTATTATGAGCTGACTCAAATCTCTTCTGTTTTCTGGGCTGTGGTGCTCTCATCTAAAATATAAAGGTTAAACTAGAAGGTGTAAAGTCAGCTCAAATGTTCTGTGGCTCAAAACACTCCAGTGAGAAGAAACCGTGACCAACCAAAACAATCAGCTAAAGTGAATTGTGAGGCTGAGGAAGCTCCAGGAGGCTCCAATCCAAGTGCATTTATTTGAATTGTTATACCTCATAATAGCTCACTGGTAGTGTTACACCTTAGATTTGTCTATACCCACCAGCTTTTCGATATCTACCAATATATCTAACTACTATACTTACCTATGTTTAGAAATAAATTTGAAACAGAATGTAGTAACTTTCAGCTGGATATGGTGGCACATAGTAATCCTAGTACTTCAAAGATGGAAAAAAAGAGGACCAGGAGTTCAAGGTAATCCTCCTCTGCACAGCAAGTTTTAGGTAAACCTGGGCTACATGAGATCTGTCTCAATAAATCCAGCCTATAAAGGAACCAAGTAACTTTCTAACCCTTCAGCAAAACTATAGGAGACCAGCTGGGCATGGTGACACACACCTTTAATCACAGCACTCAGGAGGCAGAGATAGACACACCTCGATGAGATAGATCAAAGCCAGCCTCGTCTTCATAGTGACTTACAGGACAGTCGGAGCTACAGAGAACCTGCCTTAAAAAAATCCTACAGTAGAACCATAATGCTGTCAAACAAGCAATGTGAAAATTGAGAATCAAGGCAAGAAAATCTCTTAAGTTTTTATTTCATTTTTTAATAAAGACAGAATTTTGCTATGTAACTCGGACTGATCTCAAACTCATGAGGTAGTCCAGATTGGCCTCAAACTCACAGCCTCTTCCTGCCTCAGCATCTAGAGTGCTGGGATTTCAAGGCTTGAGCCACCACGCCCAGCTCCTATAAGCTTTTGATGTTTGTCCAGAACTCTTCCATCAACCTGAAACCTTCATAATGTATTTTCACTTGTTTCTTTCCTCAATAAAGATGGATACAACACAGTCATTTCACATCAAAATTCAACAAAGAAATGACCAAGAGTACTCATAGCAGTATTGTCAGATCTAATGAAGTGTACCAGTAACTAACTCTCTATGCTGAATTGGCACTCAAGAAGAAATAACATTCCAGAACCACAGAGAAACTAAATAGTACCTTTGGGAAAGCACTGCCACTTTTTGTTTCCCCAGCACCCTCTGGCATACAGAAAGTGACCAAATTTTGAAAAATGTCTGAAGGTATGCTCCTAGAAATAGGAGGCTATACTACTGTACCATCAAGGCTGACAAGAACATCGGTAACAGAAAGGTTCCTACAGTTTACCAATCCTGGTATAGGTACCATGTGACAAACTGGAAGAGACATTGCGGGCCTATAGAAAAGATTTACATAACGGCCTATTCATTTGGATAACATTTTTGCTGTTGTTTTTAGAGAATGTCTCATGTACCCCAGGCTAGCCTCAAACACATAATTTAGTGGAAGATGACCTTGAATTCATGATCCTTCTGCCTCTACCTCTAAAGTTTTGAGATTACAGGCATGTACCAACACTTCCAAACTGTCTATATCATTTAGAACTGTATTTTCCTTCATTCTTTGTACAATTTTTGCTGCTGCGAAATTTCAATGAACACTACTAATTTAAGTTAACTCAATTATACATACTGGCAGATTTAACAAAATGTGAGAGAAACTGAGACATGTAGAATTTTGTTCATTCTTCTGCTAAGCATGACGACTTGAGATATTTTTGGGAGGCTAAGTCAAGAAGATTGCTATGAATTTCAGGCCAACCTGCACTAAAAGAAACTTTGGGTCTCAAAAAACAAAAACAAATAAATAAAAATCTGCTTTCGTTAATTCTGTAAACACATTCAGTGAAGATTTCAAAGGTCAGTCACTGGCAGGTACCTTTACATTCTTAGAACTTCATTTTTATGGCATTTTTTATTAGTTTAAATAAATAACACCCACTGAATCTTCTTTTAAAAAAAAGAATGTCTTCTAACATGGGAGTAGAACAAACATTCTATGTTCAGTTTTACTTTCTACTGCCCTACACCCACCTTCTAAATTCATGTAACCCTGACTAACCCTTCAAACTGAGAGCTCTTGTACCACAAATTAGAACCTGAAATTGAAAAGTTTTTCAGCTCTATCAAGCGTGAAATAGGAGGGATGAAGAGCAAATCCAGTCAATTATGAAAAACAAACCCATCACCTGACCAAAAGACAGCCCCAAAGGAGACCACCTTTGTACTGTTTGTTTTTTCTCTCTTTTGGGACAGAAGAATGAGGTGGGTAGCAGGGAGAAAAGACTATGAGTTAGGAAAAAGGCACATGATAAACTCAGTTCTATCTTTGCAGATCAAACAGACTCAGTTCTATGAAGATCAGAGCCATTCTAGCCCAACCCTGATAGTAGTTTTGGTAGCCAGGTCTTCTCAGGGATCCTGAGTCTACAAATTCCACTGTGGGTGAGGGTAGACTCCAAGGAATACACAAAGGAACCTCTAAGACAGGCGGTTGCCAAGCAACACTATTAGAACAGAGTTCAGAATAATTGTAGCTGTCATCACATCTCATCCATAGAGAATTAGATTTGGAAGAACAGGGACAGGCTCAATGACCTCTAAATGTCCGTTCCACTCTCACAGTTAGGTAAAGCAGCTGTACAGAATAACAGATCACAAAGGAGGGCTGGAGAGATGGTTCAGCAATTAAGAGCACTGGCTGCTCTTGCTGAAGACTTGAGTTCGGTTCCCACCACCGACATGGCAACTGACATCCATCCTTAACTAAGTTCCAAAGGATTCAGTGCTCCCATCTGACCTCTGTAGGCATTGCATAACACAGTCGCACTTACATACACGCATGCAGGCAAGACATTGATACACATAAAAATTTTTTAAATAATAAAACATTTTAAAAAAGAAACCACAGAACAGATCCCACTTTTTTTTAGTTTATTTTTTGTTTTGTTTGTTTCTTTTTTTCCAGGCTGGTTTTCTGTAGCCCAGGCTGGTTTCAAACCTCACAGCAATCTTCCCACTTCAACCTCCCAAGTGCTAAGATTACAAGCATGAGCTACCCTGCCTGGCAACACTATCCTTAAAACAAGCCACAGAACAACCTTTCCTTCAAGATTAACCTAATAATAAAGATTATTTTGTGCCTTGGAAGGTTCTGAAAAGACCCTCTTGCTTGACTCATCCCTACCTGTATAAGAGTCTGTAGATAAATCTAAAGGAAATCCCCAAGATGGTTCCTGTTCTGTTCTCTACTACCTATAGTTTTATGAAGGGTTCAATAAACCAGAGAATCAAAAAAGTATTGAAAAACCAAACAGTAACACCACATACACTATCTTAGCACTTTGAAAGGCTGAGACAGAAGGATTAGGAGTTAAGGTCATTCTTGTCTACATATCAAGTTCAAGTCCAAACTGGGCAACATGAGACTATTTAAAAAATAATTCAAAATTAAGAGGGGCCAGTGAGATGGCTCAGAGGGTAAAGGGACTTGCCACACAATCTGGACCACCTGAGTTAGATCTTGAGCTCAATCTCCAGATCCCACAGTGGAGAGAATTCACTCCTTGAAGCTTGTCCTCTGATTTCCACACACATTCATACATGCAAACACCCAAACACAATAAAAAAATACATTTCTTAAATACGGAGAGTACTGGTGGCACATGCCTAGTATCTCAGCACTCAAGAGGCAGAAGTAGGGGGATTACTTGGGGATCAAGGACAGCCTGGGCTACACAGCAAGACTGCCACAAAATAAACAAAAGCCTGGTGTTGTAGTTCACATCTGTAACCCCAGCACTTGAGAAGCACAGGAAAGAAGACTACCAAGAGTTCAAAGCCAGCCTAGTCTACACAGTGAGTCCAGGCCGGCTATGGCGGTATAGCAAGACCCTATCTCAAAACAGAAAAAAATAAACACAGTAGAGAGCTAAAAGCATCTCACACAAGGCTCATTCCTCATCCGATGCCCCACCCTGAAGTCTACAAGCAGGACTGGTTCAAGGGTTAGAAGCTGGAGATTCTGCCCCCTATTTGCCAAGTACCACTTTAGTGCCACTTGAGTGCTTCAAGCAATGCTAGGAATGGCAGGAAAATAAACAGTCCATACAGTCCCTGTTAAAGTTTAGCTGAATTAGACCAAGAAATTTTCAAATACTTCAAGGAACTGGGCTCTATGTCTATTCACATGGAGGGTACCATGAACTGACCACTTCGTTACCTTTCCCCTCCCATTCTGAAGATCCATAACTAAAGTCCCAGCAAACCACAGAGGTTTTTCCAAGACTGACCCTCTTAGACCTAGGTTTAGGTGCTAGCTTTGCATCACTCTTTTTTTTTTTTTTTTTTTTTGCCTAACTCTTGGTTAGTCCTCCCCTATCACCAGTTTCATTTCCCAATCTGCAGAATGGTTGCACTTGGTATATATGTGAGCACAGTAGTACATGCCTTTAATCCCAATTCTTGAGGCTAGCTGATCAGGAGTTCAAGGCCAGTCTGGGATACATGACACCCTGTCTCATAAAACCAAGTGAGTAAACAAAGAAATAAATTTTAGCACTTAGTAAATTATAAGACATGAAACCAAAAACTCAAGAACACCTTGAAAAGTCAAAATATCTTTTGAGGGAATCCAGGAGAGTCCCCAAAGTGTTTGGGACACACAAAAAATGTTGAAAATGGTAGCCAGTCATGGTGGCAGACACCTTTAAACCCAGCCCCTCAAGCCTACACTCCTAGCACTCAGAGGGCAGAGGCAAAACCACCAGGAGTTCAAGACTAGCCTGGGCTACCTCATGAGTCCCCACACAGCTGGGGATACACTGTGGGATCCAATCTCAAAAAGAAAAAAAGAAAGAAAAGAAAAACAAAGAGGAGACCTAGGAAACTAGCAACCAGAAGTGCAGTCCTAGAAGGGCATGTTTCAGCAGATTTAATGCAGACTGCCCTGGCTACGAGAGACTGAGTATAAAAGTGAAAATGACAGTTGCCAGATTGTAGACATTGCTACGTTATCATTCTTTATCTTTTAGACTTTAGAAATGGTAAGTACACAGTAGAGAAAGAGTCAAAGCAAAGTTTATTGGTAGCTCACACCTACAATTCCAGCAGTTGGGAAGCTAAGGCAGGATTGCCAACAGTTTGAAGGCCAGTATGGGCTACATAGTGAGCTCTAGGCCAGCCTGGGCTACAGAGTCAGACCTTGTCACAAAAATAAATAAACAAAACAAAAATTCAAGTGTGGTGGCACATGCCTGTAATCTCGGCACTCTGGAGGCTTAAGTAGGAAGACAGTCAAGAATTCAAGGCCAATCTTTACCACATAGTGAGTTCCAGGCCAGTTCAGGTTACAGAATGAAAACTGCCTCAGAAATAAAGAAACCCCAACAATGGAATATATGTTGTAAGAAGGCAGAAGGAGAGACTTACTGGAAGAAAAACAGAACCTTCAAGAGGTAAGGTAAGAATTAAGACCAGAGTATGGTGGACCAGGAGAAACATAGTATAATTTTACATACATACATGAATGATTCAACCCATTACTTTGTATGCTACCCTAAAAAAAATAATAATAGGGCCAGCAAGATGGCTCACCAGGTAAAGGCTCTTGCCTCAAAAGTCTGATGAAATGAGCTTGATCCCTCATTAAGGTGCAAAGAAAGAACCTATCTAGAAGGTGTCTGCTGACCTCTCCTAAGAAAAATAAACTTTTTCAATCAATAATAAAAAAGGCAGGAAACAGCAAGGGGAGGGGTGACCAATGAGAAGCTCATGGAAAGCTCTGTAAAATACTGGTAGCTAAGTCAGTATGCCATTTTCCCTCTTTTTTGAAAAACCACACTCTCTTTGTAGGAGGAATGGTTTGGGGAAATTTTTTTTAATTCCATGTATAAAACCACAGGTAGACTGGGAATATAGCTCAGTCAGATGGTAGAGTGCACTGCATAAACTGGACATGGATAACACACACCTGTAATCTCAACACTCAGGAGGTAAAGACAGGAGGACCAGAAGTTCAAGGTCATCCTTGAACTTATATATTAAATTCAAGACCTGCCTCGGTCATAAAAAGACTGTAAGAACCTATCTCAAAAAAATAGATAACTAAATAAGCTTGATTTAAAGACAGACTCCTGGAAAGCCAAGAATGACTTGGCAGTGAAGCTGGAAAAGAGGACGGTGACAACTAAACCGCAGAAGGTAAACAAAGACCACCACTTCTACTCTCCTATCCTCCCAGGGGCACTCATCCCTTCTCAATAATCCTAGTCTTTATCTCAGCTCTAGAAGACTCAGCTGCTCCTAGAAAGATGGTGTGTTAGCAATGTACAGCCTAAGTCACCCTAACAGGCTGCTTCACCTAAGAGACTCAATCCCTGGTGGTCATCAGGCTTTCAAGAACAAGGGCCCAAGCAGCCTCTAGGCGTGACTTGCACAAAAGAGAGCAGAGCTCATTAGTCAAGCACACACCCCTCCCCCACCCCTCCCTCCTGGGCATCCGGCCCCCCTAGGCCCCACTCCCAGGAGGCTTCTGCTCTTCAGCCAGTGGGGTGGAGACCAGATCTCAAATCAACCACCACCCTTGATAGGTGTGGCCACCTCAGGAGAGAGCCTGTACCTCACCAAACAGTCCCAAGGGAATAAAGAAGCATTTTAAGTACAAAGTCTGATAGAGATTTGGCGAGTGGAGGAAGGAAAACCCGTCCTCTCTTCCAGTAGGTTGAGTAGGCCTCTCCACTAGTTAAGTGTTGGTGCTCCTAGGTAAAAGGAAGCAAACCCGCTGAAGAGTCCCTCTACAACTTTCTCACCTCCCACGGGGAAGCAGCTGGAACTGCGAGGGGCAGTGGGATGGCTGTGGGAAAGGTGGATGGGAGTGCGGGATCCGCCCAGAGCAACTTCCTCCCTCCTCCTTGCTTCTCTGTTACCCAGGGTCCCTCTAGGACAGAGGAAGCCTTGCCCCAGAAGGCGCCAATTTCTGGCCTGGGGAAGTGTTCTCAGAACTAGCGTCCTCTTCCAGTGCCCACGACCCTTTAGGGGAAGAGGGGATGCCGGGCCCTCCACAAGTTTCCACAGTCGCATCCCAGATGCAGGGAACTGGAACCTAAGAGGCTGACCGCGCCCTGTGCACACTTACAGTCTGAACACCCCCTGATCCCCTAGGGCGCACCAGACTAGGGCCCAACTTGTCCTTCCCACCTCGGGCCAGAACGGAGGGCATGGCATCCCAGGCGGGCCAGTGGCCGGCCAAGCCCTCGACCATCAGCGTGGGACTGCAAGGGTCAAAGGAGAACCCCCACCCCTCCAGGGCCGACAGCGCCGGTCCCCCGCACTCACCGTCTTGGGCATGGTGGCGGCTAAGGCGGCGAAGTTTGGCTAGAAACTGTCGAGCTGCACTGAGCGCGCAGTACGCTGGGCTCAGACTCGGGGGAGCCGGTTGCTCAGATTGGATCCCACTCTAGCGTTGGGACGAGTGCTCCGCTTCCTGCTAACGGGCCACGACTTCAGAAACCCCACCCAGGAAAGAGCCGCCCCCGTTGCTGCTTGCTCCTTTATGTGGACCGGCTTCCGCGCCACTCCCCGCCCTCGTGCCCGCCTCCCCGCGGGCCTCGGGCCTCGCCCCGCCCAACCCCGCCCAGCCCAACCGGGCCACTTCGGCCACGTGGGGGGCCAGTCTGAGCCCAGACAACCCAAGGAGGGCTCCCACCCCTCAGATCCAAGCACACCCGACTCCTCTCCCACATTCTTCACTGTTGGTAGCCCTCCACGTTGTTACCATCCGACTCCGCCCCCAATCTGGGCCAGAGCTGGACTGGGGGCCACACCCTGGCAGACGCTTGACTGCGATTTTCCACTGATCGAGAACTCTCTGCCTATTAGAGCTCCAATTCTCTCTCTAGGCAGCCCTGCCTGTTAGAAAGTTCCTCCTGGGTGTATTTGAACCGTTTTTCTCTGTGACTTCCAAACACACATCAACTAAGCTCCCTGGGACCACAACAAAACCTGTACTGTCCACAGTAGCTTCTCAGAGTTCTGCTACTTGCCGGGAATCTTCTCTTGACTAAACTTCATCTTCCCTCAACACTTCATCCATTACCTTCTATAGGACTTTTTTCTCATATTTCCTTCCAACCTTGTTTGGGTCTTTTTTCAGAACAGATCTTTTGCAGAGTATCTGTCTGCTATTCACTTTCCTTCTTCCAATTCCCAATCTCAGCTCTCTTAGAATCAGTGTTGTACTTTAGACCTTCCGCAGCACATTTATCTTGCTTGTTTTGCTTGCTTGTTTGCGACAAGTTCTCATAGCTGGAGCTAGTCTTGAATTCACTATGGAGCATAATCCTCCTGCCTGTACTTCTCAAGGACTGGGACTACCTGTGTGTGCCAGCACTCTAGTTCAGCACATTCACTTTTTTCTAAAACAATTTCATGCATTACCTGTGGCTAATCTTGAATTTCTGATCTTCTTGCCTCTGCCACCTCAGTGCTGAAATTGTGGGCATGTGCCACAACACCAAGCTTACATTTACTGTTTGATAACGGTGTAATTCTCTAAGTGAAAACCACCCTGGTAACGATGCAGAAGCACGGTTTGTATCTTTTGTACTGTAGGGCACCATATACCTCAGTGATGGAGAATCAAGCATGGAATGGTGAAAAGGATATTTGAAAGGGGTAACCAGACCACTTGGCTGGTTCCTAGTCATAGTTTTACTACTAACAAACCCTGTGGCCTCTGCATGGTCTTGGGTAAGTCCCTTCCCCTCTCTGGTCTTGAGGTTCCCCTTCTGAAACAAAGACCAAATTACTGGGCTTCCAAGGTCCTTTCCTTTTCACATTATAAAAGAATGAAAAAGGAAGTTGCCACCCTAGGAAAAAGTCATAAACCTATTTGCATAAAGCCTTGCACTTGCACTCAGGAACCAAACTGGCAGCCCTATTCCATCCTTCTCTCCCAACTTAACAGTGCTGATGAGTCAATGTCCCTCCATTTCTGTCACTGATGCCACAATTCACTGACAGGTGCTAGGGTAAAAAAAAATTCAGTGCCAATACCATTTCTTTGAGTTGAGCATTTGTCCTAAGGAAGCACAGGACCTGTCAGCCTCAGCAGCAAAGGTAGGTATGGTGGCTACCACATTCCTGGATACTGTCATGGACTATAGAACTTTTTACCCCTCAGAAGTTCAAGGGTCTCACTGATTCTTTCATGTTCACCTAGAGCCCACAGGGTCCTGGGACTAGTACAAATGCCTAAAAGAAAAGGAGAAGTTGATTGATGATTATTCTAGCTTTCTGAAAAGTGGAAATCCCCTGTGTGTCATTCCTTATCTCCCATGCCAACACCCCTCACATGTATGTGCATATCCACAGCCTCCCATCCACCCTCCCAAACACACACACACACACACACACACACACACACACACACACACACACACACACACAAATAAAAATTAGGTAGCATATCAAGGAACTAAGTCAACAAAAAATAGAAAGGAAGCATAAGAATCCAAGCAGAGTGGGAGAAGATGCCATAGGGTGGGAGAAGGTGCAAGAGTAAAGTATGTGAAAAGGGACTAAAGGAGATGGGGAGGATAGGATAGTTAACAGAGTGCTTGCATAGTGTACATGAACCCCTGGGTTATATACCCCTACTACCACATAAAATAGAGCACGGTGGTACACTCCTGTAATCCCAATACAAAGGGGCAGATGGAGACAGAAAGATCGAAAGTTCAAAGTTATCCTTGACTATACAGTGAGTTTGAGACCAACCTGGGCTACAGAGGTTAGGCTTGAAATAGTCAGGCTAAAAAAGACCTATCTCAGTTATGGCACTCTCTGCAAAATGACCAGGGAAGCACACCTTAGTTTTGCCCCTCTTTGTGTACCATTCCATGCCTATGTGATCAGAACTTCTAATCTGCCCCCCATCTATTCTCTTCTACTGTGATTATATGTGACTTGAAAATGAGCTTCGTCTTCCCAGGATCAGATTAATTTTCACAATTACATATAGATATGATGAGGCTTATGGTACTGTGTGAGAGAAAGATGGAATAAAGTCTAGCCACCCACACATAAGTTCGCTCTACAGGAAGAAGTAGAGTGTGCAAAGAGAACTGGGTTTTTAATGAGCTGAATTCAAAATGTTCAAAGAAGTACAGACAAATATTTTATCAAACAATAAAGCAAGGTAAGGGGCCAGTGTGAGCAGAGGGCAACGTAGAGACATTCTAGAGCTGAAGTTCAAGATGGCAGTCAAGCAGCAGGAAAGAGAAGGGAAATTTGGAAGTTGGACAGTTGTCGCAGTAAAATGCCTGCACACAAGCATGAGGACATGAATTTGAATCCCAGCACCCAGGTAAAAGCCTTCCGTGGAGATGCATGGGGGCAGGACAGAGACAGGTGGAGCTCTAAGGCACACTGGCTGTCCAGCTTAGCTAATCAATGAAGTCTAGATTCAGTGGGAGGCCCTGTGCTCCAAAACAAGGTGGAGAGTGATTGAGGAAGACACAAAATGAATGCAAGCATACACCATACATACATACATGCATACACACAAACACATGCACATAAAAACACATAGAAGAGATTTGACCTGGGTCCTAGGACCACGCTGGGTGTCCAGGTGGAAAGGCTTGACTACGGGGATTATTCTGAACCTACAAGAAGGACTGTGCGTCAAAGGCCAAAGAATGTCAAGAGACTGGATGAGATTGTTTTATGTAAAGCTTACACCAAACTCGGGGGAAACATGAAATTGGACTTGTAATTGCCTGCACAGGTATTGTTCCTACCCTGAACTCACTGCAATAAAGAAGCTTCTATATTCCTTGTGGTATTGCTCCTTCAGAAGAAATAGCATAGGAGAGGCAATGCTAGAGAGGAACTGGGTAGAGAACAGTCCTGAATCCCAGGAATACTGCCCACCCTTCCTTGGGATGGCAGTAGCTGAAATTCTCCCATCCCTAAGAATTTTTCATTATATTTTAGTTTGTGCACGGGTGTGTGTGTGTGTGTGTGTGTGTGTGTGTGTGTGTGTCTGTTTATTTCTGGACACTCGTGTGCCCTGACAACTTATGGCAGTCGATTCTCTCTACCAAGTGAGTCCCACAGGTTATCAGGATTAATGGCAAATGCCTTTGCCTGCTGAACCATTTCACTGTCACACACCACCCCTATATCAGACAGATTCTCACACTGGATGCCAGGCTGGCCTCAGACTGACTGCAGTCCTTCTGCCTCAGACTCCCAAGTGCTGGAATTGTAGACATGACTCACCATGCCCGATATTAGGAACATTTTAAGGGCTGCTTTTCATTTTCATCATTGTTGGCAGTGCTTTTTTACATCTAAGTTAGATGTCTTTTATTTTACTCAGCACATTTGCTCTTGATGGATCATTAAGGAAGGAATGAACTTAACCCCTGAGGCCTCCTCCTTCTTTCATAGAAGAGAAATGTGTCAGAGACAAATGAAGATGAAGGTAGGCTTAGTGACCCAGAACACCTATTATCCTAGCACTTGGGAGGTAGAGGCAAGAGGATCAATTTCAAGACCAGGCTTCATTACATAATGAGTTCCAGTCTCAAAAAGAGTGTTAGAAATTAGTACAAGCCTCATACTGAAGTAGGTACTACTACTGAAGAAAATACTGCAGTCATTCAAGCAGAGGTCACCCTGTAACACAATATGGCTGAGATTATAAACAGAAGCAATAGGAAAAGTCTTGTTTTTAACTGTCCTCCGGGCTCCTACTCACTTTCCTTCCTTTCTTTCTTTATTCTTTCTTTCTTTCTTCCTTTCTTCTTTCCTCCTCTTCTTCCTCCTCCTCTTCCTCTTCCTCCCCTCCTTTTTCCCCTTCCTCCTCTTTCTTCTTCATCATCTTTCTCTGTCTCCTCTTTTTTTCTTTTTTTTTAATTTATTTTTATTTTATGTGTATTCATATTTTGTGTGCATGTATGTGTGTAAGTGCACCATGTGCATGCAATGCCTACAAAGGTCAGAAGAGGGCATGAGGTACCCTGGAAATAGACTTATAGATGATTGTTAGCTGCCATAAAGGGTGCTGGGAACTAAATCTGGGTCTTCTGATAAGACAGCCAGTACTTTTATCTACTGAGCCAACTTTACAGCCCTTTATATTTTTTTAAGATGTATTTTTAATTATGTGCATGCATGTGTGTCTGTGTATAGGAGTCATAGCCATTGGATCCTCTGGAGCTGGAATTATAGGCAGTTGTGAGCCTCCTGATGTCGGAGCTGGGAACTGACCTCGAGTCCTCTATAAAAGCACTATGTGTTCTTCCTAATCACTTAATCAATTATCCAGCCCCTCTTTTATTTTATTTTTATTTATAATTTTATTTCATTTTTTAAGGCATAGTCTCAATAGTCCCAAGCTGGCCTCAAATTCACTAAACAGTTGAGGCTGGCTTTGAATGTGGTCCTCCTGGCTCAGCCTCTTAAATGCTGGGGTCATATGCATATGTTTTCTTGCCTAGATAGTCCAGACTTTTTTTGAAAACAGAAACAGAGTTTAAGTGACAGGAGAGAAAAATATTACTTGCCATTTGGTAAGTAGTAGGGAAACCATTCTTGAAGTCACATCATGTCACAGACAAATTTTCAGAGATAGGGATGAGGCATTTAAAGTCTGAGGAATGAAGTACCTGATCCAAATCACATAGATTGTTGGTAATGGGACTCTGGGCCTGGGTCCTCTGAATCTAAAGTCCATGTTCTGTCCACCAGCTTAGTCCCGAGACCTCAGTCCCAAGCTGTGAGCAGACATACTCAGGAAGGAGGTCCATCTTTTGCTTCCTAGCACCACAGCACCATAATGGGCAGTTTAGACAGCTGGAGATCGCGGGTGGGTAATGAGTAGCAGCAACATGGCGTCCTGCCAGCACCAAGTGCCTGGGAATATTTATTATTAATCACGCTAATGGACCTTGGTGAGAGAGCAGAGTTGCTTCCTGACTTTTCCTCTAATGAAGTTGTAAGCTCTTCAGGAGCTTCCCCCAGCCTGGCAGTATCAATTCAATTTCAACAGTCTCTTCTTGGAATATGAAATGAGTCCTGCCAACAGGGTCTCCCAGTCTAGTCAGCTGCACTAGCAGCTACCTGGTAGGGGCTAGGCTCTGTGAGGCGTGCTCACCCTCGTCCTCCCCAGAAGCTCGGTCTCTGTTGTTTTGCTGTTAGCGCCGTCTGTTGTGTGCACAGTGTCATCATGTTTAATTCTCTGCTCAACCCTTTCTGTTGGTCACCAAGCTCTGCTCTTTATCTGTCTGTCTTTTATAGCTTCATCCCTCCCATCTCTACCATCGGTACCTTAGATCTGCCATTAACAACTGTGCTGGATGGCTTTGGTTGTCAACTGAGTTAAGGGAACCTCAAATGGAGAATTTCCTCCATTGAGTTGGCCTGTGACCATGTCTATAAGGCATTTTCTTTATTGTTGAGTGAAGTGGGAGGGCCCATTCCACTGTGGGCAGTGCTACTCCTGGTCAGGTTGTCCTGTATTGTATAAGAAAGCAGTCTGAGAATGGGCCAAGGAACCAAGCCAGTAAGCAGCATTCCTCCATGGCCTGTGCTTCAGCTTTTGCCTCCAGGTTCCTGACCTAGGGCTCCTTCAGTGATGAACTGTGACCGGGGAAATATAAGTCAAATAAACCCTTTCCTCCCCAAGTTGGTATTGGTCAGAGAGAATTTTCACAGAAATTGAAAGTAACTAGAACAGAAATTGGTACCAGGATCATGGAGTATTGCTATGACAGACCTGACACAGTTGCTTTGGGGAGAACTGTGGAAGCATTTCAAACTTTGGACTGGAAAAGCCATTGGGTACTTAAAGTTTAGTGAGCTGTTGCTGTGGATCTTAGAAGAGTTCTGCTGAAAGAGGTGTAGATGATGGAAGCCTGATTTGTGAAGCTTCAAAAGACAGCAAATAGTCTTATCAGGGCTGTTTGTGTTGAATTAAGAATTTTTGTAAGTCAGGGCTGCAGAGATGGCTCAGCAGTTAAGAACACTGGCTGTTCTTACAGAAGACCTGGGTTTAAATCCAAGCAACCACATGGCGGCTAACAGCCATCCTTAACTCCAGTTCCAGGGGATCCGACGTTCTCTTCTGACCTCTGTGGGCACTGTACAATATGGGTGTACTTACACACATGCAGGCAATACATGCATACACATAAAATAAAAATTAAAAACATATTTTTAAAAATTTGTGGAAGTGAAAACTTTTATGCTTTACTGGGGCAATTGATGCTGGTTAACTTGGGCTGAAAATCAGCCGTGAGTAACAAGAGACCAGCATCATCGAGGTAAGATCTTCTGGGAGGTATTTCCTTAGGGTCAGCACACAGAAGCTGTGGTCCAGAGGGGATCTAAACCTCCATCTCAAGCTAGAAGCAGGGTTTGGTAATGTGTAAGAGTCTTCTGCATGATTCTGGTGTTGAAAGCATGAAGGGGTTACAGAGAGCAGCTGAGGCTTGGCACTGTGAGAGGCCAGAAGAGCGCATTGGGAAAGATGCAGTCTCAGTTTCATTGGAAACCCCATTTTTTTGAAGGTGACGGGATCATGGGATAAACACCCAGGGCAGCAGCAGGTTTGGAGTGAAGCCAGCCTGAGCCTGCTACAGAAACTATGTGTGCTGGGGATGGCAGAGTCAAAAGTGGAGCTGCCAAAACCATTTGGAGCCCCAAAAATCTTGAGTGAGTCCCAGATGTCTAGCCTTCAACCACTTTGCTGGGCTTTGGTTTTGCTCAGGTGTGCCTAATTCTTCCCTTCTGAAATAAAACAGTACTTGTTTTTTTTGTTTGTTTGTTTGTTTTTGTTTTTTGCAGGAGCCCACAATTGAGGGACTTTAAAAACTGGCCTGGAACTCACTATGTAGATCAGGCTGGCCTTGAACAGAGATCTGCCTGCCTCTGCCTCTTGAGTGCTGGGATTAAAGGCATGCACCACCACACTTGGCCTGGACTTAGATCTTTTAAAGTGTTTGGATTTTTTAAGGACTGGGACTTTTAAAGCTGTACTTTTTACATTGTGATATTAATATTAACTTCATACCTTGGGGATAATGGAAAGCTTGTGGTTTAATAGCAATAGGTTTGTATGTTAAGTTGACAAGGGATCAATTGTGCCGGATAGCTTTGTTAACTTGACACACCAGGGTTGAGGAGCCTCTATTGAGGAATTTCCTCCATTGGACTGGCCTGTGGCCATGTCTGTGAAGCATTTCCTTGACTGTTGAGTGATTTGGGGCTGGGAGGAACCAGTTCTACCCCTGGTCAGGTTGTCCTGTATTGTATAAGAAAGTAGTCTGAGCACTGGGTCAGGGGACCAAGCCAATAAGCAGCGTTTCTCCATGGCCTGTGCTTCAGCTCTTGCCTCCAGGTTCCTGGCCTGAGTTCCTACCTTGGGCTTCTTCAGTGATGAACTGTGACCTGGCAGATGTAAGCCAAATAAACCCTTTCCTCCCCAAGTTGGTATTGGTCAGAGAGTTTTGTCACAGCAAGAGAAGCAAACTAAGACATCAAATGTTTTGAGTTGTGAAAACAGGCCCCTCCCTGGTCTTCCTCCATCAAAGCTGCTCTGCCCAGGTCATCCCCTGTGTGGTTACCATGGTGATCTTATCATGATGTTAAAATTAACATATACCTTGGGGATAAGAAATGGAAAGCTTGTGGTTTAATAGCAATAGGTTTGTATGTTAAGTTGACAAAGGATCAATTGTGCCGGATAGCTTTGTTAACTTGACACAACAGGGCTGAGGAGCCTCTATTGAGGAATTTCCTCCATTGGACCAGCCTGTGGCCATGTCTGTGAATTGGTGGTTTTTAATCTGTCCTCAGAGTTGGCAAGTGGCCTGCCCCACAACACACACACACACACACATCCCTTCCCAGCCTTCTTTTCTTCCCATAGCTCCCCAGTACAGTCCTTGTCCTCCAGCCGGGCTACGCTCGCCACATGGAGTACAGTATGTTCACTCTTGTGCCTGGTCTGCCCGGGCCTCACCTACATGAAGCCCTCTCCCAGTCTCCGCTCCCTCCTGGTGCTCTTTTCCTCTCCCCAGCTCCTGTAGCATCCACAATCAGTCCACAGTGCTCACTGGGCTCCCTTCCACATTCTGCTGTGTCTTGTCAACTGCTGCTTTTTCCTTTCTTTCCCTCCATTCCAGGCTGGATTGTAGCTACTCCTGTAAGGAATCATACATTGTGTTTCATGCAGAAGAAGCCCAGCATTCGCTGGCATATCCTTGGATCTCAGGACAGATCCCTCAGCTAGAACCAGAGAAAAGACATCTGCCATTTTGGTTTCTAGCCCTGAAGGCCCATCAGCATATATTGTGTCCTACCCTTCTAAGGGCAAAAGTTGTTATGGTGTTGGGGGAATAATGGTGACTATAGCTGCCTTCTAAGGGCCAAACTTCCCCTCTATACTTCCTAAACTCCTGTTAAGAGACCAGATGTAGAGAACAGCTTCTCCTATCTCATTACCCTTCTCTCAACTCATAACAACTAAAACCACACAGTATTCCAGCTTGGCTCTCAGTATACTTCAGAGGAAAGTACTACCTTTGTGCACAAAGACATGTGCAAAGACATTCACCACAATGCCATAATCATTAAATGAAACAATCAGAATGTCCATTTTTAAAGGGTTTATTAAATGCATTATCTTAATGCTGAACATGTGCTCAGTGGTGGAGTAGTAGTATCCTAGCATGTGCAAGGTTCTGGGTTCAAAGAATCTTGAGCTTACAAAAACAAAGGATACATCCACTCAATAGGATTCTGTTCAGTCTTCCCAAAACCAAAAGCTACTGTGAAAAGGAGCAGTTGATCTATTAAGTCACAGATTAATGATAAAAGCCCATTTGTGAATTATACCTGTTCATAAGTCTCCAGAAAAGGAGAAAGATTCATGCAAACTGACGATAACTATAGTTATATCTGGAATGGGCAGAGGAATTGAAAAGGACAAAGGGGCTGGAGACATGGTTCAATAGTTAAGAGTGTGTACTGCACTTCCAGAGAATCTGAGTTTGGTTCCCAGAACCCACATTGATTTCTTCGGTGGCTCACAACTGCCCACAATTCCAGCTCCAGGAGATCCAAAATTTTGTTCAGACCTCTGTGAGCACAGCATTTACGTACACACACAGACACACAGACACACACACATACACGTAAGTACGTACACATAATTGAAAATACATAAAAAGAAAAGGAGAATGAAAGAGGAAAGAGTTTTTAACTATTTAGTGTATATGTTTTTATACATGTGTTTAGGGCTGACCACTTGGTGTTAGATGACTTACTAGGGGGATTGTCCCTGAAGAAAACTGATTCTGCATTTCTCAATAACCATTGATTGCCTATAGCTCTTCATCTAGAGGTGGGGTCTTATGAAATGTCCTCCATCCACACCCACATGTCGACTGGTGGTGCTGTTATAAAGGTCTTGTTAAGGCAATCACATCATTGAGATTACATGGGTACAGCTTCTCTGTCATGTCTTCAAGACACTACAATAACAGGCATTCCAGTCTTCTGGCTCTTACAATCTTTCTGTATCCTCTTCCTTGATGTTCTCTGAACATTAGATATAAAGATTGCATTATAGATGTTCCATTTTGGGTTGGACACTCCATAGTCACTTAGTCTCTGTATTTTGTCCAGTTACAGATCTCTGCAATACTCTCCGTCAGCTGAAAAAAAAAATCTTTCAGGGCTTAGCAGTTAAGAGCACTGGGTACTCTTGCAGAGGACCCAGGTTCAGTTCTCAGCAGACACATGGTATCTAACAACACTCCAGCTCCAGGGAATTCAATGCCCTCTTCTGGCCTTTTTATGCCTTGCATGCACATGGTATGCCTACATATACGGAGGCAAAATATTCATTCACATAAAATAATTGGAATAAATTTCAATAAAAAAGAACCTTCTTTGAAGAGAGGTGAGAGGTGATAGCTACACTTATCTGTGGGTATAAAAGTAAGCATTTGGACTACAGTTAGAAATTACATTGCTTTAGGAAAATGGCAATAGTAGTAGGTTCTTATCTAGTCTATTAACTTTCCAGCCATAGGGACTGGATTAGATTTATAGCAGTAGGCATGAATTTCCTCATGATTGGTGGGCTTAAAGTCCAATTAGAGAGCTGTTAGTTACTCCCAAGATGAAAGTGTTACTATTGTGGCTACAGAAATGGCTAGGTGGTTAAGACCACTGGCTGCTCTTGCAGAGGGCACAGATTCAATTCCCAGCACCCACATGGTGGCTAACAATCACCCATAAATCCAGTTCCAGGGAATCCAACACCCTCTTCTGGCTTCTGTGTGCACTTAAATACACGTAGATGAAACACTCATACACATAAAGATAAATAAATCAAAAAGTTTAAGTGCCTCTACTGCACCATTGGGGCTACCTTAATACAGAGATCTGCATGCCCTCTAAGTGCTGGGATTAAAGGTATGTGCCACCATGACTGGCTTTACATTGAGATCTTTGATTCATTTAGAGTTGGTTTTTGTGTAGTGTGATAGATAAGGGTCTAAATTCATTCTTCTTGACAGACCAGTATTGTACTATGTAGAATCCAGCACTGAGTAAGACCATATATGTCTTTTCTTTCTCAGTATGGTACCTTCTAGCACTATGAAAGCCAGTCCACAGGAAGGAAGATTTCTGGCCATTTTGAGATTCATTTCGCTATGTTATGCAGTCAAAGTGTGTGGACACAGTTTCATTATGTAGCTCAGGTTGGCCACGAACTCATGATTATCTTACCTCCACTTCACTAGTGCTGGACTGGAGGTTTGTATATCACATCCAGCTTGAGAAGTGTGTTGCAAGCCATGAAGTGCTTGCACATAGAAAAAGGGGTATCGTAACTGTCTTTGGGGTGTAAATGCTAGAGCCTAGATGTATCTATCTTTGATCATATGTATTTTCAACATTCTCCTGGGCTTGCCTGCTTATGTGTACGTTTGTTTGCATGTGTGTATTTCCAAGTCTGATATGAAATGGCCTCTGCTGCCTACAGTTCACCTTCCTGATACACATTTTTTTTTTCATTTCATAGACCATAGTCTCTGGCAAGAAAACATTCTAGCGTCTTTTAGCTAAGAAACACAGATCAAAAAATACGCATAAGTGTATTTTAAGTACCTTCCCCCAAACCAGGCATGAAGGTACATGTCTGAAATACTAGATATTGTGGCAACTGAAGTAGAAGAATTATGAGATTAAGGTCTACCTACATGTTAGGAGCCATTCTAAGAAAAAAACAAACTTTCCCCTTTCTTCTCTCTGTGCCAAAAGGCACTGTTTCACATTCAGCTCAGCCATGTGTGTATGCAGATGTGAGCCCATGTGTGGCTAGCTGTGTCTCAGTGGGGAAAATGGAGTGCCCTCCCTGGGGGATGAAGTGAGCCTTTAAGCCAGCCACATCATGTGGCTTCCCTAGTGACTCTAAAGAATGTGGTGCTGGCAACATGATGCTGCAGGGGAAATGGAGGAACAGCCCTCTAGTCTCCCCTCACATATGTACCACTGCCAGCTACTCAGCTTTTCCTTCTCAAAGCTTTGGATTTGGAGGCAAATAGATCTGGATCTATTCATCTCAAGTCAACCAGGACTTATATGCACACCCTGATGACTGGTTCTATAGATGTCCAGCCATTTATCTTGAGTATCAGAATGTTTGAAGGAAGAGAAAAATACCCTGTGTTTAGCCCATGGAGTCATCAATGTACCCCCAACAAACTAGAAGCCAGAATCCTAAAACATCATACCTATAGTGTTTGTGGGTATGCACCCTATAATCCTAGCACTTGCCAGTTGGAAAGTAGGAGGACCAGGAGCTCAAAACCAGCGTGGGCTACATAGTGACTTCTAGGCCAGCCTGGGGTACACGAAAACTGTTTCAAAACAACAGAAAGTTTACACACATCTTACCCTTCACATTCCCAATCTATTTTATTTCTTTATTGGTTTTCTTCTTTTGATTTATTTATGCATGCTCTAATTTATAGCCCAGGCTGACTAGGAACTCACTATGTATCCAAGGCTGGCTTTAAAACTCATAGGGATCCACCTGCTCAGCCTTCCAATTGCCAGGACTACAGGTGTGAGCCACCCTGCCCAGTTTATATTCCCATTTTACACACCAGGGACCTAAGGCCAAGAGAAGTGAATGAATTTGTTCAGGGGAAACCCTGGCTTTCTGCATTCCCAAACCAGTGTTATTTCCTCTGGGTCTTCAAATGCAAAAGTAATAAGTATCAAGCAAATAGTAACAAAACCAAATGACCCTGTAATTCGGTTGCTTTGGTACCCTATGTAGTCCTGGCAGGCCTGGAATTCACTATGGAGATCAGGCTAGCCTCAACCTGCCTCTCCCTCCTCAGTGCTGGGATTAGAGGAGGGTGCCACCTTGCCTAGCAAGTTCTGTTGTTTTGAACATGTCTTAAAGTTAAAAGCTAAAAGACTTTTGAGGAGGTAAAAAAGGAACAAAGGCTGAGACGCAACCTGGACTATCTACCTAGCCTTGCTCGAGGCAGGATCTAAGATGCAGGGGCCTGCGGGTTTGTCTTGTGCCCCGGATGCTCTGGAAGTGGAGTTGCCATAATTCCTACTGCAGCACAACACAACTTCCCAAGGAAAGAGCTACGGCTTGCTTTTCCTTTTCATCTGCTATAAAGTTGTCCACTGCCAGGCCTCCTGATTGATGATGCTTGCCACAGAAATGAGATCATTCTGACTTCCTGGCCAAAAGCTGTCTAGATCCACCCACTGGCAGGCTGCATCTCTAAGTCACAACTATATTAATTCGCTCTCTGGTGCTCCAACACTCTAGCTGCCATTTTTCAGGGGACTGGATCAGTGCACCCTGGTGACCTTGGACTAGCTTACTGTCTAGGGGAGCTGCTTGCCATCCCCAGGGATCTGACATTATAGATTGTACTAGCGATGTAATCACCACATTTCTTCATTATCACATTTACTCTTTTTAAAAATTTTATTATGTTTGTTTCTTTTTGTTTGAGACAAGGGCTCATGCTAAACTAGCCTAGAAGTTACTGGCCTCAAACTCATACCAATCTTCCTGCCTGGGGTGCTCAGAGTGTTGAGATTATAAGCAGGAGCCTCCATATGTGGCTACCACATTTAATCTCATGAATTTTCTGCTGCCTAATTTCTCACACTTCGTAAGCAAGGCTGGACACGGACTGCCTCTACATCCTTGCAGTGCCATACCTTCCTGGCTCCTTCCCTCCCTTCCTATCCCAGCTTATGCACTATCACTTTTTGCTGTTATTTCTTCTTTAAAAAATATTTTATTTATTATTTTTGTGCAATGCATGCAGAAGAGGGCGTCAGATCCCCTGGAACTGGAGTTACACACAGCTGTTAGCCATGTGGGTACTGAGAATCAAACCTGGGTCCTCTGCAAGAACAGTCTTAACTGCTGAGCTCCAGCCTTGAAATCTAAGTTTAAGCAAAGAAATCCCGACGTTTCTGCCTGCTTCCGGAGTGCTGGCATCACAGGTGTTAGCTATTCTACCTGGCACCGCTTCCTCTCCTTTTTTGTTAAAAGACAGTTTCTCTCTGTAGCCCCAGGTGACTTGGAACTCACTCTATAGACTAGGATGGCCTCAGTCTCAGAAATTCATTTGCCTTCAGAGTCCTGGGATTAAAGGTGTGCCCCATTTCTTTCTGAAAAAAAAAAAACCCTCAAAATTCGCCCTCTTCCTGGGATTTGTTTTTGTTGATATATTGCTGTTTAGAGAGAGGGTCTCATTCTGTAGCTCAGGCTATCCTGGAAAGCACTATATAGACTAGGCTGTCTTGGAACCCATGATGATCCTCCTGTATCAGGTTTCTGAGTGCTGGGATTACAGAAGTGGGTCAATGTGCCTGTTTATGACACTTATTATGGCTCACTATGATGTATTTTATTTGTGTAGTCTCTTATTTAATGGGTTCCTCCCTAAAGTAGGTAGTATAATGTTCCCTCAAAGATGTTCATATCTTAGCTTTCAAAAACTATGAATATGTAACATTATGTTATAAGGAAGAATTTAACTTGCAGCTGAGCTCAGACACAGAAATTAAACTCAGTTACTCAAATGGGCACTATGTATTCACAGAGTCTGTAGAAGTGGAAGACTAGAAGAGGGAGGCATGAGAGGAGGCTGCAGTGGTGTACTATGACGACTAAACCTGAAACTGGCTTTGAGGATGGAAGAAGAGCAAGTACTTTCAAGAAGCAGGAAAGGGCTATGCATGGTGGCTCACATTCGTAATCCCATCAGGGCACTGGAGTAAGAGAATTTTAAAGTTTGAGGCCAAACAAGGTTGCATAATGAGTTCAAAGCCAGCTTTATTTCTCAAAACATAAAATATAGGGTTGGGAAAATGGCTCACTGCATGCTGTGCAAACATGAGGACTTGAGTTCAGATTCCCCACACCCACATAAAAAGCAGGGTTTCGGGGCTGGAGAGATGATCAGTGGTTAAGAGTGCTTACTTCTCTTGCAGAAGACCTGGCTTCACCACACACATGGCAGCTCACCATCTGCAACTCCAGTTCTAAGGGATCCAGTGCCCTCTTTTGTTCCCTGCGGGTTCCTGCATGAGTATGGTACATATAAACTCATGCAAGCATGCACAGATACACATAAATAAAAATGAATAAAATTAAAGTGCCAGGCAAGGTAACACTCATCTGTAACCTCGATGCTGGTGGAAGGGGGGAACAAGAAAAGGTCATTGGCCAGCTAGCCAAACCACATCAATGAGTTTCAGGTTTAGTGAGAGCATCTGTCTCAATAAATAAGGTAGACAGAGTGAGGAAGAAACCTGATGTTGACCTCTGGCATTGGAGTCAAAGCAATCACCCTGCCTCGGTGTCCTGAGTGCTTGCCTTACAGGTGTTAACCAGTATACCTGGCAAATGTGTGTTATTTTAAGTCAATAATTTTATATCAAGTTTTATGGTAGCCACAAAAAGATTACACTCTCCTATTACCCCATTGTTTTGCTGAAGGCAGGAACTGTATTTGTTCTGCTCATCATCATAGCCCCAGCATCTGACCCAGAATAGGACCTCAACCAATAGTGGTTGGTTTGGATAAATGAATGAAGGGTAGGCATGCCCTAAACATCCTCCCTTCATAATACCTTTCAGGGTGAACTGGCATTTTCTCTAATGAGCTGATCCCACAGATGACAGTTACTTCCCCATCAGCAGGAGAGAGAGAACTTGGAAGCCTGGGAACACCTACATCGATGATTTCACAGCTGCATCTCTTTTTTTATTCTTCAGATAAGGATGCCGATCGACTCTACATCGGCACCCCACTAGAATGTCAACATGTTCTTCTTTTACACACACACAGAGGGAGAGAGAGAGAGGCTAATTCTAATTTCATAATCTTTCTATATTTGTGGACACTGGCAGTGATAGTCTGTTTCTCCATGATATTCCCTGTTACTTCATTTGCTCCTTGTTTTGCAAAATAGAGATTCCTCATCCTGCTATGAAAAAGGTAAGAGAATGTATGAATCCTACTCAAGGCCTTATCATCAATATAAGAGCTAGAACTAGAACTTAGCTCTCCAAACACTAAACTGAAGAATGTTTTTGAGATTGTATCATGTAGCCCAGGTTGGCCTTGACCTTTCTATGTAACCAAAGATGACTTGAACCCCTGATCCTCTTGCCTCTATATCCCAAGTGCTTGGATTAGAGGTGTTTGCTACCACACATGGACAGTGAGCACTATTTTATTTACTTATTGTGTGTGTGCGTGTGTGTGCATGCATGTGTGTGTGTGTGTGTGTGTGTTTACAGGTCATGGACTGTGTATGAAGGTCAGAGAACAACTTTTTAGAGTTGGTTCTCTCTATTACTTGGATTCGAAGGATTAAAGTCATGTCACCAGACTTGCACAGTAAGTGCCTTTACTGCTGAACTATCTACCTGCCCCTCCCCAACTGTTTTTACATTTACTTATTTTATGTGGTGTTGGTAGGGGATTTTGTAATGCCACAGTGAACATGTGGAGATGAAAGGACAACTGTAGAAGTCACCTTTCTCCCTTCTACCGGGGATTCTAGGGATTGAGCTCAGGTTATCAAGCTTAATGGCAAGAGCCTTTACCTGTTGAGCTGTCTCCCCAACCCCTAGTACCAATTAATTTGTTGTTGTTTTTATGACTACTACCCACCTCCACCTATAGACCAAATTTTCATACTGTACTTTCTCCTTAGAGAAGTAATATACCATCTTTTAGCAATTTATTTTTATTTCTATTTTTAAGACAGGGTCTCACTATGTATCCCCAGTTGGTCTGGAATTCACTATGTAGACCACACTGGCCCTGAACTCATAGAGATCTACCTGTTTCTGCCTCCAGAGTGCTGGGATTAATGGCACGAACCACCACACCCGCCTTAGCAACCATTTTTCCTCCATTTTCTTCTTAGCGAAAATAACAATAAGTTAAAGAGAAAGGTGACAGGATTTGACTCTAGTCTACATGATTTTGGGAATGTTACTCCCATCACAGCCAGGCCCTATCTTTCATTTCCAACAGTATCTCTTCCTTTAAATACAAGAGAGGCAGAGCTTGGTTGTACACATCTGTAGCCTCTACTCCTCAGGAGACCAAGGCAGGAGCATTGCTTGTGACCAGGAGTTTGAGGCCAGCTGGACAACAAAGCAAGACCTTATCTTGTTAGTCATGCATGGTGATACATATAATCCCAGCCCTCAAGAGGTAGAGGCAGGCAGATTTCTATGAGATAAAGGCCATCCTGGTCTATGTAGTGAGTTCCAAGCCAGCTGACTACAGGGAGACTTTGTCTCAAAAAAAATCTCCCAACAACAAAAAACCCCACCTCCAAAACAAAAGCAAGCATATAAATCAAGCCAGGCACAGGGATGTTTACGTATAATCCCAGCACTTGGGAAAGCACCCTGGGTTGCATAGCAATTTCCAAGTCAGCTTGCATTACACAGTGAGAATTTGTTTCAAATAAAAAAATAATAAAACAAACAAACCAACAAATTATAAAACAAATCTGACTGCAGTGTGTTGAGAATCTCAGTACTGCAAAAGTAAAACATAAGTAACAAAAAAATGCAACCAAATTCCTGTTGTCAGACTGGGATCTTCATTGTTATGTCTACCCCATATCCAGAATTAGCAATAATTATGGTTAATGTTGAGTGCATATACATGTTAGGTACCTGTATATGTGTCAGTAGTTGATAGGAATTATTATTTTATTTGATCAAGCACCAACTTCAAGTCATAGGTATCAATATTATCCCCCATATCATAAACTAGGAAGGAGAAAGTGAAACTGAAAGAGAATAAGTAATTGTCAAAGGTCATTGACACCTGAAGATGGTAGGATATGAACTCAGATGCTCTGATGCAAGGCCCAAACATTTTGCTTTATTTTGCTTGAGTTTTGATGCTACGTATTGACTGCAGGACTTCATGCATGGTAAAACTGCACTCTCCCACTGAACTATAGCACCACAGTTTCTTTATAAAAATTTTAATTGTTATTCTATGTATGTCTGATGGATAGGTGTGAGCATGCATATGCCCTGGTGTTCATGTGGAGGTCAGAGGAAACTTATGGAATCAGTTGTCTCCTTCTGCATTTATGTGGATTCTAAGAATTGAGTTCAGATCGTCAGGCTTCATATCAAGCACTTTGGCCTACTGACCCATCTCACTGGCCCAGCACCACAATTTCAGCTACTATATTCTGTCTTGGGATAGGGCTAAGGAGCCTGGTTAGGGGGAACCCCAGAAGTCCAGGTTCCTCATGACTGTTCATTGGTCCCTCAGCAATGCGCAAAGTGTGTTGAACCTTGTTGATAATAAAATTGATTGTACTTTCATCTATGGAAACTTGGATCTGTTTCCTGGGCTGGATACATACATAAACGGCTATGTTAGCCACAATCAAGGTCAAGCCAATGACTGTGATTTTTGAGGATCATCCATTTGGCTTCCCAGACATACACAGTGTATGTCTTTCCAGTAACTGAATACATCCTAGGAGTGGATATCTTGCCAGGGTTGGCAACCTTCCAAATGACTGCCTGCTGCAAAGATTAGATTTTAAGTAAGGGACATTAAGTCAGTGGTAGAAGGCTGTCCATACCACCCCTATAAGTGTTGCCCGCCCCCAGAAGAATGGTTCTGGTATTCCAATATCAGCTACCCAGGAGGCATGAAGAGATTACTGAAGAGATTACTCAGACTATTTTGCAATTGGAAGCAACTGGTATAATACGGTTAGTACATATCCTCTCAACTCCCCTGTCAGACAAGTGCAGAAGCCAGATGGAACATGGAGAATGACTCCACTCATGCATCCTGCAGGATGATCCATTGTTGACTTGATGGACTAATTGACTCTGACTTTGGGTAGACACAATTAGGTGGTGGACCAGGAAAATGATTTTTCTCCACTGAGAATGCCCCAGAAAGTCAAGAATAATTTGCCTTCACCTGGGAAGGCTGACAATAGACATGCTTCATTTTGTCCCAGGGATATCTGCAAAGTCCCACCATTTGTTATAATCTGTGTGACTCAGGACTTGGTGTCTTGGCAATGGCCCAGATAGTTATATTGTATCATTATATTGATGATATTTTGGTAAAACCCTGATTCTCACACAGATTTGGAATCAGCAGCTATGAATATTATGGATGACTTGTAAATGACGCCAAATTACAGGGGACTGGTTTGCCTGTTAGATTCTTAGGAGTTCTCTGGTTGAGTAGGACCAAAGCTATACCAGAGGCTATAATTGATAAGGCCTAGGTATATCCTCCAAGGACGATGGTCAAGTAATTACAAGCCTTTGTGGGGTTGTTGGGATACTGAAGAGTATTCATCCCTCAGTTGGCTCAGATATTACATCTCTCCCAATCCTTATTCTCCATTACCTTACCATGCTTTTTCTCTACATTGGAGAGAAATACGTAAACATCCTCACATAGGTTCAACTACCTGTGCCTTCAAGCCTTCTGCTCCTTCAGGTTTTTTTTGATGTTGTGGGGCACATGTTTTATTGAGTTTTGGTCTTGCCATGTATCCCAGGCTTGCCTGAAGCTCACTATGTAGTCTAGTCTGAGGACAAATTTTTGACCTTGTCTGTCTTTGCCTCTCAAGTACTGGGATTGTAGGTAAAGTGTATTCAATGACCGGCCTTATACTTGAGGCAATCCTCTGGCCTCTGCTTCCTGAGTTGTGAGATTACAGGTGTATGCTTCACCTTCTTCTTCAGTTTTATAATCTTTTTTTTTCACCTGACCAACTGTTATCGACCTTTCACAAATTAAGCTAGATGTCATTTCTTCTGTAAAGGTGTTCAGCCCACAATCCCTCAGCCTCACAGAAATTCCCTTCTCTGTGTTCTCCTATTGCTTTAGATGCACACTCCTCCCCCCCAAAAAAAACATTTGTCAAAGCTACATAGGACAAAAAGAGAAAGAGAGAACTGTGTCATGGAGACTTAGGGGTGGGAAGGTTTATTACATGAAATTCACAAGATTAAGTCAGAAAACTCTACTGATATAGCTAGAAATAAAGGCTGTAACAGAGCTTGAGGGATCAATGCTTGTTGAGGGTAGGGGTGTCCTAACCTTCTGATCATCAACAGCCTAGAAAGCACATTTTGGGAAGGACAGCCTGAAACCCTGTTATATGACTCAGCCCAGACAGGAGGGTGGGGCTGGGAGTAGGCCCAGATGTATGTGCTAGGGATTAGTCATTGCATGGCATCAACTCCAGTATTCCATGGTTTTCGAACAGGAGAGTAGAAGTTTTCTTTTGAAACTGAAAACAAGTCTATATCTTTCCCATTATTTTGGCTAACCCTGGTTTCCCTGAAGCTACAAGTGGTTATCAGTCAGTCATGGTGGCACCCACCCATAATCCCAACATTTGGGGAAGCTGAGATAGGAAGATTACCATGAATTTGAGGTTAGCTACAGCTATTTAGTGAATTCTAGGCCAGCCTGGGCTATAGAAGTAGACCCTGCTGCAAGAGAAAACAAAATGAAAAGCAAAACAAATCAAAAACCATTAAACATCTTTCCTTTGCCTAAGGCCTTCCCATGGTATGCTGACACCTGAAGGCTAAAATCCAAACTTCTTAGCAGGGAAAGTAGTGATCAGTCTCATCTCATATCTAAGTACTCACCCTGCCTTGCAGTCATACCCCACCAGGTGCTAGACTGAAAACATGTTTTCTGACTCCTTAAGCCATTGGATGAGAACTGAGCTGTTCCTAGAGCTAACACATTCTTTCGTTGTGTTTACCAGGAAAACTATTACTTTTCTTCTAGCTTCAACTCAGCAGAGAAATCCTTCCCGATCACAGATGCCTCCCCAGGCTGCATTCCATTCCCATGCCATGAGCTTCCATAGTTCTTTTCTTTCTACTCAGAAGTCCATTTGTAAGAAAACTGAAATACAGTGTCACCGAAAAGGAACTGTGAGTTGACGGGTGTTAGAGGGGTTCTTGGGGCAGGAGGTGAAGGGAAGGAGCAGGGCACCGGGGACGCTCAATTTCCAACCTAGCTCTGTGGCTAAACAACCATGTAATCTTGGATCAATTACTTCATTTCTCAAGGTCTTCATTTATCCATACTTTTGATTGGGGGAGGCATGCTGGGGATTTAATCCAGAGCCTTGCATATGCTATCACTGTGCTGTGTTCCCTTTTCCACCTATCTGATGGTACAATAGAACTAAAATTTATGTTGTTCCTTCAAGTTCTTACTTTATTATTATTATTATTATTATTATTATTATTGTTTGACAGGGTCTCACTAGTCCCAGCCTACCTGGAACACACTATGTAACCCAGGCTGGCCTTGATGTCACAGAAATCTTCCTGCCTCTGCCTCCTGAGTGCTGAGATTAAAGAGTTTACACATGCTAGGCAAGTGCTCTACCTCTGAGCCACACTCTCAGATCCCAGATATCCTAGGCTTTTTTTAATGTTAGGGGAAGAAGTAAAGAAACCTATAGGTGAGAAGAAAAGGATAACCAAGAGTTCGTCTGCCACCCACAAAGTATATTTCAGGTTTAACTGCAAACATGACATTTTCAACCTAGGAGGCATTGCATATTATTTGTAAAATTCCATCCAGAAATCTACTTAGTGATGTATGGATCACTAAGCCCTATCATTACTATTCCATTTTGTAGCAGCCAGTGAAAGAGGCAGACAGCAAAGCATATAAAGGCTAACCTCCTTTCACAGAGAACACAGAGGGAAAGGAAAGTTGTTAGTCCAGTCAGTGCTTGGACAGCTAAAGGTTTTGTTTGGTTTGGTTTTAGGAGGCATGGACTTGTGAAGTAGACCAGCAAGGCCTTGAGCTCATGATCCTCGTGTCTCAGACTCCCAAATGCTGGAATTAAAGGTGTGGTGCCACACCTGGTATGATTTAAGGTTCAAATACATGTATTGACTCTATGTCGGTTAACCAACTATTCAAATTGTATTGGGATATGAGATTTTTAACATGAGATTTTTCCAGACAGATTCTCATGTACCCCAGACAGGCCTCCAATTCACTATGGAGTCTATAGAGGAGGATTACTCGTGAACTTCTCTCCTCCTGTTGTCACCCCCTGACCCAGAATGCTGGGATTACAGGTATGCACCCTCACATGCCATATTCAATATACTGGGATTGGGACCAAGACTCTGTGCATGCTAGGCAAACACTCTTACCATTTCTCCTGCATCCCTAGCCAAACTTGCACGGTTTTGTTTTGGTCTTTGTGAGACAAGGTCTCCAGGTAGTCCCAGCTGGCCTGGAATTCGCCATGTAAACAAGGCTGGACTCCGATCTTATAGATCTCATAGAGATCTGCCTGCCTCTGCCTCTCAAGTGCTGGGATTAAAGCATACACCACCACACCCAGCCAAATTTGCAGTTTTTAAATCTGAAAAGTCACAGGGAAATTAGAAAGTTCATTCTTCCTCTTCAAATAACTAGTCCCTCCAGATCGTCCCTTTGAAGCAAGGGGCTGCAATTGAGGAGCAGTGGAATTGTGCTGTCTCCTACCCATGGATTCTGCCCTACTTGAGACCAGGAGGCTAACATAGCCCCTCGTTCTCCCCACTGAGCATCGATCACATCGAATGGTTTTTCTTGATTTAATGAGTCACTAATGTTCATTAGACTAACTTGGAAAGATGTACAAAAATAACTATGCACAGACCAAATAAACCAGAACCTTCCAAACTCAGTGAAGTCTGGGTATCAATTCCTGTGTGCGTCTTATAAGTAGGTAGGAATAGGAAGTACTGAGTCTATCTCTTATAATTTTAACCATGGAGTACTATAGATCCTGAACAGACAAACACCTTCCTGGACCTGGGGAACTGGCTCAGTCAGTAGAGTAGCTGTAATACAAGCATGGGAAACTGATCCCAGCACCCACATAAAAAACTAGCATGGCAGCATGCACCTATAACCCAGCACTGAGGAGGTGCAGACAGGAGGATCTTTGGGGCACACTGGCCAGGGCAGTCCAGCAATTCAGGCTCTAGGTTCAGTGCATCAATAAGATGGGGAGTGGTAGAGGAAGATGTCCAGTGTTAGCTTTTGGCCCTCTCCCTCCCCCACTACACACACACACACACACACACACACACACACACACACACACACACATTCCTCCCTATGTGACAAAAAGAACCCTTATTTACTACTGATGAGAATGCAAACCTGTGTAGCCACTATGGAAATTAGTGTGGAGATTCCTCAAAAACAAAAAACAAAAAACTAATCTACCATATGTCCCAGCTGTACCACTCCTGGGTATTTACCCAAAGGGCTCCAAGTCAAAATACCACAGAGAAACTGGTACATCGATATTTATCATGGCACTATTCACAATAGCTAAATTGTAGAGGCAAACTAGGTGTTCGAGAACAGAAGAATGGATGAAGAAAATTCAGGACCAGTGAGATGGCTCAGTGGCGTAGAGGTTCCTGCACCTAAGCCTAATGACAGGAGTTAAATCCCTAGAGCCCAGATGGTGGGAGAGAACCGACTTCAAAAAGTTATTCTCTGAGGTCCACATGTGCACTATTTTTCCTGTGGTACGCACACACACACACATATATACACACACACTCACTCCACACTTATAAATACATGTAATAAAAAGGAAAAGTAAGTGTAGTATACACACAATGGAATTTTAAAATTTTTTATTATTTTATGTGTATGACTGTTTTGCCTGTATGTGTGTCAGTGCACTTGTGTCGTGAAATGCCTGTAGAGGCCAGAAGAATTGTGCTGGATCCCTTGGAACTGGAGTTACAGACAGTTGTTAGCCACCATGTGGGTGCTGAGAACTGAATCCAGGTCCTCTGGGAGAGAAGTCAGTGCTCTCAACCACTGAGATAGCTCTTCAGCCCCACACAATAGAATTTTTTTTCAGCAATAAGGAAGAGTGAGGGCTGAGGATATAGTTCCTGATGATAGAGTGCTTACTTAGCGTACGTTAAGCCCTGGATTTAGTCCTCAATACTGCATCAAGTGGATGTAGTGGTACATACCTGCAATTCTAGCATTCAGGAGGTGGAAGCAGGAAGATTAGGAATTTAAGGTCATCCTCAGCTACATAATTAATTCAAGGTTACCTGGGCCACATGAGACCGTCTTTTGAAAAAAAGGAAGAAGAATGAAGTCATGTCATTTGTAGGAAAATAGACAGATGCAAGTGGAAATACTCATGTTAAATGAATTAAACCAGTCTCAGAAAGATAAATATTGTATGTTTTGTCTCATTTATGTTTTTTATATAGACACATAAAACCATGAACATATATATGACATGAAAGTATAATTAAAATGTGTAGGGGCCAGGCTTGGTGGCCAGCACACAGGAGGCAGAGAATGTCTGTGAGTCTGAGGCCAGATTGTAGGCCAGCTCAGTCTACATAGCGAGTTCCAGGCCAGCCAGTGCTACATAGTGAGACCCTGTCTCAAAACACACACACACACACACACACACATACACACGCACAAAACCTGTGCAGAGAACTAATAAGTGGGAGGGTGGAAGGCAAGAGATGGAATAGTCTCAACATACAATATATACTTATACAATAACTTAAAAAATAAGATTAAAAGTAGGATCTTTATGCTGTTAATCTGTACATCTGTCATTGTACATATCCTAAAATGAAGCCTAAGGAGAATATCCTTCTATAACAGGCAATGCTGTTATCAAAATTCTCACATTCAAGAAAACTCTCCTCCCTAAGCACCTCCTCTCTTTCTTGGATTACCCAGTTTCCTAGCACACAAAACTTCCTGTAGACACTCAGAAATGGCCCTCTGCAGAAGGCAGAGGCCTTGCCCGACCCCTCCCTTTTCCTGGCATCTTAAGGTGATCCCTTTCCCGGAATTATTGGCATTTTTGCAAAATAATTTTGGAAAGATTTCAAGATTCAAAGGACAGCACTAATGAAAAACCAGATCTATCCTCAAACAAAGGGATAGAGCTCCCATGGAATCACACCATCTAGGTAATCACCTACCTATCTTCAGCCTAATAATGGAGCCAATTTCCCCAAAGGAAAGAGGAGCATAGTAGTTCAAAGTTTCTGCTAGCAACCCTGCCATTTCTACATGCAAAAGGCCATGGGAGAAGGGAGAGGCCTAGGAAGTGGGGGAAGGGTCTTATTGAGGAACTACGGGTAGAAAGTCAGATTGACTGTGACATTTGTTCTATCTCAATGCAGTACCCACTGATCTGTATTCCTTGCTGCACCTTCTGCTCTTACCTTTAGGTAGGAAGTGCAAGTCCACAACATTTGTGAAGACTGAGTTTCAAAATCCAGAAAGGAAAGGACTGAGGTCATCCAGGTAAATCCCTGACTGTATCTAGTGATGAGAACCTCACTACTCATCTCCAGCCAGACAGCCTACTTAATCACAGGCAGGCTGGTACATGTGAACAGCTTCTTTTCTTTAAATTAAAATTAATTTCCCTAGGATTTTTTTATTATCTGTGGTCCCAGCTCCTTGGACTATTTCCCTAACTTAAGTTCCATTCCCTTCCAGTCTACCTAGCTCCCTCTGGATAGATTCAATTTGTCACTTATCTGTGTGCCTAGAACAAGCTAGGCCCTGAAGGACTCTATTCTATACAGTAATTGTCTGTTATCTCCCTTCTTCTACAAATGATATTTTATTAACATTGTCCAGGATAACACACACACACACACACACACACACACACACACACACATACACACCATAATTATCTCTTTTCGGGGGAGGTGTTTGAGACAGGATCTCACAATGTAGCCCAGGCTGGTCTTAAATTGACAGTGATCTTGTGTTTCATCTTCTGGAGTGCTGGCCACCATCCCCAGCTAAAATTTATATTGGTAGTCTGTTAAGTGTTTTTATCATTCAGTTGCATTTCTAGGGGATCGTTTGTTTCTGACAGGATATTTCTACGTAATTCTGGCTGGTCTGGAATTTGCTGTGCAGACCAGGTTGGTCTTGAGCTTGGGGAAATCTTCCTATCAGTCTCCTAAGAGCTGGGTTACAGATATACACCAACATGGCTGTCATAAGTGCTTTTATCTTCAAATGCCTACCAACACTGAATATTTTCATTCATTCTAATACATGCCAGTATTCTAGACTGCAATAGCTTGCCCCACTTTTCTTTATTTTCATTATTTAATTACTCATGAGGATGAGCATATTTTCATGTTAAAACAATGGCTCAGCGGTTAAGAGCACTGGCTGCTTTTGCAGAGGACTCAGGTTCAGTTCCCAGCATCCACATAGTGGCTAACAATCGTCCATAACTCCAGATCCAGGGGTTCCAAAGCCCTCTTCTGACCTCTGTGGGCCTTGCATGACATGGGTTCATTTATATACATGCAGGCATTACATATAAATAAAATAATAAGAGTTTTTAAAAAAACGAAACAATCATATAAAGCTAAGCATGCTGATACATGTCTGTGGTACCAGTACTTGTAAAGTAGAGTTAGGATGAACAGGAGTTAAGGTAAACTTTTATTACATGGCAAGTTTGAATCTAGCCTTGGTTACATATGAGAACTTGTCTCAAAAACAAAAACAAAAAAGAGAAAAGAATTAAGAGAAAAAAAAAGAAAAAAGAAGCTAGCATGCTTTCAGGATGTCATTGAGGTTATTCTATTACAATTTCATACATATATAATAATTACTTTGGTCATATTGCACCCCAAGGGAGGATATGACATACATGTCTCTTTTATAGCTAAGCATACATAAATCTCTTATTCTCAGCACTTTGACCAGTAATGATTCTCTGCAGTAACCACCACTCACTGAAAAAAAGAAGTTTCTCTGACTGAAAGCTGGCAGCAGCACTTATCTATGGGTATATCCATAAATATTAGAAGTCACTTTGCCAACATACCATTTAGAAGAACAACAGAGTAGTTTCTCATCCAGGGCCTATGATATCCCCAGCCTCGGGCTTTTGACCAGGTTTATAGTATCAGGAATACATTCCCTTCTATGGAGTGTGCCTCAAATCCAATAAGAAAATGGTTGGTTACCCCCATAAGTGTCATGCCACTATTGTACAAATGGACACATCTTGTCTGGAAAGTTAGTATTTTAGCATGCAGGGACTACCACTCTTAGTAAGACCATCAATGTGTTTTTTCCTTCAGTGACCTACATAGTATCTCTGGTACTGTGAAAGCTATCCAGCAGAGATGAAGTTTCCAGGTGAGTTGCAGCTTGATTTCTCTTTGTACTTTGACCAAAGTGTGTTGTGTCTTCAGTAATACGGCCTTACCCTCTAGTTCTGGTAGGCAACCAAGAGCAATGGCAATATCCTGTATTGTTTTGGAAGCCTGGGAGGCCTCCCTGATCAACAACTTATAGGGAGGTAGCCCACTCCTAGAATGGGAAGTTTCTTTAGTAGCTTGTGACTTCTGGTACCAGTTTTATCCACCCATGCATGATACTTCACTTTAAATTCTTTTTTAAATTGTATTTTTCATTAGTCTACTAAGCATTGGTTTTTCTTGTGATTTTTTCATACATGCTTGGTTTTGTTTGAACCTGCCCCACCCTTCCCTTTCCCGCAGTTCACTGCCCCGTCCTCAGTCAAATCTTTCCACCCCCAGCTTTCCCTCTTCCATTTTCACGTTATATTGTTCCATGTGTTCTATTATCTCCCAAATTAAAGCATCTTTTCTCCTTTTCATGGGTCTTTTTAGTTTCCTGGGCTCTACATGCACTCATCCTCACCTAAATGAACATTATATATATAATATAATATATTACATTACATTATATATAAAATGTAATGAATTATAATATAATACAATATATTAGAAGTTAGGATCTGCATATGAGCTAGAATATAGTGTATTTGCCTCTGTAAGCCTGGGCTACCTCTCACTTAATATATGTTTTAGTTTCATCAGTTTTCCTAAAAACTTCATTTTTCTTTATGTTTGAATAAAATTCCACTGTATATATGTGCCACATTTTCTTTGTAACTTCTGACAATTTCGTACATGTATATATTATGATCGTATACACTCCCCATTACCCTTATCTCCTTTCTACTTTTGCTGACCCCATTTTTCTTCCCATGAGTCACTCTCTTACTTTCATGTCTTTTATTTTGCAGGTTATATGCAGGTGACCACAGCTGTTCATGTGTGTAATTCCGGTCATGGCCACAAGACACCATTTCACACCACTCCTCCCTGTCTTCCAGCCTCCTCTTCTGTGACATTTCCTGGGCTTTGGAAGGAGTGGTAGTGATGTCTTTTTTAGGGTTGAACACTCAACAGTCACTTATCCTCAGCACTTTAACTAGTTATGAGTCTCTCCATTAACTGCTGCACACTGCAGAAAGAAGCTTTTCTGGTAAGGTCAAGAGCAGCACTAATCTATACAAACAACATAAATACATAAAAGGCAGTTTGACTAGCATGTCCATTTAGCAAAACATTAGGTTTCCTCCCTAAGGTCTGTAACTCCTGATCCATGGGCTTCTGACCAGCTTTACAGTATCAGGCATGTATTTTCTTCTTTAGAGCACATCTCAAATTCAATCTGAAAGTGGGAAGCTAACGGCACAAGTCATGGCACAATTGCAGCAATGGGCATGTCTTACCTAACAGGCCAGTGTTGTAGCATACAGGTCCATATCTGGATAATACAGTTGATGATTTTTCTTTCCCAGCTGCCGGCATAGCACTTTCTGGCACTATGAATGCTAACCATGAAGGAGGATGATATCATCTCAGTTCTCAGTTCTCTGCTTCCAGTCTCTTGTGTTTTGTCTTCAGCAACAGGGTCTTGTCATTTAGTCATGGTGAAAAATGAAGGACAGGGAAATAGTCTATGTTGTTGTGAGAGCCTCTGGGGCCTCCCTGGCCAATAACTCAGGAAAGTATCCCATGCCTGCACTGAGATTTTTGTTTTACAAACCAATAATTTCTAGAAGGAATATGATCCATCCATGCAGGATTCTCACTCTTAAAATATGTATGTTTTTGACTCAGTTTATAAAGTATTAGGTTTATATAAAGCTTTTTCACATAATTATAGCTTTGATTAATACTTCTACCCAGCCCTACTTTCCCTTATCCCCTCTCACCATTCTTGTTCAAACTTTCCCATGCTTAGTATTCCCCATCTCTGCATTCATATTACAGGCACATTAACAACCCTCCTCCTGTTGAGGCCTCTCCCCTAACTGCCTGGATCTCTTCTTGATTCCTGGACTCTATAGACAGTCATTCTAACTTAAACACATAAATCTAAAGACTTAAAGCTAGAATCTGCATGTGAGAAAAAACATACAGCATTTGTCATTCTGGGCCTGAGTTATTTCACTAAAGCAGTATTTTCCAGTTCCATCCATTTACCTGCAGTTTTCAAATTTTCATTTTTCTTTAGTGCTGAGTAAACGTCCATTGTGTATATCTACCACCTTTTCAATAGTTGATACCTATCGATTGATGGACACCTAGGCTGATCCCATTTTCTAGCTATTGTGAATAGAGTAACAATGAAAATAGATGTGCAGGTAGGCAACTCTGTCATAGATTACAGAGTCCTTCAAGTATGTGCCCAAGAGGGGTATAGCTGGGTTGTATGATAGCTCTACTTTTAGCTTTTTGAGTCACCTGCACACTGGTTTCCATAGTGACTGGACCAGTTTATACTCCCACTAACAGTGAAAGAATATTCCCCTATTCCCACACTATCCCTAGCATTTGCTGCCATTTGTTTTCTTCATGATAGCCATTCAGAATGGGATCAGAATCTGAAGGTCTTTTTTTTTAAAGATTTTTTTATAAGTCACTTTATTTACTACCTTATGTATGTGAGTATATAGTCTGCTTGTATGTAAGTGCACCCATATCTGCATGTATGTAAGTGTACCTCTGTCATGCAATTCTCGGGGAGGTCAAAAGACGATATCAAATTCCCCTGGAACTGGAGTTGTAGATGGTTCTTAGCCCCCATATGGATGCTGGGAATTGAATCCAGGTCCTCTGTAAGAGCAGTCGGTGCTCTCAACTGCTGAGCCATCTCTCCAGTCTTTAAAAGTTTTATAAAACATAATATTTTTATTTATTCTTTGACTATTTCATGCCTATATACAAGTCATCCTGATCATATATACCTGCCCACCCATCTCCCTCCCAAGTTCATGTCCTATTTATTATTATTAAATTATTATTTTTAACCTATTGAATCCAATTAGTACTGACTGCATGTTCATGGATGTGGGCTCATCCACTAGGCTGCCCATACCCTAAAGAAAAGTGAGTTTTCCCTTCCCTAGCAGCCATCAGTTGCCAATAATTCACCAGCTAGGGGGCAGATCTCAGTAGCCTCTCTTTAATTCATGTTTGAATTAAAAGAAGTTTATTCTTTGAAATTTTCATAGTGTATACAATACATATGCAACCCCAACTCCCTCCCTCCAACCTGTGCTTGTTCCCCTCTCAAAGATGTCTCCCTTCCAGCTTTAAATACTCTTAAAAAAAATAACCCACGGAGTCCAATCAGTGCTTTCCATATGTGCATGGATATAGGACCATTCACTGGGATACCAGCAATGTACCAGGGACTACACCCATAAAGAAAAGTGACACCTTTTCCCCAAGAGGCCATCAATCATCAATAGTTCCTCAATTAGGGAGCTGCTCTATACTCTATGCTGGGATTTTTGACTGGCTTAATCTTGCACAGGTCATGTGCAGGTAACTGCAGTTGCTGTGAGTTCATGTGTGCAACAGCCATGCTGTGGCCAGAGGAAAGCATTTCACTACACTCTTCCCTGTCCTCCAACTCGTACATTTTTTCTGGCCCCTATTCCTTCATATTCCCTGAGCCTTGCTGGGGAGGCCACAGTTTGGTATATATGTCCCAAATATGACTTAGCGTTCACTGATGCCTATTCTTAGCACTTTGAACAGTGATGAGTCTGTTTCTGCATTAACTACTACCCATGGCAATAAGAAGCTTCTCTGACCAACATTGGTTAAAAACATAAATATTTAGAAAGCAGTTTGACAACATGACCATTTAGTAAATAGGCTCTCCCACAGGGTCTACAGCTTCTATAGCTATGGGTTTTGGCCATGTTTATAGTACCAGGAATGTATTTCTCCTGTGGAGCTTGTGTCAAATCCAACCAAAAGAGGGGTTAGTTGGTTCCATAAACAGTTTTGCCACTATTGCACCCAGTGGGCACATCTTGCCTGGCAAGTGGGTAGTGTAGTAATATATGTATGAATACACAGGAAAATATATGTGCAGGTAGGTAACTCTGTGGGATCCAGTGCTGGGCAAGATCATTGATGTCTCTTCTCTCCCAGCAACATGCATAACACTTTCCAGCACTATAAAATCTAGTCAGCAAGGAAAATTTCCTGGTCAGTTCAAGATTGAGAACTCTGTATCATACAATGAAGATCTGTGATGTCAAGCTAGGCACCACTGTGAACACCTTTAATCCCAGCACAGAGGCAGATGGATGAAGCCACCCTTGTCTACACATGTTCCAGACCACCTGGGGCTAAAAGAAGACCCCATCTTAAAAACAAGGAAAAAAAGAGGATTTACCATTTAGTTATGATGGGAAACCAGGAGAAATTGTAATAACCTGTATTATTTGGGGTGCCTTTGAGGGTTCACTGACTTATAACTACTAGGGAGATAACCTGTGTTGGCACTGAGATTTTTATTTAATAACCATGTCTTCTGTGAGCAGGCGGATCTCTGTGAGGTCAAGGCTAGCATAGTCTACATAAAGAGTTGCAGGCCATCTGGATGTTTGATGACATGAAGAAAATGATGTAAGAATTATTTAGAATTAAAAAAATATTTGTGCCGAAGAAAACTCAGGTCATCAGACTTGGTGGCAAAGTGCCTTTAACCACTGAGCCATCTCACTGGCCCTATTTTATTTTTTAGTGGTTATTTTGAATGGTATTGTTTTCTAAAGGTCTAAGAATGTTTGTCATTGATGTAAAGGAAGGCTACCGATCTTCATACTTTGATTTTGTATCCCGGGATTCCCTTGCGGAAAATAGTCATATCACCTTCAAATGAGGATACTTTGCCTTCTTTCTCTTACTTGTATCCTCTTTAGTATCCTAATTTTGTCTTATTGCTCTAACACAGATTTCAATCAATATATTAAATAGAAGGGGAGAGAGTGGACACCTTCGTTTTGCTCCTGATTATAGCACAAATGTTTTGAGTTTTTCTCCATTTAGCATGATGTTGGTTATAGTTTTATCATATATGAACTTTCTTATGTTGAGATATGTTTCTGTCATCCTTAGTCTTTCTCATTAAACAATGCTGGACGTTATCAAAGGAGTTTCCTGTATCAAGATGACCACCTGGTTTCTATCCTTATGACCATTTATGTGATGAATTGCATTTTAAAATTTATATGTGTTGAACTATCCCTGTATCTGTGAAATGAAGCCAACTTGATCATGGTGGATGATCTTTTTGACGTGCTCTTGAACTCCATTTACAAGTATTTTGTTGAGAATTATTTCGTATGTTCATGATAGAGATTGGTCTGTAGTTTTTTTTTGTTATTGTTGTTGTGTCTATCTGGGTCTGCTCTCAGTGTAGTGCTGGCTTCATAGAAAAAGGTTGGAAATATCCTGTGCTTTTCTATTTTACAGAATAATTTGAGAAGCACTGGTTTTAGTTCTTTAAAGATCTTGTAAAATTCTTTAGAGAATCTCTCTGGACCTAAGCATTTTTAGTCAGGAGGATTTCTTTTTAACTGCCTCAGTCTTACTGCTTGCTATATATAGATCTTTAAATTCTTTATTTATTGAAGATTTGGTTATTTATTCATGTGTGTGCGAGTATATGTGCACATATGGGTGTGGGGGTGTGCACAAGAAGGCAAGAAGGGGGCGTTTGGTGTCCGTCTCTGTAAGTCTCTGCCTGTTCCCTGAAACTGAATTTCAAATTTTCTCAGCTAACCTGGAAGTTAGCAAGCTCCAGTGATCCTCCTGTCTCTGGTCAGATGGAGCTGGGGTTACAAACATGCATGGGACACCCATTTTATTATGCAGGAGGTGTGATATGAACTCTTGTCCACATGATTATTCAGCAAGCTCTCTTAACTGCTGAGTCATCAATCTAGCATCTTATTTATTATAATAATTATTACTGTGTGTGTTTACAAACACATGTCATAGCAGGCATATTGATGTCAGAGGACAACTTTCAGGAATCTGTTCTCTACTTTCACTTTGTTGAGTCAGAGTCTCGCTCACTATTTCTGCTGTGCTGCATTCCTCAGGCTAACTGGACCACAATCTTCTGTATGATTCTCCTGTCTCCAGGCTTGTGTAACAAGTTACTTTCTAAGCCATTTCACCATCCCTGTTTAAATTCTTTAGCTCATCTGCCTTTAACTTTGGTAGGTCATATGTATCTAGAAATTCAATCATTTATAGTTAGGTCCCCATGATTGTCTGAATTTCATTGTTAATTGCTATATTGCCTCCCTTTTCAGCTCTAATTTTATTAATTTGCACAATTTCTCTTTCTTGGCTAATTTGACTAAGATCATCAATCTTATTTACCTTTTCAGAGAACCAAGTCTTCATCTCCTTGATTTTTTTAAATTGTTGTCTTTGTGTCTACTTCTTAACTGGTTATAATTCTTTCTTTCCATGTACTTGCTTTGGGTTTGGTTTGTTCTTGTTTTTCTGAGGCCCTAAGATGTATCCGTAAGTAATTTATTTTCGATCTCTTTTGTAACCCCTTACCCTGTTAGTAAGCCCAAGTAAACTAGCTAGAATCTGTTTAACTGTGAGTGGAGAAATTTGTGTGTTTGTTACGAGGTCTGGGGAGACTTTTGGGGTTGCAAGGCAGGGAGAGAGAGGCAGGTTAAGTTGGTCTTTTAACTTAGTGGTCTTTTAAGTTAGTGTAGCCATTTAGAGCTATAACGTTCCCTCTTAGGACTGCCCTCTTTGTATCCCACAAGTTTGTATGTTGTGTTTTCATTTTCATTTCATTGAAAATGTTTTTATTGGTTTCTTCAATGACTCATTCACCATTCAATAGTGTGTGGAGTTTAATATCCATGAGTTCATGCATTCCCTGTAGTTTATCTTGCTGTTAATTTCTAGCTTTATTCCTTCTATGTTCAGATTAAAAAAATCTATCTCAGGGTTGAAGAGATGGCTCAGCGGTTAAGAGCACTTGCTGCTTTTTCAGAGGACCTCAGTTCAGTTTTCAGCACCCACTTGGGGCAACTTATAACTGCCAGAAACCTCAGCTCCAGGGGATCTGAAGCCCTCTTTTGGCTTTCATGGGCATTCCCACTCATGTGGCATACACATGTAGACACACACACACACACACACACACACACACACACATACACACACACGTTGCTTTTTTTTTTTTTTTAAGAGGGGCTGCAGAGATGGCTCAGCAGTTAAGAGTACTGAATTGTCTTGCAGAGGACATGGGTTTGGTTTCTATCACCCACATGGTGACTAACAACGATCTATAACACCAGTTCCAGGGAATCTGATGCCCTCTTCTGATCTCCCAGGCATGCATGACACAGGAGCATTTGCATACATACATGCAGGCAATAATACACTCATACACATAAAAATATTTTTAAAGTTTTTAAAAAAGAAAAAGTATTTCAATTTTCCTGTATTTGTTAAGATACTTTGTGTCTTAGTATGTGATCAACCTTATAGAAAATTTGTGGGCTGCTCAGAAGAATTCTATAGTGCTTGGTTGGACTATTCTGTAGATATTTGATAGATATATTTGATCTATGTGTCATTTAATTCCAGCATTTATCTGCTTATTGTTCATCAGGATGACCCTTCTATTGGTGAGAGTCAGGTATTGAAATCACTATTATTGTGTGGGTACTAATCTGTGACTTTATATCTAGTAGTATTTGTATTCAGTGCATGTATGTTTAGAATTATAATGTCCTCTTGATGGATTATTTCCTTAGAGTGTAGTGTCCTTCTTTATCTCTTCTGAGTAGTTTTAGTTTGACGTCTGTTTGGTCAGATGTGAGAATACGGACACCTGCTTCTTTCCTGGTTCCATTTGCTTGGAATACCCTTTCACATCCTTTCTTCCCTATGGTAGTATGTATCTTTAATGGGGAGGTATGCTTCTTGGAGGCAGCCAAAACAGGAGACTTATTTTCTGATCCAGTATGCTAGTTTGTATTCTTTGAGTTTGATGCCTGCAAACACATAGTGGAAAGAGAGAAATGACTCCTGAAAGCTGTCTTCTGATCTCTACACAAGTTTCATGGCATGTGTGCATGTTGTTATTGAAATTTCTCTTTGGGAGAGGCAGACCAACTTAACCTGCCTTTCTCTCCCTGCCTTGCAACCCCAAATGTCTCCCCAGACCTCGCAACAAACACACAAATTTCTCCACTCACAGTTAAACAGATTCTAGCTAGTTTACTTGGGCTTACTAACAGAGCAGTGGGTAAGGGGTTACTTACAGAACACGCTGGCCACCCTCCCCTCCGCAAGTTACTTTAGTAAATCCACGTGGCTGGGATCTTGCAACTTCCCAGTGAACAGATCCAAATGGCCCATGGGGGAGGGGAGAAAAAGAGCCGGCCTCCTGGTACCCCCAGTTTAAATAGTTTTAGTCCCTCCTCTTCTCACATCCAGGGCCAATAGACAGAGTGGGTGTGGCATAGGACTTTCCGAGAGCCTAGTCTTTCCACTCAAGGTGGTTCTGGGTGATACCACTCTGAGAGGGGTGTTTGTCCACCTTTTCCCTCGGAGAATCAATCCACTCTACACATGTGCATACACACACACACACACACACACACACACACACACACACACACACACACACTAAATGGAAAAACAAAACATTAGGGCTTCCACAGCTAGGGTTAGTTCATTGGTTGAGTCTTTCTGGAACATCTGGGTTTAGTAATCAGTTGGATCAATACTTAGTGTTCCCTCAGCTTAACAGTCTTGACTCAGCTAGTTGTTGCCTGAAGTTCAGTCACAGGGACATTCAGTGCTGACTCATGGGTGGGGAAGCTGAGGTGATCCCCGCTTGGCTAGGGTGGTGGTGGTGTCTTCTGATCTCACAAGTAGAATCTGCATGGTTTGGAGAGAATTAGCTGCTGATCACATGAACCAGGGGCTGCATGCTACATGGATACTGAGGATGAGATTTTTTGTGGCCTCTTACCTCAGAAACCTAGGTCCCCTTGATACGCATGTGCCAGGTGTTGAGTATGGGGTTTTCTATGGCCCTAGAAACTGAAGTCCACAAGGTGCATGAATGACTGGGTGTCAAAAGACAGAAAGGGGTTTCTAATCGCTTCTGTTCTCAGAAGTCAGGGTCTATGGAGTGTATGGGCTGAAGGCAGACAGAGGCTTGGGGTAATGGATAACAGGTCTCTGATCTCACACAAGGCTGATTAGAGTTCTTGCATGTCCTGGTATGAGCCTGGTGCAGGACAAATCACAGCATTTTCATCATCAGTTGATGAATATCTAGAGGTATTCCATTTTATTTATTTTTTTGCTATTGTGAATATAGCAAGAGTAAACACAGATGTGCAAGTATCTCTGTGAGTGTACGCACAGGAGTAGAATAGGTGGGTCATGTGGAAATTCTATTTTTATTTTTTTGAGAATCCTCCGTATTGATTTCTGAAGTGGTGCCTAGGGTGAAATTCCAAGGCCTTGTAAATTCTAGGCAATCATTTTAAGTCCCCATTCCAGCTTCTATACATAGATTCCTCTCCACCCCTTTATCAGAATTCACTGTGTGGTATCCTGTCCTCTCTGATTCCCATTGGACAACTGTTCAATTGAACTTGATAAAACTGAAATATGTGAATACTGTTACTAGGTTCCCAGATGTGTTAACAACGGAGTATTAATAGAGAATTTTAAAAGTTATTTATTAATATTTTATGTATGTTTGTGTGTGTTATCTGCATGTGTATGTGTGCCCATGTATGCAATGCCTGCAGAATCCAGGTGTCAGATTCTCTGAAACTGGAGTTACAGACAGTTGTTAGCCATTGTGTGGAGGCTGAAAACTGGAATTAGGTCCTCTGCAAGAGTAACCAGTGCACTTAATTGCTGAGCCATCTCTCTAGCCCCAATAGGGAATTTTTTGAAGTGGGTATCTCATATTGCCCAGGCTGTTTTAAAACTCCTGGGATCAAGTGGTACTCCAGTCTTGACCTCTCAAGTAGAGGGGATGACAGCTTTACACTATCATGCCTAGCTTATCAGGGAATTGTTGGAGAAGCAAGTACTACCCCACAGCAGTACTGTTCTTTTCATATTATTTTCTTTGTTTGCTTGTTTGTTTTTGAGAGAGTGTCTCAGAACACATCCAGACTGGTCTGCCTCAGCCTCTTGCCAGCCTCCTGTGTGCTACAATTACAAGTGTGTGCCACCAACACTTGGAATACCTTTCTAATGATGACATCATGAAGACTGAACAGTAGTTGAGGGAACTTATTTTAGGTTTATTCTTGGAAGTAATGACACGTGAGAAAGTGGCTGGCAAACTGTAGGCATTGTACGCAGCAGTTCCTATGCTACCTTCCCTCTCAGAATCCCCTCCTCTGACAGCAGGCCTCAACTTCAGCCACATTTCTTCTCCCTCCAACCTTTAGCTGCAGGGAACTGCCTCTTGCTCCCTGATTATGAAGCTGAATGTTAGTCAAGAACTCCTGAGCTAAGGAGTGCTTGCACTCGCTCTTCTTCAGTGCTGTGGCTTGTGCTATCTGAGGTGCCAATCTTCTTTCCCGTCCCCTCTGCTCCTGTCCCAACTCCTTCCTTCCTCTCTGTTCTTCCTTTCCTCAGGAAGCATTTAGCCCATGCTTGCCTCAAACTTGCTGTGTAGCCAAGAATGACCTTGAACTCCTCTAGCTTCTGTTTCTCAAGAGCTAGGATTGCACGCATGCTCCTCCATGCCTGACAGTGCTAGTCTTTTTCTGAGACCAGCACACCATACCCACATGCTAGTTTTGGAGCCAGGAGCCCTAGCGTGTGTGCCATTCCTACTTCTCAGGTGAAGAAGACATTTCCAATCTAGGAGATTCAGGTTTGAACACCAGCTCTCTTAATTATTTACCTTGCTACCCTGCAAAACGCACTTTCACATCTCTGCACCTTTGCTACGTGCTCTGAAAAATGAAGACAATAATACTTGTCTTAATTCCCTCATAGAGGGGCAAATGGGCAAACTAAAGATAACACACACACACACACACACACACACACACATAGTTATTGTTGTTTTAGACAGGGTATATTGATACCTGTCTGGCCTAAGACTTGCAAGAATGATTATTCTTCAGCCTCCCAAGGGCTGATAGTTACCACACTCCTTACTAGATAGGTCTACGTATTTGTCATAGCACTTTTTCATATATATTTTAAAAAGTTTTTATTTTATGTGTATGAGTGTATTGTCTACATGTAGGTGGATGCACTTATGTCATGCAATGCCTGAGGAGGTCAGAAGAGGGCGTCGAATTCCCCTAGAACTGGAGTTATGGATGCTTGTTAGGTGCCACATGGGTGCTGGGAATTGAACCCAGGTCCTCTGCAAGAGCAGTCAGTGCTCTTAACTCCTGAGCCTTCTCTCCAGCTCCTTGTCATAGCACTTTATGCAGTATTACATCACTGTGTCCCCAACATAACTCCATGCGGTGAGTGTCATGATTTCTGAATTACAGGGCATAAAACTGAGACTCAGAAAGTAAAGTCAAACAAACAAAAAAATGGCATAACTGGATTCAAATTTAGATTTATTTCCTGATAAATTTCAAGGACTATGATAGACATCAGAGATACCATCATAAATAACTCCTAGACCCTGAGGCTACTTAGAGTTTAGGGGAGAGGTGAACATGTAAATAGGAGATGCAGGCGCAGGCTTATAAATACAATGGTAGTGAGGCTACTAGGAAGTGAAGAAGGGGCGTCTAATCTAGGCTTAGAGAAACAAAGATTACACACACACACACACACGCACACACACATTAACACATATAGCCTATGCTAAGGCTTCAAGAATGAGCAGGTGGAGTTGTCCACATAGACCAGGGATGAAGAGAAATTCATGTTATGTAGACTTCATGTTAGACAGAATGGCATGTCACAGAAGCTCAAGTGTGAAAGCGTAAAAACTACAAAAGTGTGAGTTACTAAAGAATAGAACCTAGAAACAGTCCAAACCCCTAAAAGAACTAATTATTATCTACTGAATTTCAGTCAATTCATACTTTATTATTTTTCTATTTTTTTTAACTTTATTTACTTTTATTTTATGTGTATGAGTGTTATGCCTACATGTATGCAAGTGCACCCATGTCATGCAATGCCCACATTGGAGACCAGAAGAGGGTGTCAGATCCCCAGGATCTGGAGTTACAGAGGTTTTTAGCTGCCATATGGGTGCTGGGATTCAAATATGGGTCCTCTGCAAGAGCATCCAGTGCTCTTAAACCACTGAGCCATCTCTCCAGCCTCTGTTGGGGTTTTTAAAATAGACTGTTTTTGGTCTTTTTGAGACAGGGTCTCCCTGTAGCCCGAGTTAGCCTATGGCCAGGTTTGATCTCACAGAGGCCTGCCTCTGCCTCCACAGTGCTGGGATTAAAGGCATGCACCACCACTCCCAGCATCTATGTTAGTGTTAGAGAGCAAATAGCTATCTAGCTGGCATAGACTATAAATTCTCTAGTTTATCTGTTGAAAAACCCACATTTCTAGTCTCACTGGTCAATCACCTGATCCCAGGACCACCCTTAGGAAGGTGGGTTCTACTTAAGCTATACTAAATAGATGGGCAGAATACAGAGTGTGTTAATGAGGCAGTGAACTTTTCCTGCTGGGAATCCCGCCTCCCGGTGCAGTTCTTCTGGACCCGGTCACAGACATGTAGCTCTCCGTAAGTCTGCCCGCTTTTCTGAATTCTTTGGAAAAGCGTAATCTTTCCTTCTCTTCTTCATATCCCTTTTCTAAACACGCTTTCTCTAAGGCTTTGGGCTGCCCTAGCTTCTTGTATTTCTCTACTTTTTCTCCAAAGCTTCATTCTCCCAGCCATGTGGCTGCCAGTCCGCCACGTGTCTGACCTCCATGCAGGCTCTAGACCTGCATGACTTTTTGGCTTCTTTTCTTCTCCCTCCATTCTCCTCCTCCAGGCAGCTGCTGAGATTCCCCAGCTTGCTTGCCTTGAGGTTTTTCTTTAGATTCCAATAAAATTGTCCTAAAGCTTCTGATTGGGTCCATTCTTAAATTCTTCTATGAATGAGATTAAGAACCCACTAGGGGACGCTCTTTCTCCCCATTTCATTAGTTTTTTTGAGTTAGGTTTTACAGGAGTGTGCTACCATAACAGGTTCATCAATAGTTTATTGGATTCCCATGATATAGCAGGTGCTCAAACCAGAACTGTGGCTGTAGTTATTGTGAAAAACAACTGGTCTTATGTAATTTATATTCTCATTGGGGATACAGACAATAAACAAGTAAAACAATTTAATGTGTGATATGTTAACTGGTGATAAAAGCCAAATGATAAAGCAAGGATGGAGTTAAGAGATGTAGCAGCTCATGTAAATCCAGGTAAAGGAAAGGAAGGACAGCCAGCAACAATTAAGTAACAGCATGAAAGAACAGTGGAAAAAATTAAAAATAACCAGGAAAAGAACACTGAGACAGAGAAATTAACAAGATACTGTCTTAAGATGGAACTTTACATATTTTAGAAAAGTAAGGAAATCTTTTACACATGGATGGGAGCAGGGCCTGGAAGGCTTGAGGATTTTTTTTTTTTTTTGAGATGGGGTCTACACCAGGATGCCTTTGAACTTGTTATGTAGCCAAGGATGGCCTTGAACCCTTGATCCTCTTACCTCCACATCTAAAGTGATTAGCATGCACTACCACATTGTTTATGTGCTGCTGGAGATTGAACCCAGGCTTTTATGCATGCTAGCCAATGACTCTACCAACTAAGTTATAGGCCCAAACACCTTCCTGATTCGTTGTTTCTTTGACATAGAGTCTTGCTCTGTAGCTCTGGCTGGGGCAGAACTTGCTATTTAGATCAGTTTGGCCTCAAAGTTGTGGCAATCCTCCTATCCTCCTGATTCTTACCTTGCTTCCTGCTATGGAGGAGAATGAAAGAGGGGAGAGAGAAAGAGGTGATGGGGTAGGGGGAGAAACAACTAGGGAATGTCAGATTAGGTTTGGAGTACATCAGTGTTTCCAAAGTTTCAAAGACAAAGTGAAAGTGAGAAAAGTTAGAAAATGTATGGGGGACTAAAACATAAACAGGTTTATACGTCCATCTAGGAAATTTATGATTTTATTCAATAGGTACCAGGGAACTAGGGGCAACTTTAAGTAAGAGTAACAGGTGCCTCTCCACTCCCACCCCCAGTACACAAATGACAGGTCTCTGACAAATATAGAAACTAGATTGCTCCATGAGAGACTGAAGACAGAACAAAGAAAAGAAGGTATTATAATAATCCATGCCTCCATACTACAGATAGTAAACTATGATAGAGTTGAAAGAATTGAAGGACTTTAAGAAATTCTTTCTACCATTGCAGCCTGGATCAAATTCAGGGTCAATCTTGCTGTCTGTTGCTCAGGATAGCCTGGAATTCCTGATCTTCTTGCTTCAGTCTCCCCTGAAGTACTGGAATTACAGGCATGAGTTACCACACTGGATTTTGCCTTCCTTCTTGAACAATACTAATAGTTCTACCTTTAGGCTTCTGAGTGCATACTTGGAATCCTAGTACTTGAGACAGTAAGGCAGGAGGATCAGGAGTTCAAGGTCATCCTTGAGGACAAAGCAAGTTCTAAACTGCCAGGGTTACATGAGAACCCGTCTCAAAACACAAAATGATTTGTGTGTGTGTCTGTGTGTGTGTGTGTGTGTGTGTGTGTGTGTGTGTGAGAGAGAGAGAGAGAGAGAGAGAGAGAGAGAGAGATGACTCAGTGGAGTAAGGGCACCTGCTGCCAAGCCTGACAACCTGAATTCCATCCCTGGGACCCAAATAGTAGACTTCTGAGCTTCACATGTACTCCATAGCATAGGTGTGCTCCTCCTCACAAAATAAATAAAATAAAAATGTTCACACTGCTAAATGCTTACATACACAAATACGGATGGAGCAAGGCTATCTGACCTCCAGAATCCCTTCCGGAATACTTTGAGATCTTGGAGGTGAGACACTTTAGTCACCCATTCAAATTTTCTGGCTGGTTCATCATCTGCTGTTGCTCCTCCCCCTCCCCACTGTGCTCCAATCTTGGGGAACGTTACAACGGTTTTTCTAGTGGCTACTAGGAGTTTAGGAAAAATACAGGGACAGGTCGCAGCTATTCCATGTTCAGTGAATTCTCCGGGATTCCAGGCTGAAAGGGGGTGAGGCAGACCCGCCCTCTGGGATATTTTGAAAGCTTCCAAAAATAGCCTCAAGGCTTTAGTCAGAGTGCTCAGGGCCAGGACACAGACTGAATGTTGAAACTCACTCTCTGCCAAGTTCCCACCCAGGCTCCATCTCATGACTGAATAAACCAGTTTTCCATGGATTTCCCTTAACAGTCTTCTTGAGAGCCCCACCCAAGCCTGAAACATTCAAATTGTGCTAAACCTCATCCTTAACCACTCAGAGTACAGCATATCTATTTTTGTTTGTTTTATTTTTGAGAGATAGTCTCCTGCAACCCAGGCTGGCCTCAGATTCACTTTGTAGGTGAGAATGACCTTGGACTCCTGAACCTCTTTAGGTTTAGGTTTAGGATCCCTTCCTTCCTTCCTTCCTTCCTTCCTTCCTTCCTTCCTTCCTTCCTTCCTTCCTTCCTTCCTTCCTTCCTTCCTTCCTTCCTTCCTTCCTTCCTGTGTCATTCCGGGAGCCCTCCACCTTATTTTTGAGATGGGATTTCTCCTTGAACCTGGAACTTATCAAGGAGGTTAGGCCAGCCAGTCAGCTCCAAGGATCCTCTGCCTCTGTCTCTGTGTCCCTGTCTGTAGGATTATAGGGGCTGTATCTCTTTTTTTTTAAACATGTGTGCTGGGGATCAAACTCAATCCCTCATACTGGTATAGCAAGAACCTATCTGACTGAGCTATCTCCCTAATCCCAAGTTTATCACTTCTTATGGTCCATGTACTCTGTAATGGAAAAGGACAGGTTGACACATTCACATTGACAGAGGTCAAAAAATGAAAGAAAATACAATGGAATTTGAGAATGAAAGACAGAGTGGCATGGGGACACACAGAAAGGATAGAACAGTGTCTATAAGACTGGGGTGAAGAAGAGAAAGTAATGTAGAGGACAAGACCTGGGAGTGGAAGAGCATGCCTATAATTCTAGTGCTTGGGAAGCCCGAGGCAGGAGGATTCTATGACTTTAAGGAGGCCATCCTGGCCTACATAGTGAAGTTCAGGCCATCTTAACTAGAGGTGAGACCTTGTATCAAAAACCTCAAAACCGGAGGCTGGTAAGATGACTTAGCAAGTTCAAGCGCCTGCTGCCAAGACTGATGACCTCTGTTTAATCCCCAGATCCCACAAGGTGGCAGGAGAGAACCTGCTCCTGAGACTTGTCCTCTCACCTCCATACACACGCAGTCACACACACACACGCAGTGACACACACATCTGGCCAAGGATCTGCGGGACTTTATGGCTTCTTGATGCATGACATCTAAATTCCTTTTGGTGATATGTAAGCTTTTGCTTGATTCTTTACCACTTCTCCAGTGTCATGTCTGGCTTCTTCTTACCTCTACCTCTTTGACCCGTAGACATTTTCAGCTTCATTCAGTTTCCATAATATACCTCATATGCACTTTTTGCCTGACATGCAACACATCAGCCCTCTTTGCTAAGCTGACCTATTCCTCAAGGTGCTTCTGAGGATCACCACTCCTGGGAAACCTTCCCTAAACATTATTCATCCCTACACAGGGGCCCCATAGTTTCTGGATCATAAGTTCTCCACTTAGCTATCTGAACTGACATTGTTTCCAGATTTTTGTCTTCCATGAGATAATGAGTGTTTTGAAGACCAGGGCAATGTCATCTACACTCATAATCATAATCATAAATCAGTTTTATCTGGCTGTGCCAGATTATGCTATACAGATGAACATTAGCATGAGTTACACTGAAGTGGATAGTATGAAATAACTCAGATTACATAGTAGCCATCACCATGCACCTGTCAGAATGGCAAAAATGAAAAGAAAAACACTAGCTCTGCCAAAGATGCAAAGAAACTGAATCATTCACATCTTTAGTAGGAATGTAAAATGATAAAGCACTCTGAAAAGGTTTAACAGTTACTTCTCTCTCTCTCTCTCTCTCTCTCTCTGTTTCATCATTTAATTATTATTTCTATAAAGGGTCTCTGAATGTAGCATATTGAATTCTTGATCTTCCTACCCCAGCTTCCCAAGTGATGGAATTACAGGCAAGTATTACCATATCTAATTAGGCAGTTTCTAATACTGCAACTACAATATGACCTAGTGTATTCTGGTCCATTTGTGCTCCTATAATAGAAAGTCACAGATTGCATAATTTATAATGAACAAAAATTTAATGAGTCATGATTCAGGAAAGAACAAAACTGAGACTCAGTATCTGGTAAGGGCCTTCTTACCACCTCATCACATGCTGGAAGGGCAAAGAAAGGGCAAAAGACACAGTATACAGCCAAACTCCTTCTATTATAGCAAACCCACTTCCACAACACCACAAGGCTTAATCATCACTCATTAGGCTTCACATCCCAATGTTGTATCGGGGAGTTTCAAACATATGATCTACCTCTCACTGAATCTACAGCTTCATGAATCCTAGACAAACATTGTGTCACTAAACTATCTCACAGGAACTTTCTTCTTTTCGTTTTGTTGACTCCTAGGCAAGCATGCTACCACTAGATTATATCCTAGCAGCTTTACTCTTTTTGTTTTATTTCTTCTTGTGGTACTAGGGATGGAAACCAGGGCCTTGTGTGTTCTACATAACCACTCTATCATTGAACTACATTCCTAGATTTGTAAGATTCTGATTGTTAAAGCAACAAAATTATATACAGATTCTCAGTTTACAATTGAATCATATCGCAACGGACCTGCCTTAATTTGAAACTATAAGTTGAAACTTTATTTAGTTAATATGCCTAACCTACAAAACATTATATCTTAGCAATACAGTATACCATAATGCATCAGCTGCTTCTCTCCTGATCCGATGGCTATCTGCAAACTATGAGTTACTGTCACTGTAGAGCATCATACTGAATATTACTAACCTAGGCAAAAAATCAAAATTCAAAATTTTAAGCATAGATTTTACTGAATACAATTCAATTTCACAATCATTGTAAGTCAAAAATATCTTGTCAAACCATAAATTGGGGATGGTTTGTATGAGATAAACAGATTAGTGATTGTCAAGAGTTAAGAAGACTTTAGGAGCAAGAGAGCAAGAGGAAGCTATAACATGATGACAGAAGGGATCTTTCTGGTGATAGAAATGTTCTATTTCTTTTTAAAATTTATTTTTGATTTGTGGGATGGAGAGATGGCTCAGTGGTTACGAGTACTGACTGCTCTTGCAGAGGACCGGGGTTCGATTCCCAGCACCCATATGGTGGCTAACAACCACCTATAACTCCAGTTCCAGGAGTTCCGACACCCTCTTCTGACATCCACGGGCACTGCACCACACGTATGCACTTATGCACATGCAGGCACACTCATCCACATAAAATAAATTTTTATTGGCAGAAGAGGGCGTCCGATCTCCTGGAACTGGAGTTATTGGACAGGTCTGAGTTGCCATGAGGATTCTGGGAGATGAATGTGGGTGCTCTGTAAGAGCAGCCAGTGACCTTAACTGCTGAGCCATCTCTCCAGCCTAGAAATGTTCTATTTCTTGACTGTGTCAATGTCAATACTCTGATTATGATTTTGTGCCATAGTTGTTCAAGACATCATTCTGGGTAAAAGGGGCAAATTGCAGATGAGCTCTGTATTATTTTTTATAACCACTTGTAAATCAATTATCACCTTAAAATTAAGAAAGACTTCAACTGGGAGTGGAGGTGCATATCTGTAATCCTATCAATCAAGACAGAGGCCAAAGGTGGTCACATGGTGAGGATTGGGTTGGAGAGGGACTCTCTAGCCTATGGCCCGTGTATGTGATCTAGTACGTAAAGTCTAGCTGCCTGGGACTGAGCCCAGGTGTAACGCACGCAGTTCCTGATAAGGGGCTGCTGTCCCAGCTCTTGACTGGGCATAAGGGTATCCCCAGATCCAAAAATGGCTACCTCTCGATATGAGCCAGTGACTGAAATAGGTGTTGGTGCCTATGGGATGGTGTACAAGATCGAGATATCAAAGAGACCCTAGTGTTTGAACATATAGACCAGGATTGAAGGACACATCTGGACAAAGTATCCTCACTAGGCTTGCCAGTTGAGACCATCGAGAATCTGATGTGCTAGTTTGCAAGAGGCCCAGATTTCCTTCATGCAAATTGCATTGTTTATCGAGACCTGAAGCCAGAGAACATTCTGGTGACAAGAAGTGGGGTAGTCAATGGCTGACTTTGGCTTGGCCAGAATCTATAGCTACCAGATGGCCATTTAGTTAATATGCCTAACACCTGTGGTTGTTGCACTCTGGTAGGGTGCTCCTGAAGTCCTTCTGCAGTCGACATACGTAACACCTTTGCACACATGGCCTGTTGGCTGCATCTTTGCAGAGATGTTGCCTCAAAAGCCTCTCTTCTGTGGCGACTCAGAAGCTGAGCAGTGGGGCAAAATTGCTGATATGATTGGATTGCCTCCAGAAGACGGATCTCTACCTGGAGGAGGAGTCTTTTCCCCCAGAAAGCCTCAGTGTGTGCAAGCACTGGTGCGGGAGTTGGAGGAGGCTGGAGCACAGCTGCTGCTGGAAATGCTGACTTTTAACCCACATACATGAATCTCTGCCTTCTGAGCCCTGCAGCACTCTTCTTACTCACACAAGGAAGAAGTGATCCACAGTAGGCAGTACAGTTGCTGCCTTTCTCGCTTCCTGACTCTGGAGTGGAGAGAACCCCACTGAGAAGGTGAGCTGCGCCTTCACTGAAGCTGTGGCGCCTCCTCCAACTTTTTAAAGAGAATATTTTTAAGCCTTAAAAGACAACCCCTACCTGACCTCCTATTTCTCTACACTAAAGGATATATTCTCTTTTTCTTCCTTGCTTTATAATGGGTTCCCTTTTATACAGGAAAACAAAACAGGACAAAGATATCTGGAAAAATAAAAAGATATTGAGATAGGAAGATCACAAGTTCAACACAACATATTCTAGGCCAGCCTGGGGTACATAGTGACACCCTGTCTGAATAAAATAAAACATTAGCACTTAAACTTTTTATTGTTTAGTCACATATACACACACATACAAATATGTAAATATGTGTGTGTTTGTTCATTTGCATAGAGAAGGTCTCACTATGTAGTTCTGGCTGGCCTGGTACTTGTTATGTAGGTTAGGATGGCCTCTAACTCACAGAGATCTACCTGCCTCTGCCTTGGCTAGGATTAAAGGTGTGCACCACCATGCCTGGCCTTATATTGTTTGAGACAAAGACACAAATAGCCCGGATTGACCTCAAATGTTAACCAAGGATGATAGCGAACTTCTTTAATTGTCTTAATGATTTTATTAGCAGAAATCATACATAATAATGGGCTTCATTATGGCATTTTCATACCCATTCATAATGTGTTTTGATGATATCCCACCATTGCCTTGTCTTGTCTCCTTTCCACTGCCATTAATCTCCTTCCTTTTCCCAACTAGCACCCACTGTACTTTCATTTATGTCTTTTTGTGTTAGGGTGGGTGACCCAATGGGTTTCATTAGGTTATTTACAGGAATGTCGGTGGGAGCTTGTTTCTAGGAGCATGGCATGTGAAACTTACTTCAGTGGCTATAACACTGAAGGAATGCAGTGACTCTGAATATGTGGTCCTCTTGTTGCCACCTCCCAAATGCTAGGATGACAGGCATTCCCCTGTAATGCCTGGCTATTATCAGTTATTATGATTACTATTAATATCGTTTTAGACAGGGTCTCACTCTGTAGCACAGTTAGACACCATATCTGGCTTTTCAATTTGTTTATTTATTTCTTCATTCATTCATTTAATATTGGTGATTTGACCAAGATTTCATGTAGCCCACACAGGCTTTGAACTAGTTTGTAGTCGAGGATGACATAGAAAAGCTAATTCTCCTGCCTTCAACTCCAAAGTTGATGGGACTCCAGGCATGCATCATTATGTTCGGTTTATGCAATACTGGGGAGTACACCTGGAGTCTCAGGCCTGCAAGGTAAACAGTCTACCAACTGAGCTATAGCCCTAGGCAGAACAGGGTTTCTTAAGGTGTGAAAATATTTCAGATTTAGATATTGGTAATAATTATATAGGAATATACTGAAAACTACTGATTGTATAATTGGAAGAAATGGAAAAAAAAAACAGGAAAAAAGGTGGAGAACTGGAGGTATGGCTCAGTATTTAGAGTGACTGATCAGTGTACTCAAAGCTCTGGGTTTGATTCCTAGAACCTCAAAAAAGAAAGAAAGAAATAGTAGGAGGGTACATTTTATGGAATAGCAACTAACTTTATCTGGTTACATGGTGCTGCACATTTGTGTTCCCAGCTATTTGGGAGACTAAGACATGAGGATTACTTGGGGACAGTAGGGAGTTTGAGACTAGCCTGGGAAAAAAATAAATAAATAAAAGAGAAAAGCCCGTCTCAAAACAAAACAGAGAACTCAAAGCAATCATTTTCGAGAAAGTCCAAATATTGAACTCCTCAAAACGTTTATAAAGGTACTATATTTCATGTGTCCCAGACACCAAATAACAACATGGGGGCAGTTAAATGGTGCAACAGGTAAAGGTGCTTGATGCCAAGCCTGATGCCCAAAGTTCAATCCCTGGAACCCATATGGTGGAAGGAGAGAACCTACTTATGAAAACTGTCCTGTCCACTAAGTGTACCCCATGGCATGCATATGCGCCCCCCATGCACAAAGTAAAATAAAAATGTAATAAAAATAACTTAAAAAAAGAACTGGTCAAATGGTTCAGCTGGTAAAGGCACACAACATCAAGCCTGAGGACACAAGTTTGATCCCTGGAACCCACATTGTGGAAGGAAAGAACCAAATCCAGCAAGTTGGCCTCTGACGTCTATAGACATGTGTGGCATGTGTGGCATGTGTGGCATGTGTGCACCCACTGACCCACCCATATACATATATTCACACAATAAATAAAATAAAGAACATTTTTGAAAAGAAAGAAGATGTGGGAAAAGAGCTAAAGCAAGCCTGGAAGATTTATTTATTTATTTGTTTATGGGCACTGGCGATTGAACACAGGCTCTGCCCATGCTATGTGTATTAGTGAGGGTTCTTTTAGAGGAACAGAATTGACAGACTGAATATGTATTAAAACAGGACTTATTAGATTGACTTACACTATATAGTCAGAGTCAGAGTAATGCAATGAGGGCTGTCTTTCAGTAGAGAGGCTGAGAATTTGGTAGTTACCGAGTCCCTGAACCTGGATGCCTCAGCATCCTAATCTGGCACTAAAGGCCTGGAGGATTTCTGGAGACTCACTGGTCTTCAGTCCATGTTGGAAGCCCAAAGAAACTAGTTCTTCATATTAGTGAATGAATCTGCAGCAAGAACAACAGGGTAGATGAAGTCACGAGCAAGACTAAGTGCAAGCAAGCAAAAAACCCCCAAACAACAACAACAACAACAACAAATAAACAATGAAGACAATTCCCTCCAAACATAATGTAGACAATCCTTTACTGACAGCTCTCTTTCTAGGTGATTCTAGGCTGTTCCATGTTGACAATTAAAACAAACCATCACATAAGGCAAGAACTCTGCCACTGAGATATATCCCCAGCCAAGAAGACACACTATAAATTTTAATCAGTAAAAAGGTAACACTACACATGATGGCATATGCCTGTAACCCAGCACTCGGGACTCAGAAGCATCATGAGTTCGAGTCCAACCAGGCTACAGAGTAAAGTCCCTGACTCAAATAACAACAACAACAAAAACAAATCAAAGTGTGCTAGGAGAGACAAATAATAAAATTATATATAGATAAAATGACCAATTCGTAAAGAATAGCCAGGCATAGTGCTACATGTTTGTAATCCTAGCACTTGGGAGATGAAGGCAGGAAGATCAGGCATTCAGACTCATTCTCAGATATATACTGAGTTCATGGCCAGCCTTGGCTACATGAGACCCTGTTTTTTAAAAAGTAGCCAAAAGAACATAGATAATTAAAATAGTCTATGAACCATATAATCGAAACCTCAAAATATGAAACAAACTGATCAACTTCAAGAGAGAAATACACAATTCTACAATATCAATGGAAGACTCAATGAATTTATTTTTGTTTTATTTGTTTGAGGTCAAATTATTTTATTTAGAAGCTTGAAGGTATGAAGGAACTGAAGAGATCAATGGGATCTGATGTGTCCTTAGCAGGGCAGGATCTCTTTGTCCTCATCATCACTGAAGGTTCAGTATCCCTTCAACAATAGAATATCTAGAAAAAACATAAATAAGGGAATAGATGATTTAATTTAATTTTTTTGAGACAGGGTCTCATATAGAAAAAGCTTGCCTGGAATTTACTATGTAGTCGAGGCTGGTCTTGATCTCATATTCCTTTCTATATCTCTCAAGTGTTAATTTTACATGTGTGTGCCATTGCATCTGGTTTAAAGGATTTGAATAGCACCACAAACCAATTAACGTAATAGAAATATACAGGGTCTGGGGAGATGTCTCAGTAGTTAAGAACAGTAACTGCTCTTGCATAGTACCTGAGGTCAGTTCCTAATACTCATATGGTGGGTAACACCCATCCTTAACTCCAGTTCCAAGGGATCTGATGTCCTCTTCTGGCCTCCATAGGCTTTGTACAACATGGGTGTATTTACATACATGCAGGCAAAACACTCATACATATAAAATAAAAATAAATAAATAAATTTTAAAAGAAATAAATATACAGAGTATACAACTCAGCAACAGCAGCAGAATATGCATTTTTCTCAGCTGCACATAGAACATTCTCTAGGGCATGATGGGACATTCTTATAATCCTGAGAATTTGGGAAATAGAGGCTGGTGGAATAAGAATTCAAGCTATACATCGAGTTCAAGGCCTACCTATGCTGCATGAGAGCTTTTCTTAACAATGAAATACTGAAACAAAAAGCTACCCCCCAAAACTCACCCAAAACAAAAACACTCTAAAGACTAGGCTTAATGATGTTAGGTCACAAAACATGTCCAAATGGATGTTTAAAGATTGGTACAATATAAATTACCTCCTATAGCCACAGTGAATAAAACTAGGAATCAATCTTGAAAGAATTACCAGGAGTTTGCAACCATGTGGGAATTCAAAACACTGTGTGTGTGTGGGTGTGTGTGTGTGTGTGTGTGTGTGTACATGTGTGGTATGATGGTGGTGATGGTGATGGTGATCAAACTCAGGTCTTCACTCATGCTAGGTTAACATTCTGCTACTGTGCAAGATCTCTGACTTAACATGCTCTTAAACAACTGGTTAGTTCAGGATGAAATCACAACTGACATTAGAACACCAGAGATGAAGCAGGACATGGTGGTTTGTGCCTATATAAGCCTAGCACTTAGGAGGCAGTCATCAGTTTCAAAGCCAGTCTGGTCTACATAGGATTTCCAGCATAAGTGGGTTGCATAGTGAGAATCTGCCTGCAACTCCCTGATTCAAGGAAAAGAAAAGAAATAGGGATCAATGAAGTTTATACTAAAATTTAGGAGAGGAAATAGAGATAACAATTAAAGAAACGTTTATAACTGTAAATATATACATCCAAAAAAAAAAAAAAAGAGGAAAGAGGGGCTGGAGAGATGGCTCAGTGGTTAAGAGCACTGGCTGTTCTTGCACAGGATCCAGGTTTGGTTCCCAGCACCCACATGGTGGCTAATAACCATTTATAACTCTAGTTCCAGGGGATCTGATGCCCTCTTCTGATTTCCATGGGCACTGCACAACATAGATGCAACTACCTACATGCAGGCAATACACTCATACACATAAACTAAAAATAATAAATTAAACAATTAAAAGGAAAGAAAGTAGCTGGGCATGGTGATGCATGCCTTTAATCCCAGCACTTGGGAAGCAGACGAAGATAGATTTCTGTGATATCAAGGCCAGCCTGGTCTACATAGTGAATTCCATCCAGCTGGGGCTACAGGGAGACTTTGTCTAGACAAAAAATAGGAAAAAAAGTGGGGAGGTGGCACACACCTGTAATTCCAGCACTTGTCAGGCTGAGGCAGGATGAATGCTGTGAATTCAAGGCCAGCTGGGCTGCTATAGTGACTTCCTGGGCTACAGAGTGAGAAATCCAGATTAAAATAGAAAAAGAAAAGATATCTCAAATCAACAGCCCAATTTTATACTTTGATGAACAGAAGAAAGAAAATAATAAAGACTGAGATACAGATAAATTAGAGACCACAAAATCAATAAAGAGAATGAATGAAATTCATTGACAAACTCAACACTGCTAGACTTAGAGATACATATGTGTAATCCCAGCACTCAAGTGGTAGATATAAGAGGATCAGAAGCTTAAATCCAGCCTGGGGTTTCTGAGATATTTTCTCTCTCTCTGAAAAAAAAAAAACACAAAAAGAGAAAACTAAATACGTTCTAAGAATTAATAATTCAATTTTGTGTATGGATAAGGTTTATTCCCATTTTTCAACAGAGAAGCTGAAGTTTAGATGAGGTTTAGGTCACTGAGGATCCTTGAGCCCTTAAACCATCCCTACACAGCCTGTGCTTTACTCGCACAATCCTGTTGTGTACACGATAGTTAATACCTCCCTTCCACACTGCCTGTACTTTATATTCCTTACATACCACACAGAAGCTGATAGGTAGAGCTAGGCATGTTATTACACATATGTAATCCCAACACTTGGGAGGCAGGGACAAGTGGATCATGAATTCTGCTTTTTAGTTTTCTTTTTTTTTCAGAGTCTCATGTGGCCTAGGCTACCTCAATATGTAGTTGGTCTTGAACTCCTGATTCTTCTGCCTCTACCTGGGGAGTTCTGGGGTTATAGGTATATGCCACCGTGTTCAGCTGTGTATTTTAGTTTTCTGAGACACTTTCCTGGGGCACGTGAGACTCTGAAAAAAAAGGAAAAAAATGCCTTTTACCCACTCATTAAAATATAAACATACCTCTGAGGGGTACAGTCACGACTGTGTTCTAGCAACATAATTGGGCATTGGGATTCTTCTCTCAATCTGCCACATCCTTGTGACTTCCTCAGCTAAGCCTGTCCTGTATCCATGCCAACCTATCTTTATTCTATTCGCATACAGGTACCACACAGTCTCATTCCCACTGAAAGGCCTCTGTGAAGCCATAACCAAATATTGCTAATCCTCCTACTCTCTTATCTGTCTCCCCCACACTGCGGCATTTGGACTCACTAAACACAGGTGGTTATGCACAAAGAGTTCTGCCATGTACCTCAAGCAAGGTCAATATGGGAGGGCTACAGTCTGGTCCACATCCTGCCCCCCACTTTAATGCTGAGACTTTCTTGTTTTTAAAATATTTATGGTTTTGACATACTGTGTTAGTTACTTTTTGTTGTTCTGGTAAAACACCATGACTAAAAGCAACTTATGGAAGAGTTTATTTTGGCTTACAATTTCAGAAGGGAGAGGCCATAATGGCAGGAAGACATGACAGTGGGCAGTCAGATCAGAAGGTTGAGAGATAACATAACATCTTTAAGCACACACAGGAAGCAGAGAGATAAGTAGAGAGAGAGAGAGAGAGAGAGAGAGAGAGAGAGAGAGAAACTGGAAGTGGGGCAAGGATATGAACTCTCAAAGCTCATCCCCCAGGGTCATACATTCTACAGCAAGCCCACATCTCCTAAACCTCCAGAAACAGCACAACCAAGTCGAAACTAAGGCTTGTTCAAATACCTGAGCTTATAGGGTGCATTTCTCATTTAAACTGTCACACATAGGATCTTGCTATGTAGCCCTAGGCTGGTCTCAAATTTAGGATCCTCTTGTTTCAGCCTCCTGGGTTCTGGGATTATAGGGATGTGTTACCACGTGTGGTGATATTTAAATTTTTTTATCTGCTTTTATAGTGGGAACAGTTGGACCATCAGAACCATAACCCCTGCCTCCAGTCGTCTAGACATTCTGACCAGTGTAAAGAGAAATTAAAGGAACTGGAAAGGCAAGGACCCCCCATGGTTAGATAAAGGCACCTAGGTGGGGCTTTCCCCAGTAATCCAAGCTTAAGACTAAGAAGTGATTACTTGTTCTATGGCTGCCACTGCTCTCTTGCTTCCTAGAGTTGACCCTCAGTACCCTATGGTCCTGTGAAAAGGAGGGCATCAGGATCATTCTTCACTGTCATTGTGTCTTTAGATGACTCTCTCCTGACTCTGCGTTGCTACTTTCCCCACCTGTATTGGTCAGGGTTCACTAGAGAAACAACCAATAGGATGAATATGTATACAATTTATTAACTCAGCTTACAGTAAAATAGGAACAATAGTATCTAAGAACCTGGTAGCTGCTCAGTCCATGGTGCTGGGTGCCTCAGTAGCCACAAGTTGGTACTGAAAACCTTGAAAGTTCCTGGAGAACTGCTGGTCCTCAGTCAATGATGGAAGCCTGGAAACATGGTTCTACTGTCAACTGAGGAACCATCAGCAGCAGTAAGAGTAAATCAACCCGGTGGCTAGAGAGAAGGCCAAACAAGCAAATGGTATAATTGTTGGTCTACCATGCTTCCTTTTAGCTAGGCTACCAGATGGGGCTGTATACATTTGGGATTGGTCTTACCACATCAATTAAGGCAGGGCAGGCAATCAAGACCATGCCTGAGTACTCAGGAGATTCCAATTTGTGGCAAGTTGACATTAAAACCAACCATGACACCATCTACTTAGGGGGAAATCCGTTATGGGATCTACTCTATCACCACAAGGGATTGAGAGTACAAAAAGGCTATATCAGTCTTGAGCTGTCTGTATGGGTATAGTTTTCAGTGTTTCCCTCCAAGTTAGGAAAGCAGGAGTTTCTATGTACCATTTTAGTCCCTTTCAAAAGCAGTATGTTGTAGTATGATGAGTAAGTTGTCAGGCTTTGTCGTCAAACTACCTGAACATGATTCTCTGCTCGTTCTATGACTGAAGGCAAGTTACTAAAATCTCTTAGCTCTTTTAAATTTTATATGTATGTGTGTTTTGCCTGAATGTATATAAGTGCACCCATGTCATGCAATGCCTATTGAGGCCAGAAGAGGGAATTGGATCCCTTGGAACTGGAACTATGGAAGATTGTTAGCCTTCATGTGGGTGCTGGGAACCTAACTCCGGTACTCTGCAAGAGCAACCAATGCTCTTAGTTGCTGAGCCATCTCTCCAGTCCTCTAACATCTTTTAGGCCTTAGTAATTCTGTCCTAGAAAAGTGAGGCTAATGATAACATGATCTTCAAGGGTTGTTTCACAGACTAAATAAAATGCTATCAAGTACTTGGTGCTTTGAAATGTTTAACAGGTTTTTGTTGAACAAATGACTGAACTAATTAATAGAATTCTACTCAGGTTTAGGATTACAGATCTGATAAATATCAAATATACACCACTCAGACTGTGTCCCATTAGAAGGTAAGTTTTAAGACAATTATTAAGGGCAGAATGATTTATTTTGGCTGATAGTTTGAGAGGACAAAGTCCATTATGTTGTGGAAGGTATGGCAGTAAGAATGGCTCACTGATTTGGCAGTGGGAGTATGCAACCACTGCTTTGTTACATCATATGAGCAGTCAGGAAGCAAAGAGAGATATGAATATACTAGTATTCCTTTTGGGGGGAGGGGCTACTTGAGACAGGGTCTCCCTATGCAGCCTAGGTGGGCCTTGAATTCATTATGAAGCCCGTGATGCTTAAATTCTCGATGATCCTCTACCTCAGCCTCCCTGAATAGTGGAATTGTAGGTGTGTAGTGCCTGGTAAGGAAAAATCTCTTCAGTCAGTTTTACAACCTCAAGATTCTAGCACATTGCCTGGCAAAGAGAATTTTTTAACTTTTTAAAAAAATTTAACTTTAATTTATTTTTTTTCTTATAACCTTTATATAGTCTACTTATAGCCCCAGGAAGCCTGGAACTGGTTATGAAGACCAGGCTGACCTCTGTCTCACAGAGATCCACCTGCTTCTGCTTCCAGAGTATTGGGATTAAAGGCCAGTGCCACCACATCCTCATTTTTTATGAATGAATGGACAAATAAATTAATATAATATTTCAGGAAATGTGTGAGACCTGTGAGATAGCATTCTAAGATGGACAGTAACTATCCTCGTGAAGCTAAAATCTAGTTATTAAATTGACAGTTGAACCAGCCACTGAACTTGGGATGAGGGAGGAAGTCAGGCTGCTGTGACAGTGACACACGAGGATTTTCTTCATCTTGAATGTGAGAGGGAATTTACTTAAGCAAGTGACTATGTGATGCCGGAGGAGTAAGGGAATTAGGTTATAAGGAAGGAAAAAAGGTAGAGATAATAAGCATAGGCTGTCAAAGAATCAGGGAAATATTCAGTGTCCCTAGATTGGGGCTAGATTCTGGGTTTTTCCAGTTGTGTTAATGGTAAAAACATTTACTGAACTAGAGACCACTGGGGAAGAAAAGTAGGTTTGGGAAAAGATGTTTAGTTTGCTCCTTCTTTCCTTCCCTCCTTCCTACCCCCTTCTTCCCTCCCTCCTTTTCCCCCCTTCCTCCTTCCCCCTCCTTCCCTCCTCCTTTCCTTCTTTTCTTTCTTGATGGTGCTGATATCTACAACTTGCTCTACTACTGAGCCTCATCCTTAACCCCTATTCTGTTTACTTTTTGTCAACCTGCATCCATCTTCCAAAGGAATCTGTTGAACTCTGGCATGGTAATCCCAGCACTCAGAAGGTTGAGGCAGGAGGATTAACACCAGTTCTAGGGCACTAACTAGGGTTAGTACATAGTGAGCTCTAACTTTAAGTTACCAAGTGAGACCCTGTCTCACAATAAGGGAAAGAAAGGAATCTGTTGTATCTCTAATTCCACTATACTATATAGCCCAGATCCCAATATTTGTATACATGTGACAATGATGACAGTGATTATGGTAACAATATAATGTGTTCCCTTTTGTCCCTCTAGCTGCGACTACCATTAGCATACTTCTTCTTGACTGCTCATTCCACGGGCCCTATAACCTTAATGTGAGTAAGATGCTTTTTGCGCCAGCGGGCTTCCTTAACCAATCCCAACCCTTGTCCCTCCTCTCTGTTTTAACCCTATAAAAGATCACCTTACCCTCCACTTGGGGCCACTGTCTTATCACCCGCTGCGTCGGTGTGTCAGACTGTGGACCGAGCTGGAGCTTGTAAATAAAGACCCTTTGTTCTTGCATCAGATTTGACCTCCCTGGTGGTCTTTTGAGAGGATTCTATAACCTGGGCACAACATTCTCAGCAGCCTTGTAACTTAACTAATAATTGGAACATAATAGTGTATTGTGCATGGTGCTTGGCACTGTCATAACACAAGTTTATTGGACATGATGCTTCTTACTCTCCTGGGATACAGAGGAGCAAAATAGCTGTTATGGTTTGGATATGAAGGGTCCTCAACAAGTCTTGGGTCTGAAGGCTTTGTCCTTCAGCAGTATCTAGGGATAATTTGATCATGGGGATACTAATCTCTTCAACTGATTAATTCACTGATAAGTTCAGAGCTAAACAGACTATTGGAAAGTAGGGTCTGATTAGCAGAAGAAGGCTACTACGGCCTTTGAAAGATATTTTTTGTCCCCAGCCATTGCTGTCACTTTCTTTCTCCCTCCTTCCCTGTTTTTCCCTCTCCCATCCCTTGCTCTCTCCTATTTATTTTAGACAAAGTTTCACGTAGCTCACGCTGGCCTGAAATTTTCTGTGTAGCTGAGGGTGTCCTTGAACTCCCAGTCCTCCTGCATCCACCTACTAAGTGTTGCAAATTATAGGCATGTAGCACTACACTCAGCTTTCACTTTCATTATTGACAGCTATGAAATGAGCAGCCTCTGCCACCACAGGTTTTTGCCTCAATTGTCTTTCCTGAAGCAATGTAAACTCCTGAAACAGAGTCAAAAGAAGTATTTCCTCTTTCAAGTTGATTTTCTCTTATTTTGGTCATAGCAGTAGAAGGCTAGCCCCCAGTGCTAGATTTATAGTTTACCTTGAAGCCCCAATTATGTGGTGCTGGGTATCAAACACAGGGGCTAATGAATGCTAGGGAAGCACTGTATCAACTGAGCTATATTTCCAGCCCCTCAAGTGAGTACTAAATTTTAACTTTACATTCACTAAAATATTTGAAATTAAGTTCTGCACTAGTGTTCAACAGCACTAGATAGGATTAGATTATTTACATTCATATGCTACATTTGTTATTTCTACTTACATGAATGGAAAATACATAATCATTCTGAGTTTTTTCATCTATTAAATGAGTTCAAAAATCACACTCACCCTAAACAATTGTTGAATGAATAAAGCAAGTTCATATGTATAAGGTATACTTCTTATAGTTCTGGTATTCTTTGTCTGTGTAATCGGCATTGTTTGACTTCACTGGCCTCAGTAGGGTGGTGGATTCATTTATGTGGACTCTATGGTTGAGTTGCAGTAGTATTTAAGCGAAAGGAGCCTGTTTAAAATGGCCTAAAACAGCTGTTATAGAGAACATCAAAGTAGATATAAGAGAAATAAATCAGAATTGTTATTCATCGAGTGTTGACACTGTGCTGGGCAACATGCATATATTTTTAATTCTGTTTTAAAAATATTTTATTATTTATTACTTTTATTTTATATGTATGAGTGTGTTGGCTGCACCCATGTCGTGCAATGCACAGAGGTCATTAGAGGGTGTCAGATCCCCTGGAACTGGAGTTACAGATGCTTGCTAGCTGCCATGTGGGTGCTGGGAATAAAATCCAGGTCCTCTGGAAGAATGGCAAGTGTTCTTAATTGCTGAGGTGTCTCTCCAGCCCTGTTTTGTGTTTTTCAGGCAGGGTCTTGCTATGCAGCCCAGGCTAGTCTTGAAATCACAATCTTTCTGTCTCCTACGTGCTAAAATTATAGATGTGAGTTAAAATGCCTGACTTCATACATGTATTACTGCACTTCATTTTCTTGACAGCCCTCTGGGATTCATTCTGCCAATGAAGATGATGAGGCTAGAGAAATAAGGATTTATAAAGTTAGGGTCACTGCCAACTGTTAGAGGGTAAGTTATGCATTCAAACTGAAGTCTGCCTGAGTCCAAAACCACACTCTAATCTCTGTCTCATACTGCCGATAAGACTTGATGGAAAAGAGTGAGGCTGGGAAAATAAATTAGAATAACTCTAGTATAATATGGAGGAAGCATGGGAGAGACTAGAAATGGAAAAAACTCTTATATGGGACTGAGGAGATGGCTCCAAAGTTAACAGCACATATGGCTCTTGCAGAGGACCTGAGTTTGGCTTCCAGCACCCACACTGGGTGGCTTGGAACTTCCTATAACTCTAGCACCTGGACCTTCAATGCCCCTAACCTCCATGGGTGCCTGCACTTGTCTGTATTTCCACACATGGACACACACACGTACACATAAATTATTTATTTATTTATTCATTTATTTTGGTCTTTTTGAGACAGGGTCTCCCTATAGCCCCAGCTGGCCTGGAACTCACTATATAGACCAGGCTGGCCTTGAACTCACAAAGATCCACATGCCTCTGCCTTCTGAGTGCTGGGATTAAAGGCATGTACCACCAGATCTTTTTATCTTATTTACCATTATTTTATGTGTTTTACCTTCATGTATATAAGCACATCAGTACATGCAATACCTGTGGAAGCCAGAAGATGGCGTCAGAGATCCTGTGGTACTGGATTTACAGAGGGTTTTAGCCACCAAGTGGATGCTGGGAATGGAACCTGGATCTTCTGCAAGAGCAGCCAGTGGTCTTAACTGATGAACCATCTCTCCAGCCCTAGCCCTACAGTTAAACAACAACAAAACCATTTTCACCACAGTCTGTTGTACGCAGATGGCAAAAGATGGGGGATCTTGAAGTGGAACAACAACATTGGGGATAAAGATAAGAATCTGCCATTCCACCAGAGCATTACAGTACTGTCAATTCCTTAAGGGCAAGAACTATAGTTTCTTTTCTTTTTTTTTTTTTGAGATGGGGTTCATGTATCCCAAGCTGGCCTTGAACTCACTATGTAGCTAAGGATGACCTTGAACTCCTGATCTTTCTGCCTCCACTAGTTGAGCTCTGCAAGCACAGGTGTGCACCTTTATGCCTTGTTTTATGTGGTATAGGGATCGAACCCAGGGCTTCAGGTGTGCTAGGAAAAGCACCAGAACAACTGAGCTACATTCCCCAGCTCTCTTCCATTTTTCTGTCACATGGCAACACAGACACCCATACAGCACAATGCTGCACTTTGCACTCAAAACCCAATGTTGGTTAAAATGGATGCAATTAAATTTTCTAAGTAAGACTCAATAACTGGATTTGAGGAGATCAAGATGGCTTCTAAGTTGAGATCTTCGGTCTGAGGGAGAATTCTGAAGTTGCCTTCAATGGAGGGCTTGGAGCATCCCATTCGCTTTGCTTCCCGTTGCTCTAGGTCTGTCCTTGGCAGGGCCCCAGCCAGGGTAAATCCAGCCGTCCCTCCTAATCATCTGTCTCTCTAGACCGGGAAGGAGGCTTTCTTTTTGGGCCTCCCTTCCGCTTTTCCTAGCCTGGGTAGTGAGCCACTCTTCATAGTATTTGAATCAGAGGAAACAGATAGACTGAGGAAGCGAAGAAAAAACAGGCCGCCTGGGCCCTGCAAGCCAATGTAAACATTCAGTGGTTTCCTGTTGTTGCAGCCCAAAGAGTCCCATGACATCATTCCTGGCCTTTCCAGAACATGAGGGCTCAGCCCAGCCTGCCAATCTTCCCAGGGCTGAGTGGCAGTCACCCCCTTCCCCACTAGTGTTAGATCCTCCGGAACCAGGACATTTCTCCAAGCCAACAGTTCTCCCACTTGCCTAACCAGTCACTTAGGCCTTTCTAGCCCTATAAGGAATTAGAGGTTGCAAACCGGAGGTGCTATTCCACTTCTCAAAGGCTTATGGGTAAAGAAAGATTTCCCAAGCCGGAAAAGTTATTTTACTTCTTTTAATGGAGATTTGGAGTCAGAGGAGCTTGTGACACATAGTTTCTGAGACAAGCCCTGACTGCTTCTTCCTCTCTTCACCCCTACTCGGGTTCCACAGGCTTATGCTTTGATTGATCACATATTCCTAGAAACAGAACAGTAAAGTCCATTTTAAGACACTGTTGCCCAGTATTTCCATGGAACACATGAGATCACTGAGACCCAGAAAGGGAAAGGGTCCGGACCCAATCACACAGTTGGGCCAAGCAGTATAAGTCATACACTAATAGGTCTAGACCTGAACTATCCCAAGGCAAGACTATACAGTTCTGAGAGTTCTTGACAGAGAATTAAGAAACTACAGGTTGAGCTCTGTTCGAGCTTGAGCAATTTCCTCCTTTATTTGTGCCTTGGCTTAGCCAGCTGTAACTCAATTCAAGATAAAAAATAATTTATTGAGCGCCTAATGCACTTGGTAGGGCTAGTAGCTTCTGGAGATAAATGGAGTCAGTATGAAACATTTCCTATTTCACAGGTTGGAACAGAAAATGAAAATGATGGTCTGAATTCTGTGAGACCCGAAGTCTGGGTGGATTATTCCTCTGTCTCTAAGAATCAGACTGTCATCCTAAGTGGGGTCTTTTGGGACTCTAGCCCCATCCCCTGGCTTCCCACTATCTCACAAGGCAGTACAGTGTTCTCATTGGAAGACTTTTATTTGCAAATATGTTCCCCAATTCTGCTCTCATTTAGCTGGGTAGATTTGCATAGAGAGGAGGCGGCAGAGTCCTAAATTATTGTCTGGAAAATCTAGCCAAATTCAGTATGGTAATTCCTGCAGCCAGGAATTGTGCCATAGAGCACAGACAATTTGAAATAGCTCTTATTACCAACGAAATTCATCACACTCTAGCAAACAGAATTCAGAAGTACCTTTGGGGAAGGATGCCTGTTCCTTCACCCAAAGATGCACAAGGCAATTTGAAGCCATTCCTGTGGCCAATCAATTTAACGACAGCATGAACTAGGTGAAACACACACAGAGTAAGTACAGACACATTTAGATGCCTGAAGATGCACATCCATATGCAGATGAATATCCAGGAAGCTGCAAAAGAACATTGAGAGACATAGAAAAACAGTACCCCCCCCACAGAGAGAGAGAGTCAGAGACAGAGAGACAGAGACAGAGAGATAGAGAGACAGAGAGATAGAGACAGAGAGACAGAAAGGCAAATACAGAAACACCACCACCACCAAACCCACATAATCCAATAAAAAGCTAGGAAAAAGCAAACAGCTAACTGCCCAGGAGTTAGGGACAGGGCTAGGAGGTTGCACTGTGCTATGCGGCCTGGTCTTCAATGTGAGTTCCAGGCTAGCTGGTGTTACAGGGAAACCCTGTCTCAAACAAACAAACAACACATACATAAACAAAAACAAACCCTACAGAGTATTTTCAGTACAAAGGCCTTAGAAGTTATCCCATCCCTTTTACCTTCTGCACCCATACCCTTCCCACCCCACCACATCAGATATTTTCCTATCTGTTCCTGGATTACAGAAAAGAATGTTTTATCAGAGCTCCTCAGTGGTAGTGTCTGCTCTCCAACCCATTTTCCATGGGGCTTCTTGACAGATGGAATCTTTCTGAAACTCATTCTTGTTCTTGCCTCATCCTTGTCCCAAATCCTCCTTTAAAAATAAAAGTTTTACATTTATTTATATATTCATTCATATATATTTATGCATGCATGCATGCCATTTCTCACTTGTTGACAGTTCTCTTCTTTCATGTGGGGCTTAGAGATCAGTCTCAGGTCCTCAGGCATGGTGGCAGGCACCTTTACTTGCTGAGCCATCACACCTCTGCCATCCTTCTTTTCTTCCCTACTGCTGGTACAAACCAGCACAGATACCTGGCATTCATGGGGAGACCAAAACCTGGGGCTTTCATGCGCTTTCCTAGTGCTCCTTTTCCTTTGGCAGGCAGACAGCACCTTGCACAGATCCCTCCCAATGTGCATCCTCATCTGCCTCCTGTGGTGTTCCCTTGAGAAAGAACCACTCCCATCTCCTATCAAAATCCTACTCACTTTGGATTTTGGCACAGTGGTGGAGGGCTGTTTGAATTTTTTTTTGAGACAGGATTTCATATACCCCAGGTTGTCCTTGAACTCACTATATTGTCAATTATGACTTTGAACTTCTGATCCTCCTGCCTCTACCTCCCAAGTGCTGGGATTATGGGCATGCACCACCAAGTCTGGTTATGACAGTGCTACAGACTGAACCCAGGACTTTAATACATAGTAGGCAAGTACTCTATCAAGTGAGCTACATCCCCAGTCCCTATTTTCTATTTTTAAACTTAGCCATTGAAATTTTGATATTTTTATCCTTCAAGGCCAATACCAAAAGTTACTTCCTCTGTGAAATCTGCTGCAAATCTCCCCAAAACGTTGTGTTGCACGCAAACCTTAACTTACTTCAATTAGCCTCACTAGCAAGGAATAAGCGGGTTAGTCCTTTAAAGAAAACTTGATGTGGAAACAGGACTGGACTCCCTGATGTTAACGCCTCCTCTGGGACAATGTGCTGGCATTCTTCCTGTCTCATTGTGTTGCCCACAGGCTGCAAAGACACACTGATAAACTCAAGGCCTTGGGCCACTGATTCTATCTGCCTATCTATCTATCTATCATCTATCTATCTATCTATCTATCTATCTATCTATCTATCATCTATCTATCTATCTATCTATCTATCTATCTATCTATCTATCATCTATCATTTACCATCTTCCTATGTTCAGGATTGAACCAAGGGCCTGCTACATACTAGGTAAGCATCTTGCCACTGAACTGTCTCCTTAGCCTGCCTAGTTTGTTTGGGCTTTTTAGTCTAGTCATGGGGGCTCTAGCTTGAGTCCTAGTACTGCCACAATCAGCTGTGTGACTGTGAGCAAGTCTCATTTCCTCTCTGGCCTTGATTTTTTACAAGGATTCTTTCAGTTCTGGATGTTATGAACTCCAAGGTTCAGGATTTTATGCAGTTCCTCTTGCATGGCTGTTTGGCCATTATTGTGTTTCCCTTTGTTTTTCTTCCTGCTTCCATTTATTTGCTTTTCTATCCCTTCCTCTCTCAGTCTCTGACTCTGTCTCTCTGTCTCTGTCGATCTGGGTCTCTCTTTCTGGCCCTCCCTCCCTCCCTCCCTCTAATTCTACTTGGCTGCCTCCTCCAAGCCAAAATCTAGCTGAAATAGCTTCCCATCTAAAACAAACATTCCTGGTATTTCCTGGGTGTTGTTGGTGAGCAAAATTATAAATGGTGTCCATTTCAGGGCTTCAGGAGGTTCAAATCCCCTTTCCCTCTAGTACAGTTCACAGAACTAAGAAGCAAAATGGCAGAGTAAAGGCCTCATAGAAGCCAAGTGTGGTGACATAATCACAAAACTTGGGAGGCCGAGGCAGGAGGATTGAGAGTTGAGGCAAGACTGTATAACAGTGAGTTTCAGGCCAGCCTCAGCGGCATAGTAAGATCTTGTCTCAAAAGAAAATGAAATGAAATGAAATAATACAATTAAGAAAAAGAATGGTATCATACCTGATATTGCTATGAGAAACTTCAAAGAAAGGATTCTGTCCATGGATTAGTGGCTTTATCCACTAGATGGTCTGATTCAAAGGCTTGTGTATTATTATTATTATTATTATTATTATTATTATTGGTGGTATGGCATTCAGAGGCCAACACTGTGGAGTTAATTTTCTGCTTCCACTTAACCTGGGCTCTGGAGATCGAACTCAGGTCCTTAGGAAGGCTTTCATGGCAAGTGCTTTTCCCTGCTCAGCTATTTTACCAGTCAAGGCCAAAGGTTCTTAGCAAAGACATTCCTACTCCTCCCTATACACTATCATTTTGCTGATGTGAAAGCTCATCCCTATAGGTATATCCCTGGATGCAAAGAGAAGTGATGGGAAAACAGGATGGAGAATGTTGGTCTTCTGACTCCTAATCAAGTGCTCTGAATTGCTTCATCACCACCAGTTGTTTGGGTCAGTTTTACGAAAGGAAGAAGATTGCCATTGGGTGGTGACATATGTGGACTGTATATTTAAGGACAGCATCTGAATTTCCTTTGTCTCCAAAGCCTAGTTCAGTATCTGGTCCCAGTTCAGTGTTTTACAAATGAGGGAAGTAGCTGCTACCTGGCACTTAGGGGTTACTGTGCTTCTGCTGGGCTTCTGGGTACCTATGCTGAGCACTCCAGAAACTTGGAAATCAAAGCATCAAGGGACTTAGTATCAGTTTGTTCTACACTTGCATAGCCTTCCTTTATTCACCCCTCATAAATCATTTTCTTCTTTGTAAAAGAAGGGGTAATAATGTCTTCTGCCTCATCTGGATCCCTGGGGCTTGGGGAAGTAGCGGTGAAAAAAAAAGATAGGAAAGAGCTTAGACAAAAACAAGCTCTGCAAATGTGATGGCTGGGTGCTATGGTGACGTCCGAGCTAGCAATTATGTTCTCCACAGAGGCGACTGTGGGCACCAAGTGAGTCATCCTCTCACTCTCAAAGCCTGAGGCTTTGACAGGGGAGAAATGAGGTGAGGTTTTTGTTAAGAGTTTTTTTCCCGTGGAAGGGGAAGAACAGAGTGGACAGCCTCTCCTACACACACAGACACACAGACACAGACACAGACACAGACACACACATATACATACACACACACACACACACACACACACACACACACACACACCACATACCCCTAGACTTCAGGCTCTTGGGGGAAGAAACAGATTAAGTAAGATCTGCACTGAACCTCTGTTATATAATTCTGAGATTAAGGGGTCGCTAAGCAATTGGAAGTCTCTATACAACTAGAAGTCAGGATCCCAATTTCCTTTCAGTCCTAGTTCTACTAGCCAGCCAACTGCTACTCATTTACTCTGTGGTTTCAGGCAAATGGTACTCCCTCTCTGAACCATTTCCTATTGTAACAAACAGAATGAGCTAGATGCAGAGCATTATATTTTATAAGTCCTGGGATGCTGGAGTTGGAGAGACAGTACAACAGTTGCTTGATGCTCTTGCAGAGGACCAGAGTTTGGTTTTCAGCACCCACATGGGACAGGCTCACAATTCCCTGTGACTCCAATTTCTGGGTATTTGACATCCTCTTCTGGCATCCAAAGGCACCTGTGCACATATGGTGCACCTACAGACAAACACACACACACACACGAGAGAGAGAGAGAGAGAGAGAGAGAGAGAGAGAGAGAGAGAGAGAGAGAGAAATAAGCATTTAACAATAAATAAATAAATGAAAAAAAAATGGGTGCTGGCTGTGATTTATAAGATTTGAGCTCAAGTTATCTGCCACAACTATTCTTTCCTGGGCCTCAATTTCCACAACCATGAAAAGAAGCACTTCATTAGATGTTTAGCTGTGCTTAAGAGTTCTTAAACAGGATCCAGGAAAAATGGGTTCTAATTCTGGCACAGAATGAAAAATCTTCTGAGTTTAGGCTGGCCTTATCCTTTCTTTGGCCTCAGTTTCTCCTAGACGTTCCCCCTCCTCCGGTGCTATGGATGGACCCCAGGGCCTTGAGCATGCTAGGCAAGCACTCTATTTAGAGCTACACCCCAGATAGTTTCTCTATCTTTGTCATGAGATCTGAAAAACATACTGTGATTTTGACAGCCTGTGTGGTTCTCAAGTAGCTCTGAAAAGGAAGTGAAGGGAGGGAGAGGCCACACCCAGAATAGTTTCTCATAAACTAGCCTTGGTTGCCCTCTATGGGTCTGAGCTGAAAGTGCAGGCCCAGCTAGACAACCAGCTAAGGCAACTGCCAACGTGGAGACAGGAGGGCAGAGAAGACTGCTTCCCTAAGTAGGGCCAGACACAGGCTGGCACTAGCCACAGACTTTCCAGATCCTCCAAATAAGAGGAATCTAAATGGAAAATGTGTGTTGGAAGACCAAGCCACCAGAAACATAGCCTTTGAAGGGCTATGTAGAGAGCAGGGCCAGGGTTCTGTCACAGACAAAATGGGCAGATTTTGGGGGGGTATATTAATATTTGGGAGTGGAGTGTTATTTTACCATGAGAGTGGGTCTGGAAACGAGTAAGCTGGTGGCTTAGGAGTTTTCACATGTGAAATGAAGAATCCTTCTTAACATATGGCAGAATCTACTCAAAGATGCATTTCAACATCTTTCTGTTGCTATGAAAACATATTTGAATCAGTTTTAAAGGAAGAAAAGTTTAGCCTGGTGCGTCAGTGCATGCCTGTAATCACAGCACTTGGGAGGCAAAGGCAAGAGGATTGTCATATGTTCCAGGCCAGTCTGGGCTATGCGATGATTTCTGAGCCAGACAAAAATGGGAACATTTGTTTTGGCTCATGGTACCAGAGGTTTCAGCCCACAGTCACTTGCTCCTGTTGCTTTGGGGCCTGTGGAAAGACAAAAGTATGTATCAGATGGCATCTCTTCATCTTATGGTTTCCAGGAAACAGATAGGAAGGGGGAGGAATCCCACTATTTTCTTCAAGAGACAATCCCAATGACTTCACTTCCTCCCACTAGGCTATACATCTTGAAGGATCCACCACCTCCCATGCTTTCACTACAGGCTGACATCCAAGCCTTTATCACACAAGCCTTTGAGGAACACTTATTCAAACTATACTACCCACTTTGCCCCTGCCATCCACAGAAGAGAGATAATTTATGCCTAGGAAGAAGAAAGCAGTGACCTTAGTATGAGGATGAGAACCTAATCATGAGAAAGGAATGAAGTGCTAGGGAGTACTCAATATTCAGGAAATACCGTATCATTTAGGGGATTTGGGGTTCAGTCTTTAAAGTTGTTTTGAGGGGCTGGAGAGATGGCTCAGTATTTAAGAGTACATACTGCTCTTGCATAAGACCCAATTTGGTTCTGAGAATCCAAAACTGGTGGCTAACAATCACATGTAGTTCTAGCTCCAGGACATCTAGCACCCTCTTCTGGCCTCTGTGGGCACCTGCACACTCATAGCATACACTCTCACACGCAAACACACATACACATAAATAAAATGAAAAGATCTTTCATCCATTTTAAATTGGTTTTTGTAGAGATGAGAGATAGAGATCGAGATCGAGCTTCATTCTTTGTTGCAACCCTTTTTCTGCTCCTGACCTAGTATATAAACCACATGGAAGCCATGATAGTGGTGAGAGCTTGTAATCACAGCTATTCAGGAAGTTGAGGCAGGAGGATTTCAAGTTTAGGGCTTGCATGGACTACATAGGGAGGTCCAAGTCAGTCTGGGCAACTTAGTGAGATCCTGTCTCAAAATAAAAATAATAAAGTTCCTGGGAAGTTAGCTTACCAGTACAGCATGTTCCTAGCATGCCTAAGATGCTGAGTTCAACCCCAACACCTCAAAATGAAATAAGTGAGTAAGTAAATAAATAAATAATGCTGAGTATGGCAGAGAGGTTTCCTAGAATGCATAAATTCTTGGGTTCCATCCCCAGAAGTGCAAAATAAATAGACATTGAACCCCAGCTTTCTCTGTGGGCCTCAGTTTCTCTGCCTAAATTGAGGAGGAGCTAGTGGTACTTGATGACATTCTATGTGTTCCCGAGCCCTGATATTCTACTTAGTTCTTTTTATGTTATTTTTTTTCCTCAGTGTCTTGCTAGCCCTGAATGGCCTGATCCTTTTTATTGTATCCCAGGCTGGCCTCAAACTTGTGGCAAACTTTCTGTTTCAACTTATTAAATGCTGGGATTGTAGGTATGCACCATGATGTCTGGCTTCCTTTTATTTTCCTATGGCATTCTATTCACCCCCACTCATATACAGCCCAGCTAGCCCTTAAGGTTCTTTTTTACATAATTATTCATTTACTGTGTGTGGGCATGTGTGTGCTACATTATGCATATGGAGGTCAGAGGATAACTTGTGGAAGCTAGTTCTTTCCTTCTCTTATGTTGTGTTCCAGGGATTGAACTCTGGTGGTCAGGTTTTGGTGCAGTCACCTTTGCCTGCTGAGCCATGTCACTGGCCCTTAAGGTTTTTTTTCAGCGCTAACACCCTACCTATTCATTCAGTCTTCAAGATTTTCTGTAACATTCTAGCCCTACTCTTATTCTTTCATTTCACTAACATCACTGCTGCTCCCTGCAACAAGGTACAGAATTTGATCACAAATTCTGCTCACCCACCTGTGACACCAGTAAATTGACAAAGATCGATCCAATAATCCTTGGAGGTGATATATCCCCCCAGCTCGGTCACTTTTTCTGTCTTTAGAAAAATCCCTTCCATTTTTCAGACCTCATTTCTCTCTCTCTCTCTCTCCTCTCTCTCTCCCCCCCCCTCTCGTGTGTGTGTGCATTCATGTGTGTATAGATGTATGTGTGTGTGCAGTGGGGTATGCACACATGTATGTGGAGGCTAGAGGTCAACCTCTGGTGGTGCTAGTTATTTTGTACCAATATGACACAAAGTAGAGATTCTTGGGAACATAGAACCTCAGTTGAGCAATTTCCTCCATCAGACTGACCAGTGGTCATGTCTATGAGTCATTTTCTTAATTGGGAATTGAGGCAGATGGTCCCACCCACTGTGGGTATTGCCATCCCTGGGCAGGTAGGCCTGGGCTGAATAAGGAGGGTAACTGAGCAAGGCAGGGTGAGCAAGCCTCCTGGCCAGAGAGCCCCAGGGAATCACCTCTCTCCATCAGCAGCTTTAGGATGAGAAGTGTGCCACTACACCTGGCTTTTTAATATGGGTTTTGGGGAAGACACTCAGGTCCTCATGTTTGTACAACAAGCACTTTACTGACTGAATAATCTCTCCAACCTTGGTACATGTAAGTTAAGAGCAGTGAACCAGATAGAGTGTTTCTGAAAGCCCTAAGTTACCCAACTTCTTCCATTTGTAAGTAGCAAGAGGGTAAAAATTCGCTTTGAAGTTTTGTCGTGACTCTGATTCCTTTTCAGTGTTCCTTAGATAGAAAACTCTCTTCCAATAACCTCTCACCTCTGATCAGTGTCCAGGGTTTCTACCAGCCTGTTCTAACGAGGAAAGCCAGACTTTTCTAGTCCCCAGCTCTTGGATCCATATTTGCCTCCCTCCCTAACTCTAACAGATTATACCCAGCATAAAATAATATTTTTTCCTCTGTCAAGGTGGCTGTGACTATTGCTATGTTTATTGTGAGGAAAAGATACAATGAAATTACCAAACTTTTATCCTATCAAGTGATTTGCCTATATGGGCTTGACATTAGTTTATTGCACCATCCCAATCCTGTTCATACCTACAAATCTTGCCCAGAAAAACCAAAGACAACCCAGGAATGGAGACTTCAAAGATTATTTTATTTTTAATTAATTAATCAATTATTTATTTATTTAGTGTGAGAGATAAATATATGGTGGTCAGGAGATAACCTTCGGGATTCAGTTCTATCCCTTCATCACTGGGGTCCAAGGATTGAAGTCAGGTTGTCAGGCAATTGCTACCACCTGCTGAGCCATCTTGCCAGTCCTAAAGGATATTTTGTTTAAATAAGACATTGTAAACAGATTTTTTTTTCTGACGCTCATAACCTCAAACAATAGTGATAGTTCAATTCAAGCTCCCTAATCACCCTAGCTGCTTTGAGTTCTTCCTCCAACAATCCAGCAGCTTGATTTGAAGTCAGATCTAGGGAGGTTTCCTCTTTCCTTTCTAGAAGCCAGTTCCAAAAGAAGAGCATGATGGAGGACACCAGAGAAAAAGCTGTGAGGTAAGAGAACACAGGTAGTATAAAAATAAGTGGGAAAGTTGTAAGGTGGGAAAATTTAGTAGCAACAGGCCTGGAAAGAGATCTGTTGTGGGTATTAGAAAGTGCTTGGAAATCATAAAGATTGCATAAGAGTAAAACAGAAACAAAATGAAAAATTGGAAGAGGAAATTGCTTGTCTATTCTCTTTTATACGTGTGTGCATGCGCGGGTGCGTGCTCACAGATGCATACGTTTTTTGTGTGTACATGAATGTTCATGTATTTAGAGGCCAGGGCACAACTTCAGTTTCCTAGGATTTCCATCTATACCCTTTGATAAACTGTCATTGATGTATACCTTATCAACTAGACTAGACTGGTTGACCTGTGAGCCCCAAGGACCCTCCTGTCTCCACTGCCCCAGTACTGGAATTACAAATTTTTCTTATATGGATTCTAGGGATCAAACTCATATCTTAATGCTTGGGAAGCATATTAATTATTTTTCTATTACTGTGATAAAACACCATGATCACAAACAACTTATGGAAGAAAATATTTATTTTGTGGGGCTGGAGAGGTGGCTCAGCAGTTAAGAGCACTGGCTGTTCTTGCAGAGGACCCAAGTTCAATTCCCAGCAGCCACATGGTAGTTAACAACCGTCTGTAACTCTTCTGACTTCTACAGGCATTGCCCAACACAGGTAGGCATATAGGCAATATACTTACATACATAAAATTAAAAAAAATAAAATGTTTATTTTGGCTTATTACACACATATAGGCAATATACTTACATACATAAAATTAAAAAAAATAAAATGTTTATTTTGGCTTACACCTTCAGGAGGAGAGTCCATAATGACAGGAGACACATAGCTATAGATGGCAGGAGCAGAAAGCTGAGAGAGATCACATCTTCAATTGCAAACACAAAGCAGAGAGAGATAAAGAACTAGAAGTGGGGTGAGGCTACAAACTCTTAAAGTCCATGCCCAATGATGCACTTCCTCCAGCAAGGCCCTGTCTCCTAAAGGTTCCGTGACCTCCCCAGACAGCACTACCAACTAGAGGCCAAGTGTTCAAATACATGAACTGATAGGTGACATTTCTCATTTAAACTACCACAGAAGGCAAGCACTTTACAAGCTGGGCAATCGCCAAGTCTGTAGTCTTATCACCAAATCATTTCCTGTTCCTGCTCAATCAATATGCAACAATAACACTTCATGTCTATAAGTGATCACATATTGTTATTGTGGCTGAGATATTATGGTTAATCTTAACTAATACTGTGATTACTTATGGCAAATTGATAACACTGTATCTAAAATATAAAGATAAATTCAGAGGTGAGGAGGATAGGGGAGGACTAGTCAAGGATAGTGGGATCATAGTAGTATCCTGAGGTCATGAATGCTTCAGGTTCAAGTATGGCTGACCAACATCTGCTTAGAGTAACTGATAATCTTCAAAATCTTCCTTATGAAAGAATATATTTAAGAAGCTTTTGCTTCAGGGGTAATATGGAGTACAGTACTGGGAGTTGGCAATACTTGGGCACTTAAGGTACCAACATCTATAACGAGTCACTGTCAGAGATTCACAGACAATTGCTATTGATACCCACAGTCAGTCACCATGCATACTCACAGGCAAGTGATGTTGACGCTTACAGTTATTATCACTAAATACCCACAGTTAGGGGCCAGAGAGATGGCTCAGTGGTTAAGAGTACTTGTTGCTCATCCAGAGGGCTTGAGTTCTGTTCCTAGCACTCATACTGGGTGGCTCCCAACTATCTGTAACTCCAGCTCCAGGTATTTGTCATCCTTTTGTGTCCTAAATAGATCTCCCCCACATGTGTCATACATTTACACAGACACACATTTAAAAAATCTTTAAAAGTCCCCCTAATGTCTAGCTAGGGGACAGAGGCAACAAGACATGAAAATGAAAAGAAAGAGCTGAATGAAAGGGTAATGTAGCATCAACCCAGGAAGAACTACCTTCTACTCTTCTGGCTCGTTCCAAGATTAAGGGAAGAGCTTAGGATGGAACAAGAGACACTGAGTCCTAAGAAGCCTTGATCCCTACAGCAGATGGTGCTCCCATGATGATAAGGAGGAGTCAGACCTATAGGCCATAGTTAGCCGATCCTTACTGGCAGGAGTTACCATGACCTAGAGCTACTCCTATTTCCGAAAGAGGCTTTACTGAATCAAAAGTCAGAATTTTTTGAGAAATATCTCAAACAGATCAGGCTGGCCTTGTACTTGCTATATAGCTGAAGGTGATCTTGAATTTCTGATCCTATTTCCTCCACTTCTTGATTGCTGGAATTACAGGATTGCACACCTATACATGGTTTAAGTGGCTGTGCTCAAAACTAGAACTTTGTAAGCATGCTGGGCAAGCATTCTACCAATTGAACTATATTCTACCACCTCAGAAAGTCTTTTTTTCTCATTTCTCTCTCTCTCTCTCTCTCTCTCTCTCTCTCTCTCTCTCTCTCTCTCTCTCTCTCCGTGTACCTGTGGATGTCAGAGGACTGCTTGTGAGAATTGGTTCTTTCCTTCCAGTGTGTGGGTTCTAGGGATCAAACTTGGGTCATCAGGCTTGGCATCAAGCATCTTTACCCACTTAGTTATCTCATCGGCCCAATTCTTAAGCATAAACAGAAGCTAGAAAGAGGAAGGAAGTTACACACCCTACCCTTCTTGACCAGCTGACCAATGTATAGTATCCCACAGGGCATTAGCTTCTGGTAAGCCAGGACTACAAAGTAATATGATACTGGAAGTGGACCAAGAACATGATCATAGGCAAGACACCAGTGCACATGTTGGCTGTGGATGTGACAGCAGCAGTAACTGGCCCAAAGTACAGAAAGAGTAGATATCACCTCAGTTGACAGTGCTGAGTTACAACAGTCCACCAGAGACACGTAAAGATGTCTCCAAGGTGGAACTCACCCAGACTCAGACTGGACATGCCCCAAATCCTTTCAATAGAGGAAGAATGAGAAAAGCATACTCCTATTTCCAGAAGGGATGGAAATTATGAACCAGGACTCTCGGGGCCCAAGACTTTTCAAGAAACCCCAAGATATGAAACAGGTTGAAGACAGAGAGAACAAATAGCCTCAAGAGCAAGGCTAAAGGGTTCATCTTTAAGTCTTCTCACACCCCACTAACATCAGCAGCATAGGAACTCAACAGAAGATGTTAGCCAGGTTGAGAGCGGGGCACAGGAAAATGACCTTATTAGGGTAAGAAATGGCCCATGCAGAGTTCAGTTCCAAAATAAAGGTCACAGAGACATTCCAGGTAAAGTAGGTGGATGATGGGAAGTAAGACTTGTTCTGCTGCAGCCCCTTTCTGTGTTGTGTAGGATGAGGCCACATCAAAGGGCATTTGGGGACACAAACCTGAGTTTATATATATATATATTAGAGTACAGAAGTTTAGTGGGAGGGTTAGAAAGGGGGAGCAGATATGGGAGGGGATCTAAATATGATAAAACTATATTTCATGAAATTCACAAAAAATGCAAAAATTACAATGTAAAAAAAAGAGAGGTTGGAGATATGGCTTAGTAGTTAAGAGCACTGGCTGCTCCTGCAGAGGAGCCAGGTTCGATTCCCATTACCCATATGGCAGCTAACAACCATCTCTATGTAACTCCAGTTCCGTGGGAATCCAACACCCTCTTCTGACATCCCCAGGCATTGCATGACATGGGTGCACAAACATACATTCAGGCAATACACACGTATACATAAAAAAATGTCATCAACATCTCTTACCTTTGTGATGGCACAAGCCTTTAATCCCAGCACTTCGATGGCAGCAGCAGCAACAACAACAACACATTTCTTATCCTTATTACTTAAATAGAAACAAACTTTCAGGGCAAAAAAGTGAGGTTAGTAGAAAAGTAACCCAGGTGAATGTATGTTACCTAAAAGATGGTGATGTGGACATACATTGCACAAAAAGTAGAGATGAAAGGAACTTGTGGAAAAAAGAGACCCTCAGAAATCTGATTTCCCTCCAGTCCTCTAGCTACCTTTCTACCCTTATTTCCTACCTTTTTAGGGGTGATTCCCTCAAATTGTTTTGCATACCTATAGATTCAGGCCCTAAAGACTACGCCAAATGTGTAGTCACTAGGCAATTTGGCACGGCCCTTTGGGAGAATTGTTGATGAGATCCCTTAGACCGTAGGAAATACCAGAGTTGATCGAGCACCCAGAGCCACCGCTTCCAAGAATTTAGAAGTTCCTGTCCTTCAGCAGGGTTTAGCCAGAAGGCATTTATCTATGTGCTCATTCTCACAGGTCTCCTAGGACAGGAAATCCTGAGTCAAGTCTCCCTGCCACTTAGGTTGAGCCAGCAATAAGGTGTCAATGCCCCAATAAGCCAACTCCTCTAGGACACCTCATTTAACATCAGAAGGCAGTACAACAACAATCAGAATGGTAGTATTCCAGGACAGTGCTAAAGCACTCAATATTTCGGTCAAAGAAAAACTCTCAGACTGGTGGACCTGAGCAAGAGAGGTGCCAGGTGGGCATGAGCTGATCAATTTGGGGAGGCAGGTGCCTGGAAAGGTCTGTACACAGTGCTAATATAGGTTTCATGATGCATACCCCCACATGTTCAAGGTAAATTTGTGGTCCAAGCACTCAAGGGCAAACCATGAGCCTGATTTTCAGCTGGTTCAGATCTGCTGGCAAGAGGAGGAACAAGGGGTTAGGACACGGTTGTCGTGTCTTTCTCTACCTTTTCATGTTTTGCTAGAGCAAGGAGGGGTCTGAGGGCCTCAAAAGTGATTCAGAGGCCCAGACATGTAGGTGAGGCTCCTTCATGCCAGCAGGGTGCTAGGGGATGCTTCTTCCTCTAGGAGCTTTCGGAAGCTGGAGAACAGCAATCTGTTAGATATGGTCATGGTACCTGACCAGAATCTCACCTGGACTCAGCAGTTGCAGGATAAAAACTAGCCTAACCCAGAAATAGGTATCTTTGTGGGGTTCTAGGAAGATGCCTGATGGCTCAAAGAAAAATTGTGCCATGGTACATGTACAGCAGGTGAAATCATAGACTACAACTGAAGATGCTGACATCTTCAGAATGAGTACAGGGATGTCTCTTAATTCTCTGTCATCACTTTGAAAATTTGGCACAAGGGTGGAACATTGGCCAATGGGACAAGGTACTGATAGAGTGAAAGGAGATGTCAAGTGAGGCTGAGTGCAAGGGGATGGGAAGCGAAGATGGAGGGCGCAGGGGAAGTTCGAAGTGCCTTAAAGGTCCCTAGTCCTGCAAAGGGAGTACAAGGTATCTGACTTCAGAAAGTGGCTGGGATATGAGTATGCATGTGATGATTTTTGACTTTCACCCCCATAACACCATGTCCTGGGCAATCAACTGCTTTGAGTTTAATCAGTTCCTTCCCTGGAGACAAAGAAGAACAAGAAGAGCGTGTAGGGGCAGAGGAGGGAGTGCTGGAGGAGCATAAAAATTTGAACTGGAAAGAGTCAAAACACAACTCAAATCAAGTTTACATTGTCCCCTACCCCAGAGAGGCCTCGCATGCTTGTCCCTGAGAGCCAAAAAATAGGACATGGGCAAACACTCCCAGCACAGAAACTCTACCCCATTCCCACCTAGGGAGCCCATGCTTGATCACTTGGTCCTTTTGCTTGGTCTATGAACACTGGCATCAATGGCCCCGCTGGGATTGAGGTGGTGGGGTAGGTACTGTGTCTGGAGACAATATCGCCCCCCTTGGGAATTTGTGGCTGCTCTTGCTTGGAGAGATCTAAAGACCCAAGAAAAGGAGGTGCTCACAGAGCAACTGGAGAGGAGCTGGAGATTTCCAGGTTTTTCTCTGCTGTGGCCAGAGGATCCATGTGCCCCTGCTTGCTTGTGGAGGAAGGCCATTTTGGACCCCTGCCTGTAAAGATATCAGTCAAAGGACCACAGCCAAATTAGCTGCTTTCCTTCCTCCCCATCTTGGTTCTACCCCAGAGCAGAGGGAGGGTAACTAGGCAGCTGGAAGTAAACAGGAAGTTAGGTAGTCATGCTTCTTCGAGAGGTTACCTTATAAGATCAGCCATTATTTACAATTTTGTCTCCTCATCCACTTTGCTCCACTGGAAATCCTCCATGCCCAGAACATGGGGTTTTCAGAGTGGAATGCGTAGAGGCAGCAGGTAACTCTCACCCTGTTGAGCCAAATCCCCTTCTTACCACTCTTGCACTTCATTTACTTCTTGTTTCCTGAAGCCTGGCGGTCTCTTTTGTGCTTAGAACTTTTGTACACAGTGTTCCTCTGTCTTCAGTACCCTCCAGTGGTCTATTTTTTTCTTCCATATCCTCCTCTACTGTTAACCCTTTTAGGAATCCTTCCTTGACTCATTTCCACCAGACATGATTCTCTGCATTTTCACAATCAGCTATGGTTTTTGTTTCCCGTCCAGCACATTTTTGTTTACCCACAGCCGGCCTGGAACTCCCTATGTAGACCAGGCTGGCCTTGATCGCACAGAGATCTGCCTGCATTTGCCTCCTGACTGCTGGGATTAAACATATGTGCCTACCTAGACCACATTTTATACTAGCACATTACTATGTATTGGCCAATTGCCCCCAATTAAATATAATTTTGTAACAGCTGCTTTTATAAATTGCCACACCCCTATAGGCTTGAAACAGGAACCTGCTTTTAGAGTTTAGTAGGTTAAAAGTCTTACTGGTACTTACTAGGCTAAAATCAAAGTATTAACAGAGTTCCATTCCTTTCTGGAGATCCTAGGAGCAGATGTAGTTTTCTGCCTTTCCCAACCTCTGAAGGCTACTTGTGTTATCTGGCTTGTGGACACTTCTTGCATTTTTTTTTTAAAAAGGTAGCAACATGGGGTGAGGTGTCAAACCTCTGTCCATCTTTCTTATAGCCTTATATAATTTCATTCGTCTCATCCAGAAAATACAGAATATTTTTCCTATTGTAGGGCCACCTGGTTAGCAATATTAATTCCATCTGAAATTCATTCATTCTTTCTTTCTTTCTCTTTCTCCCTTCTCTCTTCCTTTATATTTTTAAAGATTTATTTTTTATTATATGTATTCATGTGTGTCTATGTGTAGGTATATGCATTAGTGCAGGCACCCATGGAAGACAGATGAGGGTGTTGGATCCCCTGGAACTGGAATTACAGGTAGAGATGAGCTGCCTGATGTAAGTGCTGGGAACTGAATTCAGGCCACTGCAAGAGAAGTACTCGCTCTTAACCGCTGAGCCATCTCTCTAATCCCCTCCATTTTTTAAAAAGAGGATTTCACTATATATCCCAGGGTGGTCTCCAACTCCCAGCAATCTTACCTCTCCTTCTCAAGTGCTGGTATTGTGGAATGTGCTCCCACATCCAGCAGCTCTTTCTATGTAATTAAATATATAATGGACTCGTGAGGATTAGGATGTGAACACTGGGAGTTGACATTTTATTAATCATAACAATTATAACTGAATTTCAAAAGGACTAAATTATGTCTAATTTATCTTTGCACCTTTTTACTCTGGATTCTTCCCTCCATTCACATCACTAGCTATTGGACAAGTATGCATTTTAACTTCTTGGTCACCACATCTCTTGCTCTTCAGAACATATACTTCTTCTCTTAACTCTACCTTTGATTCCACTAGGACTATTATCTTAATTGGACTGCTGCCATCTTCTGTGGTGCCTCACAGTCCTTTTGTTATTTGCCTGAGCTACTAAGTTGCAACTGGAAACATACTGGTAATTAGTAATACCAATGCAGCCAGGACCTAACAGTTTGCCAGGTCTCAGGATGGCTCTCCCTTTCTTGGAGCAGGGTCTCTTCCTGTTCTTGGAATTCAGAGCCTTTAAGCTTCTACCATTTGTGTTTCTGGAGCGAGTTAGTAGAGTGGAATACATGCTGTATGAGGATCATTCACCCTTAGGGTGCCTTTTCAGGCTCTCCCTTACATTGATCTAACCGTGCTTTCACTCAATTTCCTTTCTATATTCTTCTTGTGTTTGAGTGTGCTGTATGCATGGTCATGTGGGTGTGTGTAGGTTCAGGTGCACATGTGGAGGCCAGGGGTTGATGTCATATGTCTTCCTTAATGTGTTCCATTTTATTTTTGAGATAGCCTGTGTCACTGAACTTGGAACTCATCCATTCAGTTAGTCTGGCTGGCCAGAAAGCTCCAGGAATCCAGTTGTCTCTCCCCATCCCCCAGCACTGGGGTTGCAGATGCTTGCCAATGCACCTGCCTTTTACAGAGGTTCTGGAGATGTGAACTCAGGTTCTCATGCTTGCACAGCAGGCACTTTACCAACTGTGTTACCTCCAAGTCTTCACATTTTTTTTTACTACAAATCAATGTGGACATTATTTTATTCCTATTAGCTAACAAAATAGCAGGTTTCCCTTATGGCATTTTCATACATAGTTACTTTCGGGTGATTTTCTCTTCCTCTTGCTCTTCCTTCTCCCATAAACTCCTGCAGCTGGCTGGATTCCCAGTATCCCCGCTTCCACTTTCATGTCAGACATGTTTTATTGCCTTCCCTGACCATCTCCCTTAAAGCCTCCTTTTCTACCTTCTCATGAGTCTCTTTCTAGTTTCTTGCCCTCTACCTAAATATACACATTTAACAATTAGAATTTGAGATTCACATATGGGAGAGAACATGCTGTATTTGTCTTTCTGTGCCTGGGTTACCTCACTTAATATAATATTTGCAATCCCATTTATTTTCCTGGAAATTTCATAGTTTCCTTTCTTCATGAATAATATACTATTGTGCACACATGTACCATATGTTCATTACCCATTCATCAGTTGATGGACATCTATAGAGATTCCAGGTCCTCGCTATTGGGAAGAGCAGCAATAAACATGATTGTGCAAGTGTCTATGTGGTAGGATACAGAATCCTTTGAGTGTGCCCCAGAGTGGCATACCTGGATCATATGGAAGTTCAATTTTTAGGTTATTGTTGTTGTTTGTTTGTTTGTGTATGTGTGTGTGTGTGTGTTATGTGAATATGTATGGAGGTCATGCATGTGGAGGTCAGAGGACAACTTTGTAGACTTGAGCCTCTCCTTCCACGTTTAAATGAGTTCTGAGGATCGAAATCAGGACTCCAAGCCTGTATGGCTAATGACTTTATCCACCCACCAAGCCATCTCACAGGTCATCCGTTTTTTTAGTTGAGAAAGCACCACACTGACTGTTTTCGTGGTTGTATCAGTTTACATTACAGTGAACAGTGAATAAGGGTTCTCTTCCTCCACATCCTATTGAGAGAGAGAGAGAGAGAGAGAGAGAGAGAGAGAGAGAGAGAAGAAATGCTAGCTAAGTAGCTAATAGCCATTCTTACTGGAGTGAGATGGAATATCAAAGTAATTTAAAAAATCTGCACTTTAGTATTCGCTTTGTCAGCACATATACGAAGATTGGGACAATACAGAGAGGATTAGCATGGCCCCTGTGTAAGGGTGACATGCAAATCTGTGAAGCATTCTATATTTTCACATTTGGGGAATGCTAACTTGATACAATAGACCTTAACACAGATGACAGAATGGACGGATTGCATTTGGTGGTCTATGGGGGGGAGTGATGGTGGGGAGAGGTATAAAGAGGATTAAGATTGATTGAGATGTTCTGTGTGAAATACACAATTCAATAAAAATAAATTAAAAGGCAAATTAAACATTTTAATAAAATTAATTTTAAGGGAAAAATTGCATTTTGTAACTAAAACTATTGAATACTTAAAAATATTTTGGTGACTTATATTTCTTATTTTGAAGACAGTTCAGTTCACTGGTCCATTTACTGACTGACAGTTTGGGCTTTTTTGGTGTAAAATCTGTAGGCCGCCTGTTTACTCTGTGGATAGTTTCTTCTGCTGTGCAGAAGCTTGGATTTTATTCATCTTAAGTGTTCTTAAGTGGCCTTGGATATGTGTTAGGTAGTAGATCTTGCCTTCCCTAAGCTTAAGGATAAGAGCTCTGTCTACACCTTGGAAGTCTGTTCTTTACATTGTGGACATGAACATGTAAAAAGATTTGACAAACCAATAATCTGGTCCCAAAATACTTTTGCAAATTTTTCTCTCGTTCTGTTCCTTCTGTCACTTGAGAATACTCCCTATTTGCTCCAAGGAGCATGAAAGTACTCATCCCCCATCTTACCTTAGAGTCAATTTTTCTTTCCAAAATGCTTGCCTTTCTCTCCTGTTCTTGTCATAACTATGTCCAGTTTACCTCATAAATATCTGTGTTTCTTTCAAAGCCCAAGTGAAGTGATTCCTCCTCTGAGTCCTTCCTTGTCATCTGGTCAGAGTGTATCCTTTCTTCCCTTTGCCTCTAGCAGTTTGTATTTATAATTAGCACAGATTTGATTCTGTCTTGCTTACTGCTTATCTGTTTACTCATTTACTTCCTCAGTGGTTGGTAAACACTGCTGGGGTATAGTCCCATTGGTGACACACTGTGGTGGTCTGAATGAGAATATCCCCCATAGGCTCCAAGTATTTGGACACTTGGTCCAGGTTCATGGCTCTGTTTGGGGAGAGTCATGCACTAGGAAGTGTGCCCATGCTGGAAGAAGCACATCACTGGGGGTTGGCTTTGAGAGTTCTTAAACCTTTCCAGATTTCCAGTTTTGCTCTCTCTGCTTCCTGTACCTGCTTGAAGATGTGATCACTCAGCCTTCTGCTTTCTCCACCTCTGCCACCATGACCCCCCCACAATTGTAGACTCTTACTCTTTAGAATTGCAAGCCAAATATACACTCCTTCTTCCATAAGTTGCCTTGGTCATGGTGCTTTATCACACCAACAGAAGAGTAACTAATACACCTACTGACCACCACAGCTCTGCCTCTATCACACAATGCTTGGCACTAAGTTGATGTATGTGTAAGGAGAGTAAACAGCCCCCTCACCTTTTCCTTGTCACTACTGAAGGCTCAGGAGAAATCTTGTTCAAGTGTTGCAAAGCATTCCTGCTTCCCTGATTTTTTCCTCCTCATTCACAGGCTTATACTCATTCTTGTCATTATGCTTCTTTATCTTTTGTGTGGTCAAAGACAGAATTGTATTACTTGAACGGAGAAACACAACTGGCCAATGTACAGAGAATAAGAGGCTGCAGAGTGCTTATCTATGAATAGGACACCTATATCAAACTTCTGCCTCCCAAGGCTCAAGGATCAATGTGGAAGAAGGGCCAGAATGACCCTAAGTGCCAGAGGTGGTGGATGACCACAAGGAAACAGAGTTTTCCAGACAGCCAGTCTGTTACTCACATGAACTCACAACAATGGTAACAGCATGCACAAGTCCCATGCAAGCTGAAACCAGAAAAAAGTCCCAGGACAAACATGGAGAACTGTGTAATATGTCCCAATTCCACTTAAGGAACTACTGATAATCAATGACTGCTGTGAAGGGAGATTCAGTCTCATTTAAGAGTAGCACTCTCGGTAGGTTGACCAGGCTCCAGTGGGTGAACCCACACCAAAGAGCATTTGGGGACATAAACTTGACTCTCTCTCTCAATATATATATATATATATATGGAGTACAGAAATTTGGTAGGGTTAGTAAGGGGGTACAGGTACGGAAGGGGATCTAAATATGATGAAAATATATTGTATGAGATTTGCAAAAGTTCAATGAAAACTCATTAAAATTGTATCATTTGGATAATGAGTATCCAGAGTGTACTTACATACTTACAGGCTCATGACGCTGGAAAAATAATTCAGTGATCCTCATCTGTCTCTCGCTTAACAGAATGGGAAACTGAGGCTCATAGAGGGTAAGAAGCTTACCCAAACACCTGCATATATTGTTATCCTAGTACTGTCAGCCCTCAAACTATTTTGCTTTGCACATAGACACTTTCTATTAGCCAAGAACAAACAGAAAAATAAGTAAATGCTGCCACATAGTGGCTGACAGACATAGTTTCACCTGATGATCCTGTTCCCTGAAAGTGGAATTCCCAGACTCAGCCTGCTTTCTCATCTAAAGGAAGAGGGCACAAGGAGGTCATCTTCTAGGATTAAACTCACAGGATGGCTACATAGCTCCAGATTTGGCAGCATGAAACATGACCCGACTATACTGATGTGTAGTGTGTGTGGGGGGGTGCAGTACACAGTATACAACCCAGAGGGATTCTTATGGCAACTGGGGAAAGAGGACTCAGATCTTCTCTGAATCAGATTAAAAAGCTGCTCTTTGAGTTTATGCTGATGGCCTGACTGATTTTCTAAGTGTTCTTTGTCACAGCCAGATTGCTAAGATCAGGCTACAGATCATTGCTAAGATCAGATGTATACAGGTTTTTCTCTCCAGAATAAGCAGACACAGAGATCAGGTCTCAGGATACAAAGATCCACTTTCAGATTCTTTCTTTCGTTTTTTTCGTGGGGGATGTTTGAGACAGGGTCTCACTATGTAGACCTGGCTTGCCGGGAACTTGATATGTAGACCAGGCTGGGAGGCAAACTCACAAATATCTGCCTGCATCTGCCTCCTGAGTGCTAGGATTAAAGGTTTGAACCACCAAACCCAGAACCTGAGATTCTGTCAATAGGAGGTTTTATCAGGTTGGTTTGGAAACTCAGAAGCTGGGTCTTTCTGTTGTTTGCAGAGAACTTGCACTCTTATCTTCAAACCCTCCTGATCTACTCCTAGCAGGAGTCTTCCACATTGCATGTAGGTCACAGGAAAGAGAGCTTTAGTCTCAGGCAGAAGAGGGAAAGAGGAACAAGTTTCATGTTTTCTACCAAGTTCTGACAGCATGCCTCATCTGGGGATGGAGATTCTGGGGAGTTTAGGAGAAAGGAGTTTCCAAGGCTGAATCTAGGCCACAGCAACCTGCTTAGCTCTTGCAAATAGCCTGTTATCCTTGACCCCTATTTGGCCTATGAATGGATGCCTAGATGGAAAGAAAGCGGAGAAGGAACTGGGCTTCTAGGAAAGTGAAGCCTTGTCCAAGCCAAGTCCAGGAACGACATTAGGATCAGAAAATAGAAAATCAGGCAGAGGCTCACTGATAAATCAAGCAAGAGTCCCCAAGGGAGCCCAGAGTGGGAGGGAATATAGCCTAACACATTTAAGTTTTCTTCTGGTGGATCCTGGGCTATCACATCTCCTTTTCTTCTCTGTTCCTAAGTTACAGATCCTTGAGTCTTCATACTACCCTACCAAATTCTTGTCTTTGGACACTAAGTGGAATAGGAAGAAAGACAGGTTTTTCTGTGTATAATTAATGGATGGAAAGTGTTATGGTCTCGGAGTCGGGATCCAATTAGGCTCAGAAATGGATGTGTAGCAAGGCAAGAAATCTATTATGATTGCAATCGGGCGTACTTACTCTCCACAGGAGTAGGAGAGGAAAATGGCCTTGAACTGAAGCAACAGGGTCTTTTTATAGGTCTTTCATGATGTTTTGCAAGCAAGCAAAGCCAAGTACAAAAGCGAGATTTTGCGGTTAGTCATTAGCACAAACTTATTATAAAGTCTTATGAAGAGTCCTATGACATGGTGATTGATCAGTTTTGGAAAGCCCACTTCACAAGTCATGGTCTGCTGATTTAAAAATACCTTCTGTAATAGAAGAGAAACATAAAATCTTATTTCAATAGTGTAACGGTCAACCAGCTTTGACCAGCCTCTATGGTCCACTGATTAGAATACCCTTTGTTAATTTAACATGAAGAACATAGACATCAAGACTCAGAAAAACACCTTTACCTTTAGTAAGAACAGAAAGACTAATGATTCAATTTATATCAAAAACAAAGCTGCAGGGGAAAATAGGAGAGTCAGAAATAGGGACATAACAGAAGTCAGAATGAGGTCAGCAAAGTGCCAGCCTCTAACAGTAAGTGGGAGGGTGGTTTTCAGGATCCAAATGAAAAATGAATAGGGGAATATTACAGTTTGGATCTGGAATGTACCCTGAAGGCCCATGTACTGAAGACTTAACAACTGGGAAGTATTGGAAAGTTTAAGAGGTGAGGTTCAGTGTGAGTTCCTCTCATCACTGGGAGTGTACCCTTGAAGGAAATTGTGGAATTCTAATTCTGCTTCTTTTTTTCCACATTATGAGGTGAACAGCTTTGTCATACTTCTGCCGTGATGTCCTGTCCTGCTTTGCCGCCACAAGCCAAAAAGTAATAGGTCCAAACAATCTTATGTTGAAACTTCTAAAACAATGAGCCCAAACAAACTGTTTCAAACTGTTTGCAAGACAGAGAATCTTATTAGGTGTGGAGAAACAAAGGGATGTGCTTGCTCAGAGTTTAAGCTGATTATTTCAGGTATGCTATAATAATGGAAAGCTGACTAACAGGTGAAGCATGATTCCTTCTTAGGCAGACCAGAGTTGTACCTAGGCATACAGAGACTTACCGGCAAGTCCTTCTCTCTTCTCGCCTTCTTCAAGAATTGTGTTCAGTGGCATCTGGTGTTCTGGTGCTTGGACAAGTGGCTACTTTCTATCACTTCCTTGAGGTGACGGGTAACACTGTCAGTCTCTTTTGGTATAGGGTTATCAGGTAAATGCCATGGTTAAGGTTATGGGGCCATGAGGATATGTCTAGGCTTCTTGAGGCCTCAAAAAAAAAATCAAATTTCTGTCTGTTATTAGCATGTCTTGCAAAGAAAGCTCTGCCACTTTGAGGCAATACTATAGCTCAAGTACTCCTCTGGTTACACCATTCAGAGTGGCCTGCTCACCTCCGAATCTCTAGTGTTATAAAGCCTAACTCTATGGCCACTTCTGATACTATGCTCTTAAGAAACTATTCTCTTCTTCTCTTTTGTTTTGATGCCAAGGCATCAAATATGCTATGTAATTATTCCACCACTGAACTATACCCTCACATCGCCTCTCTTCCTTCTTGAGCTTCAATTTCAATTTCCTCATCTGACAAGTAGAGAATATGGACAGGAAGATTATTGTAAACAACATCCTCTTTACCCTTTCCTAGCCCATCTCTATCCGGGACCCAGACAAAATTGAGCTAGCCATTGGTAAATGGATAGGATGTGTCCATTTGGTGTAAGCGGTGGGAGCTGACAGGGACAGGAATATCTCTTTCAGAGATTAGGAAGATGGGGCCTGGATAGACAGCTTAGCATTTAAGAACATTTACTGCTCTTGCAGTGGAACTAGGTTCTATTCCCAGCACCCATATGGAGGTTCACAATTTTTTATAACTCCAGTATCAGGAGACCCGATTCCTTATTCTGGTCTCCATGGGCTCTGCACAGACGGTACACATATATCCATACAGGCAAAACACTTGTACACATAAAAATAAATAAATAAATACATAATTAAATAAATAATCTTTTTTTAAAGGCTAGGAAGATGGATATATATCTTACTATCTTCTTAACTACTTGCCAGAGAAATTCTCCATGTTTAATGGGAATCCCATCTGTTTCATTAAATTTCGTATGTCTTCTGAATCTGTGTTTTAAGGAGATGAGCACAGGTACTCCTTCTCAACCACACAGCCTTACTTTTAGGGGCTGCAAATGAGTCCTACAGAGCCCAGCTCAAGGCTGGTGTTATAAATCAGTGTCAGAGTGCTAGCCTTGAATGGCTGGAGCTCCACCCACCTCCTACCCCTAATACCACTGCAACCCCTGTCACGTTCTTCATTCAGTCTTCTGCTCTTGTTTTCCTTTTTATTTTCCTCCAAGAAACAGGAATCTTAGCTGAGACTGGGAAAACCTGGTGGTGCTAGGTGAGAGAATGCAAGTGTGTAATGAAGGCATTCTCTGAATAGAGGGACTTAGGAACAAGGAAAGAGCACTAATCTTAGACTCACGAGAGAGAAAGGTTCTAGTTCAGACTCTGCCACTTAGTCCCTCAGATCGAAGGAAGCCATTTTTGCTCTCTGGAGCTTAATCCTGGCCCATCAAAAAGTTGAAGGGAGATTTTAACTGGATCGTGAATGATGAATAGTTTTCTAGAGAAAGAGGATAAAGGAAAGTCCCAACGGAAGGAAGAAATGCCATTTGCAAAAGCAGGCAGAGACACATGAAAGGACATGGTGGTTTCCAGAATAATGAAGTAAAATTTTAGAGAAGTAGGACTGTATCTTAGTGATAGAGCCCCTGCTTCACATGAGTGAAGTTCTCAGCGCCAGGGGAGAGGAGAAACATGAAGGAGGGCTGAAAAGACTGGTAGGACATGCTTTTGAAGGGCTAAGGACACTGTCCTGAACTGGAATTTTTTTCTTCTTTCTCCCTCCTCCTCTTCTCTTCTACTGGGGATTGAACCCAGGGACTTGCATATGCTAAGCACAGCTACTATTACTGTGCTATTTATAGCCCAGGACCAAATTTGTTTTTGCTTTGTTTTGCTTTAAGGCAGGGTTTCACTCTGTAGCCTGGGCTAGCTTGGGAACTCAGTATGTAGCTCGGGCTGCTCTCAAATTTGTGATCTTTCTGTTTCAGTGTCCTAAGTGCTGGAATTACAGGTATGGACCACCAATGCCTAGCTAAAAATGAATGCTTTAGCCTTCCTTATAGCAATGCTTCTCAATCTACAGCAAGTTTAAAATACAGTTCAAAAAGTTCACTGGGGCTCAGCAGTTAAGAGCACTGCCTGCTCTTGCAGATGCAGAGGACCTGGGTTTAGTTCCCAGCATGCACAAGATGGCTAACAACCATCAGTGACTCCAGTCCCAGGGGATCTGATGCCCTCTTCTGCTCTCTGTGCATTTATGTACATGCAGGCAACATGCTCATATACATGAGTTTTTTTTTTCAAGGTCAGCTTTTTCTTAATGAAACTGAATAGATAACTTCAGGCACATCATACATAGTGAGAGTAGGTATTGGTTGTCATGAAATTTTGGTTTAAAGTATATCTGCATGTGCACATACACATAGAAAGGAAAGGAGGTAAAATGTATTTTTAGTATGAATCTCTGCCAAGGACACTGAAAACCATAGTCCTGGACATCTAGGTTCTAACACATGAGGAACTCCAGCCCTAATCCTGACAAAACGTCCTCTACTGTATTCAGCTATATCTAACTTAACTCCTTTCTTAAAGACTCCTACCCCCAGCTTGTGATTAGTCATGCTCCAAGCCCAATGCTTCGGCACAGTGTCAGAAAACTCCAGAAACACGGGATTGATGCACCCTTGTAGATGGTACTATACCAAGTGGGAGCTGACCTTCAGCAGTCTCCACTTCAGTAAGGCAAATGGGGAATGGCTGTTGGCAAGCTATTTGGCAACATGAAAGCAGGGATGTCACAGGCTGAATCTGAAGGAAATACTCATCACTGTTCATTCTTCACCTTTGTGGGCCTCTGAAAAGAACCACATGAACCAGGTCTTTAAAAGTATATCCTCTAGGGGGAAAAAACCCAGGATTGTTATTTTCTCCGAGAAGAGACATTCTTTTAGAAAACTACCAGTGAATTTTCTGGTTTTCTGAGATTGATGTAATTCTGTGCTTATTGTTAGAAGCAACATTTTGAAGGTTAAGTCCCAAAGACAATTAGAAGAAAACTTAATTTGTTGTAACATCTAGCTAAGGAAGCAAAAATATTAATCAAGGCAGCAAAGACTATGTTTCAGGGAGAGTATGAACGAATCCTTAGTCTTAGGTGCTAATAGATAAGGATTTATTAAGGGGAGACATTTTTCTTTAAGACAAGGTTTTACTATGTAGGCCTGGCTGGCCCGGAACTCGCTATGTTGACCAGGCTAGTCTCCAACTCACAAAGATCCATCTGCTTCTGCCTTTCCAGTGCTGGAATTAAACAAGTTTGCCACAATACCCAGCCTAGTTAAGGATTTATGAGGAAATTACTGAGGCTTGGCATCTTTTCTACAGATACAAATTCCTCATATGTTCCTAAAATGATCAGTGTCACTAAGAACGTAAATTCATCAGACTGTCTCCATAAATTGCTATTTTTATTTGGGTAAATACAAACACTGCTATACTGTTTGAATATATTAAGGAATGTTTCAAGGTGTGGCAGGGGCATTAAGGATAGATGGAAGGTAGATGAATGGATTCATTTCTTTTAAAGATTCATTGTCAGGGCTGGAGACATGGCTCAGAGGTTGAGAGTGCTTCTTGCTGTTCCAGAGTACTGGAGTTCAGTTCCTACCATCCACGTCAGGCATTCAAATCACAATTGCCTATAATTTCAGCTCCATGAATCTGATGCCTTCTTCTTGGTTCTGCAGGCACCCACATACATATGTGCACACTAACATGTAAATACATACATATACATAACAAAATAAAAATAAATCTTAAAAGAGTCCTTGCCAGTCAGACATATTTGTAATCCAGGTACTTAGGAGGCACAGGCATAGGGGTCATGAGTTCCAGCCTGGACCTGGGCTTCACAGAGACACCCTGTCTGAAAAATCTGAGGGGGGGTGGTGGAGGTGAGGGGAGAAGGGAAGGGAGGAGAGGACACAGGAGAGGAGAGGACAGGGGAGGGGAGAAGAGACGAGAGAGGAGAGACAGGAGGAAGGAGTAGTTATCTTTCAGAAATACACCCTAATGTCTGCAGAGGAAACAGTATGCTTAGAATAATCCTGGGGGGGGGAGGGGGCTCTATGGGTAACTGAATGTCCTAATTTGGTTTATTTTGCTGTGATAAAATACTCTGACTAAAAGCAATTTAGGGGAGGAAAGGGTTTTAGCTCACACTTTCAGGTCACAGTCGATCACTGAGGGATGGGCAGGCAGGAAGTCAAGAAGGAAGAGAACCAGAAAGCATGGAGAAACATTGCTTACAGGCTTGTGCTTAGCTAGCTTTCACATACAACTAGATCAGAACGACCTGCTCAGGCTGGGTCCTCCTACATCAATGAACAATTAAAACAATCTCTTACAGACATGGCCGTGGGCCAGTCTTATCTGGGAAATCCCCCAACTGAGACTCCCTCAAATGACTCTGGGCTATGTCACTTGATAGCTAAACCTAACTATAATACTAATGAAACCCCTAGTCAGTAATTTTTGAAGTTGAATGATTGACTAATGTTCATTATCACATTCATTTCTCTATCTTTGTAGAGAAATATTTAAATAAAAATTTAAAATAAAATTTAAGCTGGGCCTGGTGGTACACATCTAATAATACTAGCTACTCTGGAGGCTGAGGCAGAAGAACTGCAAGTTCAGGATTATCTGAACTACAAAGTGAGTTCAAGGCAACCCTGGGTGACTTAGTGAGACAGTATCACAAAATAAAAAATAAAATTAGCTCCTGTCTGCCATCCTACCTTCCAGGCTTGCTTGAGTAATGCAGCTCCATGCACACCCCAGAGTTGTGCCCAAACTACTAGCCACCCATTCCACCCTGCTGCTCTGGAACATGTAGCATCTGTCCTGGAACCTCAGGCTCAGAAGTTGCACATATCCCTAGGTGAACTGAATCAACTTTGTACACCCCATTTCCACATCAACACAGAATGGTCCCAAGACTGAACACTAAGCACCATTCAGCTAGGCTACAACACTGAGGCAACAGCTGACACACTGAGGCAACAGTAAACAAAGATCCAAACACCCACTCACCAAAGGTAAGATTAGCTATCCATACCAAGAGACACCACCAATGATGTAACTCCGGATGCCCAGGTCCCACCATAAACAAAACAAAACAAAGCACAAAAAAAAGCACACAAAAAAAGAAAACATAAATAACCAAGACAATATGTATCCTTTAGAAAACAACCCTATCATAATTTTCCAAGAAAGGCAAACAAGCTGATGTACAAGACAATGAATTAAAAATAGCAATTATAAATATGTTCAAGGAACTCAAAGAAGACATGAATAAAAGACTGAAGACAGCAAAACCACAAAACAGTTGAATGAAATAAGTAAAATAATTTAAGATATGAACTTAAAATTCAATAAAGAGATACAGCCTCTGAGGAAAGGCCAAACTGAAATAAAACTTGAAATCAAACATTCAAGAAGTTAGACAAAACTCAGAGGAAAGTCTCACCAAAAGATTCGGTCAAGAGGAAGAGAGAATATGAGATTTCCAAGACAAGATAGAGGAAATGGATCACTTAGTCAAAGAAAATGTTAAGTCTAAAATAACCTAGGATGAAAACATGCAGGACCTCCCTGGGACACTATAAAAAGATCAAACCTACAAATCATAGGTATAGAAGAAGGAGAAGAAACCTAAATCAAAGGCAAAGAAAATATTTTTTAATATTTTATTTGGTGTGTATGACTATATTGCCTGCATGAATGTAAGTGTACCCGTAGAGGTCAGAAGAGGGTGTTAGATCCCCTGGAACTGGAGTTAAGGACAGTTGTTAGCTGCCATGTGGGTCCTGGGAATCAAACCTGGGTCCTCTGCATGAGTGGCCAGTGCTCTTAATCACTGAGCCATGTCTCCACTCCCCAGAAAATATTTTTAATAAAATTATGGAAGAATATTTCTCAAATCTAAGAGAGAGATACCTATCAAGTTCTAAGAGTTATACAGAACACCAATAGACAGGAAGAAAAAAAAACTCTCCACATTATATAATAGTCAAAACACTAAATGTACAGAAATAGTAAAAGATACTACAAACTGTAAGAAAGATAAAGCCACTTATAAAGGCAGGCCCACCAGAATAACAACTGAGTCTTCACTGGAGACTTTGAAAGCCAGGAGAGCATGGACTGCTGTTGTACAAATTTAGACAAAATTAAATTTATTTTTATTTCATGTGTATGAGTGTTTTGTCTGCATGTATGTAAGTACAGCCATATTTGTGGAGGTCAGAAGAGGGGTTCAGATCCCCTAGAACTAGAGTTATAAACAGTTGTTTGCTGCCATGTTGGTGCTGGGAACTGAACCCAGAATTTTGCAAGAACAGTCAGTGCTCTTAACCACTGAACAGTCTCTGTAGCCCCATTCAGCAAATGCTAGGAGATCACATTTATCAACCCAGGTATTATACCCAGCATAACTATCAGTTGTAACTGAAGGAGAAAGAAAAATTTTCCATTATAAAAATGGATTTAAGGAATGTATATCCAATAAGCCTAAAAAACCAAAGAACACAATTAAAAACAGGTGGCAAAGAACTAAAAGAAAGTCCTCAAAAAATGAAATACAAATGTCTGAGAAACAGACATCTTTAGCTACCTAGGAAATGCAAATTACAACTACTTTGAGATTTCATCTTATCCCAGTCAGAATGGCTAAAATCAAAACAAAAAACAATTGGAAAAAGCAAATTATGACAAACACTGCTGAGGATGTGGGGAAAGTAGAACACTTATTCATTGCTGGTGGGAATGAAAACTGGTGTGGCTTCTATGGAAATTAGGGAGGTTCCTCAAAATGTTAAAAATAGATCTACCACATGATCTAGCTATAGCACTTTTAGGCATAATACCAAAGGACTCTATATCCCACTACAGAGATACCTGCTCACCCATGTTCATTGCTGCTGTATTCACAACAGGCAGGGAATAGAAACAACCTAGCTGTCCATCAGCTCATGAATGGATAATGAAAGTATGGTACATTTACACAATGGAATACTAATCAGCTGTTAAGAAAAATGAAATTGGGAGTGGAGAGATGGCTCAGTGATTAAGAGCATTGGCTGCTCTTGCAGAGGACCTGGGTTTGGTTTCTAGCACCCACATGGTGGCTAATAACCATCCATACCTCCAGTTCCAGGGTATCCTGTGTCCTCTTCTAGTCTCTGTAGGCATTACATGCCACAGGTGTACTTAAATACATGCAGGCAGACCACTCATACATAAAAAATAAAAATAAATAAATATAATTTAAAAAATAAAAAGAAAAGTATGAAATTTGCAAGTAAATGGATGGAACTGGAAGCAATCATCCCAAGAGAGGTAACCTAGATCCAGAAATACAAGCATCACATATTGTCTATCATGCATGGATACTAGCTTTGCATTTTTAGATAAGTATGCTTCAATTGGAAAATCCGTAGAGTTCAGGAAACTTGTAAGGGGCTGTGAAGGCAGCATCATGGGAGGGGAGATAGAATGCAGCGATATAAAGGGAAAAGGGGAATAATGGAATGGAAGAGTTACATAGGTCTGGGAATGGGAGGGCACGGCAGAGAAGGGAGTAAGGGGAGGGATATTTAACACTAAAGGCCTTTTTAAAAAGTCATATGGAAACTTACTACTATAAAGACTTCTTTGAAATTTATTATTTATTTATTTTATGTGCATGAGCGTGTACTGTCTGCATGTAAGTAAGTGCACTCATGTGGTGCAATGCCTGCAGAGGCCAGAAGATGTTGTTGGGTCCTCTGGAACTGGAGTTATAGATGATTGTGAGCCGAAATGTGGGTGCTGGGAACTGAACCCAGGTCCTCTGCAAGGGCATTCAGTGTTCTTAACCATTGAGCCATCTGGCTAGCCCTGTACAAGCTTCTTAAGATATATACATAGACAAAATAAAGAGAGTTTACATGTACTTACTCTATAAGAGGGTTCAACCAGATACCATGATCCTATGAGACAAAAGCTAGCAAATAAAAAGCTCAATGCCAGGAGTGAACTCCCTCTTTTTTGAACTGTTGAAGGGGAGGAGGGGCCCATGGACCCTCAAACAACACTGGTTGTTGCCATTACTCTTGGTTACCCACTAGCACTTGACAGTAAGACTGCTTAAGATAGTACATACGTATGTGACTTATAGAACAAACAAGGAGAAATCAAGCTAGTACTTACATCCAAGATTCATCTTTGCTGATTAAGTTTCATAGTATTGGAATGTGCTATGCATGCCACTGGAAGAGAAAATTAATCATTAATTTTACCTAGCTGGGAACCTTTCAAGCTAAACTAACAACTACTTTGGCAAAATATGCTCACTTGTACAATAATGGCATGAATGGGAGTAACTAACCACTTTCTGATTGTATTTAAAGCAAGCTTCACAAGATAGAGTTCATACCTGGCATTGTTATCAGGGCCAAGAATCTGTTGCTAGACAAGGCACAGACCATGTAGTAAAACCTACCAATATTATTCTGCTAAACAGACATAGTATTAAAGTGATTCCTAATGACTTATTGTTATACCTGTAGATTAGTGCACCTCTGAACTCTTATCAGAGAAGCTTCTTCTTGATGTATATGGTGATTAACACAGAGATCCATAACTGTTCAATATGCAGACAATAAGAGACTGTGGATTCCACAGTCCTAAATGAGGTACCTATATCATACCCTTTCCTCTGAAGGCTCAGGGTTCTTGCAGAAGTGTGGGAAGAAAGAATGTAAGAGCAAGAAGTGGTAGATGAATACAAGGAAACTCTGTTGTCTGGACATAACAGGGCAGTTGCACATATGAATACACTGTGCTTGTGACAGCATACATAAGACCTCTGCAAACCAAAGCCAGAAAAATACCCAGCATGGATGGAGGAGGTGGGCAAAACTCCCAGCCCTAGCTGAGGATCTATTTATTAGCAATTGATAGCTTCTGGGAGAGCGAGGGTTGGATCACCCAAGAACATTTGGGGAACACAAATTAGAGTCAATAGGACTTTAAAAAATTAATAATAAAGGATATGGAGTTGTGGTGCATAGTGGAATGAGTGTGGAGATGGGGCGTGGATCTGAATTTGATTAAAATACATTGTATGAAATTCTTTAATCAAAACTATTTTTAAAAATTAAAACTAAATAAAACTAGGACTTAGGCTATAGTTTAATAGTACAGAGGTTGCCTAACATATGGGGCCCCATGTTTGATCTGTATTACTGCACAAAAAAGGGATGTTTCCAAAGGAAATTAAGTAGGCAGAAAGAGCTGGCATTTGTAACCTAGTATCTCTGTTCTATGAATCCCTCCCTCCTTCCCTCCCTCCCTCCCTCCCTCCTTCCCTCCCTCCCTTCTTCCCTTCTCCCTCCTTCCTCCTGCCTTTTGTCTTTTTCCTTTAAAATTTTTTTTGGCTCATATAGAACATCATGATCTTCAATTCCTGATTATGTATGCACTTACCAAGTGCTGGGATTAGAGGCATCTCTCTCTCTCTCTCTCTCTCTCTCTCTCTCTCTCTCTCTCTCTCTCTCTGATTGGTTTGGTTTGTTTCATTTTCTCTTCTTCCTTGGCTTTCCTTTTGTTTTGTTTTCTTCTTCTCCCTGCACCTCCCTTCTTCTCTTCTTTCATACAGGGTATTGTTGTATAGCCCTGGCTACCCTAGACCTCATTATACAGTTCAGGTTGGCTTCTGCCTAAGCCTTCTGAGTGTTGGCATTACAAGCTTTTGAAACCACTCTTGGCCTGAAGCAATCCTTTCAAACAAAAGCACTGTTCTGAGTTGGATAGTTTCTCTTTCATCCCTAAATCAAGTCCTTTCTAGAGCTTCAGAAAGTACCCTTGCTTAAAAAGAGTCACCATTGATGCAATTAGTAAGACTGAGATAAAAGAGAAGCCCTTAATAAAGTATGACTGGTATCCTTATAAGAAAAGTACAACAGACATGACACACAATGAGAACACCATAGGAGGACAGAGGCAGATGCTGGATTTATGTCACCATTAACCAAGAAATGCCAAAGATGTACAAAATCTACCAGAAGCTAGCAGAGGGATTCAGAACAAATTCTTACTTTGAAACTTGTGGTGGTTTGAATGAAATATGTTCCCCATAGACTTGGGTATTTAAATACTTGGTCCCCAGTTCGCATTGCTGTTTTGGGATATTATTTGGAGGTACTGCCTTCCTGGAGGAAGGAGGACACTGAGGGTGGGCGTTGAGGGTTTATAGACTCACCCCACTTCCAGGTTTTGCCTGTGCTTCTATACGTGAATAAAGATGTGATCTATCAGCTTCCTGATCCTGTTGCCCTACCTGCTGCTTTCTGGAATGCCTCCCCACCACCACGGATTCTTACCTTCTAGAACTTTAAGTCAAAGTAAACTCCTGCCTCTTTAAGTTGCTTTTGGTCATCGTATCTCATCACAGCAACAACCAGTAACTAATACCAGCCCCTAGGAATGAACCAACACCTTGGAACCTTCTGGTCTCCAGAACTATGACAGAATACATTTCTGGCTGTCCTGGAACACTAATAAAGGCACCATTGGTTGTATATACCCACTAATAATTGCATACCTTGACTAAAGATCAACCTTTGACTCCAAACACGTAGACAGCAAATACCCACTGAGAACACATCAGTTTCAGGTATATATAAGATGAATTTACAAGTTAAACATTGTGTGGTCTACCCATTCAATGGATAATTTAAAGTTCTATTTTTGTACAAAGGAAACAGCTATAACATGAAATATAATAAACCTGGTATGATTATTTAAGACAAAATATTAGGCTTCAAACAATTGTTAATGCAGCTGGTGCCATTATCTCATCAGTTCCCCAGAGACTCAAGGATGCTTTCATTTCCTCTAAAATGTATTTTTGTGGAAGTTTTTGAGAAGCACTAGCTCAAAAGAAATAGACAGACTTAGGGATGTTAATCTTAAAAGTTGAGTATAAAATAATGGCAATTTCAGTTGAATTTAAGTCTCAAAAAGAGAGAAACTTTAAGTAAAAAAAGAAAACTGGGGGACTGGAGAGATGGCTCAGTGGTTAAGAGCACTGGCTGCTCTTGCAGAGGAGCTGGGTTTGATTCTCAGCAACAGCACAGTGTCTAACAACTGTCTGTAACTCCAGTGCCAGGGGAATCCAAAACCTTTTTCTGACCTCTGCAGGCACTGCATACCACAGACACACTTATATACATGTAGGCAATACATTCATACACACAAAATAAAATAATAAAATATATTAAAAAAAAAACCTGGGAAACACTTCCATAGACTTTCAGTGAAGAAATTCTAAACGTGATACAAGTTCCAAAAGCCATAAGAGAAAATACTGATGCATCTTCTTATATAATACTTGAAACCTATACATCACAAAAAATATACTACACAAAATCAGAAACAACAAAGTAACAACATACATTTGCATAAAACAGACAAAGAACAGGCTAATTTCAGCAAGAAAAGAAAGATTTATAAATCGATAAGAGAAAAGTGGATAATGAGGAGGAGAGTTGCTCAGCGGATAAGGGTTAAGGCTGCTCTTGCAGAGGACTTGGGTTCAGTTCCTAGCACCCACATGGTGGCTAAGAATTGTCCATAATTCCAATTTCAGGGGATCTGATGCCCTCTTCTGACCTCTACAGGCATTGCATGACATAGGTGTACTTAAATGCAGGCAATACACTCATACACATAAAATAAAAATAAAAATATTTTAAAAGGTGAACAACAATACAAAAAGGGCATGGCCAGATAATGCAAAAAAATATCAATCACATATTGTAAACATGTATCAGACTGCCATACATATTTACAAATATTATGTGTGAATTATAATTTTCTTTTGTGTTTTAGGAGACACACTTTTCTTATTATGTCACATTGGCTTTGAACTGGCTATATAAACTACACAGAGAGAGAAAGAAGAGAATTTTTTCACGTATATATTTTGATCCTATTTACTCTCTACTCCCCTCTCTTGTCCCCTTTCAACTTCCACCAATCCCTTCTTCTTCCGAACAAGTCTTCTACTTTTTTCTGTGTGTGTGTGTGTGTGTGTGTGTGTGTGTGTCAGTGAATTTAATTAGGGTTGCTTACATGGGAATGAGGGGCTATTTATAGGAGCATGGGCAAATCATCAATGGCTATACCTGAAAAAATTTTCTCCTCTCAGCAAGCATTATTTGCCAATAGGTTCTAGAGGGGAATTGAGACTCATGAGTTGATGGGCCTAATCGTGTGCAGGTTTTATGTAGGCAATCATGACTGGTATGTGTTCATCAGTACAATGGTCATGTCATGCTAAAAAGACAACTGTCCACAACAGTCTTTCCTTTCTTTCATCTCTTACATTTTTCCATCTCCTCTCCCACAATGCTGTCTGTGTTGGAGGGGTGACACAGATACTCCACATACGGTTGAGAATTCAACAGTCACTCACTCTCAGCAGTTTGGCCAATTATATGTGTCTGTGGTAACCACTGTTCACTGCCCAAAATGAGATGTTTTTTGGTAAAAAATGAGTCAGCTCTAGTCTATGGGCATATCTAAGTATTCTAAATACTTATAATATTTGCAGTTTGATAGTCACAACTTGTTCATTTAGCAAAACAACAGCAGTAGCTTTCCGACTACAGCCTATGACCTCTCCAGCCATAAGCTTTTGAACCGTTTAGAGTGCTAAGCAAGAATTTTGTCCTGTGCAGAGGGACTCAAATCCAAGCAGAAAGCAGTTGGTTACTCCCATACCAGTTGTGCCACCACTGCACTGGAGGGCATGTCTTGGCAGTTTGGCAAGTGTAGCACACACTGTCCACAAATGGGTAACACTGCTGATATTTTTTCTCTTATATAGAACTTTCTGGTACTATGAAAGCTAGCTAGCAGGAAGGAAATTTCCAGCTCAGTTCCAGGTTGATTTCTTTATATCTTGCAACCAAGGCACACATAATTTGTTCATATTAAATTAACGTGTCAAAGGTGATGTTATCACAAGAACAGTAGCCCCCACTATATGGAAATAGGAAGAAGCTAGCATACACTGAAAAGAAGAGAAAATTAAGCAAAATAATAGGTTTATATTGCATGTTTCTTTTACATATGGAACCTATACATACATTCCATATATATATATATATGGGTGGGTCTCCATCTCCAGCACAGCTGTTGTGCTCCAGCCATGCCAGAGAATGGAGGACGATCAAACAGGGTCTCAGGTGGCTCAGAGTGCCGGCGGGAGGAGTTCCCTCCCAGGATACAATGTTGGTGGGTAGTTCGGTTATCAAAGCCAAGGCAGGGGTTTATATAGGGAGGCCTTTCTGACCATTACAGAAGGCGGGAAAGTTAAAGGCGGGGTCTTTGGGGTAAAGGCGCAAGGTTGTAGGGCTGACATGGAAGTTCAGGAATGAGGAAACAAAACTCCAAAACCTGGTTCTGGTCTGGTGTGGGGGAAAAGAAGATTCATATCTACAGTGATTTCCTGGGGCCAGGTTATCACATCAGGCAGAGCAGGCCAGAAACCTGCCGTCCTTTCAAGGTATACGGGGTTGCTTGCCTTGCTCAATACCCAGATTCCTACATCTCCCCCTTTGTTTTTTTATATAATGGGCAGGTATATAAGGGCCCCAGTAAAGGGAGGAGCCAGGCCATGAGGGGATTGGCAAACCAAGGGGGATAATGGGTTTTAAGTTCATTCTTGAGTTTATGAAAGGTCTTTCAACAGATAAGTGAGAGAATTTATAATCTCTCAGTTAGCTATTTGTTCTCTAACATTCCCCCGTTGAAGAGGTAACCCTAAAATCTTTTAGGAATTAGATAAGAGCTCCCAAATACTTTGGACATATTTGGCCTTTGATATAGAGTAGGCTGCTAAAGGACACAAGGACAGTTTTTTGTCTTTGGGGTTTTTTTACCCTAAACTGCCTAGCCAAATTCTACCTCCTATTCTCATCACACCACCCTCTGAAGAGGTCACCTTAATTGCCAATAGGGAATTGGGGTGCTGACCACTCTTGCCTGCTTCAGGATGAACAGGACGTAGGTTGTGGCAATTGGGGCACCCCTTCAGTGAGTCGATCTAAAAGGTCCCTGAATTGCATAAATGTTAGTTGTAGGGAGAAAAGAAAGTCCTTGACTGGTGCCTGGAATATGAAGTAAAATAGAACAGGAAAGAGTTCAAATGTCCAATTCAAAGTCCATTAGAATTTCTTGCTTAAGGACTTTCAAAGGCTTCCATCTCTTGGGTTCCTCTTTGTTGTTCTTTTTGACTGCCAAGGCTGAACTTGAGAGTCTTAAAGTCAGGATTTGTTTTCAGGCACTTTGATAGGCTTCCTGGAGTGGCTAGAGTCAGGGTAAGTTCCCTTCCAAATGTCTTCTAGACAGGGAGAGAAAAGAAACTAATCATTTAATTTTGAGGTTAGAACAATGGTAGGCTTGCCTTTCTTGGCCACAGGTATGCACTGCAGTGTTGAGGTAGGCCAAGAATTGAAGTCTTATATCTCAATGGCATTTTCTTATGAAGAACAAAATCATTAGTGTTTATATTTATTTAAACCTAATGTCTGAGAAGTATGATTCCTTGTATTCTTAAAGAGCATACTAATCACTTTAATTTTTTGGTTATACTTTCCTTTTGGATGTTTAAGATCATATAATTTGGCCCAAATAAACCAACTTAATTTTACTCTTAAGGTCAGTTGAGTATCTGTTCCTCAGGGGTGTCACATGGGCTTGAGAGGAGCCCCTGGCTCCATACGCCTTTGCTTTACCAGTTCCATCTATGTGATGATAAGTCAGAAGGTCTTGCTAGACTATAGCTTCACTCAGAAGCATCAAGGAAACATTTTCCTGTGCTGACTCTCTTCTTTGTAGACTGGACACTGGTTCAAGTCCTTCTGGTGGGGTCTCCATGACCTCCCTGAACATGAGGACAGGTGACACATCACAGTTACAGGACATTTTGAGAGATGCCCCATAGTCCCCTGGAACTTAGTTGACCTTGGAGGGCAAGAGACAAAAAACTGTCCCTTTAAGTCCCTCTGACCAGATTAGAGGCCTCTAAATATGGTTATTAGACACCCAAGAAGGTTAATTCCACCAATTTGGTACTTTTAATTACTATATGTTATGTAGCTAAAGCTCGGGCAAAAGCCAACCATTTTTAATAAGCCTTGAAGACTATTTAGACATTATTTATCTAATGCTTCCTATATTACAACATAAAAACTCAGATCTTTAATCACTTGTATAGACTTCATTATTTTTCTTTTTTATTCTGGAAATATCTAGTCATTATGATTTTATATATAAACCCTTTATCTTCTCATTTTCTTAAGATCATGAGACATAATAACATTAAGAAAATTCTTTTCCTGGGTGTTTATTCCCTTTCTAAGGCTCTAGTATCAAACTAATGTTTGATCATATTAAAGTTCACCCTGGGGAATGAATGACTTTACTCATACAGATGGGTGAGGTATTACTAACAGGTATATAGGTAACCTGAGAGTAAATGCACTGTAAAGTCTTTAGCATGGATGTGGACTTTTTTATAATTTTATGGGTCAAGTCCTTTCTTTTAGCTTTCCCCAAATTTCCTCCCCAAATGCAGGAGACCATTTGTGATTAGAGCAAAATTGCATACAGCTGGCTGTGAAGAGTGGCTGGATATTCAAGTGAGGGTCCAGTGACCCTGCTTACTCCTCCTTCAGTGGAAGAATACAACCGTTAACAAACCCAACGGTAATGAACTTCTGTAAGTAGGCACAGCTGAAGTCATGAGGATGGCAGTTACTGGACTTAGAAGTGTGCTGTGCAGCATCATCTTAATAAAAGAACGTGGAATGTAAATTATACATATAAGATAATGTACATTTCACTTTATAAGTTCCTAGTAAAACTTTATAGAAAACACAAAAACTGTTAAAATCCTTTTTACTTTATCTATTTTAGAGAGTTGGTCTACCAAAACCTTGCTTTAGGTCTTGAGAATGTAAATACTAGATAGAGAGAAGCAATTGGTACACAGTAATACATTATCAAACTGAAGTTTAGAATCTTTAGCATAATCACTGACTGAGGAATTTTAGACAGAGTGTGCTGTCTATCTTTTTCAAGGATTGTGAATTGTACCCTTTACTATACATTTGCATTAGTCTGTGTTAATGACCTTTTTTGTTGTGAGAAAATAGAGAATTTCATGAGTTACTTTTGCTATAGACATTTTAAATCATAAGATGAATAATCATAACCTTTATTAAAATTAGTTTATCCCTTAGTTAATCTCAATAGCACAATGGCTTTCCTCTGAGGCTGTATTGTTCTCCTTTTCTCTTGTCACAGAGTCAGGGGGCCAGCCTGAAACTGAACAAAAGTCATTGCACAGGAGAGCTGTTTCGTCATTACTAGCATAAATGAAAAAACACCTGTCTTTCTTATAACTTGTATACATTTATCTAGGCAGGCGAGTCTTTTCATTTGCTGGATCCTTTATCTAGAACAGAGTTTGATTAAGTAAAACAGAAGATTTACTATTAAGTAATTTTACTTAATATTTTTAACTTTATAAAGCCATGGGTGTTTAGTGAGCACCCAAAATTAAGCATGACTAGGGTGACAGAAGTTTTTGCCTTAACATTGTCAGACCTGAGATCCTCTCAGGCTATACTTGATGTGACTGGAGGCATGAAAAACTTATACCCATAATGAATTAGTTTGTCTATTCATGTTAATCATAATCTGAAAGATTTAATAAGTACTCTTTAAATATTTTTAACACCTTTTTAAAAGTTATGACATATTTGTATAAACATTTTTCTTAACTAAACAGGAGGCAAGACTATGAACTCACAGGGTAGTTTTATTTAAAGAGATCTTTCAGTTTGTCTGGATCAGAAAGACCGTATTATAATTTACCATACAAAATTTGAACTAAATACCCATAATAAGGAACACAGAAAACAATGATACCTAAAGAAACCTGGAAAGGGTTGATAAAAAAATGTTTTTCTCTTTTGTCTGTTCAGAACATTGTAACCAGAAAGTGAAAAGCAGTGATGCTCAGGACATGAAAGGGGCAAGAACAAAAGCAAGCTTGGAGCAACTAAACATCAGAGAGGGAAATACTCTATTTCAGAAAAACAGGCTTTGGATCACAATGCAAAAAGGCAGGAATTAAAACCAGTGAAGGCCAAATCTCACATCTCCCATCCAAGCAGGCCATTCCTCTTTACCTCCCATTGTTGTAACTACGTCCTTGTAGCAGATTTTCTCTTGTAAAGTTTGGCAATGAAGTATTGAAAATTCACATGAGCTTCCTAGCTTTGGCCATCACAAAAGTCAGCTCACTTTGTACCTAGCTAGTCTTGGAGGCCTATGCCTAGACAAACTTTTTAAAGTTCCCTTTAGAAACTGACAAATACATTATGCAAAACAATGTAAGATTTTAAATAGTTACATTTAGAAATCAGCAAATATACCATATAAAGATGTTAAAATCCAAAATAATTTCCTTTAAAAACAGATAAAGATATAAACAAATATCAGAATTTAAAAATAGTTCCTTGTAAAAACCAGTAAATGCATAAGACAATGTAAAAATAGTCATTTTAAAAACCAGTAAATACCATACTAAAGTTAAAATTTAAAATACTTTTCATTAGAAACAGACCAAAATGATATTAAAATGCTTATATTATCTTCCTAATTTGACATCAAAATGTATTAATCTTGTGACAAAAGACCATGTGAGAATCTCTTGCTTTTCTATGATTCCATCAAGAATCTAAAAATGAAAACCAAAGCAAAAATATAAATTGCAAAAGGATTAGGATATATGATTAAATGCCTGTAGTCCAGGGAATTGCCAGATTATCATGATCTCCTAGAGCTCTATAGAAACAGTAAATTCCTGGGTGTGGTCATTTTGGATTATGCCATGTGGTAGATTAAGATGGCGACAAGGTCAAGCAGGTCAACGCCATTTTGAAAATTTTTGTCCAAGGTGGCAGTCAGGCCTTGTGACTGTCACCATATTGATGAAATTACACACGTAAGATATGGAGACCAGACCATATGGTTTCCTTTCCCCTAGTAAGGGCACCAGCCATGATCATGAACAAGCACATGGTATACAATAGAAACCTCTCTTTACTTTTAAAAGGCACCCAGTTAAATGTTATATACAGTATGGTATATGACTCTCTTGTTCACTAAAACTTAAAATGCTTAGTTCTAGTTAGAAAGGCAGCTGTCTTGGGACCATAGTGACTGAGTCCAAAGTTCAGGCCCTCTAACAGCTCTTTTCTCCCATCCATGAAGAGAACCATGGTGGAGAAAAAGTCTTAAGGAAACAAATAACTTTTAAAACCTTTTTTTTTCTCTGTAGAGAGGTAATTACATTTTCAGATAACAAGCTAGATAAAGGCATTTAGAAAAGTTGGTCAGTATACATTTAAAACTAGCGACATTTTGTCATTTTCGGACTCACTCTGGCCCACGACGAAGCAATCACAACACTTAAGGCAAAACCAAAACAGACACAGACAAGTAACACAAGCCAAATTGTTGCCAAGTCACAGAGACAGGATCCGAGACAGGAACCAAAGACAGACATGAAAACTCTAGGCTAGTAATTTTTACATATGTTTGGTGCTTACAGATGACTGACGTTTGAATCTCAGGTCAATCTAACTATTCTTTTCCATACCTGTGTAGGGGAACCATGGTGGCGAGAAGCCAAAGGAACGAAATGTCTTTTAAATCTTTTTTTTTTTTCTTAACTCTTAGAGGCAAGGTATTTACTGCTTTAACATGCCCTGAGGCATAACAAGCTCTCACTCCCTTACCTGCCTAAGCAGCTTTTTGAAGCTGGTGCATTGCCTACGATAGAAAAGGAAAAGAGGAGAACGTGTAACACAGGAAGAACATTCCCTGGTCCGTGGAATGGTCCTGGGGGGGGGGGTTGGTTCAGTCCATTATACACACATAAGTCTCACCGCAAGTTTAAGAGAATGGAGACCACTCTAAGAGTTTTCAACTGGTCGTTGAGTTACCAGGTTTTTGATCAGAAAGAGTAAGATAGAAGGTCGTTGCTCACACCCAGTCGGGCAGTCAGGGTCTGGGCAGTCAGGGTCTGGTCAGAGGATATGCGGGCCTTCGGCTAACAGCAGGGTGTAGTCCTGGTCAGAAAGCTTCAATTACCCCTTGACATAACCGGTCCCTTGTGCGGGCTCAGACCGAAAGAAAAAGATGGAAGTTAGAAAGAAACTGTGCCTGCCCTCAGAGTGGGATGGTGGGGCAGAAGCCGATGTCTCTCATGGGGAGCACTCACCTCCAGTGCATCCTGGAGTGTCCCTTGTTCAGTCACCATTGTTGGTCTCTATCCATCCATGTTGGGCGCCATTTGTGGGTGGGTCTCCATCTCCAGCACAGCTGTTGTGCTCCAGCCATGCCAGAGAATGGAGGATGATTGAACAGGGCCTCAGGTGGCTCAGAGTGCGGTGGGAGGAGTTCCCTCCTGGGATACTACATTGGTAGGTAGTTCGGTTATCAAAACCAAGGCAGGGGTTTATATAGGGAGGCCTTTCTGACAGTTACAGAAGGAGGGAAAGTTAAAGGTGGGGTCTTTGGGGTAAAGGCAAGAAGGTTGTAGGGCTGACATGGAAGTTCAGGAATGAGGAAACAAAACCCCCAAACCTGGTTCTGGTCTGGTGTGGGAGAAAAGAAGATTCATATCTACAGTGATTTCCTGGGGCCAGGTTATCACATCAGGCAGAGTAGGCTAGACACCTGCCGTCCCTTCAGGGTATCTGGGGTTGCTTGCCTTGCCTAATACCCAGACCTCCACATATATGGATGAGTATTTGAAAGAGGAAGAGGACTGGTGGGAGAAAGGAAGGGGATAGGATACTAGGAAGTGAATATGGTCGAAGTACATGATATATTTGAACAAAAGTTCCATGAAATTCAACACTTTGATTAATTTGTGCAACAAATATATCCTAAAAAAATTTAAAACCTAATTAGAAAACAATGGTTCAGATACATATATGGATATATGAAATGAGTCATGAGGTATACTGTATTTCTTACAGTCTGGATCCAAAAAATGTTTGAAAGCTACTGCCTTAGCAAAATACTGACAGACCTCTAAAAGATACTGACAGATCCCTTGCTTAGAGTGTACTTCAGGGACCAATATAGCATCTTAAACCTGAAATATAGGATTCGGGGGACAGTCAAGCTACGCTGCATAATAATATTATGGAGGATACTTGATATTATACATCTGTCAAAATCCATAGAATTTATAACACCAAGGCTGAAACCAAAGCTAAATTACAGTCTTTTGACTGATAATGATTTATCAATGCAGGTTCACCAACTAAAGCAAATGTGGCACTCTGGAAGGAGGTGGTAACAATGGAGAAGGCTATGTATGTGTGGAACGGGAAATATACGACATATATATATATATATATGTATATATACATGTGTATATATATATATATATATATATATACACATGTATATATACCGTCCTTTCAGTTTTACTGCAAACCTAAAATGTCTCCAAGAAAATTATCTTTAACAGGAAAAGCAAGCAAGCAAGGGATGAAGGGAGATATTAATGATTAATAATAAAAATGCTTAGGTTCAGTCACAGTGATTGAAATTCAAGTTAAACTAAGATATCACTTTTCAGCTGTCAGATTAAGAAGTTTAGCAACATCCTATGTTGATGACAGTGTAGGGAGGAGATCATTCTACTACACAGTTATAATATAAATTAGACTTACTGTCAGGCTGTTGGTCAGTATCCACAAAAATATTTACGACTTTTGAATGCTAAACCATAAGTTAAACATATTCATTACTCCTTCCAGGGCTCAGGAAATATCCTGAAAGGAGCAGAAAAAAATCTAAGAGTTAGAGGAAGTGGGAGGGGACGTAGGGTAGAACACTGGCTTCCAGGAATCATACGGATGATGCATTCCTGAATTCATGGCAGCTTCGTTACTACACAAGCTCTGTACAAGACTGAGCTTGTCAAATATGTCAATATCCTGTCATGGGTGGGAGAAGCGTTCATGGTTCTTCACCACCTCCCTGATGATGTAAGCAGTTAATGGGTGCTTGGGGAGGAATAAATACCTTCTTTAGCAGGGTAGCCACTGCTAACTTACACATGCCCCTGGAATTAACCGCTTACCCATGCTCGTCTAACCAATCCTCATTAAACTCATTAGGTCACAAAAAAGGACATGAAAGTAGGACTACTTGGCAAGCAGAGGATCAATAGGAATGGGAAAGAGACAAGAGAAGGTAATGCAGGTGGTGAATATGACTGAAAAACATGTAGGAAAAATCACAATGAAACCCATTAGTTCAAATAATATATATTAATAAAACACTTAAATTCTAGATGGGCTTATACTTTGCCCCAACAGTTATACTCATAGGAATTTAGTCTGTTGATATGTCTTATTACATCTGTGCACGAATATATATATATATATATATATATATATATATACATATATATATATATATCACTATAGTGTTGCTTCTAGCATGAAAATATTACATTGGCATCCTAAATAATCATCATTTAGAGACTTGTCATTTAAGTTAAGGTCGAAGTTCTATGTGTATTTGTATCCCTACTAAAAATGAGGTAAATATATTTGTACTGATAAGGAAATCCATCTAAATATGTTAGTGAACAAAGCAAGCTAGAACAGTGTATGTGATTTCAGTCAATTTCAATAAAAACAAAAATAAAACATTCTCTTTAAACATTAATATTTTCAACAAGAAAACATGAGAAACTGTACCAGTAGATATTTGTACACAATGAACCTAGTGGCCTAGGTGCTTGCACTATTACTATGAACACATATTATTAACTTAAATATAATTTTACCTAGCTTCTCCCTGACAAAAGAATATAGTAATTTCAAAGTTTTTTTTTCTTGTTTTGAGACAAGGTCTCATGATGTAGCTCAGACTGATCAGGAAGTATGTAGCCTAGTATGACCTTGAGCTACTAGTGATTTTTCTGAGTGCGGGGATTACAGGCCCGTGCCACCACATCAATGACTTTCAATCATTTCTTTGGCACTCTCACTGAGAGATGGAGAGGGTTAAAGTCAAAGTTTGGATGCATCTTGGTCAAATCTAAACAAGAGAGATTCTTGCCAGAACCAACCAGTTCAATTTAGCAAGGATCTGAGGCCGAGCACTATGTCTAGTTTTCTTTCTGAATGCATTGTCAGAGGCAAGGAAATCCTATTTCTCTGATCTTACCCATGGTAGCACACATGCAGAGAGAAGCTGCTGCACTGTATGCATGACTCTGTTCTTTGTAGTGGGAGGTCTCTGAAAGAAACATCTCATTTCATCTACTGGCCCTATTTCAAAGATGGTGTCTAGCATCACAACAGCTGTGTGAGTACAGAAGGTCAACTAGTCCAGTAAAGGATCAAATAAGATTTTCATGAAACCCCTCAGTTGGAGCTGGAAAAAGTGATTCCCAAAAGCCTAGGACAGATAAGGACACTGGTTTTCTGCAAGGAAGCAGAAGTATCTGGAGTCTGAGGAGAATATGTGTCAGTAAGCAATTCCTTGGGAGGTAAAACTGAAGGGGGAAAAATCACTTCTTTTGAGTTTATTGTCTCCAACTCTAAGAGGCAAGGCTACAGGCTGGAAGAAAGGAGGGAAAAGTTGGTCTATTCTCCTGCCATACCCCGTTCTCCACTGACTCACAGGTTTAAAATGATAGAACGGCAAGGTCTTCTCAGACACCACACAAGAAATTTGCTCAAGTCCTAAGAGAGCTGGGGCTACAGCCCAGACTTTCTGGCTCTACGATCAGTGCTCTTTTCTTGACATCAAGCTGTTGTACTAGCTAAAAGAGTAGCTGAGATTTCATAGTTGTATCAAAGAGAGATCATACTGGTCTCCTTAGATCTTCATCCCTGTAAGCATTGCTTAGGAACACTACCATCACAAATTGGGAGCAGCTTATAAAGAATCCCCCTGAAATGTTCTAGAAGTTCTACTTCTAAAGTCAGGGCCGACTTGTTGCCACCATGATGTAGCCTCTCTCCCTACTCCTCTCCAGCTTTCCAGAAGAGTCCTGCTTTAGCCTTAGGTACCCGAAGGTACTGAAACTAATTTCAAGTTCTACCCAGGTCCTGATAATCACTGTGAGGTTTGTGGTCAATATCCTTCCCTTCCCTGAAATATCACATAGTCTCTTCCTGACTTGAGTTCCCTGTAAGGACTCTACCACTCCCCCACTTACCAAAAGGATCTTTCGTCCAAGCCCTTCAGTCACACAGCCCAATAAGAAACGAGCTGGGACAGGAGTCAGGATATTAGAGGCTGTAGGGAATCAGTCAAGTAAAGGGTAACAGGCTTCTCTGTCTTCCTTGCCAAAAGATGTTTTATATTTGGCTTCTGGGAATAAAAATGTCTCCTATGAGAGTGAGAGATACTTTTTTTAATTTAACACTGAATGACACTAAAGTTTCTTCCTGATTTCCAGCAAAGACTTTCATAGAACACTGGTTAGTCCAACCATTCCTATGATTGAGAGAAGAATGAAGCCTTAGAGAAATTAAACTGAGTGTTTAGGAAAGGTCATTGTGTGTGTGTGTGTGTGTGTGTGTGTGTGTGTGTGTGTGTTTAGTTTTAGTAATGAGACAGACATTTCCATTTCCACTACAACTGGTATTTAAATATGTAATTATAGTGATAAAGGTTTTAAAAAGCACTAATTAGTATCAGTCTTTACTATCATAATAACCTCCCTGATCTCTCTGGGGGACCTTCCTTACTTTGAACTTGCACACACATTCCAGAGGCTGAGGTGTTACTGTGTGCAACAGCAAGGCCTTTAGAACTGTACTCTTGTACCAGAGCCACCAAAGTTTGTGGCTAGTCAGAATTTTCGCCAGCTGTTAAGTATTTTTAAAATTAACTTGGATTATGTCCACTTACCCTGGGGAGAAACAGGTTCGGTAGTGACCTGGTTAAGATCATATAGTCAATGTTATGGGGTGAATTGTGCCCCCACTGAAAAAATTCATATGCTGAAGCTCTAATACCTAGTACCTCAGAATGTGACTATATTTTGTGACACAGTGTTGAGTGCAAAATGAGGCAATCCCTGGGGACCCTAATACAACAGAGCTGGATTAGTTGCCTATTAAAAATAGGACAGACTAGGACAAAAGAAGAAATCAGAAGAAACCAATCTTCCTAATAACATGACCTTGATCTAACATTCAGAACTGTGAGAATAAATTTGTTTATAAATTACCTAGTCTAAAGTACTTTGTAGGAATGGATTAAGGCAGCAACACTGAGAGATAGAATTGATACCCTTTTTTGTATTCATTCTGGCTTCTGTTACAGCAGTTACATTCTGCCTTAAATTCTAGGTCTATGAAAAACACATTCACAGAGATTAAACACCCTTGCCAAGAAATACCTTACTAATTAAGATGCAAAGACCTGGATGAAGTAGGTTTTTATTCATTAAGGGTAGAGACTCAATCTAGTTCATTGTTTTCCTAGTGACCGGTATGAAATATGGCTCAGAGAAGGGACTCAGGATTTGTTTCTTGAATGGAATAAAAAGAGAGATAAGGCAGAGGGGGAAAAGAAGAAAAGAACACTTGCTTCTGGGTATAACTTGGATTTGGGCTTTAGTGCCTTATTTTAGACATGGAATAATTAAGTAACTGAATTTCTTCCAAATGTCATAAACAAATTCATATTCTCTCTCTCTCTCTCTCTTTTGAGGTAGGGTTCTATGTATCCCAAACCATGAAATTTTTACACAGCTGGGGGTGAAAATGAACTTCTGATCCTCTTGCCTGCCTTTACCTCTGAAATATAAGGGTTATAGGCATGTACCAATCTACCTGGTTTTATGTGGTGCTGAAGATTAAACCCAAAGCTCCAGGTATGCTGAGCAAACACTCGACCTACCAAGCTACATCCATATCTCCAAATTTTCTCTTTTCCTAATAAACCACTTTAAGAGTTGCAATATATTAGGCCCCATTGTGATAGGTGAGGAAACTGAAACTTTAGAAGCAGTAGCTTCAGCCATGAGTATCTGTGTGGGAGGTGAATTCTGTACTCATGTTTTCCTGGATTCTGAAGTCATATTCTTGTCAGTATGTCTGATATCACTGAATGGCCTTTTAAATTAAAGAGCCTCTTAATCAATTCATATACCAGTATATGTCTCTCTGTCCCTTTCTTTTTAAAATGTATTTTCCTTCTCTATTTTTTTTCTTGTCTGCCTGTTTTTTCTCTCACACTCTCTCACTGCCTCACATTCTTTTTTGGATTTTGAAAAAGGGTCTCACTCTATAGTCTAGGCTGCCCTTGAACTCACTATGTAGATTCCTCCTTTCGCTCCTGAGTGCATTGATTAAAGACATGAGCCACTATAACCTTTCCTTTCTTTCTTTCCATATACGTCTGTTCTGCACCACAGATAATCCTGCTGTAGAATTCTGGAAATCCAGTAGCTTCTAACTCCTATCTCCTGAGAGTTTCCAGAAAAATGATGACCACAGATACATATTTATGGATCCACAGAGTCACAGGAGCTATAAATAAATAAACCCTGCTGCTTCTAGTATATAATATAACAAGACAGCTTGGATTGGAAATCTGAAAATGTGAGTTTGACACATATAGTATGGCACTGAGAAAATCAGTAACTTTACTGCATTTCTGTATCCTTATCTAGAAAATGGAGAGAGAGAACAAAACCTAGTTTACATACTTCACAGGGGAACTATAAGATAACTGATTTAAAATGCATATGAAATCACTGAAATTCTACCAAACTGTAAATCTTAATCATTTACACAAAGAAACACATGCGTGTTCACCTAATGACTAACACAAACACCCCCCCCCCCCCCCCCCGCTTCCTGCCATCCCATCCTTTCTTTGTTTCTAAGATTTTTGTTGTTGTTGTTTCTTTTGACAAAAGGATTTCATGTAGCCAGGGCCAGACCTGAACTGGCTATATAGCTATGCGTGACCTTGAACTTCTGATCTTCCTGCCTCTACTTCCTAAATGCTGAGATTCTGTCTTGGTTGACTTTTTTGGCTGAAAAATTATGTGGTAAGGTTGATTTAAAAAACTGCTTACAGACTGGACAGATGGTTCAGTGGTTAAGAGCACTAGCTGCTCTTGCAGAGGACCTGTGTTTGATTCCCAGCACCCACATGGCAGCTAACAACTGTCTCTGACTCCAGTTCCAGAGGAATGTAATTCCCTCTTCTGACTTCTGTGGGCACTGCACAACACAGGTACACTTACACACATGCAGACAATATACTCATACACATAAAAATAATAAATAAATATTTTTTTTAAAATGACTTAGGAAAATTTCACAGCTGAGGATGTACTGCAATGGCAGAGCATACACTCCCTATGCTTGAAGCCTGAGTTCAATACATGGTACCACAGTATTTTTTTAAAGGAAATTTCATAGATAAACAAATGTAGATTTAAAAATTATTGACAAATAATCTTATTGCTTCTATACCCTTAACTCTTACCCATATCTAATTATTTTTTGAAAGATTTTGGATTATAATTCTCATATGGTAAACTTTACATATTTAACATGTAAAACATGTAGCTCAGCAGTAAAACATGTGCTTATTATGCTCAGATCCTTATGTTCTATCATTAGGAATTCAAAAATAAGTAAATAAAGTATAAAATTTGGTATGTTTTCACATACACAGACAGCTATGAAACCATGACCCAAAACAATATGAATTAGTCACCTCCAAGGTGAAAACAGTTGTTAGTTGAGAAGCACTTCTTGGGCAAAGGATGACAGACAAATCTGAATGGCCCTGGAGGGTAATCTCCTTTCAGTAGCTGAGCAGAGGGCTGGCTGTTCCGGACTGAGATATCTGTGGAAAGATAAGGCCTTTGGCCAAATTCAGCATTCCTAGCAGGCAAGGCAGTTCCTAGGCTCCTTTGTATGCAGACCTTGTTCTTTGGCTCATACAATCTCCAGTATTGTTCCTGATTTGGAAAATCATTGATACATTTCTTGTTACTTAGAGAAACTACATAGTGCCAAGCCTCATTTCTCAGGGTGGAGTTAGAGCTCTTGTTGTGCTCACAGTGGTACAGCTGGCTGCTAACTGGACAAGGTTCTCTTTGCTAGATGTTGACTACAATTCATACAGAACATCTGAGACCATCTCATGCTACAGAACAAGGAGAGTTTTGGAGACTGCGTGCACTCTACTCTTTTCTGCCTGCTTGTAAGCCCCCCTGTCCGATAACAATCCTGTGCTATTTCTGTATTCTGTGCTATGTATGTCAAAAATGGACTCCCCAAGTATCAGCAAAATAGCTTGTTTATAAGACAAAGCTCAAGTTATTGTTTGGTAAGTTAAGGGGTGTACCAACTCTTGAAAATGTTGGAGTTTGAGAATGTGAACTTTGGTTTTAGACGGGCTTTTTTTAAAGACAGGATCTCACATTGTAGCTCCAGCTGGCCTAGAACTCACGATATAGACCAGATGGCCTCAAACTCACAGAGATCTGCCTGCCTCTACCTCCCAAGTGCTGGGATTAAAGGTGTGTGCCTCCTAAACCAGCCCCTAGTTTTTGGTAGGTCTTAATGCAGAGACATAATTTAAGTTAAATAATAATTATGCTAAAACAGTCGAGGATTAGTAAAAACAGCAAGGCCAAGATTTTGAGTCAAGAGTTCAAAGAATCTTACAGAATTTCAAATTCTGTGTGGGTACTTTCCATTGAAGAGTTGATGAGCTAGTCCTTTAATGAATAATGATGTCATTTGCCTGGGCAGGACAGTTCTAGAAATGTAAAACAGAACAGCAGAGTCTCATTAATGAAGATACTTTCAATACTATACTCAGTGAATGCTCAGGCTGAACACAGGAATAGAAGGTTTTACTTTCGGACACTAGCTGAGTAATTCTGTGCCACAGAATGTCATGGGAGAAAGGAACAGCATCTTTCAAAAAATGAAAATAAACAAACTGCAATTTTTTGTCATGTTAGAGACTGAATCTAGGGCCTTACACACACTAAGTAAATACTCTACCACTCAGCTACATACTCAATTTTAAAGTTGAATTGCATTTAGTAACCATAAGTTTGGTGTTGTGTAACTTTGGTTTCAGCGACACATATGGATATGTGAAATGAGTCATGGGGTATACTGTATTTCTTAGTCTGGATCCAAAAAGTGTTTGAGAGCTACTGCCTTAGACTTAGCAAAATACTGACAGACCTCTAAAAGATACTGGCAGATTCCCTCTGTCAGTTACCTCGCACTTCAGGGAACAATACACAATCTGAGGATTGAAATGTAGATATCTTGTTCCAGTAGATTAAGGGTTTGACCAGAAATTTTGAATCCATGACGCTGTCTGCCAATTAAGCAGAGATATGAGAAAAATGTTGCTACTGCAGCATAAGAGATAGAGACAAGAACAACCTGCAAAAATGAACATTATTAGCATCTAAAACAAATGCTTAATAAGGCATATGTCCCACTGCTATTCAATTGACTTAGAAAGGGGACTAGATAAAAGACCTCTAAAGGGCCTCCACATTGGCAGGATATTATGAATCTATAGAGGAAACTTCAACAGAAAGAAGCGGTTAATTTGAGATATGTCAGCTGCTTATCACTTCCGAGAACCCAGTTCTGAAGTATTCTTGAACAGAATAATGGAGGTGACAAATGGGGCAATGAACGACTGTAGTCTCAAGTGCATTACCTATTTCTGCCCCTTTTTATGAATATGGATGGTAGAAACTTTGAAAGGAAGCCTTTTCTCACAACCTGCCCTTAACCAGGCCCAAATTTCCTCCATACATCAGCAGTGGTACAGCAAGAGACATAGTCCAGAACTGCCACCAACAACTAGGAGTTTCCTTATCCTTTAGGGGCCTCCATTTTGGTAAAGTCAGATTTTTTTTTACTTTACTGCAGAAAAGAACTTTAGGACAAGCCAAAATGAATCAGAGCTGAGGTTTATTAAAAAGAGATTTTAAAAGTAGATTTAAACATGGGGGTTCAGAGAAGGAGACAAATTCAGGGTAACAATAAGGCATGGGCCAGAGAGATGGCGCAGCAGGTAAAGGTGCTTACCACCAACCCTGACTTGCCTCCTGACTTCCATCTTCAGGACTCACAAGGTGACAGGACAGAACAGACTCCCACAAAGTGTCCTCTAACCTCCACACATGTACCATGGCATTACATACACACACACACACACCAAAAAAAAATGCAATTTTAGAAAAGAGTAAGGAACACTCAAGAGAGCACAAGTGGATATGGGCTTCTCAAAGGAGAGTTGCTTCCCAAAATATATCTGGGAAAGGAGTGAGGACACATTCAAGTTCAGATATACTCAGCACTTAAGCCTGGTATAGTGCTACTTTAATATTCTTATTTGAAAATACTTTCCTACAAAAGAAATATTGTGTATGTCAGCAACCTTTACAGTAAATGCTGTTAATTGTGCTTCAGTTTTTGATTTTCAGCTGATGAGAGGCTTCAACCAGACTCTGGAATGAGGGATCTTTATTTGCTTCCCACGTTCCCATAATTTTCCCTCTCTACCTTGCCACAAGAGGGCCCCATTTCTTTGCTTAAAGCACTGTTTCTCCTTCGGCTAAGCACTTTAGCCTTTCAGAAAGTTCTGGTTTCATTTTGCTTTTCTGTTTATAAACAAAGAGGCTTGAGCACACATGACTTTAATGCCAGCACCCAGGAGGCAGGGGCAAGAGGATCTCTCTGCATTCAGGGCCAGCCTGCCTTGTTTACACAGAGAGACCTTATCTCACACATGCACAAAAAGTCTTGAATTCTTTATGCTTATCAGAAAGAAACGTGAGAAACACTAGGGCACTACCTTAGTTCAGGAATCATTCATAAAACAAAGATTAAACACAACTGGGAGTGTGCGTTAAGCACTGGGCCCCCTTCTATTTGTACCTCTCATGGTCTGAAGCAGAACTGTAAACAGGGAGACTGCAGCCTTGGCTGAGCGTTGTGGACAGGGCCTACGCTTTAGAGATACAAAGACCAGTGAAGAAACAAAACAAAACAAAACAACACCAAAAACCCTGACGGCTATGTAGAGGGAGGGCAACATGGATGTCGAGTATGACTTAATGGGAGCCATGAGGAAAGATGGAAAGGGTCTTATCTGAGAGAACTTGCCCAGGTAATTGGGTCATTTCGAATTAGTTTGGAACCTTCCCAAAGGTGGGGAGATTTCTCAATCCTGGCATTTTTATTAGTGCCCAGAACTCAGAAAAAGTTCAGTGTTCTGAAGCACCTAGCATAAAGCATGGCATAAAGTGTGTGCTTATTTTCAGTCTTTTCCTCCAATAGAAAGATGTATACGATGTTTGTAGGGATTCAGAGAAGAACCTGATAGACTCATTAGTTGATAGTTAGGGGCCACACTGCTGCAGCAAATTCCCTAAGACTCTGTTGTTTCTTGTGATTCCCGTAGGACTAATAGATAATTCCTTGGGGACCTCGAATTTGACAAATGATCTTAATATCAAAGATGAAAGAGTGCTTTGATAGAAACAGGGAAGACGATCTGGATTCTTGGGACTGACTCTCAGGCAGCCTACAGGGGTTCGAGTCCCCTGGGCTGAGTGAGGTCAGTGGGCTTGAGGCTCCCTGACGTTAGTCACCCAGGCGGCCCACTGGGGTTCGAGTCCCCGGGCTGAGAGTGGGGTCTAACACAACACAACAAACAAACAAACAAAAAAACGAAAGAAAAATATATACCTTAAAGCACATTTCCAGGAGGTACTCTGATCACAATTCCTCCGCAAACCGCCAAGGGCGCAAACTATATATTTTTTTTCCTTGCAATCCAGACACACCGTTTCCGGTCTTGGACAGAAAGCGCTGCGGAACCTAGAAGCTGAACACTTGTAGCTAGTAAGGTTGCTTTGTAGAAAGAACACTTCCGGCAGCGAGGCGGGACTCCCTCGTGTGGCCATATATCCCACAATCCAATTGGTCATATTGTCTCTGGGAGGCGGGCTTCTGTCGGGGTCGCTCTCTCTTATTGGCTGCTGAGGTGGCAGCCGTTTGGCGCGAGGGTAGCTCGTCAGGCGAACGCTGTGGGGACGCCGCGCTAATCGGCGTCTTCAGTCTCAGTTCTGGTGGGAGTCCGGGACCATACCGGACCGCACTGGGTCTGAGTCCTCAGGGGATGGATCGCGTGTGGCGCTCGTGGTACGGGAAATGCGCCAAAGAGAAAGGGTCGTCGCCGTTCTGTACCCACAGTATCGTGGTCTCCTGGCTCAGTAGGGCCGAGTGGGATCAGGTGACGGTCTATCTGTTCTGTGATGACCAGAAATTGCAGCGGTACGCGCTGAACCGTATCACGGTGTGGAGGAGCAGGTAAGGCGGTGAGCTCAGCCCTTTTGCCTGCGTGCTTGTGGTGCCTCACAGCTTCTTCGGTAGAGTTCCGAAAAAGCCGTTTTTTCTGTACTCCCCGAAATTGCCTAATGTTGCCTCTCTCCCAAGTGCCGGGGGAAAGTTGCAGCCGAGCTCTTGTACTCATACTGTTTGTGGAAGAAAAATAAGGGCGTGCGTCTCAACAACACTTTTGTGTGTTTGAGGTTTAACCTTAACTGTACTCAGAGAATAGAGGGGCCTGAGCCAGGGCTAAAGGCGAGGTTCGCATGCTAGGGTGGCTTTTGAGTCCAGTCATTGACTGGAGCATAGCCCTTTAGGTTAGGAATGGGATGGAGGTGGAGGCTCAGTTTAGTTCATTGGGATGAGACCGACTAACAAGGGATTTGGAGCTTCTCTAGCTAAATTTGAGGGCGAAAGAAGGGAATGTGTCCTCACAACTGTTGAGTGAGTCTAGCAGTTAGCTGTCCTGTTTACCCGAGCCCTGTACTACATTTTGGATCCCAGGGACATGGCCCTGTCTTTCCCACCTTGTTTTGTATCTTAACACACTCTTGAGCTAGTATGTAATTGGAGTAGACTACAACAATCAAGTTTCTGTGGTAGAGGGTGGACCAGTGTAAGGGACTTTTATGATGGTGCTGGACTGTGGCCCTTTAGGTTAGGCAACGAACTGCCCCTGGCAGTGGCTTCTACTGCTGACCTGATACGCTGTAAGCTCATGGATGTAACTGGTGGCTTGGGCACTGATGAACTTAGACTGCTCTATGGCATGGCATTGGTCAGGTAAGACCTGCATGGGGTAAGAGTGGGGGTTGGCTTTGGGAACTGGAGGTGGGTGAGCATGTCTAAAGAAAGCTTGGCTTCAGGTGCTACCTGAAAGAAAAAGCCCTGGGGGTCTTTGAGTATTTGTCAACCTGTAGTTGTTTAACTTGACTGCTTTCATCATGCCTTGTCCATATACTGCCCTCTCTCTCTCTTTCCTTTTCCTTTTCTGGAAAGTGTTTTCTATTTTTCTTTCCCTTCTGGAATAATGTGGATTGCAAGGGCAGAGGAATTCAGACTAGGCAATCTGTGTGTCCAGTCCAGCTTTGACAGTATGATTTCTTTTTTTCCCTTCCCTGTTGTCCTTACACCAAGTAACTATTTGGGGAACTAGTGTGTGTGTGTGTGTGTGTGTGTGTGTGTGTGTGTGTGTGTGTGTGGGGTATGTGTTTGGGGAGGGGGTTGTTTTTGTTTTTGATTTTTTTTTTGGCTTTTTTAAGACAAGGTCTCACATAGCCCTGGCCTGGAACTCAGTATATAGATGAGGCTGACCTCAAACTCAGAGAGATCTGCTTACCTAAGCCTTCTGAGTGGTGGGGTGAAAGACATGTGCCACCATGCCTTGCCTTAGTTTTTTGTCATTTTGTTTTCTTTTGTTTTGTTGTTATTTTGAGACAGGGTCTCACTATGTAGCCCCAGCTGTCCTGGAGCTCCCTATGTACACCATCCCAGGCTGGCCTCAATCTCACAGTGATTTGCCTGCCTCTGCCTCCCCAGTCCTGGGATTAAATGCATAGGCCAAGAAGGCCTGTGGTTGTTTTGTTTTTGAGACAGGGTTTCACTATATAGCCCCTGTGGACCTGCAACTCACTTTGTAACTCAGGCTAGTTTCAAACTCCTGGATGATCCTCTTGCCTCTGCCTCTGCCTCTGCTTCCTAAATGCTGGAATTGCAGACATGGACCACTGCACCCAGCTCAGAAAAACTTTGGTGAATGGCTCATTGCCCTTTCTCTGTGACTTATTGTGGATTTTCCAACCTTATTCCCGTGTGTGTGTGTGTGTGTGTGTGTGTATCTGCGTAGTACTGTCTTTTCTCCTTTTCTCTCATGAACACAGAAGGGTTGCTGAATTGTGGAAGTAAAGACATGGCCTGGGAGATTCTGATTTACAAGTGAATCATACATAGTTCTAGTTATTCCATACATGTTGATGGGGCAGTTCCCCTGCCACTGATTTTTCTCATGTCAAAGCCTTCTACCGTTCCCCTGGTCTGTCTTGATTCCTGCCTCCCTTTTTCCTTGTACTGACTCTGTCAGTTTTCTCTGCTCCCACTATCTAGCATCCGATGCAGTCCTTTGTTCGGGCATCTATAATGTTCTCCCATAATATGTTATGATTATTTATCCTAGACAAAATTTATCAAGACCAGAGCAATGTCTTATTCATCTGTATGTCTTTGGTATAGAGCAGACAGATTCTCAGTAGACTTTGGGGTGTATGAAACTGTCTTATTCTGACTGATATCAACCGTAAGAATGGCCAGCCAGTCAGTAGAAGGGTGTATAAATCTAAGGTGTCAGTAACTTGACAAGGTATTTTGAGTAAAACAGTGTTTTGGACTGTGCCACATATTTTTCTCCCAACTTAGGTTTGTGAATCTTATCTCAGAGAGGAAGACAAAATTTACCAAGCTCCCCCTCAAGTACCTGGCTCAGGAGGTATGCATGTTAAAATGGCATTGCTCAGTTCTCTTTCTCCAGGAGGACTTCTTAAATGGGTCATGGGACAGGGTATGCAAACAGATTGGTTTATCTCATCACTGCCAGTGGGAACTGCCAGTGGGAACAAAACAAAAGAAAACAAAATGACAAAAAACTATCCAGGGTTTCTTTTTAACATATAAAGTACCGGATTTCACTACAACATTCATACATATATATCATTATACTTTGTTCTTTTTGCCCCCTCCTTCACCTTCCTATCGTCCTCCTGCTTGCCCCTTTCTTCTCTCACATAGACTCCTTTCTTTTGCGTGCATGTCACTTACATTCCACTAACCTCTCATTCCCTTCCCCCTTCCATTAGATCCCTTCTTCCCCCATAGTCCTCTTTCTACATTCATGCCCTGAACATGTATATACATATATAAATTTTAGTCTCGATTCTGCATATGAGAGAAAAGGTGTGATATTTGCTTTTCCGAGTCTGGCTTTTTTTCTTTATATGATTCCCAGTTCCCTATTTTTCTGCAGATGTCATCATTTCATTTTTCTTTACAGTTAAATAAAATTTCATTCCATAGATGTACCATGTGTTCTTTATCCATTGATTTGCTGATAGACCTATAGGCTCATTAGATATTACAGCTGTTGTGAATAGTGCAGCAGTAAATGTGGATGTGCAAACATTTCTGTGGTATGCTGACTTAGAATCCTTTGGCTATGTACCCAAGGAGTGATGTAAGATAGATCATATGATAATTGTATTTTTAGGAACCCCCATACTGATTTCCATAGTGGCTGTGCCAAGTTAGACTCCCACAAGCAGTGAATAAGAGGACCCTTTTCCCACATCCTCACCAGCATTTGTTGTTGTCATTTTTTTTCCCTTAATGATAATAGTTCTGACTAGACTAAGGTGGAAACTTGAAAGTGGAAACTTTAAAAGTTTTAATTTGCATTTCTTTGATGGCTAAGGCTGTTTAAGCACTTTTCAAGTTTTTTTAATTTTAAGTTTTTCAATTTTCTTTTATGTGTATGAGTATTTTGCCTGCATTGAGAACTGTCCGGTCAATTATTAATCAGTCCATTTACTGATTGGATCTTTTTGTTGTTTACTTTTTTTGAGTTACATAGCTGGCAAAGATTTTCTGCCATTCTCTAGCTTGTGCTATCTCTGTTCTGTTCATCATTTCCTTTGGTGTGCAGACGCTTTTAGATTTTATGCAGTCTCATTTGTTGATTCCAAAATGATTTGGGATCATTTTGTATGCAATTCGACCTTACTAGAGAGTGTTTGATTTGACTTAGTGTCCAGTTTTAAAGAAACAGAATTATTGCTTTGCTTCTCATAACCTGCATTTCTGTGGGCTTGGCCAGCCCTGCTTGTTAGGAATGGCCCAGTGAAAGTGAGGAGCCTAAATGTACCACTTCATAGGGGCATGAAAGAGGGTAGCAATCAAAGTGCCTCTTCTCAGAGAGCTGGCATTCTAAGGAAAGAGATAGCCCAGCCAAGCAGCAAGAAGATGCCAGATATTTCTGGCTTGAGTATGTGAATCGTGTAGAGACTTAGAGGGCAGACATGATTTGTTCTTAGTCATCAAGAGAAGCTTCCTAGAACTCATGTGGGAGGATAGAAGGGCTAAAGGGTTTCTAGGGAGAAGGGAAGGGTAGTGGGAGGCTGAAGAAGGACATTATTTATGCTCATTCCCAGAAATCTCTTGAGGGAGGATGGTTGGTAGTTAAGGGAGGTGGTTGCTTTTTCTCATGTTCAAGACTACCTCCAAAGAGCAGTAAAATATAATTAGGAACCATGAATTGTAATCTTTATTATTAGTAAGTCTGGAATCTTCACTGAGGAACTCAGAGGGATGGTCAGACTGCTTTATCCCCGAGTCTCTTCCAGCTTTAATATTTTCTAATTTCTAAACTCATCCCCCACCTGCAATCAGGTGAACATTCCGGATTGGGTTGTTGAACTTCGCCACAAGTTGACTCACAAGAAAATGCCCCATATAAATGACTGCCGCAAAGGTGAGTCCCCTGAGGGGGAGGATACCTAACAGTGAAGCTCATGGACCTGGGCTGGGTGGTATTGGGGTAGAGGGATAGAGAGGAGGATCTAAGATCCTAGCTTAAAGCTAGTGTTAGGACTAGACCTATTGTGAAATAGATCATGTACTCATCATGGCAAAAATATAAGGGGGTATCAGAAGCTTAATGATCAAGATAGTTTTTCCATGTAGAAAAATCCATGATGAACAAAGTATGAAGGCTCAAATATAGCTTGGCAGCATACTGTTCCGGTCTTTTTTTTTTTAAAGAGTAATTTGTGTGTGTGTGTGTGCGTGTGTGTGCGCATGTGCCTTGTATGTGTGGGTGCCCTCAGAGGTCAGCAGAAGCTGTCAATTCCTCTGAAGCTAGAATTACAAACAGTTGTGAGTCATCTGATGGCAGTGCTGTGATCTGAACTTGGATCTTCTGGAAGAGCAGAAATTGCTCTTAACCACTAAGCCAGCTCTCCAGCCCCAGTGTTCTGATCTTTTTGATACCTTGATAATGCAAGTCCCCCTCCTTCTTAAATTTTACTATTTAGGTAGTACAGTACCCTCATTGTAGCAGTTTAGAAGAAATAAGCTGAGTGATGTCATTCACAGTGTTATGAACCTAAGCCTTCTTTGTATATCCGTCCCATTTCAGTTAAGAACTCCTGGTTTAGTTTCCTCCTTTATAATGAGTAGCTGGTGTAGCTAGGTTCCCATTCTCCCATTTACCACCCCTTGCTTTATTTGGCAGCCATGTCTAAGACCAGTATTAGTTTTTGTTTGTTTTTTGGGAAAGATACTAGAGAACAGGAAAAAACAAAGAATGGGGGATTAACCAAAGCAAGAGAGGCTATAAGTATATGGATATTTGAGGTTTGAGCCAAGTCTTTCTCTTAGGCTTTCCCATTATTCATACAAGATAAGAGTGGAAACCCAGAAAACTGGGAACCTTCTAGCTTCTTGCCCTTAGTTGGTCCTATGGTATTGCCTTCTTTCACCCCTCCTGTAGGTTGCTACTTTGTCCTCAGTTGGCTCCAGAAGACCTACTGGTGCCATCAGCTGGAGAACAGTCTGAGAGACAACTGGGAATTGGAAGAGGATCAGATAGAGACAGAAGAACATCAAGAAGAAAGTAACAAGGAAATGATTGTTGATGTCACAGAACAAACACCAGAGCCTCAGGATAATGGCAAAGGTGCTGAGTTGGCTCACAAAGGTGATGGAGACAATAAAGGAACCGAAGGGGTGGATTCTAATTTGGAAAAGACTCTAAGACGTAAGGAGTTGTATGGTAAGTATGACAGAAGCAAAGAGGGGCCCATGAGCCTGGAACAGTCATGCTTAGAGTCAGCACTGGTTATTTGCCTGACTTAGTACTTTTTATGTGCTGTGGGTGAGTCCTAGAGTGAAAAAACCGATTACAAACTATTTTATAGGGATAGTTTTCATTGTGTAGTGGTTACTCTTGTTGTCCCACAAATCATCTTCCTTGAGTTATGTGGAGGAATTGTAGTTCTCAATTTTTAACTCAAGAAATGAGATGCAAGAGGCTTTGAATCCTAGCAGGAACAGGTTGTGTGTGTGTGTGTGTGTGTGTGTGTGTGTGTAGGGGGTTGTTAGCTGCCCTGTCTTTTCCCTTTCTGTTTGCAGAAAAAGCACGAGATTTGCTGGTATCCTATGAAGAGGAGCAGTTTAAGGTAAGTACCCTTGACCTGGCATGTTCTCACCTTCCCTAGCCATTTCTTCGCTCTTAGCGTCTACCTGAGAGAGAAATCTGGAGAAAGAATTTTAGATGGTAACGTATGACAGAAGTTCTCAAGAATTTAGAAGAAAAGTGCCACAGCATGGGAGAACTTCTTTGAGAGTAGGGGTGGGGGAAACTAGGCAGGAGACAAGCAGTCTAATTAAATGATCCTCCATACTGATGAACAGGAGCAAGCAAGCAGAGGAAGTTCATGGACAGTCTGCCTCATGGGTATAGAGAACTACTGGGAATGGGCTATAGTTGTACATCCCTGTGATTCTGAAGCTAACCTGCAGATGGGCCACTCATAAGGTTCCCTAGATAGCTGAGCCATAAGCTGCTACTTTAATAGAAAGTCTCAGAAACCATTTAGCTTGTCCTTCCCTTTTTTAAAGATTTATTTATTTTTTAGTCATATGGGTATGTGTGTAGATCCCCTTAGAGGCCAGAAGAGGGCATCAGATCCTCTGGAACTATAGTTACAGCTGGTTTTGAGGCACCATGTCGGTGCTGGGAACCAAACTCAAGTTTGCTGCAAAAGCAGTAAGTGCTCTTAAACACTGAAACTTCTCTCTAGCTCATCACTCTCCCTTATCACAGACAGATAGAAGGCATGGATAAGTGAAGGGACAGATTGAAGGTCACATACACAGTTAATGATAGAACCCAGGTTAAGAACCTGGGAATCACAATTATCTTGCTTCCGTAACTTATTGGCCCCCTTTGCTCCTTACTCTTTGGCCCAAAGATCTCTGCTCATCTTCAACCAAACACTCCCATTTGGCATCTCAGTATTGGAGTATCTGATGATTAGAAGCCACAAGGAAAAGAATATCTGGTTACTTTTAGTTGCTGGGCCAATAAAGGAATTGTGGCACGCTGTGTCCTGTCCCTTTAAGGGCAGTGCTGAGGTCCTATGGGATCCTGGAAGATTTGGGGTGGATTGCCTGGCAGAGTCAATCTTCCTGTGAGACTTTTTTTTTGCTATCAGGTGCTGGAAAAATATAAGCATTTACCTCAGGCCGTTAAGGCATGGAATAATTTGTCACCACGTGTACAGTGTATCTTGGAAGAGCTCAAGGGCATTACATGGGAGGATAGGTGAGTAACTTCTCAGGGGCTACCTGTTCTTTAGGGTAGAGGGTAGCAGCCTCATTGAAATTTGTTCCCAAGCCTGACATGGTGATATAGTCCTATAATCTCATCTATTTAGTAGTCTGAGGCAGGAAGACCAAAAGTTCACAGCTGTGGCTATAGAATGAGTTCAAGGCCAGTCTGGACAACTTAGTGAGACCTTGTCTCAAAGTAAAAGTTAAAAAAAGAAAGCAATAACTAGGGTCAGTGATTGTGTGCTTGCCTAGCACGCACAAAGCCCTGAGTTCAGTTCTTAGTATCAGACACAGAGAGAGAGAAAGCAAGATATTTTCCATATCCTGGCTCAGCAATTCTGTTGTAGGAAATCCTAGAGGTAATCCTCTTCTGTTCTTGGTGACTGTGTCTTCTGCATGATCTGTCCCAAGACTTGCCAGCTCTTAGGGTTGCCTATTGTGAGTTTCTAGAATGGCGAGAGGTAGGAATGTCCACTGCTACCCACTCATTCCCTGACCATCCTTTTAACTCTTGGTCAGATGGAATGTGATAGTCTTGGCAAGTAGAATAAGCTTGTGATCCTTAACACCTTACTTCCTAGTCTTTGGGTATAGCTGGTGTGTTCTTTCAAACAGTGCCTGCAGGGTGTCAGTATCTTTTGGTGTAGTGGTGGTTAGGGGACCAGAAGAAAGGCCTTAGGGTATGGCTGCTAGAGGCTAAGTTCTTCTTTTCTCAGTATGGCTATGTGCTCCCCCACCCTTCACAGATAATGCTCAGTTCAACCAGAGTAGGCAAAAACATTGCTTTTAGGGTTATTCTGCCTAAATTTACCTGGAGGGGCTTTGGAGAACTTGCTACCAAGAACCTGTTTTATTTAAAATAAATAAATTTTATTTATTTATTTACTTATTTTTATGTGTGTTTTACCTGTGTGTATGTAAGTGTATCAAATGCATGCAATACTTGTAGAGGCCAGAAGGAGGCATAGAATACCTTGCAACTGGAGTTATGGGCAGTTGTAAGCTACAGTGTCTGTGCTGGGAACCAAACCCAGTCCTCTGCAAGAGCTGAGCTGTCTCTCCAGCCCCCAATCCCAGTCTTCTTCGCTCTGCCCTTCATCAGAGGGCTAGACAAACTCTCCTTGTACCTTACCCAGTAGTGTCTGCCTTTTTGTGCTGAGTAGGCAGCTGGTAGGCTGCTTTAAGTTCTTGGTTTCTTACCTGAGGAGATGAGGCCTGAGTGGAAGGGCAATTATTTTCTCTTGAAGAATCTGATTGTGTTGTCAGTCTTGCAGGTATTGTGACATCTCAGAAGCTCTTTTCCTCCTGTTATGCCTAGTCAGTTAGGAGAAGCTCTTGGTAGGCTGTTGGCTATGGAAGAATTAGTTGTTGCTAGTTTAGGTTTGAGCTAGAAGGGCGTTGAGAAATCAGACCTATTGTAAATGTTTTCAACCCCTCTAACTTTGATCTGCATTCTTGGGATCCCTAGTAAGAAGGCCTAGAAATTGATTCCCTAAGGTTTCTACTTCTAGGAGAAGGGATTGCATGGAGGATGAGAACTAGTGAGAGAAACAACATGATTGTAGGAACTAAAATCGAAAAGATTGTGATCATTATCTTAAGCATTTAATTTTTTCTGTCAGTCTAAGACTTTGCTTCATTTCAGTTTTGAGGATTATTCAGCCACTACTGCTCGCATTATGGGCCTTATGGTAAATGAATATTCAAATCTCACTGTTACCAGACTATGACCCATTCCCTGTCCCAGGAGCCCCAGACCTAATATTCATTGTCATCTTTTCAGTGTCCCTCAGTGATATTTTGGCCACTTGAACTAGAGACATTAGCTGTGTTGACTGTGTTGGGGGGAGAGTCTTCTATCCACTTCTGCTTCACTTTGTAATCTGTACTGTAGTTTCCTACCTTTCTCTGTTTTTTTTTTTTTTCCTATTTTTTTTCTTTTTTGTTCTTGGTGCTGGGAATTAAACTCAGGGCTTTGCACATGCTAGGTAAGTGTTGTGCCATTGAGCTACAGCCACATTGTAGCTCCTTAGATCATTTTGGTGTTAAATAACCAGAGAACCAATCTAGCATATTTCGTCCATATTTGGAAATGTCACTTTGTTTTGGAGACTCAATCTTGCTATGTTGCCCAGGGTGGTCTTGAACTTAGTTATGCTCCTGCTTCAGCCTCTTGAGTAGCTGGAACTGTAGGCATGGACCACCATGCTCAGCTAAACTAGTGTCTTTTTACTTCAGGGATGCTGTACTGGATGCTTTTCTGGATGACGGTTTCCTTATTCCCACTTTCGAGCAGTTGGCAGCTTTGCAAATAGAGTATGAAGGTAGGGTCGTGGGGTTCACTGCAACCTGAGTTCTTTGTTTCTTGTGTGGGAACACTAGGGCTGGGGTGGGGTGGAAACCTGTGTCCTGGTTGAATAGAACGGGTATCCCTGCTGATGTACAGTTTCGGGGCTGTCATTAGGTGACTGAGAATTGGTTATGATGGGTTGGGGTGGGTAGACTGGGGGCTTCTTACTGCTGTTGTTGTGCCTTGTTAATTATGATTTAGCCACTAGCTAGAGAGCTAGAACAGCAGCATTGGAAGGGCATTTTTGAGATCATCTAGTTCAACATCCTCATGTTACAGATGTTCATTCTGAGGTCCAGATTGGGGAAGGTACTGAACCAAAAGCGCACAGTGAGTTATTGACAAAGTTGAAGTCAGAACCAGACCTTTTTTTATATATTTTATTTTGCATCAGTTGTTATCAGATACTAATTGGTTTTTCTTTCCCCACTGTTTTGCTTTCCTTTTCTTTTATTCTGTGATTGCAACTCTTGTTGTTGGGACTTGGGTATGTCTGCGCTCCCCCCCGCCCCCGTGTGCATTTTATCTTTCCCCTGACTCCCTGCTTGCTTTGGTGCTCTCTCGTTCTCTTGTTCTTCATTCCCTTGCTCTTCCCTTTTGTCAATGGGTGGCCCTTGCAAACCAGAAAATATGGACTTGAATGACATCTTGGTGCCAAAGCCATTCTCTCAGTTCTGGCAGCCTCTGCTCAGGGGCCTGCACTCCCAGAACTTCACACAGGCCCTACTGGAGAGGATGTTCTCTGAGCTGCCAGCCTTGGGGGACAGTGGGATCCGGACTACCTACATCCTTAGATGGACAGTTGAACTGATCGTGGCCAATACCAAGACTGGTGAGGAAAACTAGCTCTAGCCCTGGGCCTTAAGGTAGCCCAGGCAGCAGCATCCCATGATGTCCCCAACTCTCTCCTTAAAGCTCCACCAAACAGACAGCTCTTGTTAAAGGTTTAGATTTGCCCAAGAGAGTCCTACAGGAAGCAGTGCACAAATCTCCCTCTTCCCTTTTCTTCTCAGAGCCAATCAAATTGGGCCAGGGTAAAGTACTCTGAATGCTTTGAGTAGTTGGGAGATACGGGGTGGAGGATTTATGGGAATGAAGAGGGATTAGGCCAAGTTTTTTGAGATCTAAGGTTAGGTAGAGGACTCATGTGATTCCTTCAGGCTCTTTCTTTTCTTTCAGGACGGAATGCTCGGCGGTTTTCTGCAGGCCAATGGGAAGCAAGGAAAAACTGGAGACTGTTCAACTGCTCCACCACCCTTGACTGGCCCCAAGTGGTTGAGTCCTGCTTGGGCTCACCTTGCTGGGTCAGCTCCCAACTCCTTCAGCTGTAAGTCTTTTGAATTCCATCTGGTAAGGCCGTGAGGCCCTGGAAGCCTCAGTGCCACACAGCATTAGACTGGCTGAATTGGAAGGCCCTTTTGGTGACATCTAACCCAGTATCCCTCCACGGGACAGATGAAAGAACTGAGTCCAGAGAGGGAAGGGGTAGGGTATTCCTACCTATGATCATTTAGCTTAAGACTTGGCTAAACTTAGTTGAGGGTGAGAATGCTTAGCATAATGGCCTGCACAGAGTAAGTGCACAATAAATGGTAGCTGGTGTTTATTATTAAACCCAGATCTTTTGGCTCCAAGCCTCATGCTGTCTATTTGCTTCCCAGAGTATGCAATAGTTGCTCAACAATCTTCAGTGACACCCTAATACTTTCGTGGCAAAATGGAGATGTAGCATGATATTCAGTGATCTTTATGATTCTGGACTTAACTGATCATGCTAGCCATATCTCTTGTGAGTCCCCTCTAAGGTTGTGTGGTCAATTGGACTGTTGTTCTTATTCCTGTTAATATTCATGTGTCCTTTCCCTTTCTCTGTCATTTTCTGATTCTTCCTTTATTCTCATGGAAACCTTCAGTACCTGTGTCTCTTCCTGCTTTCTGGAGTCATATTTGTTTCTTTTGTGTCACCCATTTGATACTGCATTTCTTCAACTCCAGAGATTTTTATTCTCAATTGCACACAGCACCTTATTTCCATTACTTGGTCTCCATCTCTGAAAACTGACATCTCAGTATGCTACTTGGTGACCACCACCTCTTGTTCTTTTGTTTCTTACTCTCCTGTGCCATGGCACTTCTCCTAACCTATGTCCTGACCTCTATCCCTCCATTTCTTTCCTTCTCTGTACCTTGCTTCCCTCTAATCTTACTGCTCATCCTCAGCATCCTGTGCTCTGCTAACTCTTTGATAGTGTCTGACTTGCAAACTCCAAATTTGGATTGATGTTCGCCAATGGTCCTGTCCCCATATCTCAGCTTGGATATCTGAGTTCTCACAGAACAAAAACCTCACAGCACTTGCATTGCCGCCACTGTAGTTATGATTCTTAATCTCATGCCAATTCTGCATGCCTTAGTCTAAACCCTTCCCATTTACCCAAAGCCCCTCTTGCTCTGTGATTTCATCCTCCAGCATGTGAAGGAATGTACCAGGTCTCCTTCAACTTGAGGTCAAGTCCTCCTCCTGCATTGGTCTGTGGCTTTGGTCAACCTTATAGTTAAAGGATGAAGTGGCCTTGTGCTGCCTCAAAAGCTGTTCCTCCACCTGTGTTCTAGAGTCACTTCTGCCAACATTGCTGGGGCTCTCCTCATTTTCTCCTTTGCTCTGCTGGCCCTTGCTCTTTAACTTATGAACATGCCTGAGTTTTTTTCATTTTAAAACAGCAATAACAGCACAGGAAAAATCTACTTTGACTCTTTATTTTCATCAGTTTATTGCCAGTTTGGCACTTTTTCTTCTCGCCTCCAATAAGTGGTCCTCACTCAGTGTCTTGATTTTCTCATTGCTCTTTTCTTTCCAACCTGCTGCAGCTTGGTACTCATCCCCAGAGCTGCCCTGACCTAATTACCAAACCCAGGGTCCTTTGTCAGTATTGCTATATTAATGCTGGTTGATAAACCCTCCTAGAAATGCCAGTTCTTATTTCTGGTTTATATAACTGCTTATTTCTAGTGCATATAAACTGCTCAGCCGGAATCTCCTTAGCCCAGTCCTTACCTCTACAATTCAGTTCAATTGAATTGTTGTACATCTACCTTTGGATGGTCCATAGGCAGACCAATTCTAGAGTGATCTTCCTTCCCTGTTCCAGATCTTACTTGATGGTGGCACAGTCTATTATGTCCTGTTGACTCCCAAATATTTTCCAAATTTGAGATTTGTGTTGCCAGTGTCTACTCCCCCAGTGTTTCCTTCCCTGTACTAGACTAAACTTTTCAAGGGCAAGAGCTCTGCATTAGCTATCTGTACCCCAGCACATTGCACAAATCCAGGCACGGAGCAAGACTTAGTAAATGTCATTGAACTGAAGGAAATATCCTCTATTTCCTTGCCAGCACTGCTGGCCTTGGTAGGAGATGATTCAGTTCCTGAGGAATGAATGAAGTGGAAGACTGAATGCCAAGAACATCTTAGTTTCCTGATCCTTCTTTTTGTATCAGAAGTCTTTCTTGAACCCTTAGTTGGAATCTGGGCCACAGTAGTATTTATAAAATGAAAAATGTGGCCTTATAGACAAATTTAACCAAGGTAAGAAGAGTTCCAGAAGATGGATCTAAACCATACAGACACATTGCCAGATGTTTGAGCTCTAGACTAGAAGTAACATGAGTGGTAGGAAACTGGGAAGCAAACTAAAAGGGTCTGCAGGAGTCAGGTCAGAACATCAAAGGAAAAGCTTTTGAGCATTTCAAGCAGGGAAAATCAAGGAAGTTTCAGAGTGCAGAAGGAATGAAGGATGTGTATGTATGCGGGGGAGGGAGTGAAAAGAGCAGCATGGAGAGGTTTGACTAGATGGCCTTCAAGGTACTTTCCAATCCTAAGTGCCTACAGAGTGGAAGCTGCTGGTCTTGGAGAAGTCTGGACCGCAGAGATCTTCTCCCAACCCAAGCATATCAGAGGGATGCGACACATGCCAGCAGTAACAGCGGCTCACTTGGGTACGATTCCTTGTGCACAGATCCTGCCATTCTTGGATAATCTATGAATTTAGATCACTCATTCATTATTGAGAGTGGGAAGTAGAGGGGTTGTGCCCAGAAACGCTGCAAGCCAGCTAGGGCCCACATCCAGGTAGCCTGTTCTTAGGGCTGGGGTCTCCCATATGTTCCACTATATTGTACTATGGCAGAAAGCATCTGTTATTAGGTGAATATAGAACTCAGGTTTAGTTTTTCCCAGAGAGAACAATGAAGGATACCACTGGTAATTAAGTATTAGGGATGATGCATTTTTTCAAAAGAAGTTATTTGATTTAATTTGACTCAGTGGAGCCTCGGGAGGCAGAACTATGTTACCCTTTGACAGATAACACATCTAGGAACTGAGGAATGAAGTGCTTCTGAGTCTAAAGCCCACATTCTATATAGCAGTTCAGTCCCAAGACCTCAGTCCTGAGCTGTGAGCAGACATACTCAGGAAGAAGGTGCAGTTTATGCTTCCTAGCACCACAGCACCATAATGGGCAGCCTAGACATCTGGAGATAGTGGGTGGGTAATGAGTAGCAGCGACAAGGCGTCCTGTCAGCACCAAGTGCCTGGGATTATTAATCACACTAATGGACCTTGGTAAAAGAGCAGTCTTGCTTCCTGACTTTTCCTCTAGCGAAGTTGTAAGCTCTCCCCCAGCCAGGCAATATCAATTCAATTTCAACAGTTTCTTCTTGGAATATGAAATGAGTCCTGCCAACAGGGTCTCTCAGTCTAGTCAGTAGACTGCAGCCTTGCTCCCAAGGACCAGTAGCTAGGCATATGTGACCACTTGCATGTGCTGCATGTGCTCCTTCCACAAACCATTCATAGTTCATACTCAGCATGCCTAGAAGGATGTGCCCCATTCCTCCACCCTTCCTTGTGTCCTGCTTTGCCAGCTACCTGGTAGGGGCTAGGCTCTGTGAGGCGTGCTCACCCTCATCCTCCCCAGAAGCTCGGTCTCTGTTGTTTTGCCGTTAGCGCCGTCTGTTGTGTGCACAGTGTCATCATGTTTAATTCTCTGCTCAACCCTTTCTGTTGGTCACCAAGCTCTGCTCTTTGTCTGTCTGTCCTTCATAGCTTCATCCTTGCCATCTCTACCATCGGTACCCTAGGTCTGCCCTTACCAACTATTTTGAATTGTGAAAACAGGTGCCTCCTTGGTCTTCCTGCCTCCAGACTGCCCTGCCCAGGCCATCCTCCACATGGCTATCCTCTGTGTGGTTACCATGGTGATCTTCAGAATTGGTGGTTTTTAATCTGTCCTCAGAGTTGGCAAGTGGCCTGCCCCACAACACACACACACACACATCCCTTCCCAGCCTTCTTTTCTTCCCATAGCTCCCCAGTACAGTCCTTGTCCTCCAGCCGGGCTACGCTCGCCACATGGAGTACAGTATGTTCACTCTTGTGCCTGGTCTGCCCGGGCCTCACCTACATGAAGCCCTCTCCCAGTCTCCGCTCCCTCCTGGTGCTCTTTTCCTCTCCCCAGCTCCTGTAGCATCCACAATCAGTCCACAGTGCTCATTGGGCTCCCTTCCACATTCTGCTGTGTCTTGTCAACTGCTGCTTTTTCCTTTCTTTCCCTCCATTCCAGGCTGGATTGTAGCTGCTCCTGTAAGGAATCATACATTGTGTTTCATGCAGAAGAAGCCCAGCATTCGCTGGCATATCCTTGGATCTCAGGACAGATCCCTCAGCCAGGCCCAGGGGAGAGGATATTCTACCATTCTGATTTACAGTCCTGCAAGCCTAGTTTGTTTATTTATGTAGTGTTTCAGTGCAGACTAATAGCTATCATTTATTGCCAGCCCACTATGTGCCAGGCACTGTGCCAGACATTCTGTGTGACCTTTTTTAATTTCCTCATTCCAAGGAACCTAGAAATTAGATTCCATTATTGTCCTATGTTTAATGAGAATAGAAATGAGGCACAGAGATGTAGCAAAGATCTGTTTCAGAGTCTGTGGTCCTCTTGGGTTTTGCATGCTATCTGTTCTGCTGTACTGCCTTTCAGAGGCAGGTGTGGAAGTTGAGAACAAGTCTAAACCCTAAAGTATTGGGCTTGAAGTGACTTGAAATTTTGACCTTTTCCTACTCCGTCCTTCCTTTTGCCTAGAGTCTTCAAAGCCATGGGACAGGTCTTGCCAGATGGCGAGCAGGAGAAGCTGCTGCGCATCTGTTCCATTTATACTCAGAATGGAGAAAATAGCATGGCAAAGGGAAGCTCAGGATCCCTTCCCACAGGGAAATGTCCATACACATTGGACACCATGCATGAGGACATAAAACCATCCGATGCTAATTGTGTGTCTGAAGAAAAGGTCCAACAGAAGGAACACGACAGACTTAATGATGTCAAGCAAGAGGAGGAGAAAAAAGACTCAGACGACCCGATGGAGGATGAAGACGAGGAAGAAGAAAGTGATGACCTAGAAGACGAAGATGAGGAAGAGGAAGATGATGATGATGATGATGAAGATGATGAAGATGATGAAGATGATGACAGAATGGAGATGGGGCCTTTCTCTGCCATTCAGGAGTCCCACACTGTTGAGAGTGTTAGGGCCATGACCCAGAAAAGAGAAACTTTGCAAGGTTCAACATGGCAATTAAGCTCTGGTAAGAATCCTATGCCCCACCCCCTCCAACTCCTTCCTTCCCTCTGTAATTTTTTTTTCTTCCCTCAAATCTTGAAATTATCTGATTCTCTGGCCTCAGCAGTCTTGAGTGTTGGGATCATGGGCATGCCTTACCATGCCCAGCTTCAACCATTTTTGTGATAAAAGTCTCACTGTGTTGCATAGTCTAAAGCTGAGTTTGTGGGTTCAAGTGATCCTTATGCCTCAGTTTCCTGAGTAGCTGCAATTATAGATGCATACCATTGTGCTGTGTTAGCTGGCTCTTGGGCCTTCCCTTCACCCTACAGCATAGATGGGAAAGTAGTAAGGGGTAAGTAGTATATAAAGCAAGCCTGAGAGGCAGCCAGATACATGAATGACAAGTGGCTTCACTCTTAGGATAGAGTGTGTAAGCATCAGGAACCACTCACTGTCAGACTGTTGGTTGTTGTAAGTGGCACATTAACAGGAGTGGTCTCAGTGTGAACTCTACGCAGTAACAAAAGAAAATGAGAGACCAGGGATATATGTGTATTAGATTCTGCACATGTTCAGTAAAAGTGCTTTTTCTGCACACTTGGAGGCTGACTGGTGGTAAGACAGGATTTTGCTACATATTAAAAGGAACCCAGGGCATTAAGTCAGAGAAACTCAAAGTAAGATCTGAAGAGAATATGGAGTGCTGTAGATTTTAGGTGTTTATCCAGGTTTATGAAATTGAAGCCCAGAAGGGATGCGTGGAGGCGTGGTGATGGAAAGTGGGGAGCATGAATATGTTCCTCTGACTGCCTTTGAGTGCCTTCTTTTAGGTTGAAGAGCAGATGTCTCAAGGCAGACAGGCTTGGAAAGAATCGTAGAACAGTCTAGTGGGGGTGAGGCATGTATGTGTATATGTGCACTACAGGCAGGAGCGTGGCTTGTATCCTGAAGCCTGGAAGAGGGAAGGGTAACAACTGGGTCTGGTGGGGTGCAAGATAGATGGAGAAGAGTGTCTTTGAATGAGCTCATGGGAGAGGTATAACTTTTGCCCTAATAAAGACAGGTATGGAAGAGCTAGACCATAAAACCCTTAAGTGGGAATGCTAGCAGTTAGTGAGCACATTGTGTGTATGTGTGTATCTAGGTCTGGGAACCAAACTTGGGACCTCAGCATACTAGGTAAAATAATTAACAACATGGAAACAACCCTTCTCAAGGGGCTTCTGTGTTTTTCATGACAAAAAAAATGTTGATAAGTCATACAGTGCCAGGGGCATTACAACAGAGAATTACAGTTTATCCTAAGGTGGAGTGTCTTCATGTATATATGCTATAGGAAGATTGGAAGCTAGGAAAGGCTGTGCCCTAAGTCCTTCCCTCTCCCCACCTTGCTCTCCTTTTTCTCTTTCTCTGTGGGTACACATATGTGAAGAAATAGGGACATTTATGGTTTCTGGAGTTTGTGTCTATAAATGAGATTTGTGGGAGGCAAGGGGTGGGATGGGAGACATTCATTGAATGGAGGTATATGTGCTCCTCTGTATATACTTGCAAGGTGAGATATGTGGAATTCCTCTTTCTTGGGGAAAGAATATTCCTTCTGTGCTCATGAGACGTGGTTACCAGTGAGGACAGACGCCAGAGGTATGCAGAGAGCTCATGCTGAACTGGTTAAGAGGGTTGAGTAGATACAAAAGGTGGATCAGCTCATCAGCCCACTGTTTCTTTTTCCCTATAAATATTTTTATTCAACTGATATTTTTAATGACTTTTTTTAGGTTTTCATGAAAATATTTATTATATGTTGAGCATATTCCCCTCATTCCTCCCTATCATTTCTTATCCCGCGTTCTCCCATTATTTTTGTTTGTTGCCATAGATAAATTAACTTCTGCTTTCATGTTATGTATATAATATTTGGTTTTAAACATCTATATAAGATCTAGAAACCGCAAAAAATAGAAAACATGATATTTACCTTTGAAATTGACTTAATTAACTTGATATGATTGTCTATAGTTCCATCTCTTTTCTTGCAATTAACACGATTTCTTTTTTAAAAAATATTTTATTATTTTTAATTCATGTGTATAAGTATATTGCCTGCATGTATGCAAGTGCACCCATGTTGTGCAATGCCCTCAGACCTCAGAAGGTGTCGGATCCCCTGGAACTGGAGTTATGGACAGTTATTAGCCACCATGTGGGTGCTGGGAATCGAACCCAGGTCTTCTGCAACAGCAGCCTGTGCTCGTAACTGCTTAGAAATCTTTCCAGTCCTCTCAACATGATTTCTTTATGGGTGAAAACATTTCCATTGTCTCTCTTTCCCTCTTCCTCTCTCCCTGTCCCCCAGCCTCTCCATCACACACACACACACACACACACACACACACACACACACACACACACACGTACACGTATATCACATTTTCTTTATCCATTTGTCTATTCTAAGACACCTGGGTTTGTTCCATAATTTAGTGACTGTGAATTGTGCTGTAATAAGCACTGATGTTGTATCTCTGTGATATGTAGAGGTGAAGTCTTTTGGGTAAATATGTAAGATGGATAACATGTAGGTTCTTTCTTTCCTTCCTTTTTTTTTTTGCCCTTTGATACTCTATACTAACTCTGGACTGGACTACTTTTCATTCTAGCAGGAGTGTATGAGAGTTCTCTTTTGTCCATATCCTCCTAGCATTTATTGTTATTTTCTTAGTACCTGTCATTCTGAGATAAAATGAAATCTCAGTGTAGTTTTGATTTTCATGAGCTTACTTTTGCCTCCTCTTTTTGTTGTACAGAAGATGTACGATGGGGCGTACTCCCTATAGGCCGAGTGCCAGGTCAGACTGAGGACCCAGCGGAGCTTATGCTGGAGAATTATGATACCATGTATCTTTTGGACCAGCCTGTGCTAGAGCAGCGTCTAGAACCCCCAACATGCAAGAATAGGTGAGTAGCTATGGCAGCAAGGTTTTTCACCCTTCCCCCCTTTGTTTGCTACCTGTGGGTTGCAGAGGAGGCAAAGTGGGGTGGACGAGTCAGTGGCTGAGCCCTTGCTGGGACTCTTTGCCCCTAGTATGGAGAACCAATGAAGTAGCTACACAGATGGCTTGGCACCCTTTTCAGATCGAGTCCAGTTTGTATGTGTGCGTGCATGTATGTTTGTGTGCATTCATTTGGGAGGAGAAATTAGGTGAATTCTTTAAAGGGTCCACCATTCCCAAATGGTCAAGGACAGACACTCTAATCCAGCTTCCTTCTCTTCTTGAGGAGAAAACTGAAGCTCAGAAAGGGAAAGAGATTTGTTCAAAGGTCCACAGAGTAACCAGCAGACCTCCCTGCACTGTCCAGGCATCCTGGTAACAAGTTCTGCACAGGGCTCCATGATTTTCCCAAAACTTACCTTTGGATCAAAGGTATGAGAGCCAGGAACCAAGCAGCCCTTGCTCAAGGGCTTTGCTGGTAATAAAAAGAAGCCCATTTGGAGGGTCTATACTTTCTGGAATGTGGGGTCGTTGTGACCAGGAGAATCCTGTGAGTGCCAGAGAAAGACCCTCTGTGGGCCCTTGCAATCGAGAGTACATTCATACTCTGCTTGCTTACTACCCAGGAGCTGAGTCATACTCTCCTTATCTGGGCATTCTGGGAAACGGCTGTAGAATTCAAGGGCTTCAGAAGCAGGTGAAGAAAAGAGGAGGTAGCTGCGGAAGCCAGTTGGAAGTGGGATTACATTATAAGAGGCCACTCTCATAGCACTAGTAAATCTGGCCCTGGAAAAGGCCGGTCCAGTGAATGCCAAAGTATCAAGGGGGAAGTTTGGGTTAGTAGACCTACTGAGTCATGAAGGAAACTGATTTGGTCTCCTTGTATCCCTCTACCATTAATAGGAAGGTTTCCTCTGTTGGTACAGGGCATGCCCACCCCTGCTTCTTTCCTCATGTCCACCTTTGACTTGGCTATGTGGCCTTGGGCAGTTCCGTCCTTTCTCAATTTTAGATCTCAGTTTTCTTTTCTATAAAGTTGTAACTGATGGGAAAGGACGGATGGCACTAGATCATCTTCGAGAATTTTTTTCAGCCTGATTGAAGGATGATGACTTGGCTTTCTGCTGTCACTTCATCTAGCTAGAAGGACTTTTGACCTGCAGGAAGCAGAGAAGCAAGAGTGTTTTTGAGCTAGGCCAAGGAAAAGTGAGGGAAACTGTCTCTTTCAGGAGTCTTATAATCATGGGATAGAGCCGGGCCAGATTATCTCTATAGCCCAAGCCTCATCTTGAGGCCCTTCCCTAGCTAATTAGCTATGGGAAGAATCCACTGGTCTCATTTGAGCCTCCATAATCTCTAGGGCCTTGGGAAGAAACCCTGTTGCAACAACCAGTCTTAGTATCTCCCTGGGGCTAGAGTGAAACACCATCCCTTAATCTCAACCCATATGGCTCTGTGGGTCTTAACCGAGTTTATAAATTGCAGCTCTGCCTAATGCTTCATTTGAAAAATTCCACCGACTCCTTCCAGGAAGGACAGAGCCAACCCTGGTGCTCCCCTGAAATCACTTGTCAGAGTAGCTTCTGTCTATAAAGACAGGCAGGAAGGTAGGCCCTTCCCACAGCACACAAAAATCAAGTCCTCTTAGCACCTCCAGAGTTTAAAAACTGTCTCCCTGACTGACTGCCCACTTTCTCTACAGCACCCTGGGCCAAGGTTGTGGAGGCAGTGGCAACTGCAGCAACAGTAGCAGCAACTTGGAGGGCCTGCTCTGGAGCCAGGGACAGCTTCATGGGCTCAAAGCTGGCCTGCAGCTTTTCTGATGGCTGCCCTGATAGGTGTCCACCCAGACAAGCCAGAGTAACAGTGCTATGCAGAGTGCACCGGATACTCCATAATACAATCTGGGAGACCCCATATCCGCCACATCAATTCAACTTTCCACAGCAGTGGACTTATGAATGATTGTTTTTCTCCTTTTTGTTTTGTTTTGTTTTGATAAACAATAAAATAGACTTTTGTCATGGTCTTTGTGAGATGAGGGGTGTGTGATTCTAGAGACTGAGATGATAACAGGGCCTTTGAATATGAGCGGGGTCCTCAGACCAATAGAGTATAGCAGTTCTAATTGCCCTCCATCCCCTACCCAGTCAAACTGCAGGCATACCTTCTGCCTGGCTCCTTAAAACCATTTCTTTACCTCTCAGCTATAATGTGGGGCAAGCCTACTGATAAGCTTCAGGGCCCACAGGAGAGGCATAGCTGGCCGCAAAGCCCAGAGAGCATTCAGGGCACATTTGTATGAGGGCATGGGAATACCAGGAAGTGGGAAGAGGACCCAGGTTTTCCTGCTTAGCTCTTCACCCTTAGTGGGCAGTAAACAGGAATTGAAACCTGAAAGTAAACCTTACTTTGTTACTTCTCTGTCTTTGGGCCTAGAAAAAATAGTGTAACCCCGTAGTGATCATTGGAGCCTTAAGATATGTCTTAGGGACTAACCTTCAGTTCTTTTCTAATTTCACCCAGTTATCTCAGTCATCTTCAGAGTGCCTAATCTATGCCAGTTCTTAGCTGCCAAGAGACATAGGGAGAACCTTACCCTATTTCAACCCTTAGCTGCCAAGAGATACAAGCAAAACCTTCATTTTGCCTGGTGAAGAAGGACAAAGTTACTGTTGTGGTTTGGAATGAGAAATGTCCCCCATAGACTCAGGGATTTGCACACTTTGGCCCCAGTTGGTGGCGCTATTTGGGAAGTCATGGAATCTTTACAAGGTATAGGCTTATCTGAAGTGTGTTACTGGGGACAGGATTTGAGATTTCATAGCCTTGCCTGACTTCTAGTTGGCCTTCTCTGCTCCTTGTGTGTGGTTGAAGGTGTGAGCTGTCTCCACTTCCTACTCTTTGCTTCATGTCTGCTGCTTGCTGCCAAGCTTCCCTGCTGTGATGGACTCTTATCCTCTGGAAGCATAAGCCCAAATGCCCAAATGTTCTTCCATAAGTCGCTTTTGGTCATGGTGTTTTACCAAAGCAACAAAAAGGAACTAATACACCATGTCAGAATATTAAGAAGACTCCCAATAGTGATGAACTCTTAACTCTCTGGAACTGTAAACCAAAATAAATACCTTCTGTAAGTTGTTTTTGTTCATGGTATTTTATCACAGCAATGCAAAAGTAATACAGTTACTGATGCCTATGCTAAGTATCTTTAAGGAATTTTTCCATGTGACTATATCAAGGAAGGGTGAGGGTGTATGGTATGAAAATGCCTAGGGGGAATTCAGTATAAATGCTGTATCAAAACAGGTGTCTTGTGCCTGCCACCCCAAGCTGGGTATGGTACTCAGGGTCTCAGATATGCTGGGCAAGTGCTTTACCACTGAACTTAAGCACAGCCCCTCAAGGGTTCTAACTTGTGTTAGGATTTCTAGGGAGTTTGTAACATCTGAAAAGATACACTAATATGTGAACCTGATGTATATATTGTTTTTCAAGGAAGCTAGCTAGTCTGTAGCTTTTATCAGATTCAACTCAAAGCATTCATTCCATGAACCCAACAGGCTTTACTGTGGAACCAAACAAGTGCTTGGAAAGCAGTGTTGTGCATTGCTTAATACAAAGTTTCTCTCCAATGCTTCTCACTGTGGCAAAGGCTAAAAGTTTTCCAGCATACTAGAAAGACAGGTGGAAGAATTCTCCAAGAACATCTAGGGACTTGAAAATGATAAGAATGCATATTCCAGCATCTGGGGACATGGATACCACAAGTTTTCAGTTCCTGCCTATTTTACTACAGTGACCTTGACTTTCCTCCATATGTTTTGAAATCCTACATGATGTTTTTTTGAAAGGATAGTTTTTCTGGTAGAAAATGGTTTGGAAATCATAGTTTATTCTCTAAATAAATTTTCTTTATTTTGAGACTTTTAAGTGCATTGAGATGCTGGGCCAGACAAAAGAGTGATTTACCCATGGTCACAGAGCAGTTATCAGGTTGTTGTAGATCAGCCTTTTCTTGAACATCAGCATCTGCTGGGTTCTTGTTAAGACTAAATTATTAAACTGTTCCTCTCACCTTGTAAATCAAAGGTTAAGAAATATGCCACTTTGACAGACCCCTTCTGGGATTCTAATGCACATTAAAGTTTGAGACACACTGGTACCCAGGAAAAAGTTCTTCAAAGACATGAGTTCCAGACAAGCCCATTACTTAATTTGAGCAACCTTGGGGAGATCATGCCAATTTCTTACACTGAAGGATATATACCTTAGATACTTAAAAGGATCAAAATCATAGGTTGCGAAGTGCTTTTCAGGGGTGAGGGAGATTGCTTGGTAGATAAGAATGCTTATTGTGCAAGCATGAGGACCTGCGGTCAGCTCCACCCCCCCCCCCCACCTCCATGTAAAAAGCCAGGCATGGCTTTGCATGCCTGTAACCTTAGCATTGGGGATGAGTGTGTGAACTCCAGGAACTTCTGGGTAGTCAGCTTAGCCAAAGCTGAGCTTTCAGTTCATTCTGACTCTGTCTCAAGGCAATAAGGTAGAGAACTATAAAGGAGGTTCTCTGGTCTCCATGTGTGCATAAACAGGTTTGTGCACTAGCCACATGCACAGACATATACTTTGCACACACACACACACACACAGAAAATACTTATGTGACTGGTGGCTATACAGAAACCCTGTCTCAAACAACAACAAAAAAAACAAAGAGTAAAAGAAAGACAGGAAAATTATTTTCCCAAGCATACCTGTAATTCCAGCAACTTGGCAGGCAAAGGCAGGAAAACAGAGGTCAAGGCCAGCCTGGGATACATAGTCGAACCCTGTCCTAACAATAAACTACGGGCTGAGGATGTCATTCAGTACTAAAATGCTTGCCTAGCATTTGCAAAACTTTGGGTTTGATTCACAGAACTATATGAAACAAACAGACCAAAAAATCAGAGGGTCTTGGTAAAAATCAAGTGAACTCTTTTGGCGGTAGGAGCCTTTGTCCTATTGCTTATATAACAATACAGGTTACACATCACAAGGACACAAATTTAATATTTTAGGAACAAATTAATGTGTGTGTCTATATGCAAATAAACTTTTGTTGATTCTTAAAGAAAGCCATGGGCTGGAGGGCTAGCACAGCCATTAAAGGCTAAAGCTAACAACTAAAACATTAAAGAAAGAGCCATTAGTGGTTAGTAGGCAAATAATTTATGCAACAAATTTGTTTACAGTTCATTGTTGTCAACAATACAGTATTTTCCAGCACAATTATAGGTGAAACAAAACCTCAGGAAGTAGTCATTAGTATATTCATGCTAGTGAGAATATTTTATAAAGCATTGCACATGCATGATAGGAACAGAGAGACAAAACTAGGTAGGGGCTGTATTTTCACTCACCTCAAGTTGACTTTGTGTATTTTGTCAATAAGACTTACATTATGTTTGGGTCAAACAAGAAACCCAAAGTTGTTTTATAAAAAGTTTACAACCATTAAACAGTACTGTTTAATCCCACAAATGGATAAAGCAATTACTGTAGCTCAATGATACACAAACCAGGACTAAAAATAGTCAATCTGCCTATGTGTATAGCTAGCTATAATACAATAGATATCAAATATGCTGAGTCTTCACAAAGGCATTGACTACTTTAGACAAGCAAGTTCTAGAAATATATTAATTTGGTTTACAATGAAAACTAACGACAGTGCCATTTTGGTTGAAGACTATGCACTCCTCAGTGTCATATCTGAAGAGAAGCAAACTAAGGGAAGGAAGAAAAGGGTTAGGAGAAGACCTGAGCAGGGCTCTGGACAGCTGGGCATTACTTTCACTGTGCAAATCCAGACCTGGTTCACAGAGTAAAACAAATTGTATTGAAATTGTTCACCCTCAAAAAGGGCATTTGTACAAAGTCCCACACTTACAGTATAGATAGAATGTTAACTGAATGCCTCTTCACAATGAACTCTTCCACATTAGAAGAAAACTATAACAAAGGTTAATAGATATCAATGACTGAATTGCTGTATAAAGATTATTCCAAAATCGAAAAAAAAAAAGGATTGTAGAGAAGTAGTCCCTTAGAAACTAGAAGGGGTGGAGAGAATAAGAGAGAGGGGAGAAAATCATGCTATGTTTCATTATTTAGAAGAAGAGTTTTGCAGACCATTTCCATAAGGCATCTGTCATTCTCCCTTCCATACCTGGTACCTTAAGAGTGAGTTCAATAGTTCCGTGTTGCCTTTGAAAAGGCTCCTTTTCCTTTGAGCTGTCTTATAGAAAGGGTGCCCTGGATTGACCATGGCCCTCCAGGGTCACATTTCTCCTTTAAGTGGAAATGAAAACAACAACAATAATAAGGTCACAACAAGAAAACAAAAACCAGGAAATCTACAAAATCTAAGGCCTGAACAGGCACAGACTTGCTATGAGGTCAGAAAATCAGTGAAAGAATTAAAATTACAAAGCACCTCTTGCGAAATACAATGCTTCTTGAAAACCACACATAATACTGTGCCTTAACCCTTGCTGAGTACTTGGAGGTAAGTATCCTGGAGGGAACACACACTTGGCCCCATGAAGGAAGTTTGATTTTATTATCAGGTGTGCCAAGGAGGTCTCAATGCTCTTCATTATTTGCTGTTTTATAATTATAGACAAAATGGAAGTCAAGAAGTATGCAGACCTCTACATACAACAAAGTTTCTCTAATAAGTAATAACCAAACTGGATTTATGCATTCATAGTTGTACAGCTCCATTAAAGATTCTTACAGATAATTCACTAATATTGACACTTTATAAAAATCCCTTTTGCAAGGACATTATTAAATTTAATAGACTAAAGAGAGAATTATAATGTTTCAGATTATACACACGATGTTTGCATACCTAGCAATAAAAGGGCCTTGAAAACTGCTTTTGTCTATAAAGTACTATTGCCCTTTAGAAATAAAATTCCCTCATGACCCCTGGGCTACTTTCCTGTGACACACAGTGCCACTAATATGGTGAAAATTCAGTACTAAACATAGTTTAAGATGAGTTTTGTATATTTGCTTCTATACAATCAGGAGAAAAAGAGATACAATTTGTATCAACAAAAGGTCATTTCTGGTTATTTGCGGCGTTGCTCCTAGCTGCTTTGGTTCATACACATTTTTATGAGAAGAACAGGGATCTTTCTTAGGAACTAAAAGATACATATGCCACTTTAAAAGATTTCCCCTATTGGGGGGAGCTTACAATTATTTTGAATACTCAATATGAACATGATCGAGATGCTTTGTAGCTCACAAGACTAATCTTGTGCTTCTCTGTAAATTTCAAAGCTAGTGGGTACTGCACTGTCATTAATTCTGGTAGGAAGATCAACAGACTGGTGTGAAGGCGTTAGAGTAGTCTGAGCTTGTCAAATACCCTGATTTAGACAAGGGGCAGATTTAGAAGGTCCAAGAAATTGAAGGCAGGAAGTGATGCTTGTGTGAAATATCAAGCACTGCAGTGGGAACTGTCACTCTGTATGGACCTACCTGATAGAAAACCTCTTTATACTTTATCAATTTACATGATAATGGGAAGATCAGAGGGAGATGGGAGATGAGTGTGCAATTGTATCAGTAAACATTGGTTAGGATGTAATATTCATCAACTTTGACAGAGATAGAAAGCAGCATGCAAGCCATTATCAAACCACCAGAAACAACCCTGACTACAGCCTCACATTCAGAGTGTTTCACAGTAAGAAACATTTATAGGCAGTATTACACGTTCTCATGAAGAAACAAAAGGCCAAGGCCAGGCCTTCTCAACTCTCATGAAAAAGGACTCTAGAAGTTAGTAAATTCCAGCTTCAGAAACTGAGCTGGTTATGGTTCAAAATGTTGAACTATACAATGGATTCAGAAAGGGGGCTCATATAGTGCAGCTTTAAAAAAAAAACCAATAAAACACCTCTTCTAGAGGCATGTAGCTACAAAGGATTCCACCCTGAGCAATATACAAATTGTGCAAATGGTGCTGCTGACTCAAAAGTTATATCTTCTTTAGTAATGCACCTCAGAATTATTTAACACCAAGCCCACTCTCTTGGCATGGATTTGAAGTGCATAAAAGAGCACTTCCATTTTGGAAGCTGCTTTTTTCCACCTGGAAAATCCCCTAGTTTTTCCTAATGAAATTCCGCTCTACAAATGACTAAGCTTATTGCCCAAAGAGTGGACAGCAGGAGAGGGTGGATTACGTGGCTTTGGACTCTCTCTACATTTCATCCTATGATGTTGAATACTGCATTGGTCAGATGTCCAAAAACTAACCTTTAGTACTACATCATGTGAACTGTTTTTATCCATCACCTAATGCCATCTCTCCTGGGATAAGGGGAGTGGACTCTGGTAATAAGTCCCCTGGTACTATTCAGACTCATAAGCACTTGTGTATCATACACATACTATGTGTGGAACTTGAGCTAATTGAGCAGCTCCTCTGCAGAAGCCTTCAACTTGACCCTTAATTTGCTAAGGTGACTACACTTGAAAGCTAAGAACTGTTAATAAATGTAGTCAAGTAAAATATGCAAAAGAAACAGCTGTTATGTTCTGGTGCTTAAGAAAGCAAAGTTTAAATAGTGGCATGTAATTTCACTTTCAAATCTAGCTTTTCAACTATAAAATTTGACAAAACTGTCAAGTTAGTTGTGATCTATACAGGTTTAAACTAGGGACAGTATAGAGCTTACCTTCTCATTATCACCATAGAAAAGGTTATGCCAGAGATACAAACACATTGCAAATCAAATATATAAATTCATACATGCAACAGAATTGTTAAGAAGAGGGTTAAAATATATCTCTAGAAGCTTCAATATGACCCTATAACTTTGTTAAAGATATTGAATGATCAGATCTTCATGCAATAAAGTCTGTGTTTACTTTTAAATGGTTTTAAAGATTCCTACGATTCTGGTGTGTTTGCTCTTTAAATTGGATAGATGGGGTATGATTCAAATTGTATAATAAAGAATGCATGACAAAGAAAACACTGGTAATAAAACCCTTGGGGCTTCTTGCTTTTAGGCCTGCCCTCCTGGGTTTTGTGCTCCATTACCTGCATGGTGCAGTGAAAAAGGGTGTGAGACTTGAGGTCAGAGAACTTGGGAGGTTGTCTTGACTTGGTCATTTGTTAGCAATGTAACCTTGGCAGATCAGTTAATCTCACCAGGCTTTAGTTTCCTTTTCTATAAAATAGGATGTAACTAAGATCTACTTCACAGAGTTGTTATGCACTTAAATGATGTAAACACTCAGTAACTTTGAAAGCACGACACAAAGTATTAGTTACTATATTCATACTATCGGTGTAGTATTAGTGTTAATATTCATATTTATGTAAGGAGCAAGTCCTGTGTCATGTCAACGTGCAGCCCTAAGCTTGGCAACGATCAAGGCTGCCAGCTGTTGGGCATCTGCTGTGTGGGGATTTTTCTCCATCACTGCAAGAACAATGTTAGAAGGGAAAATGTTGCAGAGGTTCTTGTAGGTCTGATATTGGTGCTCTGGTATCATATGCTCCCTGGAATCATTGCACATTCCAACCCAAGGATTTCTCCAAAGCTGCTCCATCTTTTCAGGCATGCTCCGTACCATGACCGGCTCATAACATGGTTGCATGAGGCTGTTACCTAAGGGATAGGAGTGGTATCCGTAGGAGTCTGCTGCACAGGGCAATGGATCCCAGCTAGCATGCTGTTCCCGGCACAGAGGAGGCCGCCTTTGCCTCATGGGATTACTGTCATAGAGACGGGAGTCAGAAATGCTGTCCATTCGTGTCATCACCAGAGCACGGCCTGGCTGAGAGGTTCCCCCAGGATGGATATTAGGAGGCATGGCGTAGTCTCCGGGACAGCTGGAGTGTGCTCCAGTTGCTGAGTGTTGGGCATGCAGAGCTAAGTGGGGGACTGACTGCTTGTGGGGGCCTTGCTTGGAATCTTCAGGACCATAGCTTTGCACTCTAGTTAAGGCTTCATGGTAACCATGAGAAAAAGGCTGAAGATGGTTCTGAGATGCTGATCGGTGCAGCTTCAGAGTGCCTTCGGTATGGGCATCAGCTACAGCCAAGTACAAGTTGTTGTAAGAGGAATAGTTGTCATTCCTGGTATGGCTCATGTGACTGTCAGTACAGAGGCTAGGATTCCGCACATACACCCCCTGGTTTGCTTCAGCCATGTAGTAATCTCGATTATGCAAGCTGTTGATGCTTAGTTTGGAGAAGTCGCTCAACATTGAATAGTAGCCATGGTCCCCCATGGACTCAAACTTTGGATATTGCTCAGCATAGCTAATAGGGGTCCCATGGCTGTTGGTAACCAGAATAGGTGGGTATTGCATGCTGACCATGTGCTCCAAAGAGGCCTTTTGATGGGGGAAATGTGAGGATCCTGGCACTGGGCTGCTGGCCGAACGGGTGTTAAGTGCACCCACTGCATGGCTTTTGGGGGGTGGGATTGTGGGGACACTTAAAGCGGTCACAAGCGAGGGGACAGAACTGGCCTCAGGCTTACGGGCAATGGACAGCCATTCCTCAGGCTCCACAGCTACAGACCGGATGCTGGGATCTGACTGGCGCTTGGGGGCCACACGTTTCACTTCTGGGGTTATCTCACCTTTGGCACTAGACATCCCTGTGCCACACTTGGCCAGGGTGTCTTCGCTCATTATTTTCACTGTGGACAGTTTGGCACTGATGCGGAGCTCATCAGCCACCGAACGCTGGGGTTGGTTGGCCCGCTCCGGATGATAGTATTTGCACTTGTGGCCGTAGGTGCATTTTTTGCCTGAAAAATAATGCCTTGGGGTAAGACTCTCTCTCATAGTGGTACAACCCTTTATGCCAGAAATTGTCGTTAACAATCTGGTCACTCAGGTTAGGGTCATACTGTTTGGGGTTAAGGCAGAAAGTTAATTCTCCACAAGATGAGAGACAGACAACACCAAGGAGTCATCACATACTGTGAGTGGAGACGGAGAAAGTGGAAAGCCTAGGAGGAAATTGCAGTGTAAGTGCTAAGAGCTGAACAGTTGACTAGCCTTAGTTTTCTGGTAATGAAAACTAGCCTTAGTTTTCTTTTCCTAGGCATGCTCTGCGTGCTGAAGCAGCCTAATGTAAAAAAAGGCAGCATGATGCACAGGTTCAGAGGCTGGCTGGAAGTCTCAATTCCAGCTATGTCCCCTACTGGCTATATGACCTTGACAAATGACCTTATTTTAATTTAAGCTTCATGTTCCTCTTCTGTAAACAAGGTTCACAATCATTTCTATATTACAGAATCATTGTAAAATGAAATGAGACAGTACACATGAAAATACTCTGATTTAAACATGAATTGAGGACAAAACCAAAAAGGGGCCCCCTCAACAAATGATTATTCAAAAAGAGCAGACCTCTGAAATAGCCTTGGACCGAGCAGCCTATGTTGTCCTGTTAGACTTACAAACTTAGTATCACCAAAATTTTGATAAGAGCACAGAAAACACTCAGGAAAACTACATGTTTAAATATACAAGTGAAAATTAAGTTTGGAGGTAACTGGAAGCACAAATCAGAAGAAAAATTGTATTATTAGTTGACAGAGGTGCAGACACCTGCCCGAGGGACATGGTCTTCTTGGGGTCAACAATCCTTCGGCATTGACCTTTCTGCTTCTGTAGCCTGTCTCGTTTCTGCATATCCTTACTCCTGGCAGCATCACTTAGGAATCTGGAGCACGTGTGTTATTTTAACAAGGGACAACTAATCTTTCCTTCAATTCTAGTTACCTTTTATCATGCAATTTCTAAGATTTTTCTTTTAACATCTAACTGAGAGAACATAAAGACACACATTTTAACTCACATAAAGTAGACAAGTCAAGATTTCCCAGTTGGAAGAGACATCTAGAAAAGAAAATGATTCACAAAGTCCTCATGTTTCCATTAGCACAGAACTCAGTTCTGTACATAGGTACTCACCATAAGGACATGGTTGCTTCTTGTGTTCAGGAACAACAGGTCTCTTTCTTAAGAAATTCTCAAGACTTGGACCATGGCGTCCTAAAGGATCATCGGGAGGCATAAATCTGAAAGTACGCCAACAAGAGGTGAATGTCTTTCCTTCTGTCCCTGTTACTCCTTATAAGAGCTCAGGCTTTCATACGACCTTGCCTGTACTATACTCATAGCTCTCTAATTGTGCTTTTTACCTCACATATGTCTGCTGTTAACACAGCATTTCTTTCCTTTGCTTCTACTTGATAGCATGGAAAGCATTACTTCCCCCATGCTTCGTCCTTTCATGGACTAATTTGCACCACTCATAGTGGCATGAATGCTGCTGTCCCCGATCTGTTAGCCACCTTCACACACACTGTCATAGATTTGTTCATAGTATTCCTTTCACATGTCATACCCAGAAGCCTTCTTCATTCCTTATAATTCATTTCAAAAACAAAACAATTTTAATATTCTCTCTGTCTCTCTCTCTCTTTCTGTTTCTCTCTTCCCTTCCACTGCTCTTTGAGCCCTTTGAGCATGAGTCCTGCTTCCTGTTCAGTCTTTTATCTCCATAGAACCCAGCATAATGGTATACAGTAAGTGTTCAGTAAATGCTTATTTACATAGAATGCGTTACTATTAGTATCTTGTATATGCATATTCAGAGCTTACTGGAAAGAAACTCACTTATCATTCACAAAAGAGTACATCAGCAACCGCTCCTCTATAAACTTCTTCCATTCTGGCTTTTCAACTTGAAGATCTCGGTAGTTATCATTGGACACAATGATGCCATCAGAATCAAAAGCCAGTTTGACTATGAATCGGTCATCATAGCAGACCACCCTTCTGCCTTGGACCCTTCGGGATGGTGTGAAGACAAGGATTTTTTCCTTCTCCAGTTTACGAAGAATATCTTGATCTATCAAAATATGATTACATGCCACAAGTAGAAATCATCATTGGAAATTCACAGTGTTAGCCTTATATTACCAAAATAAAAGTTGGTACTGGGGAAATATTTTATTTGGCCTTGAAGAACAAGTATGCTATATATCTGGCTGTACTCTCAGATTGAATTGTGACCTTTGGTAAATCATTTTCTCTTCAGACTTCAGTTTTCCTTTCAATAATCTATAAAAAAAACTAGACTCAAACACAATTTTTTAAAACTATCACAAATAATAAGAAGTATCACTTGATCTAACATTCTTTTTCTTTTTGAGACACAATCTTACTATGTAGTCTAGGCTAGCTTAGAAGTTAGCATCCTCCTACCTCAGTCTACCAAGTGCTGGGATTACAGATGTGTCCCATCAAAATTAGGTCACTCTAGCATTATCGATGCTTATTTTGCCTTTTTTTCTGAAGCATCAGATTTTTTTTCTGTGGTACTGGGACTGGAAACCAGGGTCTAGAGCATGCTAGGAAAGTGTTCCACCCTGATCTGTATCCCCAGCCCTAAAATTACCTCCTTGACTGTTGAAGAAAACATGGAAATAGCCAAGGATGTATCTGTCAGAAAGAGAGTGCAGCATCATGCATGAACAATTTCATTTTTTACTTACACCTGAAAGAAGGACAAAACTAAGCCAGGACAAGAACCTACATAGCATTTGAAAAGTGCCTCTTTTTTAAAAACACTTGTTTTACTTTCTGTGTGTGCAAGTATATTCATGTATGCATGCATGCATGTGTGTGCATGTTTTTGTATGTGTACATACCATAGCGTGCATACAGAAGTCAGAGGGCAACTTTTGGGAGTTTGCTCTCTTTCTACTATTTGGTTCCCAGAGATTGCACTGAGGCTTTCAGGCTTGGCAGCAAGTGCTATTATCTGCTGAGCTGTCTTGCTGGCCTGTGAACCTCTTTTTTTATGAACTCTTTTTTAGTTCCTCTTTTTTATGAACCTCTTTTTTTTAGTTACTTAGGAGAAAAAACTTGCTTGGTGGACTCGAACAGTACCAAGATTTGTTGGGCCCGCTCAACAAATGCACACAGCTCTCCATTTATTCTTGGTAGGCACATCAGGCTAGAGATGGTAAGCAGAGGACTGTCATTTATATGTTTTTCTGTACTATAGAAAAAACGTATACTAGGCTTAACTTTTTGAATGGTGGAAGCTAGTAATCTGCTAAGACATTTTAGCAGTTTTGATAGTCATGGGGGTGTTAGGTTGGACACAGGCGTGGGCAATGGATGATTTTCAAGGTGACTGAAAATATCCCAAGATAGGCTGGCACTGATCTGCAACATTTTAGTCATCCATAATTACAAAGTCCAGTCATTTGGCCTTGAAAACTCTTTAACACAGGTACAGCTTCCTTTTTTTTCCCTAGAAACTTCAGCTTATACATTAAAAACTAAAACCCATATCTTATTTTTCTATTTAGCGCTTTGCGGTAAATCATCTTCTTTCTTCCCCCCTCCTCTTGGTTCTCCCTCCCTCTCCCCATTCCTCCTCCTCCTCCATCTGAAACCTATAACAGTTTTCCCCACTTTGCTGAATCTGGTCTTCCGGTCTACCAGTGGTATCCACCAATGTATTAAGTAATGCTTTGATTTTTAACTTTCTTTGTTCTGTAACTAACAAAATCTCATGTAACCACATCCATAGTGGAACATGTTTTTCAGGGCTACATGAGGCTATGGTCACGCATATTTGGCTAAGAATAAGCTATCTCTCTCTCCCTCACTCTCTCTCTTCTAAAAAAGAGCATATACTTGGGGCTGGAGAGATGGCTCAGTGGTTAAGAGCATTGACTCACTGACTGCTTTTCAGAGGACCTGGATTCGATTCCCAGCACTCACATGGCGGCTAACAACTTTCCGTAACTAGTTTTCAGGGAAATCTGACACCATCTTCTGACCTCCATTGGCATTGCACAACATAGGTACACGTACACACACATAGGCAATACACTCATATAATAAAATAAAAATAATAAATGAATTTTTTTAACAAAGAGCATATATTGCATGTTCTTTTATAAGTGGATGTAGTGACTATACTCTACTGCCAGTATGAGGGCCACATCATGATTTCTGTGGAGTCCAGGTACTTTTCATGAGCTCCTCCCATAAAAAAATATTAGAAAATTCATTTTAGAATTGCATTGCTATAAAGGAAAATATAATCCAATTAGATGTATTACTGCATGTTGCTATTATAGTCTATATTTTCTTCAAATGTGAAAAGAAAATACGATAAGAACATTTTCATAGGGATTTAGAAAGTATGATCATCGCTAGGCACTGGACTCTCTTTATCTCAAATATAAATTGGTTCTGACTATCTTTGGATTTTTTCCCTTCTATGTTACACCTCCTAATTTGGAAACCCTACAACCATTCCTCTAGTACAAAATGAGATGTCCTTTATATAATGGAATTTTAGTTTCTTGAAAACGATTCAGTCGTATTCATAACCAGATTCATCCTCTATAGTCTGAAATCTATGATCAAGTAGAAAGACAATATTTTAAATGAGGGGCTCACTGTGTGGCCCAGAACTTAATAAGTAGCCCAGGTTAGCCTCAAATTCATCTTCCTGCCTCAGCCTCTTGAATACTGGGATTTTAGGCATGTAACAACACTCTCATCTGAAATTTTTTTCCAACTATGTGATTTATCTTTTGCTGAAATGAAATCTTTATTTAATTATAGCCTATCACAAAACAATGATAGTTGCATATGGATCACTTTACGAAAAATACACTCACTCAAAAACATTTCAACTGTAATTAACAATTTAGGAAAGGAATTACCTAAATTGGGACTTCTCTTCAAACTATATTTGTAGTTTTGTCTCTAGATGACAGAAATTTTTTATTTGAAATGGTACCTGTAATTGGTGCATCAGGGCGGGATTGCTCCTTTCTCCATGCAGGTACAAATACAGTAATATCTTTATGGCCTTTCTCTAAAAACCAATCTACAGCAAGTTGTATTCCCCGGCAAGAGAATTCTTCTTTGTTCCCATGGCTTTAGAAAAAAATAGAGAATGAAAAGCAAGAGAGTTAACAATAGACAGCAAAACGAAATATCCTACCAGACTTATTTTTTCTTAGTACTTAGATTTACAACAGGGGCTTTTCTTTCCCTCCCTCCCTCCCTCCCTCCCTCCCTCCCTCCCTCCCTCCCTCCCTCCCTCCCTCCCTCCCTCCCTCCCTTCTTTCCTTCCTTCCTTCCTTTCTTTTATTTTTTCATCTTTTTGAGGTAGGGTCTCCCTATCGCCACAGCTGGTTTGGAATCTCAAGTAGACCAGGCTAGGGCTTCAGTCTCACAGAGATCCACCGGCTTCTGTCTCCTGAATGCTGGGATTAAAGGCATGCATGACAATGCCCAGCACATGCCTTTCTTTTTCCACACATTTTTTTCAAACAGGGTCAAGCTATATAACTTAGGCTGCCTTGAAACTCACTATCTAGTTGAGGCTGACTTCTAGCTGGTGATTATCTTCCTGTCTCATTCTTCCTAGTTTTGGGGTTATAGGCTTGCATCATTCCTGCCCGACAGTTTCTTTCTTGTTGATGTGAAATTTAGGACCGACACAAGCATGCTATTAATGAGTTCTACTCCAGAGAATGTATTTTTAAAAAGAGGAAATCAGGGGCTGGAGAGAGAGCTCAGCAGTTGAGAGCACTGGCTGCTTTTGCAGAAGACCCAGGTTCGATACCCAGAACCCACATAGCAGCTAATGGTCATCCATCCATTAACTCCAATTTCAGGGGATCCAACACCCTCTTCTGACCACTGAAGGCACTGCAGGACCTTGCATGCATGCACGTAATACACTCATACACTAAAATAAAAATAATAACATATTTAAAATGAGAAAATCATATTCTTTATATTTGATTATTACAGATACTGTGTTTATTATTACAAACTTTAATGAAGGCCACAGGTGGCTAATAACAACTCTCAACTTACAGTGCCAGGGCACTGTCTCCTATTAGTTTTATTTTCTCCTTTCTGTTTCTACTACCGCCTTTGTTCAAGGATTCGGACATTTGTAACAGATTTTAATCTGCTTTTGAAAAATAGGATATTCATCAGAAGTTTAGATAAATTTTATTTGGAGAGACGTGGGATATGAGTCTTTTACACACACACACACACACACACACACACACACACACACACACTTGCAGTGTCAACATTATGGCCTCATGCATGTTAGAGTTTTCTGTGACATCTTCCCAACCATTGAGCACACATATCAAGCTTAATGAATGATGCTGACAGCAAAATGACACACACATAAATGCTCTTCTTCTGATTCTAACTTTAAAAAATAGTCTAGCATTTTATAATCATAACATGAGGCAATAAAAATAAATTTTATTACCATAAACATTGTGCAATTAAAAAAAGCCAAACAGGCCCCAAAACTAGCCTGCTTGTGCTGTCCTTACGCCCCCAGCCCTAGCTCAGGCCATTGCTCAAGCATTGACCAACCTGGTGTTTGTGGAGTGCAAAAGTTCAGGAGTCTGGGGTGTAGCATCTAGAGGAGCTGGGAGACTACAGAAGGTTCATGGAGCTGCAGAAAATGTAACATACTTTATTGCTCTGTGCAAGAGCCTGTACCCTTAACCCCAAGAACATTTTATATAGGAAATCACACAATGGTGGCATCTTGCAAAATTTGGTTATATAATGCATTACATAATGACAGCATGCTGTTTACTCATGGTCACCCTGACGTCTGGTATTGACCATCCTAAGTCATTCCAGAAGTTTTCATTCCCTTCAGTGGTGCAGATCCCAGACTATGCACAGGGTCTTCACATTCCCAGGCTTACTTCAGGTAATGGATTTTGTGCAGACCCAGCTGGGAGTCACATTCACATGCTTTTTTTCATTGCCACTGAACTGGAATCACCCCCATCTCTCCAATAAAAAAAAATCAACACTGAGTATCTGAAAGACTGACCTACCAACTCTCCATACTACAGCAAGTGCATAGAAAGTACCTTCAGTAATATGATAGAGAAAAACTTTCCAAACCCACAGAAAGAGAAGCCCATTTGGGTACAAGAAGCCTTCAGAACACCAAATAGAAGCAGAGAAGAAGTTCTCCACAACATATTATAGTTAAGACATTAAAACCCAGAATAAAGAAAAAGTATTGAAAGATGAAAGAGAAAGAACAAGTCACTTATAAAGGCAGACCCATTAGAATAACACCTGATTATTCAACAGAAAAATTTAAGGCCAGAAAGACTTCGAAATTTGTATTAAAGTCCTAAAAGAGAACAATTGTCAACCCAGACTACTATATCCAGCAAAACTCTCTTTTCTAAGCATGCCTTCCCTAACACCACAGGATGCCCCAACATTTTGGGTTTCTTTGTTCTTTCTTTAAAATGCCCCTCTCTGTCATGTGGCTGCCAGTGTGCCATGTGTCTGACTTCATGCTGACTTTAAATAGCATGGGTTTTTCTTGACCCCATTCTCCTCCTCAGGGAAGCTGCTGAGATTTACAGCTTGCTTTCCCTGTAGGTTTTTGTTTTAAACTCTACTAAATACTGCCCTAAAGATTCTGTTTGAGTGAGACTAAAAATCCTAAGAGGGGACCCTGTTTTCCAATCTATCAAATGAACCTAACTGATTTTCAGAGAAAATTCCACCCAAACACTGAAGAATACACATTCTTCTCAGCAGTCCATGAAACTTTCTCTACAACTGACAACATATTAGAAGACAAATCAAGTCTCAACAAGTATAGGAAGACTGAAATAATGCCTGCATATTATCCAGCTATGGTAGGAAAAAGCTTGATATGAACAGCAGCAGAAACTACAGAAAGTGCACAAACTTCTGGAAACTAAACAACACAACTGAATGAAAATTATGTCAAGGGAAGAAATCAGAAAGTAAGCTTTAAAATTCTTAGAATTGAATGAAAATTAAAACATACCATATCAAAATCTATGGGATATAATGAAGGCAGTCCTAACAGGAAAGTGTATAGCACTAAGTCTCTACATGAGAAAATTACAGACATCTCATATCAGTAACTTATAGACTGCCTGAAAAGCCTTGGAAAACCAAGAACAATCAGCACCCAAAATAGGTCAAGAGCAAGAGATAAATAAAATCAAGGCTGAAGTTAATGAAATAGAAATGAAAAAACAATACAAGAATCAATGAAGTGAAGAATCCATTCTTCAAAAAGATTAACATGATTGACAAAACTTTATCTAGTTTAACTGAAGAGAGGACCTAAATCAATAAAATCAAGGTGGAAGAGAAAAATTACAGCAGACACTGTGAAAACTCAGAAAATCATAAAGACATACTTTTAAAACTGGATCAAATATATTGTATGAAATTCTTAAATATTTTAATGAAAACAATGTATCCCTAGACTGGAAAATATAAAAGAAATAGAGTGCTGGTGTGAGTGTGGTTAAGGGGACACTTTTTTGTTGCTGGTGGGAGTGAAAACTGGTGCAGCCACTATGGAAATCAGTGTGGAGGTTTTTGAGAAAGATAGAAATAGATCTCTAAAACCCAGCTATGACACTCTTGAGCATATACCCAACGGAGTCTATATCCTACTACGGAGATATCTGCTCATCCATGTTCATTATTGTTCTATTCACAATAGCCAGAAAATAGAAACAACCTAGATGTTTATCAATCAATGAATGAATAATGAAAACAGGGTATATTTACACAATGGAATATTATTCAGCTGTTACAAAAAATGAAATTATGAAATTTGCAGGTAAGTGGATGGAACCAGAGACAAACTCTCTGAGTGAGGTAACCCAAACCCAGAAAGATAAGCATAACATATTTTCTCCCATATGTGGATACTAGATTTGAAACTTTAGATAGGTGTGTTTCAATTGGAAAATGCAGAGTTCAAGAAACTGGTAAAGAACCATGGGAGAAGGCTTCATGGGAGAGGAGATAAAATGCAGTGATAGGGTGAAATGGGAATAATGGAACAGTAATGATTAGAGCATTTGTGAAGTGGGATGGGAGAGAAGAGGAGGGAGTATATGGAGGGATAACACTAGAAGTTTTTGAGAAAGTCATATGGAAACCTAATACTGTAGAAGCTTTCTAAAATATATACATTTCAAATATAAAAGGTTTAAATTGAACTATCCTATAATGGGGGACGATGCCTCTACGAAACACAACAGGGTATAAAATTTGAAAAAGACCAATGCCGGGAATAGCACCCATATTTTGGAGTTGTTGGCAAGGGGGTACCATATACGTGAGTCAGAACATGGAGAAATCAAGCTGATTCTGACTTTCATCTCTTTTGGCTAGTTTTCAGAGTGCTGGGATATATTCATGCTACCACCGGACAAAAGTAATTATCACGTTTACCCAGCTGTGAACCCTGCACTCTGCAATAACAATTGCCCTGGTATGATATGCCCAGTGGTACAACAGTGGCACAAATGTTATAGAAATTTGCAAGCACTTTCTGATTGATTTTAAGGCCTGCTTCATAATGGAAGCCCATGCCTGGCACTGTTATTGGGACCAAGAACCTGTCGCTAAACAGATTACAGGACACAGGTGACAATTTACTACTATTATTTTGCTAAATGGCTACATTACTAAACCAGCCCCTAATGACTTATCATAATACTCATCAATTACTTTATCTCTCAATGCTCACCAGCAAAGCTTATTTTTGCAGCAGATGGTGATTAACAGAGACTCTTAAAGTAGTTAATGTGCAGAAAATAAGAGACTCTAGAGTGCTTAGGCTTCAACTTGGACATCTATATCACATACCTCTGGAAAAGGCTCAGGTAACATTGCAGAAGATGGGGGAGATTAGAAAAATTGTTAGGGCCAGAGATAGTGGATTAATAAAAAGAAACAGTATTTTCTGGATAGAAAGAAAAGTTGCACATATGAATTCAGTGATTTTGATCACACGCACAAGATTTGTGCAAGCTCAAATAAGACAAAAAATCACAACACAGAGGTGGAAGGTGGGCCCCAAACCCTAGTCCTAGGAACTGTTGGCAACTGACAGCTGCTAGGAGGGGGAGGGTCAGTTTTTTTTAAGGGTGTGATTCTGGATGGACTGATCAGGTGCCATCTGGTGGACACACACCCAAGAGTATTTGGGAGCACAAACTGGCTCAATAGGTGTTAAAAACAAGAAGTGGGAAGGGTAGGGTGGTGATGGGGACCTGAGAGAGTTTGAGAAAGGGGACTGGATATGATCCAAATACATTGTATGAAATTTTCAAGGAAATAATAAAAATGTTATTTAAAAAACACTGAAGAAAACTCAAGTTGAAAATGAAGATGGAATTGAAAAACTCAATAGCCCAATTAGAAAGTGCAAGGGAAAGCCTTCCCAGTAGAGTGGATCAACTAGAACTTCAGGTAGAAAACTTGAAGGTAAAGAACAGGAATTGTACCATTTAATGAATATGACAAAGTTTTAAACATACAGAGAAAGAAAATTCAGGAACTTTGGGACACTGTGAAAAGACCAAATCTATAAATTATAGGCACAAAAGAAAGAGAATACCAGGTTGGTGACATAAACCAGATTTTAAATGAGATCATAGAAGAAAACTTATGAAAATTAAGAAAAGATCTACCCATACAGATACAAGAAGCATACAGAACACTAACTTGAAAGGACCAGAAAAGAAACTCCCCCTGTCATTTTATAGTCAAAACACTAAACAGAACAAAGAGAGGGTTATTGAAAGCTGCAAGAGAAAAATCACATATAAGAAAACTGATGAAAGTAGCAGGTGACTTATCATTAGAAAGTTTAAAAGCCAGAAGAACTTGGAACTATGCACTCTTAGATATGAAAGACCATGGATGCCAAGCTTGACTAATGTACCCAGCAAAACTATCTGCCATATTTGTAGGGGAAAGAAAAACATTCCATGATATAATCACGCTAAGAGATTTCATGTCCACCAAGCCATCCCTACAGAGAATACTTGAAGCAACATTGAAAAGAAGAATAAGCATAGTCAAGAAGGTACAGAGAGAAAAATAAAGGAAACAATAATTACCGAAACAGAAAATAGTACTAAGAACCCAAAGAGAAAAAATGACAGCAATCAACAACATACCTTCCAATGATAACCTTATGCATTTTATTTTATGTGTATTGCATACACGTATGTCAGTTTGCATACAGTATGTCATATTATGCAATGCCTGCGGAGGTCAGAAGAGGGTGTCAAATTTCCCTGGAACTAGAGTTACAGATAGTTGTTAGCCACCATATGGGCATTGAGAAACAAACGGGGGTCTTCTGCAAAAGCAGCCAGCATTCTTAGCTGCTGAGCCATCTCTCCATGTCTCAATCAATAGCTTTAAATATTAATGGCCTCAACTCCTCAATCAAAAGATACAGATTAATTGAATGTAGTAAGAAACCAAGTCTGTCTAGATATGGTGGCACATGACTTTAATCTCAGCACTCAGGAGGCAAAGGCAGACGAATCTCTGTGAGATTGAGCCCAGCCTGGACTACATAGCAAGTCCAGGTCAGCTGGGGCTACAAGGAGACTCTGTGTCAGAAAGACAAAAACCAAAAACCAAAAACAAACAAATAAACAACTGAAAAACAAAATGAAAATAAAAACCAGAACAATAAGCAAGCTCACACTACTTATAAGATTAGTATTGGATGAATTCAACATGGAATTGAAAGGAAATATGGCCACTGGTGATTTTTCATATTGGAAAATATAAAGAATAACATAACTTGAAAAAATCACCAAAATTGCAATTAGAAGGATGTATTAAAGGTCAGGAATGATGGTGTAAGCCTTGGACTAGGAGACAGGAGGACTGGGAGTGTTGAGAGGTCAGTGGCCAGCCAGGCTGCATAGTAAGACTCTGTCTCAACAAATAAGCAAAGAAACAAATACAGGCAAACAAAGGTGGTGGATTGGAGGAAGGGGATGAAATTTCATTTCATTTGTCTTTGCAGCACAAAGGTGATCTTATCCTAAACACAGTTTAAGTCCAGATATAAATACAAGAATAATATTTTCTGTTGAAAACTTCTACTTTACATTTTATACTGCAAAGTTCTGTGTTTAAAATATGTTGATTGTACAAAGTTACTTCTTTATAGTATATATACTTTTAGCATATAGTGTGGAAAATCTATAAACTATAAAGTAAAAACCTTCCAAGACTCATATCTTTTAGTACTGCCTAGAAACCTTGTTAATATTTCAATGAATTCATATTCTGATATCAATTACCTGACAGACTGAAAATTGTGCTTAAAATGTAACATACCCAATAAAAATGTTTCATAATTCTGGTAGTGGAGCATTCAATGAAACACATGAAGTGCTCAAGAACCAGAAGACATAGCTGGGCGAGGCAGCACCTGTCTTTAACCCCAGCAACTGGGAGGCAGAGGCAGGTGGATCTTTATGAGTTTAAGGCAAGCCTGGTCTATATAGCAAGTTCTCGGAAAGCTGGGGCTACAGGTAAAGTCTATCTAAAAAAAACCCACAAAAAACAAAAGAATCAGAAGACATTTAATATTTATCAAGGTGGTAATAAAGACTCACCCAAGAATCTGGTATGCAAAGTTTTGAACCCCCAAATATTTAAAGAATGAATAATTAAAACAAAAACCCAAAACTATAAAACAAAGCAATTCTTTAAATATATTTTATTTATTACTTTTATTTTTATTTTGTGTGTATGAGTGTATTGCCTGTATGTGTGTAAGTGGACCTGTGTCATGCAATGCTTGCAGAAGTCAGAAGAGGGCCTCGGATCCCCTGGAACTGGGGTTATAGATAGTTGTTAGCTGTTATATGGGTGCTAGGAATCAACCCTGAGTCCTCTGCAAGTACAGTCAGTGCTCTTAATCACTGAAACATCTCTCCAGCCTCCAAACAAAGCAATTCTTATAAGAATAACTTTTTTTCTCAACTCATAACATGCCATTAGAATAACATTTATGAAAGTATTTTATTTTGCTTTCCAAGTAGTAATTATTCAAGAATGTTAGTTTCTTTTAATTCATGATGTCCTTTGAACTATGCCATAACCCTTGTGAAACAAATAATATGTATATTTCAAATATGAGCAGATTAGGTCTTAAAAAATTATGTGTGATTTTTTTCCAGTATTGTTCTATATTTGTATAGCATATGTACTATATATACATAAATTAAAATATATAAAAGAAAGCTCTTTCTTAGGACACACATCAGATTTTTTCAGTGGTAACGAGTGGAAGGGAATCTTGTGTAAATCTATATTATTTATAGAATTTCCAAAATTATATTTTATTTATTATTTTAATTTTATGTGTATGTGTAGAGTGAATTGATCCTCCAAGGGACAAGCCAGACAAACTGTGGACAAACACCCTCCTCCTAGGCTGGGTGGTATTTACCCAGGACTATCTTGCACTGAGGAAAGACAAGAAGCTGGGAAAGTCCTATGCCCCTTCCAACCAACCCATTGGTCTTGGATATAAGAAGGGGAGGGGCTACAGGCATTTAAACTGAGGGCCATAGGAGGCAGGCCCTTTTTTTCCTTCTCCTCCTGGCCATTTTAGTTCAGACCACCGGGAAGTCAAGAGATCCAAGCCTGGTTGTGGATTTACTAGTGTAACGTACGGAAGGGAGGGTGGGCTCCCATGCTCTGTAAGTAACCCCCTACCTACTGCTCTGTTAGTAAGCCCGAGTAAATTAGCTAGAATTTGCCTAACTGTGAGTTGGTAAATTTGTGTTTTTGCTGGGGAGGGAGGGACTAAACTTAGCCCCTTCCAAGAGGAATTTTAGCTGCAGGATGATTGTATTGCCTGCATGGATGTAAGTGCACCTGTGTTGTACAATGCCCACAGAGGTCAGAAGAGGGCATCAGATCACCTGAAACTAGAATAACAGATAGTTGTTAGCTTCTATGTGGGTGCTGGGAATCGAACGTGTCTTCTGCAAGAGCAGCCAGTGTTCTTAACTGGTGAGCCATATCTCCAGCCCCTATTTATAAACTTGAATTTCCCATGTAAATGAACGGAACTGGAGACAAACATTCTGAGTGAGGTAACCCAAACCCAGAAAGACAAGTGTCAAATGTTCTCTCTCATATATGGATGCTAGATTTGAATCCTTAGACAGGTATAATTCAACTGGAAAATCCATAGAGTTCAAGAAACTGGTAAGGAGCTATGGGAGAGGAGACAGAATGCAGTGATTAAAAGGGTGAAATGGGAATAATAGAAGAGTAATGGCCACAGGACATGTGGAGTAGGAGGGCAAAGGAGAGGAGGGAGTATGTGGAGGAATAATTAACACTAAAGAGCTTTTGAAAAAAAGTCATATGGAAACCTACTACTGCAGAAACTTTCTAAAATATATGCATACACATCTATTTTAAAAGTTTAGATTCAGTTGCCCTATAATACAGTGACAGTGCCTCTATTAAACAACACAGGCTAGAAAATAAAAAAGCCAAGTCCCTGGAATGGGTTACCTCTTTTAGAGTTGTTGGTCCGTGAATTTCCATAGACCCTCAGTCATTACAGGCAATTGTCCTTGCTCTTGTCAGCTTAACTTTAGTCATAGAGCATAGAAAAGTCAAGCTAATAATGACCTGGGTCTTCATCCCTACTAGCTACTTTTCATAGTGCAGGAAAGTATAGTGCATACTGCTGGAGGAGGAACGTAATCGTCAGCCTTACCCAGCTAGGAACCCTGAGAGCTACAATAAAAACTGGCCTGATAAGTCATGCTCAGCGGTGCAATAGTGGCATGATTGTTATTATATTTAATTTTCTGGTCCATAACATAGAATCCATATCTGGCTTTGTAAAGAAGGCTGTAGGAGAGAAACTACTACTATCATTCTGCTAAATGGACATAGTATTGAACCAACTCCTAATGACTGACTGTTGTATCCAAACCTTATCAGAGAAGCTTCTTCTTGCAGTAGATTATGATTAACACAGAGACCCACAAATGATCAAGGTGTAGGGATTAAGAGCAAGTGCTCAACCCTAAATGGGACACCTATATCACACACCATTCTCCCAAGGCTCAGGTGTCATTATGGAAGAGAGGGAGGAAAGGTTGCAAGAACCAGAGGAGATGGGTAACTACAATGACACAGTATGCTCCAGACACAGCAAGGCAAGTACACATAGGAACTCACAGTGGTTGTGACAGCATTTGCAAGACCATTGCAATGTCAGGTCAGACAAAATCTCAGCATGAAGGGGAGAAATGGCATAAAGTTCCACTCCTAGCTGAGGGGTTATTGGAAGTTGATGGCTACTGGGAGAGTAAGAGTTGGTTTTCTTTTTGTTTCTATTTTAAAGCATATTTTCATTGATTTGAGAATTTCATACAGTGTATTTCCATCGTAGTCAGACTCCTCTCCCTCCACTCCTGCCTTACTATACCTCCAGCTTCATGTACTCTATTATTATTTGTCTTCTTAATTTTTAAAGCCTATTCAATATAAACTGTGTTTCCTCCATGTCATTTGGTGTAGTGCTATATCTTTGAAGTCTGGTCAACCTATAAGTCATCACATCAGCAAGAAAAACTGACTCTCCCTTTTCCAGCATATATCAGTTTCCAATACAGCCTCAGTTAGGGCTTGAGCTTTCTGTCCACCTCCCGAGTTGTGCTGGCCCTTTGGCTGATTTGGATTGTACAGGTGTTATGCATGCTGTGGGTTCACTACTCTGTGATGTTCAGATTCATCAACCTTGGATTCAACCACCTCTGGATCTTACAATTATTCTGCACTCTCCCCTTCAGCAGTGATCCCTGAACTTTGAGAGGAGAGGGTATGGTATAGGTGTCCCTTTTAGGTCTAAATATGCCACAGCCTCTTGTTCTTTGCATGTTGACCATTGTGGGTTTCTGTGTAAATCGCCAACTTGCCAACTTCTGTAAGAAGAACTTTCTCTCATGAGAGCTGAGAGATGCATTAATCTATGGGTTTAACAGTAAGTCATTAGGAGTCAGTTTAATATTATGTCTGTTTAGCAGAATGATGGTAGTAACTTCTCCAATATGGTCTGTGACCTGTCTAGTTATAGGTTCCTGGACCGGATAACATTGTCAGGTATGGATTCCATCTTGTGAAGCCAGCACTAAATCCAATTAGAATGTACTTGGTTGCTCACATAATATTTTTGTACCAGTGGGTATATTTTGTCAAAGTAGTTATTCTAGCTCACAGGGTTCACAACTGGGTAAGGTTGATGACTACCTTTCTCTGACAGTAACTTGCAAAGCACCTTCTATTACTATGAAAGCTAACCTATAGAGATGTAGCATCAAGGTCAGTGTCAGTCTGACATCTTGTCTGGTGATGAAAGTTACGTAGTGTCGTCAGCAATAGGATGTTATTACTGGGTTCTGGTGGGTAACCAATAGCAATGATAGTAGCCAGTATTGTTTGAGGATTTATGGGAGCTCTCTGGTAAACAGTTACTAAATAAGGAGACCATTCCTGTTATTGGGCTTTTCATTTGCTCTCCTATGGTATATATTAGGGCCATTGAACTTCTATTATAGGGTAACTACTTTTAAACTGCTTTTTATATTCTATATGCATACATTGAAAGAATCTTCTATAGCAGGTTTGTTTATTTGTTTGAGGTAGGGTCTTCCTATAGCCCCAGCTGGCATGGAACTCACTAAGTATACCAGGTTGGCTTCTATCTCAGAGCTCCACCTCCCTCTGCCTTCCAAGTACTAGGATTAATGGTGTGTGCCACGGTGGCCAGGGACTTATTTTTCTTTACTGTAATGGATACACTGGAGTATATGGGCAGCAAAGATTGGGCATGAAGGTTTTAAAATAAATGGGAACACAAAGTTGTGTGTTGTTCTAATTTGCTTCTCTGCTGCTGGAATAAACAGGAATAAACATCATGACCAAAAAAAAAAAAAAAAACAGGAGAGGAAAGGGTTTATTTCAGCTATCTAAAGCAATGTATAGTGGATGAATTTTGGAAATCCATGAAGGAAAGGAAGTGAAATTCATGAACTGAAAGGCTACCAGAAAACAGCAGAAACAAAGGTACATGATACAGAGAATCTGAACAGAGCTTTAGCTTCTCTTCCCTGGCAGGGGAAGGGAGACACAAGCGACTTCCAAAACATAAGTGAGGCAAAAGCCAGGCAGTCCTACACTCAGGACAAGCCCACAGCCCTTCCAAGCCGCAAATCCAGTTGCAAGTTTCGTCGAGAACGAGTCTTCTGGTAGATAGGTGAGCATCAGAAAAAATCCTATTTTTGTAATGCTCATTTATATTGCAGGGCACTGCACTCTGGAAAAAGAATCAATTGTTAAAAACTGAGCTCCCCTGGTCCTGAGACCAAGAAACAACCACAGGATTAAGAGATTCAATCTGGCCTGTCTCAGCCCCTGAGTGAGACACAGTTCAGAGAAACATCTGTGCAGAGGAGGATGGCTGGACCTTGAGACCACTAACAGTATATTCAGTAAGAGTATGGGCCTGGGGTCAGTGACACAGTTTAGTGGGTAAAGTACTTGCTGCCAATCCTAACTACCTGAGCTCAATACCCAGGACTGAAGTGGTGGCAGGAGAGAAGTGACTCCTGCAGGTTATCCTGTGACCACACACATTCACATGCATGCACACATACATGCACAATAAATAGATAGATGTAATTTTTAAAAAGATCTTAAGATAAAGAGGTTGGACCCAGTCTATGAAGTGCCTTAGGAGTTCCTGGTCCCATCCTTGGTGACCAGGAACAGATCTCATCAACTGAAAAGAACTCTTGAGTTTGATAGTTCTGAGCCTGAGGCAAGGGAGTAGATGAAGTTATGGAGCCACCTATCTGTCTTTCACTGAATTAGAGACAAGACTTCTGAAGTTTCAGGTGTATATAATATACCCAAAGCTGTATTTCATGGGAGAGTAATTCCAGAAGTCTTTGGAGTATGTAGATTGTTCTGTACTGATCTCAGTGTTGGGGTTGCTTCTCACACTCTCAAAGCTCTTGGGAGACAGTCCTCAGGTAAAACATTAGCAACAGGGTGAGAGAACCTGGCAGCCCACAAATTGCAAAAATAAGTGTTGGTATGAGGCCCCTGGTGCATACCACAATAAAGACATTTATGGAAGACATGAGCCACTTTTCCAATACAGACTAAGCAACATCATAAACCATTGAAAGAAAGGATTCCACAAGCTCAGCTGACACTTGCATAGGTGGGCCATCTGCAGTTTTGGGGGATTCAGAAAGAGGTTTCTCTAATACAAATACTTTTTCCAATACATTTATGAGGATTTTAATTTTATTGTATTTAATTTCTAGGTTTTCATTTACATTAATATATATTTACATATTCTATAGTATATTTATATATAATATTTCTCCCATTGAGGAAAAATAATTTTTCCTTAGTTTCTTTTTATTTCTTCTCAGTCCTTTATGTTTCCTTTTCCCTCTTCTAAACTCACTACTACTTCAACTTTCCTTATAGTTTAAAAAAATTCTTACGTTTTCTCTTCTTTTAATCCCTCTTCCAACATTTATTTGAAGAAATGTTATTGAAAATTTTCATTATTGGTAAATCTTTTCCATGTTTGCTTAAATATTTCCTAATCTCTTATACTGCGCCCCTGTAGCACTCTCTTTTATTGATTCTTTTGCAAAGTCAATACAGCATTATTTTTATCATATTTAGGCCCCCTTTCTTATCTGAACCCTCTTACTACTCCTGCCTAGTTTCATGTACTCTATTATATATGGCCTATTGGGTCAAATTTCTGTCCCCAAATGCCCTTTTGTGTGGGTTCATTCACTGGAGCTGAGTTAACATACAAGGAGTCTCACCCATAAATGAGACTGACTCTCCCTGTCCCAGCAGCCATCCATTGCCTCAGTTGTAGTTGGGGTTTCTTACCCGCTTCTCATGTCTATGCGGGATTGTATCTGACTTGAGCTTACATGGGACTTATGCATGCTGTCAGTATTGCTGTGAGTTCATATGTGTAACTGACCCATTGTCTGAAAACTCCTCTGGGTCTTAACAATCCTCCTGCCTCTTCTGCAATGATCCCTGGGTCTTGGTAGACAGAAGTTTAATGTAGGTGTCCAATTTAGGGATAAGTAGTCTATGGCCTCTTACTATCTGCATGTTGGATAGTTGTAGATCTCTGTGTTAATAAGGAAGCTTGTGTTGTGAGAGTTGAGAAATGCACTAACCTATGGGTATAACAAGTCATTAGGAGCCAGTTTAATTCTGTTTATTTAGTGGAATGATAGTAGCAGGCTCTCCTGTTGGCTTGTGAACTGTTTAGGCACAGGTTGCTAGACTTGATATCAGTGTCAGGAGTTCAGGGCTCCATTTTGTGAAGTAGACCTTAAATCCAATTAGAAAACGACTGGTTACTCTGATGACATATATGCCATTATTGCACCAGTGAGCATATGTTGCCAGGCCAGTTTTTGTAGCTCACAGAACTCACAGCTGGGCAATGCTAATGAATACTTTTCTTTTCTGGTAGCATGCAAAGCACATTGCAGCGCTACAAAACCTGGACAGTAGAGAGGAAGCTTTGAAGTACCAGCTTGATTTCTCTGTTTTACAACCCATATATGTAGTGTCGGTCGCCGTATCCTTCTTTCATTTATTTAAACTTGCTTCTCCTCTACATCTCTGCTACAAAATCATAATTCTTAAACTACTAAACTCAAATATACTAAAATATGAAAATTCCAGAAGAGATCAAAACTTTTCTGTTAAAATTACGTGAAAATGTCACAAACAAGCAGATGAGTTCTACTCAGACCTTTTAAAGAAAAATAAACAACACAGAGGAAAAAGCCAGCAAAATCGATGAGAAAACCAACCAATAATACAGATGGAAAAGTCAACAAGATGGAATAAATTTATCAAGGAAGTTGAGTAGAACAGTAGCAGGCATGAGCTCCCATGGAACTGGAGTTACTGACAGTTGTTAGCTGCCGTGTGGGTGCTGGGAATCAAACCTGGGTCCTGTGCAGGAGCAGTCTGTGCTCTTAACTGCTGAGCCATCTCTCCAGTCCCAGAAGTTCAGATTTTGCAAAGAAATAAAACTAATAAGAACGTTAAAAATTAAAATCTCAATATATCAAACAGCACACACACACACACACACACACACACACACACACACACACATACATACAAAATCAATAAAAATAAGGTATACTAGCTAGCATCACCCATACACTTAACCAAGCAGGAGAAATAGTATAAGAGGTTGAGGATGAGGCTGATTAAATATCAAATCCAACAGCAAAAATAAATGAATAAGACCATAATATCCAATAATTGTTATATGACCAAGAAACCAAACATAAGAATACACGGGTTAGAAAAAGTGACTGAAATAAACTATAAAGGCATAAAAAATCTATTCAAAGAAACCAAAGCAGGAAATTTCCTAAACCCAGAAAAATAAACATTAAAATACAAGAAGTAAGGGCTAGAGAGATTGTTTAGTAGTTAAGAACACTAGCTGCTCTTGCTGGGAACCTGGGTTTGGTTCCCAGCATTCAAAATCATTTGTAACTCAAATTCTAGGAGATCTGACACCCTCTTCTGGCCTCCATGGGTACTACTGCATGACATGAGTGCACTAGAAAATACGCAGGCAAAACACTCATATATGTACAATAAATAAATAAAAATTTAAAATACAAGAAATATTTAGAATCTCAAATACGCAAGGTCAGAGAAAAACTTCTCCATGGCATATTAATAGTCAAGATATCAAAAATATAAATAAAAACATATTAAAAGCTTTTAATGATAAGAGCAAGAGGTAGAAAATGGCTAGGCAGTTTAGAATAGACAATGGCCAGTTTCTTGGCTGAGAGCTGGAAATTTATTGGTTCTGCCAGTAAACTTGTCCCTGTCCAGGGCTAGAAATATCAGATGTAATCCAAAGGTTTCTCTGGTTCCATCATAGTCAGAGGCTGTGGAGGTCAGTGGGGAGGGGGGTCGGTTTTGTTTTTTCTTCTCTCTCTTCTTCCTGAAGTAGTACATTGTTCCTGAAAGATACACTGGACGTGACTAGGACCTCGTGACCAGGACCTCAAGAGTCCTGGACACCTGGAATGAGAATTGCACTGACCAGCTCATCTTCCTCTCCCCTCCTCCCTCCACTAAATTCTTATTAACTCCTGGCAATGAGACTCAGTGGTATCCCATTCCCTGAGACCCCTCCTGCTGTACAGGAGCTTTGCTTTCTCTATACTAAATTCCCTTACTATAACACACCCCTTTCTAAAACTCACCCTCTGTGGTCTGTGAACTTCATTCTTAGAATTCACAAGACAAGAACCCAAAAGCCTCTAGCTTCAGGTGGCTTTGGTGGCCATTGAGTTCCCAGGACCCTAGCCTCTCAAACTAAGCACACCAGAGCCGAGAGCAGCTCTGTCACTCTCAAAGACACCTGGAGATTTCTGTACCAGTAAGGGAAAAATACCAGCTCACCTACAAAAGCAAATATATCAGATCCATCAGCATCAACTAAAAAGCCAGGAAAATGTAGAATGGTATCTTTTAAGACCTGAAATTAAATAACTGCCAATCAAGATTGTTCTATGCAGCACAACTATCATTTAAAATTGATGGAAAAATAAGACATTTAAAGAAAATTATAAGTTAAATAATTCATGACCACTAAGCCATCACCCGCAGGAGTTACTTAAATAATTAGTCTACACAGAGGAAGAAGAATGATGGTACTGATCATGAGAGTACAGGAAAGAATAAACTTCATGAGAAGAATAGCTAAACAAAAGAAAACTAGAAAGTTATCCACCATGTCCAAAACAGTAGGCTAATAGTGGAGGAAGAAAAGAACAAAATCTAAAACAGTCTGAAAAAAATTGGAAGAAGAGGTGGAAAGTGTCCCATAGAGAATTATAGGAGAAAGTTTGACACAATTGTTAATGTACTTTGGTGTTGTTGAAGGAGCCAAGAAGTAGGATCCCAAGTCTCTAAAAAATTCCCCAATGAGACATTGGAGAATTTAGTGTCCCCTCTTTAATATTCACCCTGATCCAGTTCATCTAGAATACTCTCCAGTTTGTTACTTGGACTCATGGGGATAACATTTTCCTGAAGTGCAGATATAGACACCAGACTCTGTTCCAGAGGCCAACATCCAGCTATTCACTCTAGAGGAGGAGGTTCCTCTTTGATCTTATTATGATCAAATTCAGACTAGAGGAAGCTAGACTTGAATCAATATTAATTATCCCTTGAATCTCCTCCTCTACCTACCTTTCCTATAAAATTTCCTCTGTCTCATTTTGTATATAAGCAGAAAGGCTGAAAATGTTAGAATCCCAGATCATGTGCTGCTTGGTTTATGCCCATTTGCAGCCTTCCATTTTTATAGTGGATTCCGAGATCCCTACTGACAGTGCTAGAGACAGTAACCTACTAAACCTGTCTGTGAGCCCACAAACAGACTCCCCAGACACAAAAAACTACTGTAAAGATAATAAGGGCCAGAGGTTTCAGAGTCCTGATGAGAAGCAGTGTTTTCTGGACATGATAGGACCACTGCACACATGAACTCACAGCAGCAATGATCGCATGCACAAGTTCAGCAAAAGATTAAGACAACCAAATCCCAGCGAGAATGGAAAAGGGGCTCATGAAGTCCCACCCTTAGCTAAGAAGCTATTGGCAATTGATTGTTATGGATGGAGAGAGTAAGTTAAAAAAATTTTTTTTAAATCAAGGATGCATCCCCTGATATGCTGCCTAGGTTCCAATGGATGATCTCATACTGGCGGCACTAACTGGACCCAGTGGATTAAAATAAAGAGTAGATGAAGTTGGGATGCAGATGTGATGCAATGGTTCTTGTGGAATTAGGAAGTGAGGGAAGATTTGGGTCAAAACACATTGTATACATATATGAAATTCTCAAAAAATAAATAAGAAAACTATTAAGAAAAAAGGGCTACAAGACACCAAGAGTGGTGACACATTCCCCATAAACATAATGGGAACACTTCAATTAAGATATGCCCTGTTTACACCTCCCATATCTTTGGAGTCACCCATTATTTTTCCTGGAATTCCTTCCCTTCTCTCTGTCACCGAGGAGTAAGAGACAGTTTGGCTGGAGGCTCATTCCTGCTATAAAACCTTTCCCCTTTAAATACTTGTAAGAAGAGTCTCCCATTCTGCCTTGTGAGCATGAACTGTCCTCAGAGCTTATACCATGTTACTCTCTGTCTGTATATACATGGGGTTAATAGCTCTCCTAATAAGCTTCTTACTCAAAAGTGAAAAGAAAAAAAATCAACAAAATTAATAAATAGAATAGAATTAATAAATAATAATAGAATTAATAAATGTGTCTCAATAATCTGAAATGTAAATAGCATCATACTTATTAATAAAGAGAATATAGTCTGATGATCATATTAAAAATCTAGTTAGAACTCTCTGTTGTACCCAAGAAACACACCTTACTGGTAATGACAGAAAAAAGACAACTAAAGTATAGAAAACAATCTATCAAGTGAATGGAGACTGGACATAAGCCAACACAGTGATTCTGATATCTAATAAAGCATACTTCAAACTAAAACTAATCAAAGTGTTAAAGAAGGCCATTACATATTAATAAGGAGGAAAATTCATCAAGAATAAATAGCAATTATAAAATATATAGATACCCAATATCACAAAACAAATAATGGATAAAAAAAAGTCAGATAGGACTTGCTACAGTAATAGTGAACAATTTCAATATGTTCCTCTCATCACTAGGTAGGTCATACAAAAGAAAAATCAACTAAGAAATGTCAGTGTTAAACTACTCCCTAGATAAAATAGATATAATGATACATACAGAGTAGTCAGTCCATCCAACAAAAACTGAATATAAATTCATCTCAGTAGCCCATGAAAGTTTCTATGCAATGGACTTTAAGGTCTCAAATGAAGTGTTGATAAATATACACATATTCTATAGTGTGATAAAACTAGAAATCGATGATAAGAAAAACAACAAATACTACACAAATACATGAATATAGAAATACATACTCTTGAATCACCAGTGACTCATTGAAGAAATCAGACATGCATGAAAGTTTAAATTTCATTGGGGTAGAGCTAAAGGTTCTAAGGTAAAAGTTTATAAATGTGAGTGCTTACTTTAAAATTATGTCTCAAATCAATAACTAAAAATATCTCTCAAGGCTCTGGGAGAACAATAACAACTCCAACAAAAAAGAAATCATAGACTGAAAGAAACAGTAAAATCAAGTCAGAAGATGAAGTAGAGAGAAACTAAAGCAACAATACATAGAAATGAACAAACACAGAGTTAGTTCCTTGAAAAAAATAGAATTGACAACATCCTAGCCAACTAAGCAAAAGAGAGAGAAGACCCATGTTAACAAAGTTAGAGACGAAACAGTGGATGTTAGTAAAGAATCATTTGGGAGTACTTTGAAAATTTATGTTCCAAAAGAAAAAAGAACAACTGGAAAATTTAGAATAAACTGATAAATTTATAGACACGTATGATCTACCAAAATTAAATTATGAAGATATAAACAACTTAAACAGGTGCATAACAGTCAACGAGATTGAAACAATAACAATTCTACAACAAAGAAAAACCCAGGATCAGAAGACTTTACTGCTGAATTCTAACATACCTTTAAAGAAAAGTGAACACCAATCTTTCTCAGACTTTTCCATAAAATTGAATTGGAAGAAACACTACCAATTTATTTTACAAGCCTACCATTACCCTGATAGAAAAAAAAACAGAAAAAGACACAGCACAGAAAATAACTCAAAAAATTATAGATGAATTTCCATTGTTAATGCACATGCAGATCTCTCAACAAAATCGTTGCAATTTGAAATCAGGAACACATTAACATGATCATACACAACAAACAGGCTGGTTTAATCTTGAGATGCAAGCTTCAGTCAACATATGCACATCAATAAGTATTCAGATAAATTTAAAGACAGAAGACACATCACCATTTCAATAGATGCAGAAATTGTTTGACAAATTTCAACATAGGTCAAACTGAATGCCCTAAAGAAACTAGGAAAAGGAGGAACTTAATAAAGGTCACCAATGATGAACTGATATTCATTAAACTAAATAGGGAAAATTGAGAACATTTCCTTTATGATCTGGAACCAGACCAGGTTGCCCACTCTGCCCAGTCTTATTCATTATAGCATGTGATGTCTTCCCTGGAGCTAAGTGGAAGAAATAAAAGGGATATAAATAGAAAAAGAAATCAGTGTATCCTTATTTACAAACAATATGATCTTATACTTAAAAGACCCCAAATATTCCATCAGAATACTCTTATAGTTGATAAATACTTTCCAAAAAATGGCAGAATGAAAAATGAACACAAAGGAATTAGTATATTTTTTATATATCAATAAATTTCTTGTTGAGAAAGAAGTCAAGGAAAAATTCCCATTCACAAAAGTTAAAAAAAATCTGTAAACAAACCTCACCAGGGAGATGAAAGGCCTGTATAATCAAAACTTTTAGCCACTGAAGAAAAATGTTGAATAAGACACCAGAAGATGGAAAGACTTTCGACGCCATTCTCCTAGTTAGTTTCAGCTGTCAACTTGACACAGCCCTGAGTTATAATATGAGGGAGTCTCAATTAGGGGATTGCCTTGATCAATTTGTCATGTAGGCATGTCTGTGAGTGTATTTTTTGATTGCTAACTGATGTAGGAAGGTCCTGGTGGCATCATCCCTAAGCAGGTGGACCTGTGCTGTATAAAAAAGGCTAGCTAAACCTGAGGCAAGTAACAAGCCAGTAAGCAGCGTTCATCATGGTCTCTGCTTTAGTTCCTGCCCTGCCGTTCTTCAATGATAGACTGTCACCTGGAAGTGTAAGTCAAATAACCCCTTTCCCCTTCAAGCAGCTCTTTATCATAGTGTTTATCACAGGAACAGGACTGGCAGAATTAGTATTGTGAAAATGATTATATTATCAAATCAATCTACAGAGTCAGTACAATCTCCATCAAAATCTCAGTACCATTCTTTACAGAACTAGGAGAAACAGTCCTAAAATTCACATGGATGCACAAAACACCCTCAATAGATAAAACAATCCTTAGCAGAAAGAGTAATGCTGGAGGTATCACAACATCTGATCTCAAATTATATTATAGACTCATAATAACAAAAACAACACAGTGCTGACACAAAACAGACATGTAGACTACTGGAATGGAATAGAAGATCCAGAAATTAACCTTCATGGTTATAGCCACCCAGTTTTTGACTAAGATGCCAAGTACATACTTTGGAGAAGAGAAAGTTTCTTTAACAGTGGTGATGGGAAGACAAAATTTCCACAAATACAAGAATGAAACAAGATCAATATCACCCACCCTGCACAAAAATCAATTCAAAGTGGATTTAAAAAAACATTAATAGGGAAAACACTTCAAGATATAGGCATCGGCATGGATCTTCTGCATAGGATTTCAACAGCACAGGATATAATTCCAAGAACTGACAACTAGAATTACAGGACCTTAAATATCTTCCACACAGCAAAGACACCAATAACTGGGGATAGAATGTGAAAAAAATATATTTATCAACTACACATCAGACAGAGATATAATGCAGCAAAGACACCAATAACTGGGGGATAGAATGTGAAAAAAATATATTTATGAACTACACATCAGACAGAGATATAATGAACTACAAAATTTAAACACCAGAAAACAAATCACTGAATCAATAAATGCTGCAGTGAACTGAAAAGACTGTTCTTATAAGAAGAAATACTCAGGACTGGAGAGACGGCTCAGTGGTTAAGAGCACTGGCTGCTCTTGCAGATGACCCAGGTTTGATACCCAGCACCCACATGGCAGCTAACAAACGGCTGTAACTCTAGTTCTAGGGAATCCAGCAGTTTCTTCTGACCTTCGCAGGCATTGCATAACATGGGTGTATCTACACACTTGCAGGAAATACACTCATACACATGAAATAAAATATATAAAAGAAGAAACACTAATTGCCAATAAATACTTGAGAAGATGTTCAACATTGTTGGGTGTCAGAGAAAGGTCAATTAAAATGGATGTTTTTCATTCTATCTCACCTCAGTCAGATTACAAACAAACATCAAAGAAACAAATGACAACAAATGCTGGTAAAGATGTGGATAAAGAGGAACATTTATTCATTACAAGTGGGAATGTAAACTGGTGCAACCACTATGGAAATAAGTATGGCGGGTTCTCACAAAGAAAATTACATACATTTATTTGTGTATTTTTTATGCAGGTTATGAAATTAGAAAATGGATCGTGAGCGAGGAGGAAGAGATCTTAAGGAAGGTGGAAAATAAAGGTGGTGTTGAAATGCATGTAATAAGAAAGCAGATAGGGGACTAACTAAGGGTAGAAAAATAGTTTGGGGCTTAGAGATGGCTCAGTGGGTACCATGCTTGCATTGTAACCAAGAGGATGTGAGTTTGAACTCCCAGCACCCATGTAAAATCTGGGCATACTGCCACATATCTGTAACTCCAGTGCTGTGAGGCTTGAAATAGATGGATTCCAGAGGTTGCCTGCCCAGTCTGACAATTTAGCCAAAATGGTAAGCTCCAGGTTCAGTGAGTGACCCTGTCTCAAAAACTAATGTTGAGAACCAACTGAAGAAGGCATCCCAACAACAATGTCTGACTTCCACAGGCACGCTCACTCCCTAGGTGCACGCTCACTCCCACCCCATCCATACACACATTATAACATATATAGACATGAGCGAACCAGTTGAAGTTGGGGTGGAGGCAGAGAGAAGGACTGTGAGGAGTGGAAATAATGAGGACAAAATATAATGACACATATGTCTTTTTAAATTAAGAAAAGCTGCCACAACTTTGGCAAGGAACTACTGGCAGCTGGGTGAAGGAGATTTGATCTTCTTTAAGAGAGTGACACTAGATAGACTGAACACGTTCCAGTGGATGAACTCACACTGAGGGACATCTGGATACAACATCTTCACTTGATAGGGCTTCCCATATTTGATAAAATGCATGAAGTCCCGTGGGCAGGCTATGGGGGGCGTGAAAATAGGGAAATGGGAGCTAAATATGATTAAGGTGTATGAAATCCACAAAAAGTCAATAGAAATATTTTTTAAAAGAAAAGAATGTTAAAGTAAACCAAAACTCTGTGTACGTGTATGTGTGTGTGTTGGGGGGGGTGCCCACAGAGATAAGAAACGAGTCTTAGAGCCCTTGGAGCTAGCTACAGTTACAGGTAGCTGTGGGCCATCTGATGTGGGTGCTAGGAACAGAACTTGGATACTTTTCAAGAGCAGCAAGTGCTCTTAACCACTGAGCTATCTCTCCAGTCCCCTAATTTTATTCTTTGCAAATCAAAGGAAGTATAGAATGTCTTTCATACCCAGTGATCCTTGAAAAGATGTCCACAGATAAGGAAAATCTTATAATCACAATAAAAGTCAAAGTCCCTAAGGAAGCCTTGACTTCCAATGCCAAAACACAAAACTATTAGAGGGGAGTAAATCTTGAGAAAAAAGGCCCAGTCTAAGGTAATTTGATTGGTATGGTCTGGTAAGAGATGTAATTTGGCAGATCCTGGACCCCCTTCTACTTAGGAATCACTCTATGACTAGCTGATAGGGAGTAGAGACACATTTAGCTCTTTGAATACATAAATTATCCTCTGATTGTCATTGACACACTGCAGTATTGTATGTAGGTTATTTGTTTCTTGCTACATTTCTAGTTTTCCCTCATTAAAATGTGTGAAGTCTTGCCTCCTTTATGCACCTTGTGATGCTGCTGCCATGCATTAAAACAGCTGAAAAAGATCGACACATGTATTCCCTTTCACTCTCTTTTTCTTCATCCTTCATGCTGGGGTGGAAGCCAGGACCTTATACATGCTAGGCATGCACTCTACTGCTGAGCTACATCTCCAGTCCTTCCAAATTTTCTTTCATTTTTAATTAAAAGTATTTTGTTTATTATCTTTATTTTATGTATATGAGTGTATTGCTTGCTTGTATGTAGACTAATTTACATTCCTGCCAGCAGTGCATTTGAGTTCCCTTCTCATTGCATCCTGGTCAGCATTTGTGTTTATGTGTTTTCTTTATGATAGCCATTCTGATGTGGACGGGATGAATCTCAATGTAGACTTAATTTTATTTCCTTGATAATAAGGATGCTGACATTTGTATATGTTTGTGGGCCATTTGTGCTTTATTTTTTGAGAACTGTGTGTTCATTAGCCCATTTACTGATTATCTTGTTTGGGTATTTTTTTTGGTATTTAGTTTTTTAATTCCTCATATATTCTAGATTTTGGAATTTTTCCTGAGACAATCTCATTTAGTTCATGATAACTCTTCTTGCAGCCAAGTCTAGTCTTGAATTCTTGATTCAATCCTCCTACTACAGTTTCCCAAATGCTTGGATTACAGGCGTGTGCCACCATGCTCAGCTACATTCTAAATATCGATAAGGTGATAGATGTATTGCAGCCTAAGACTTTGTCCCATTCTGTGGGCTAGCTCAACAGTCATTTCTTTTGCTGTGAAGAAGCTTTTTAGTGTCATGCAATCCCACTTGTCAATTCTTGGAATTATTTTCTGAGCATTGGAGTTTTTCTTTTCTTTCTTTCCTTCCTTCCTTCTTTGTTTTTAAAAAGAGAAGTTCTTACTATGTAACCCTGACTAGTCTGTAATGTGGCCTCAATCAGGATGGCCTCAAACCCACAGAGATTTGCTTTCCACAGCTTCACAAGTGTCAGGATTAAAGGTGTATGTCAGTACGCCTGGCACTGGATTATTTGTCCAAAAGTCTGTAACGATCTTACAGTGTTTCCCAATATTTCAGTGTTTCAGGCCTTCCTTACATTAAGGCCTTTGATGTATTTTGAATTAATTTTTATAAAAGGTGAAATATAAGGATATTGTTTCATTTTACATGTAGATGTGCAGTTTTCTCAGCAGCATAGATTGTTTAAGAGGATGCCTTTTCTCTTATGTATGATTTGGGCAGATTGACAAGAATCAGGTGGATCTAGATGTGTGATTTACTACTGGTCCGAACTCTATTCTTTCCACTGGTCTGTGCATTTGCTTCAGTGTAAGTGCCTTGCTGCTTTTGCTACTTAGCTCTGCAGATTTTCAAATCAAGTTCCGAGTTACTTTAGCTCATGATTACTTTGGTTATCCAGGGTCTTTTGTGCTTTCATATAGATGCTATGATTTCTTTTCGATTTTTGTAATGAATGTCATAGAAAGGTTGTGAGGGATTGCATTGAATCATTTGACTTCATAGATGTTTTAACTATATAAATTCTTTTTATTCACTGGACACAGTGGCACATACCTTTAATCTCAGCACTCGGGAGGAGGCAGGCACAGTTTTGTGATACTGAGGCCAGCCTGGTCCACAAAGTGAATTCCAGGCCTGCTGGGATTATAGGGAAACCTTGTCTAAAAAACAAACAAACAAACAACCAAACAAACAGAAAAATCTGCCTCCTATTAACCCCACCCCCTTCTTGAGCTCCTTCTTTCTCTTTACCCCCATGGCTCCTTGTATGTCCACCCCTCCTCCCTTCCCAGTTGAGTACCCACATTTTCCCCATTTCCCCCTTGGTAACCACCGTTTCCTATTATCTCCCTGTCTCAGTCTCTCTCCCTTTACCTCCATGCTTCCTTTTCATTTTCCTGGCTCCTGCTGTTACATCAGTATGTATACTCACATATAAGGGTTTGGTTCTAAGATCTGCTAATGAGGGAGAACATACATACTTGCTTTTCTAAGTCTGTCACTTCAATTAGTATAACAGTTTCTAGTTCCATTCATTTACCTACAAATTTCATCTTTCTTAACTGCTGAGTAGAACTCTATTGTGTACCACATTATCATTATTCATTCGTCAGTTAAGGGACAACACTTAGCTATTGTGAAGAGGGAACCACCAAACATGGATGTCCAGGTATCTCTACAGTAGGAGAAGTCCTTTAGGTATATGGCAAGGAGTGGTATAACTGGATCATACGGTAGATTCGTTTTTAGTTTTTTGAGAGATCTCCACACTGCTTACTGTAGGAGCTGGACCAGTTTGCATTCCCAGCAGCAGTGAATGGGTGGTTCTCTTTCTCTACATCCCTACCAGCATTTGGTGTCTTTTGATCTTAGCCAGTCTAACTAGGGTAAGACGAAATCTTAAAGTGGCTTTGACCTGCATTTCTCTAACTATGAAGGATGTTGAGCACTTTTTAAGGTGTTTCTTAGCCACTTTTAAGAGGAAAATGGGGGTGGTCAGACTGGGGAGTGAGGAGGGAGGTTAGACAAAGGGAAGAGAAATAAATAAAGCTAGACGGAACTGTATTAACTCAAACCCCCTGAAAAATACATATAAAATATCTGAAAATTAGTGCATGAATATACCTGAAGATTATATAACAAGGAGCACAGTGCCAGACAGGAGAAACTCCCTTTGATTGTTGTTTAGGGTAGTCCAGGAGACTCCCAAAATAACACAAGCTATTGCCACAATTCTTGTTTATCTCCCAGAATTTGAACGTTGAGATTGTATTGCTGAAGACAGGACATACTTCGAACACAGCACTTAGAGCAATGCAGCTGGAACTATCCTGGAAGCCTTCTCTCTGCAGACTAGCTCTCATAGTTCTAGAGGATACTATGCAATCTGCTAAGGGAGAAAATTAATCAATGGTCAACCTAGTTTCAAAGCCTAATAACCACAATACTGGCAGAGCAAACTATCTCTATCACTGAAGTAGTGGCACTTTTATCCATGGGGTAACAAGAACCATCTAATTGAATGTAAAGGGAACTCATGGGTGTCATTGTAAATACAGCCAAATACACATAGCTGGAGAAGTCATAGATCCTAGACTAAACTCTCTCTGTCATATCCCCAGAGAAATATAATTTCTTACTGTATGCTAAATTTGGATCTAAGGAGAACATAGTGACTGCAGAGTGTGTCCCTGGATAGGACTCCCGTGTTAAATCTCATCCACTCATGGCTCAGGGACCATTGCAGAAGAGGGGGACAGAAAGACTGTAAAGAGCCAGGGTTGGTGCGTGAACATAAGGAAACAGAAGCTTTCAGGCTACTGGGAACTTGCTCATATGAATTTTCAACAATGGTGACAGGATGCACAAGACCCATGCCAACTCAATCAAACAAAAATCCAATATAGAATGAGGGAAATGGGCAGCAGGCCCCAATTCTAGCGTAGGAACTATGATTGGCAACTGATTACTGCTGGGTCAGGGAGAGTAGATCTTTAAGGGAGTGACTGTAGATAGGCTGACTAGACTCCAGTGGATGAACTTGCATTGAAGGACATCTGGGTACAAATGCTTGACCGGAGACTGGAGAGACGGCTTGGTGGTCAAGAGCACTGGCTGCTCTTGCAGAGGACCTGGGTTCATTCCACTACCATCTGTGAACCCCAATTTCAGGGGATCTAACACCCTCTTCTGATCTCCCAGGCATCGCATGGCATGGGTGCACTTACATAATGCAGGCATTACACTCGGACACATAAAATAAAAATAATAAGTAAAATATTTAAATACAAGAAGAACAAAATAAATCAAATGATTGACTGGATAGGACTTAACATATATGACAGAATGTATGACATCCAATGCGGGGCTATGAGATGGTGCCTATTAGTGAGGTGGTCTAAATTTGATTAAGATCTATTACCTGAAATGCATAGAACTCCATAAAATAGTTTTAAAATAACAAAAAAATTCTGCTTAACCATAAGCTTGGGAGTCCTTTTGATCATGTAGTGTTTTCATTAATTTCATTGTAGTGGTTTTTCACTTTCCTGGCTTAATATATTTCTAGGCGTTTTATTTTTTAAATTTATTTTATGTGCATGAGTGTTATGTCTGCAGGTGTGTAAGTGCACCTGTGTCATGTAACACCCATGTAACAGAAGAGGCTGTCAGATCCCCTGGAATTGGAGTTATGGACACTTAGCTGTCATGTGAGTTCTGGAATTCAAACCTGGGTCCTCTGCAAGAACAGCCAATGCTTTTAACTGCTGAGCCATCTCTCCAGCCCTGTAAAAATAAATCAACAATGTTTCCTGATTTATTTTTCTGAATATGGCATTTCTTTATTCTTTGAGAATTTCATCCATGTATACATGACTAAGAAAGTCCTCTATTCTTCAAAAACCATAGAAAAGAAAATTACAGAATAATGCATAATGTGCTATACAGTTAAAAATTTAGTAGGAATGGGAGCTGAAGTGATGGCTCAGCAGTTAAGAGCACTGGCTGCTCTTGTAGAGGACCTAGGTTCAAGTCCCAGCACCCACATAGCAGCTAACAGCCATCTGTAACTACAGTTCCAGGGGAATCCAATGCCTTCTCTTGACTCTATTGGCAATGCACAATATGGCTGCACTTATACACATTCAGGAAATACATTCATATGCATAAAATAAAAAACAATAAAAAATTCATTAGGGCAAATATAATATAAAAGGAAGATAGCAAAATATGTGAGCTTGGAATGGGGAATGGAAAGAAGGTAGGCTAACTAAAAGAAAAACAAATAATTAATTATAATATAATTAATAAGTATTATAAGTATTATAAGTATAGAGGACTTTCTTAGACATAATTATACTTTTATAACTTTTAACTGTTTTAGTTCTTTGAGATTTTCACATAATGTATTTTGATCATATACACTTCCTCCCTCAAACTCTTCCCTGGTCCACTGCCACTTCATTACCCACCAAACTTTCTGTCTTCTTCTATTTTATTAAAAATTATAAGAATAATTATAATTTAATATTTTAAATAATTAAAATTATAATTAAGAATGTGAATGTGTTGTTTAATATTAATTGCCAACTTGACTGGATTTAGAATCAATAGAAACAGATTTCTGGTGCGTCTATGAGGCTGTTTCTGGAAAGGCCTAGCTGAGGAGGGAAGACCTACCCTAAACATGACTGACACCATTTTATGGGCTATGGTCTGTTATTGAATGAGAAGAAGGAAGTTTGTTGAACTCCAACATTTATCTATCTCATCATAATTTTGAGTTCAATGTGACCAGCCACCTCACTCTCCATCTTCTATGACTTCCCTGATGTGATGAACTATGCCTTCAAATTGTGAGTCAAAATAAGCCTTTTCTTCTTAATATTCATATGTCAGATATTTTGTCATATCAATGAGAAAATTAATTAATAAAGAAAATTGGAACTGAGAGGAGACCTGTTGCTATGATAAATCTGATCATGTAGTTCTTTGTCTTTTGAACTCGAGTTTTGGTGTAATGTGGAAGAGTTTGGAAATTTGGGTTAGATAAGCTCCAGAATGTAAGCAGAACTTCATGGGCCATTTTGGTGGCAGCTGGGAGCACCAGAATGCTGTGAAAATGTCAGCAGTGGAGGCCCTTCTCATGAGGTTTTGGAAGGGAGTAAGAACTTTACTGGGAACTGGTCTAATGGTCATTCATGTTACCATCTAGCACAGAATGTAGCTGCATTCTGCCTATGTCCAGAGAAACTGAGTAAAGCTGAATATAAATGTAATGGACTAATTTTGGGAAGTGTGTAGAATAAATTTCAAGACAGCATATTATTCAAGCTGTGGCATAGTTGCTGTTCACTGCTCTTATGCTCTACAGTGAGATAAAGTAACAAATGGAGAGAGGCTGCTGAGATGGCTCAGCAGTTAAGAACATTTGCTGCTCTTGCACAGTTATGTAGAGTGGCTCATAACTGTATCTCCAGCTCCAGTAGATAAATACCTTCTTCTGGAGTTCCATGGTCATGTGGCTGCACATGAATTTATATATGTGGAGCTACACACATACAGATAAATAAAAATTTAAAACTTAAAGGCAGCATGGAGCAGAAAAGTATGAAAAAATGTAGTTTGCTGAGGAGAGTAAGTTGTGGAAAAGGAAAGTGAAGACAAAGCATTTTTAAGCACTAAAGAGATTGGAGACATTAAGGAGAACCCTCACCCTTCTCACTGGTACAGGAAAGGTACCTTTAGGGCAAGACTCCACCAATGTAAGGTTCTATATGATGACAATGCGAATACATTTGTGAAGAGAGAGCTTAATCTGAAAATGCAGTTGCTCAAAAAAAAAATGTCTAGAAAGTGTTTCAGCCACCACGGCATACACAGACTCCTGTAGCTATGACAGGAGGGAGCTGGGCTACATCTAAATCTTGCAACTGAACTTGGCAATATTGTACCCATGGTTTTGAAGACATGTGAAATGCAACAGCAATGGGCCATCAAGTCTTTTGCTAAGGTTCTTGAGAGGCACCGAGACCAAGTAATGTGTGACAATGTCAGACTACTTACAAAGAGTTCCAAAGACTCCATTCATTGAACGAAGGTGGGAAGGTGAAGTCTAATTTAAATGGGGACTCTAGGATGTTGGAGACACTGGGACCATGAGATAACTGTTGAGGACAGCTGTAGGTTTCATTGGCTCTATTACAAATGAGAAGGTACATGTGTTGCAGGCAGTGGACCTGGGAAGGTGCGGCTGCTCAAGGCCATGGAACCCACATGATGCTGTCATAATCTCCACATGTTAGACACTGAGGTGAAGGATTTGTTGTTTCCCCTGCTAGGTTTTGATTTTGCTTTACTCTGATCTTTCCTTGCTATCTCCTCTTCCTCATTTTTGGAATGCTAATGCTTATTCTGGGCTAACGTATATTGAAAGTAAGTAACTTGTTTCTTTGTACTTGTGAGTATTGTTGGGACTCTTGAGGTCTATGAGGAATGAGGCTGTTTAGAAATGAACTAACTGCACTTTTCATTATGAGTTGAAACTGACATTTTTGGGGCCAAAACATTGACAAAGTTGGAACTGTGACAATTAATCTTGACTGCCAACTTGATTGGCGATGGAATTTCCATGGCAACACACTTCTGGGTTTCTCTAGAAGGCTGTTTCCAATAAGGTTTAACTCAATAGTGAAGACACCTCCTGAATGTGAGTGGCACCGTCCATGAACTACAGACCCAGACTGAACAATTAGGGAAAGTGATGTGACCAGTAGTGCTCATCTCTTTCTGATTTCTATGAATGCAATGTGATCAGTTGTGTCAGGCTTCTTCCACCATGTATTTCACACCACGACGGACCCTACTCTCAAACTAATCCAAAGTAAAGTGTAAAGCCTTATTTCCTTAAGTTTTTTTTAAGGTATTTTGTCATAGCTAAGAGAAAAATAACTAATAAATTTCCTTCCCTCCTTCTTGTCTCTCATTGGTTTCCTTCTTCCCCCAAACCCCTCATTTGCTTCTCAATCTCTCTCTCTCTCTCTCTAAGATATATAATATATATGTATATACATACATACATATATATGTTTATATCTGTGTGTTTAAATATAGGCTCTGCATGTGAAAGAAAACGTGACAATCTTTCATTCAATTCAGTATCCTCTTTTGTTCCCCATTTTCCTCCCTTTACAACTGTCGTTCTTCCCTTACGCTTCCCTTCGTACTTCTGTATCATATATAATATAAATATTTATAGTTTACATTTACATTCCACATTGGTGAAAAATGTAAGTATTTTTATTCCTAAATTTAGCTTATTTCACTTAAAATGATATGCTACATTTTCTTGACCTATTAATTGGTTCATAGGCATTCAGACTGCTTCCATATCGTGGCTCTTGTGAGTAGTCCACAATGGAAAGGAGAAAACTGACTTCTGAATGTGGTCTTCTGAGTCTCACACATGTGCCATTGCACATGCATGCCAACACTCACATACACACATCATACATAAACACACATACATGTGTACACACACTAGTACCTAAAAATTAAATCTTGCTAGATTAAAGCTTTTTAATTTATTCTTATTGCCTACGATCTAAGGATCTCAAGTCTATTTACTAAACAATGGTTGTCTTCATAGAAGCAGAATACTGATTATTGTAAATTTTTAAGCCAAGGTTGGATCACAATTCACTTTGTAATAAAAGCATAGATTTATGAGGGTATCTGATATGAAATAAAATATCCTGCAAAGGAAGATAGAATATGGTATGAAGATATTATCGATATGATATTAGTTTCCTATTGTTACTATAACAGATTAATGTGTATAGTAATTTATTCTTTTATAGTTCAAAAGATTGGAAATCTAAAATCAAAACTGCATTCTTTTTTCAGATTTCAGATGATAATCTCCTTCCTTGCATTTCCAGCTTATAAATGTGGCCCACATTCCCTGGCTCATGGCTTCTTTCTTATCCTCTCATTTGTCATTTCTGTAACATCTCTGACTACTTATTCTGATCCTGCTGCCTTACTTTAGGAATAGTTCTTGTGATTATATTTGGCTCACTTGAATAATCCAAGGTAACACCTCCCATCTAAAAATCCTTAATTTAAGCACACTTGCACAGTATATTTTACTATTTAAGACAACGGATTTGTAGGCTTCAAGGATTAACATGTGCACTTTTTTAGGGGGGAATTATTCAGCCTATAATGGACACTGCAAGTCATAGACAATCACTGAGTTTAGAAAATTTAAGTAGGTGTTTTTGGGGGAGGTACATGTTGAAAGATATGAAGATGAGGAAAGTATTACATCTAGGTTGGGAAATGATGTGAACATAGTTAGTAGGTATACAAACCAGCATAATTTACAAGGCAATCTTTAAAGAGACTGATTGAAATGATGCAATCAAACAGGAGGAGGAAAGGCCACATCACAGATGCCGTGAAGGCAGAAAGAAAGATCCAAATTTCATATAATGGTGATTAGGAGATACAGAATGTTCTCAAGCAAGCCTCAAAGTGACAATAAAAGCAGCAGTTTTTAGCATGATTAATCTCAGGTTGGGACATCAGAACTAAATGATTTTTGTCTCTGATGAAGCATTACTGATGTCTAAACTATCTTCAAAAACAATTGAAGGCAAATTGTTAGCAATTTCAAAGGAGAAAGAAAAGGCAAGCACAGGATCATTACAGACTGTCCACCTATAAGATGCAAACAACTGAGGAGCTCTTATAATGTTTTGCAATGGAAGGCAATGTCCTTGAGCTTAGTGTTTTAAAAAGAGAGAGAGAATATCAAAAAAACCAAAAAAACAGAAAAACCCCCAAACACCAGACTTACCTCATTGCTACATTACTTCCATCAATAACAACTGGTCTTAAATTATCACTGTTGTCTATTTCATCTTCAAGAGACAATTCAGGGCTTGCAATCTCTCTGGAGCTAGCCCCACGAGGCACTAACAGACTCAAATTGACTTGCCCTTCTGAGTCACCTTTGTTTCCAAGTCTGACAAGTTCAGCCAATACATCATTAATAAGTGATTCTGGGCCTAGTTTATTAAGGACTGATTGAATCTGTTGTTCAGCATAGCCCAGCTTTAGAGCAAAGTCCATTTTGGCTTGGTATTCCTTCTCCAAGTCTAGCTTCCCATCCTGTAAAATACTGCTCTGGGAGAAGCTTGGACGATCCAGGCAGGGTGACCTACAGAGCTGGCGATGTGGTTTGGAAGGCACCTCCTTTTTCGTCAATGGAGCATCTCCAGTTTGACAGCTGTTGTTGCCACTCTTAAAGCTTATCTGTTCAGGGTCACTCTCACAGCTCATCCATTCTTCAGACTCAGCATTTCCCTGGTCTGCACTGTCCTGTTTTGGCTGCTGCTTCTCTTCCTTGGAGGCACTTTTCTCCATTTTTGGTGTTTCCACTGTAGCTGTGGCCGTCATCCCGTTCAGTGTGTAGTCTGAGACCTAATCAGGTATTTTTCTTTTTAGCCGGCTTGGAATCCATGTACAGTGGAATTCCTCTATAGTAAAATGTTGTGGTAGCAGTGGTGCTAGAGTTTGTCTTCTTGGTTTTGTATGTTCAGGTGTTACCAGTCTCTATAAATAAACAAATATGGCACAATTATATTTACTAAGCTTTATTTACTAATTTTTAAACTATGTATATTACTACATATACTATAAAATTTACTATATTTATTACTATATAATATATAAATTGCTATAATAATTTTAGTAACTTATTTACTATATTTACTAAGATTATCTGGGATATGCCTTTCTTATTTACAGTGATATATATAGAGAGACATTAGTTCTAATAATTCTAGATACAAATTTACATGTAGGCAATAAAGCTATCCCCCTCAAACCATAGCTGAATCTACTATAAAAAAATTGAGAAAGAGAAATTGTATTCCAATAGGGTGTAGGAGTATATAAGAAAGAGAGAGAGAGAGAGAGAGAGAGAGAGAGAGAGAGAGAGAGAGAATGAATATGAATCTCCTTGGCAGGATTCTCTTTCTTTTTGCAAGGAATGTATTTCTAGATCTCTCACTAGATCCTACCTATTATGGCTGTGATCTACTCCTGAGAAGCATATGTTCTCAATCATTATTACTTTGTTTGTTTGTTTCTTTCATACTACCTTAAGAAGGTTTAATTTTATGTATATTTACATATTCTTTTGTTTAATGCTGATTCACAGTTTAAACTCATTGACAACATATACATACTGTGGAATATATGATTACAATTTCAGAGGACACATGTTTTTAATAGAATATTTGAACATAGTATAAGTCCAGTCTTCGGGATGGTATTGGTTGTGTCTCTTTTTTCCTTTTTCCCAACCATGAAAGTACTAGCTCAATCATACATTACAAATGCAGCATATAAAGCTACATATTGCAAAATGTCAAGAATCTTATCTACTAGGTAAATTGGATACAAATTAAAATTTCTTTCAGACAATACTGTAAGATAAACACAAAGAAAGGCATATTCTAGGTGTGGACAGGTAGTGTGTGTGTGTGTTTGTGTGTGTGTGTGTGTGTGTGTGTGTATACTCCTGAGTATGTCTGAATATATTTGCCATCTCTTTTACTTTTTGTAACTGAGAAGTAAAAGGAGCAAATCATCTGTGCATGGTGATGCATACCTTTAGGCCCATTAACTTAGGAGGCTGAAACAGGGAGTTCCTTTGAGCCCTGGGAGGGATACCCCTCTCCCTGGGCAACAGAGCAAGACCCTGTAAATTAAAAAATGGAGAAAAACAACATAATTTATTTCATAAAATACTTTACAATATTGATCACAGAAGCAAATTAGGGATGATCTTAATTCTAATTTCTTTCTCTCACACACCTTATCTGTTCTAGCAGGTTTAAATTCTAATTTTATTTTCTTTCTTGGAATTTCAATTTTTCTCATGAGTGTACTGAAGATATTGATTGGTAATTCCTAGAGTAGTAGTAAGGATTACATAAAATGAGTGACAAAACTGCTTAGAAAAGTGAACAGAGTGTGATAAGTTGTCAGGACAGATAAAGGAGGTAGCAGACTCCATAGTGCAGAGGATTTTTCTCTTAAGACAGGGTCTCACCCTGTAGCCAAAATTGACCTTAAACTCATGGAAATCCTCTTGACTCAGGCTTCTGAATGTTGGAATTATAGGTGAGAACTACTCTGTCCATATCATATCATAGCTGCTTTCATTTGTTTATTTATTTTATTTTTGAGATGGGGTTTCATAATTTAGTTAGAGTTGGCCCAGAAAGCATAGAGATCCACCTGCTTCTGCCTTCTGTGTGCTAGGATTAAAGGCATGTGCCACCATACTTGGGGTATTTAATTTTATGGACTGTAAGTGAAGCAAGGCTTTTGCCCTGTGAGTACTGGCAAACTTTTCACTACTATAAAGAAGGTTGCCTGCAACCAATATACCAGGGGGTTCCAGTTCCACATCAATTCTATTTATACAAACACAAAGAAAAGCCATAAATAGTTGTAACAATGTTATGGATAACTGTATGTTTACTTTAGGAAGCATATTAGAAAGCAGTCCTGAAGAAATTACATTTTAGAACTGACATTAAGGTAGTATGTAATGACTTCTTCATTGATTACACTACTACTTTTGATTTCAAAAAAATTTTTTGGTTGGGTGTGGTGGCTCATGTTTGCCATATGAGAATGTGAGCACTTGGGAGTTCGAGATAGGATAATTATCCTGTGTTAGAGGCCAGGCTGATCTATACAAAAAATCCCAAAGTTAGCCTATGAGACCCTGTCTCAATTTTTTTTTCCTGCAATAGCCAGAAATGGTGGCACACACCTGTAATTTCTGTACTTGGGAGGATGAGACAAGAAAATCATGATTTTGAATTCACCTGGGCTACATAGTATCATCCTGTCTCAACACAAATGACTTTTTGTGTATATATGGATATAAACATATATTCATATATATGTATAATTGTACATTGCTCATATTCGCTCCCTACATTATATTACCTTGTCCCCTAGCCATCCTCTAGGGTCCACTTCCTCTCCCAAATAATCCTCCTGCTTTATATATAGCTGAGGCTGTCCTTGAACTTTTATCTCTGTACTCCCATCTTTCATGTGCTGGATTTATAAGGATGCACCACCACACCGGGCTATAAATATATTTAAATCTAGATTTCACATATAAGAGAAAACAGGCAATATTTGTCTTTCCTTGTTTCTATTACCCTCCCTTGTTTCTTATTCCTCTCCGTTAGACCTTTTGCTGCCCTCTGTATAGTGCCCATTCTACTTTAAAAATTTTTTTTTGTTTGTTTTTTGAGAAAGGGTTTCCCTGTAGCTTCATCTGGCCTGGAACTCGTTATGTAGACCAGGCTGTCCACAATCTCACAGAGGTCTTCCTGCTTCTGGCTCCTGAAGTATGTACAGCATCATGCCTGGCTCCATTCTCCTTTTATGTCATACATACATATGTATAAGGCTAGATTCCACATGTGAGAGGTAACATTGTATTTGTTTTTGTGAATCATATTTGTCTTTCTGAATCTGACTTTTTTCACTCAACATGATAATCTCCAGTTACATACATTTCCTTACTTATGGCATAATTTCACTCTTTATAGCGAAATCAAACTCCAGTGTGTTTGTGTATATGTTTATTACACTTTTCCCATATTTTGATGATGGTCATCTAGGTTAGTTCCATGTCATGAATATTTTGATTAATGATTAATCTTTCAATAACCACAAATATGAAAATTATTTCTGTAGTATATAGTTTTACAACTTTCTAGAGGTACTTCAGTCACTTTTTAAAATTAGTTTTTGAATTTTTTGACTGCAGGTCCAGTTTTGATTTGTCTTTCTGATTGTGGGGCTTAACACATTGTTTGAACCATTTTTTGAGTGAAATGATGCCCCTGCTATTTTGCTTCAAGAAGTTTGCTTACATCTCTTCAAGTTTTCTTGGGACAACTTTCAATTTGTGCCTATTGTTCTGGAATAATTATTAATAAAATCCCTTCATTCATTAGTGTCCCAGCCTAAGTAAAAAGGGGAAAAGGAATCAGAAGTCAATGTGAATGGAGGAAAAATATGATCAAAATACAAATTTGTATGCATAGAAGTGTCATAATGACACTCACTACTTTGCACATCTAATATAAAAATAAAAAATAGCATGACAGTTTCTGTCATTTTAAACTGGGGAATTGAGATGGACAATAAAAAAGATATATGAATTATACACTGTACCTAAATGATTAATAATTAAAAAGTCTAGAGAGGTATGCATTTCACTTTAAGGAAATAGTAGTAATTTGATGGTCAGTGAAGGGTTGTTAAAATGATAAATACATGAATATAAATACGAGACAGTGCTCTCATCAACACTGCATGCTTGATATTACCTGTGGGAAATGACAAAGGAAATCATTAAGGGTGGTTTTTAAAGAATGAGTAGAGAGAAGAATTTCAAAGATGCTGTTCTATCTATTACTTATGAGAGGTGGTAAAAAGAGTTATCTTTCACTGTTGCTGAGATGACAAAAGTCATGTATCAACAAAAGCTGACAACTTTAGAAAATCAGATCAATGAGATGAAATTAGAGGACTGGTTAATTTGCTTTAAGAGATGAAAAGATTTGCCACCAGATTGCTGTGTGTTACAGGTGTAGAGTTGGTATAACTTGGTTAAGAACAAGACTAAGATTAGGTGCTGTATATTGGATATAATCCTAGCACTGTTGAGGCTGAGGCAGGGGATTCAGAGTCCTAGGTCAGCCTGGTGTACCTAGCTGGAGCTTGTCTCAAAACTGTAACACTGATTTGAGTAAATAAATGATTCCTACTTGCAACCAAGTCTAAAAAATGCAGAGAAACATATGCTGGTAAAAAGTTACAAAAGTTTCTCCAGGAATTTGCACCCAGTCAAGAAGATCAACTTTCCTTTCTTAACCATAATCCTTTTATAGTGAAACAAAGTTCATTCAGTTTACATTTGCACAAAACAATTTTATAAGATGTATTCAGATTCATCTTTTCCAAAATATGCCAAACAACACCCACTAAAGACAGAACCTTATGATGCTAAAACAATTGGAAATGCTCAAACAATTCAATAACCATATAGGGTAGAGCTACTCAGAAATAAACAAATAGTAGTCTTGATTATCTGTTAGTGGCTAAGGCATTTGAATATCATGTACTAGGAATGAATGTTAGTAAGTTTCAAAATAAAACTTCAAAAATAAAAAGAATTTGAGCAGAATTACCTGCATGTGTGAACAAAGCTCTTCCTGGAAGACATAGGTTATTAAATGAGAATCTGTAAGTGATAAGTACCGGCTCCTTCCTACAAGTTATTGATCAAGGAGGCCCCAGAATCACACAAAGCACCACAGGCTATTGTGATTGCTCTTGGTTGCCCACCAAAGGTAGATGGTAAGACCTTATTGCTGAGGACACAACACACTTCTGTTGCAGGGCATACAGAAATCAAACTGGAGCTGGAATGTATTAAATTAAGTGAAGTAACCCATGCTCAGAAAGACAAAAACTGCATGTTCTTTCTCATATGTAGATCCTAGCTTCTAAATTTTAATCTATGTGTATTTATGTGGCAGAGTATGTGTAGAGTGCAGGCAACTAGAAAAGTGTTCATGGAGGTGGGAGAGGGGGAGAGGCTTTAAGGGAGGAGAATAGAGGTACATATGTGATATGAAAGTAAAAGGGGGAAATGAGGACTGTGCACAGGGAGATGGGGATGAGTAAGGGGTACGGAGTGGTTTAATCCAAACCCAAGATGTAAGAAAGCACAACTAAACCTGTTGCTTTTAAGGTAATTAAAATACAATTTCAAATCTAGCAAAACCAGCAGAATGGGCTATGAAATTATAATCTATTTTGGATAAACGTAGGAATAGAATAAATGAGATAAAGGAAGGCTGTATGGAAAGGTGAACTATATACAGACAAGATTAAATATTAAAAAGAAAAAAGGATGAAAGAGTGTTATGGAAGAGAAGATAACACAGCAAGATATTATTTAAAAACTTAATAATGAAAGACTTGAATTCCAAATTAAGTAAACATATGAATGGTAATAAAAGGGAGATATAAAAGACTTTAAAAATGAACAATTAAGGCTAGAGAGATGGCTCAGAGGTTAAGAGCACCAACTTTTTGTTGAAATCCCAGCACCCACATGGTGGCTAATAACCATCCAGTTCCAGGGGATCCAATGGCCTCTTCTGACCTCCACAGGCATTTCATGACACGGGTGTACTAACATACATGTGGGCAATATGCTCATATACATAATATAAAAATAATAAATAAAATAATTTAAAACTTGAACAATAAATTATCATCAAAATACCACTAAAATTAGAATAGAAATAGGTGAAATGAAGCAAAAAGGAAATAAAGAAATGAAAAATTGCCTCATATAAAAAAATTCATAAATGAAATTATATAAATGCATGAAGGTTAATAAAATATAAAAATATTAATGTTTTAACAATGATACAGTAAAATAGTTGTTAAATACAGTAAAAAGAAAAATGTGGGAAACTGTGTTAGAGTAGATTATTTTTGGTCCCTTAAAATTGGGGATTTGCAGTTACATGTATGGGACAGGGAGTGTCAGTTGGACTTGTAGACTCTTCTTTCCTGTGGTTTATGCTGTTGTTGAACATGTTTTAAACAAATGTCCAATATCTGCAAGAGCTGGCTTTACTGTCACAGCTTCTCTTCTGTCCATACGAGAATCCTCTGTTGGACATATTTAACCTTGAAGTCTACTGTCTGAGCAGATTCTCTCATCCTTTCAAGGCTCCTCAGATTAAACCCCATGAGGTGGCTCATGTTCTAACTGAGCATTGACTTCCAAGTGCACCTGAAGTGTGAGAGGCAGCCACAGCACAGAGATCTGTACCGGCTGATTACCTATCCTTGTATTTTCAAAATGTGCTGAGTAATAATCACCCTGATATAAGGAAGCAACTATGGATTTCAGCATCTGCTGTGACTTCAGAATTTTTGAACTATACAGTAGCGAATGGCAGATAGATGGCTTCTGAGACTGAGCTCAGGTTCAGGGTTATCATAGTCATGATGTCTATTTGCAACCCATGAGGGAAGAGAAAACTTTTCTTATGCATGTCACTGCCTGAGCTGTTATTTCTGCCACATGCATTTTCAGGTTTTTCTGTTCAGCCCTCCTGCTCTCAACAACTGTCTTGGTGAGCTAAACTCAGGTTTCCTGACTTGTGAATGTTTCCTCTTCTCACGCCCCTAGAGTAATTCAGTTTTAAAGAATAGATTCCACTCTCTCCCAAGTCATGTAGAGTGACAAAGTGGAATTTTTACTACATTTCTGACCCATCTGCTGGGGTCATTGTCTCATCAAAATCTGCAACTGGATTTGAGAATTGTGAGAGCTGTGGTTTGTTCCTCTTGGCAGGAATCCAGTCTTTTCACTAGAACCCTGCCTTAATTTCTCTTTCTGTTGTCATAATAAACTACTGTGATCAAAAAATAACTAAAGGAAGAAAGAGTTTATTTTAGCTCACAGTTCAGGTTATAGGCCATCATGGCAGGGAAGTCACAGTGGCAAGAAACATTGAAGTAGGTGCTAACATTGTGCCTGTAGCCAGAAGGAAACGAATGCATGCATATTAGTGCTCAGTTCACTGTCTACACTGTTATACAATCCAAGATCTTCTGCCTAAGGAATGATGCCACCAACAGTAGGCAGGTCTTCCTATATCAATTAATGTAATCAAGATTATCTTATAAAGGCATGCCCAGAGACTCATCTCCCAGGTGATTCTAGATTGTTTTCCTGTTTACAGTTGATACTGTCACATGCCCCATAGTCTATCATTTGAATGAAGCTTTTGCTTTTTCTCCTCCTGGGACCAACAGGGCAGAGCTGTGTTTGACTTTGCTTACTTTTTTTTACTGCATTATTCTTTTACTTATTGCTTTTTAGTTACTTTATTACTTTTCTGAATTTTCAAAACTTTTCTTCTCTATCTCTCTTTAGAATACACACTATTTTTTTCTGTGTTAAGACTTTTCTCCTTCACTGGGTCACACAGAGAAAACTTAGGGTCATCTTACCCATAAGTTCCTAAAATTTCCCCCTTTTTATTAGGACACTCATCATATTACATTTATGGCCCACCAAACTCTAGGCTGATCCTATGTTAACTTATCTAATTTATTTTGAAATAAAACTGTATCTAAGTTAACATTTTAAGTACTTAATATTAGGATGTTCACATTTGAATTTTTAGGGAGAAGATGCACAATTTATTCTATAACAAATGGCTACCATGAAATATTTTTCTATTAAATTCAGCATCTTGTGCTGATATAAGACATTTCTATCTCTCTGTTTTTAATACTCATGTCAAACTTTTTTATTCCTTTGCATGCCTCATAATTTTTTATTGGAAACTGGAGACTGTAGATCATATACTTTAGCAGCTCTGGATACTGCTTTTCTCTTCCACATTGAGCTTGTTTTTGCTGTTTTATTAATTATAGAATGTCTGGATAATTTTAATGAAGTCTGTCTTCTATTTGATCAATGAAGATTCTATGGTATTTTCTCTTTAAGAATACACAGCTTTGGATAAATGTAAAGATGCTTTGGGATGATTATAGTACACCGACAAAGGCTCTAAGCAGCGTCTCTTTCTGCCTCTGTCACCTCAAGTAGCAGTGCATCTACTGAATATCATGGCCCATGTGGCAGAGGAACTTCCAGAGCAGCCTGGACTTCCATTTCTCTGGAACCAATTCAAAATTATCAGATTTGTGGATCACCTGTGAAATGAGATAGAGCACACATTTAGATTAGCAATATAGTTATTCTCAAATAAAAAGAGGATCATTAGATTTTATGCCTCTTTATTGGTTGTAAGAGGGAACAGATTCAACCACATATCCTTCACCTGAGAAAGTTAGTTTAATGTGCTCCAAGCAAATAGACCTAGAAATTTCATGGATAGAAGGACCTTGAATATTACTGAGATTTATTTCCCACACTCTGTGTCACAAATGCTTTATCAGTAACTCTAGTATAGCTTCTACTTCTTGTTCAGAAGATCCAATCAACTAATGCTATCCATGTAATTGATCAGTGTCATGAAAAAGGTCATCAAGATGCCTACAAACTTCATTGAGATAAAGGACTGGTGAGTTGACATGTGCCTGAGGTGAGGTACTGAGGACAAGTTTCTGAAAGAAAACTGCTTCTGGTGAGTCTTACTTCTAGATATGGAGAAAAATGCATTTGCCACAACAACACCTACATATCAGGTACCAGATGATGTGTTAATTTTCTCAAACAATGAAACTAGATATTGTCAATCTGCCTTCTAAATATTCATACTATGCTCATAGAGTAACGCTGCCCTCAGCCTTGGCCAGAGAAACTCCATTAAAATTTTTAAAATTTTATTTTTATTTTGTGTATGAATGTTTTACCTGCATGAAAAAAAAAAAAAGAAACGCACCACATGTGTGCAATGACCAAAGGGCCAGAAGAGGGCACCGGAGTTCGATTCCCTGGAACTAGACTTTTAAACAGTTGTTAGCCACAATGTTAGTGCTGGGAACCAAAGCAGGTCCTCTGGAAGAGCAGCTGGTGCTCTTAACAGCTGAGTCATCTCTCTAGCTTCCAGAATAGCTTCTTTTTACTGTGAATAACAGTTAATGTAGACACTCATGGCATCTCAAGGTGCTGAGAAGAAGCGACAGTTAAGTGGTTGGCCCTCAGCAAAATATCCATATCAGCCTTTCCAAGGCCCAGAGAACATTACAGATAAGGGGTGGAAAGAATGTAAGAGCCAGATGATAGGGAGGAGAGTTGTGAAACATCTTTTAGGCATGGCATATCATGGTACTCATGACTCAAAGCAGCTGTGTTTACCTGTACATGGACTGCATATGAGTAAACCTGTCAGCATTCACTCATGGACAGATGGGGGAATCATGGAACCTATCCTGTCTCTCTGGAGAGCTGTTGTCAGTTGATGGCTGCTAGGTGATGAAGAGTCATTGTCTTCAGTGATGTATCCACTGGAGTGTGACCCATGGTCCAGTGGATAGTTCCACACTCATGCCCGTGTAGACAGCCCTGGTTAAACACAATGGGCCACACACAAAATAGTCAGTATAATAAGAGGGGTTCTTGAGAGGAGGAGAGGATAGATAGGGGTGAGGAGGATAAGAGAGGGTGGTGTGGTGTGACTAGAATATATTATACACATGTATGAGATTGTCAATGAATACGTTTTCAAAACTACATTTAAGAAAGTAGGTGAGATTAAATTACTACCTGCAGAATCTCATAATAATCACTGTCACTTTCTAGATTTCTCATATTCTTTCTTTCTCTTTGTTATCTATATTCTCACTGTATATCTCAGGATGCTGTTGAACTGGTGTTCTTTCTGACTCTGCCTCGTAAGTGTTGGGATTACAGATGTGTACCATCATTCCCTACTTTTCAGAAATTTCATTTCTTTGTTATGATTTTGTTCTGGTTCTTTGATACAGTGTTTCCCTATAGGCCCAGGTGGTATGAAACTCGCTATGTGGACGAGGCTGGTCTTGATCTTTATTTTGTTTATGGATTGTTTTCCTTCTTTCCTCCAAGCTTCAATGTTTCAATATATTTTTTGGAGCTTACTAAGATTCTTATAGAAGACTGCTTAGAATTATCAGGCTCTTCATGAACATCTAATTCTTTAAAAAATATTTCTAAGACAAAGCTTCATTATATTACTCTTGGTGGTCTTGAAATCTTGGGTTTAACTGATCTTCCTGTCTCAGCCTCCCTAGTATCTGGGACTAGCGTTGCTTGTAAATATTCACTGCTGCTTTTTATTGTTTTTGTTCCCATGGTGGTTTCATGCTTCTCTCATTATTCATAATCTTTGTGGCTATATATTGTACATTTGAAGCCTAGTTTATTCCTTATAGAGTAGCTTTCCCAGACAAAAACCCTCTACGAGCCTTTCCAGAGACTCTGGTACACTCTTTGGTAGAGTATGTGGTAGTTTTGCTCCTTCGGTACTGATGGTTGGGTCAACAGATGGGCTCACTAAAACAGGCCTTGAGTTTGGGTTCATTTGACAAAATGGATCCTGGCTCCACACCAGTTGGCTGTGTGCTGGGTTTGCTGCAGTATGTCTATTAAGTGGAATCACAATCATGATTCTGAAGCTTAGGCCTATTAGAGATGGTCTGATGAATTGGTCAGTTGGGGCCATCATAGCTCTGGGGCAGGTCTTGAGCTTCAGTCTGTAGGAGCTGGCCAAATGTTGAGATGGATCTTGAGTGTAGGTCTACAAAGAGAGTTTGGTGGCTATTACGTATGGGTCCAGTCTAGCCCTACAGTAGGTTTGGTACCTGAGTTCATGAAAACTAATTTGTTTCCTGGGTCTGTGGGTATTCATTTGGAGCCTTAGTATATATGGGATGTATTAGATCCTGGACTTATGGGAGCTGGCCTGGTCTCCTGGAATTTGTTTGAATTTTGGGCCAGCTGGAGAATAGTTGGATACTAAGTTCATTAAATCTAAGTGTTGTAAGGATGATCTCGAAGCTTCGAATCAGTTTGGGGTCTCATCCTAAATTGAACAGTCTGGAGCCTAGGCCAGGTTTTGGCTTTGTGTTTGGGTTAATAGAAGCCAATGTGATATCTAAGTTAGTCCTAAATTTTACATCTATAGGCACTTGCCTAAGACTGGGTCTACAGGTGCTGATCTTGTTCCTGCAGCCATAGGTACTGATCTGGAGGCTGGGTATAATAGGGCAGACCTGGGTTTTACACACATAGAGACAGACTAGCCTTTGGAGCATTGGGTTGTGGTAGTGGACCTAGAACTAGGGTCTATCAGTACTGAGGTATGCCTGAAGGCTTGGTCCAAGCATGCTAGCTTACAGTGTAGGGAGTGAAAGCCATCCTAGTGTTGGAATATTAAGAAGCCTGATGCCATGTGGGTTGAACTGATACTAGGTTCCACTATAACCGACCTGGTGCTGGAATGTGTGGAAAATTTGAACATCTATTTCATACTCTATGTTGTGTTGCCTGATCTCAAGGAAGGGATAATACGGGCAATGTGAAACTGTCCTTTCTAGCCTCATCAGTGTATCTTTTTATTTTTGTGCTGCCCCCATGTACTATAATCTCTTACTTGCATTTCATTCCTCTTGTGAGGGTACTTTACATAGAGACATGTTAATATTGATATTTGTGCCTGGGAAGGAGTGTTGGAAAGTCTTCTATCTTGCTGATTGCAAGTGTGGATACACTATTATTCTTCAAGATTCATCTGACTTCTGCTCTAGCCAAAGAGAGCAACTGAATGGGGTCTTGTGGAAATCCTCACTTGGGTGATTCTCAAGTCCTTGGTGGAGGCATTATTTTCTGAAATCTTCCCAGGAATACAGTACTGTTTAGGATTACTATTCACATAAGCAAAGGTAGTCACTGTGACTTTTGTTTGGCCTGTCCAATCACAATAGCCCTCATTCCACAAGTCAAACAAGCAATGTGGAGATTTTGCCAGTTGCTAAGCATATATTCCAATTATACATTCTGGAATAGGGAAAATAGCCACAGTATGTACTTGGGTATATTCAAAGCACACCAAAATGTACTTAAACTAACACTCCATTGATCATCTAACCCCTATAAACTTGATTACTTTAGTGACATTCAGGGTCTCTTGGAATGAAGGTTTTTATCCCATGCCCATTAGTCCCTGAAAGTTCTGATTATTTCTTATTCCCTAGTGTGCAGTTACCTTGTTAAAAAGGTTGCATGAAATATTAATAATATAAACTTTTGGTAATATACAAGGGTCTTTCCTCAAGGGCACCTGGCTTCACTGGTTCAAATCTGTGGATTGGCTGAGCTGTTATGACTTTGTTTGATGGTTTAGTTAAGACTTTTTTCACATGGCTTGGAAATGTTCTCTTTATATTGCTAAAGTAAGAGTTTCATATATATATATTTTTTTTTTCACTTCTAGGAGAACCATGATTAATTAGTCCACATCATAGGTCTGCACAACTAACACTATGTTGGCCATTCCTTTGACTTTGCTAACAATTTGGGTAACTACATCTATCCTGTTGTTGTCAGTTGGGTGCTGTCTCTTGGCTCCTGCCTTTGTGGGGTGTCATTACTACTGCATTAAGGTTTTACAATTAAATAGTTGCAGTTCCCACTATAAAGTCTATTTTATAGACAAAAGTAATCATAGACCTTAAGGATAATCATAGACAGTGTTAAGAATACAATGCTTTTTGTCTTTTAAATTAATGATCATAGGGTGTGTGGCTTTTGGCAAGATGGGTCAATATAACTAAAAATCTTCCATTGGAACACTGGTTTCTGCACATTGGGAAAAATGTGTTTCACTATTTTAATAAAAGTGTAATCTTTTTATATTTCCAATGCAAGATAACGTTTTTGTGTGTCTCCGGAAACTGAACTTAGAGTCTTACACATCAGGCAAATGCTCCACTATTGAGCTATATTCCAATCTCAAGATAAAATTATCTTGTTTTGCTATTTCCTTTCTACATCTTTCTTTAATTTTGACATTTGCTAAAAGTTTTTTACACTAATTTACAAAATAAAATAGTAATATATTGTCCATAATTACATACGTATTTTATGTTTAACAAAGCTACTTAACTTCTGTAATAAATGTAATTAACCTGTACAATGAGAGTCATGGGTTCAGGTATTTTGTAACATGAAAACATTTGAGACTCACTGGGATGGGTAAAAGAGATGAAAGAAATTTGTAACACATGAGGAAAGCAGAAAAAAGTATTAGTTGCTATGGTAAACAGTACGCATTTATGGGATTTGTAGAAAATAGGCGTTAATTCGGTAATACTAAGGTATCCAGGCATAGTCACTTATAATTTAAAAGAATTTCTACATACCCAAGTTCACCATTATAACACCCCTGTTTAATGAATATGGCAGATAATAAATAATGTTTCTATCAGAAACAACAGCTTCTAATTATTGACTGTCAGATAATGGGCCTGCCAAGATCCAGCAGCCTGGGGAAATCAGCCCCCCACATTTTACCACTCCCTGGCTGACTGGCCTTGCTCTGAAGATTCAGACACACAGATTTGGTGATGCAGGGAGATCTGGCCATACCAGTTTCTACCTCCCGCTGATGGCATATCTCTGCCACTCCTAGCTCTGAGTTGTGGCCTGGCTCCCTATGTGCCTCCAAGTCCTGATGTCTCCAAGTCACATATTCCCCACAATAAAACCGTATGATATCTTAGTGCACATAACCCTCAGGAAAAGTTAGAAAAGAATTTCTCTTTGTTTCCCAGAGTCTTACACTCTCCATCAGCTGAAAACCTGAAGGCAAGTCCCAGCTATAGTGACCAGTGAGAATAAAGAACCCACTTCACCTTAGCACCTGCCTTTATTGAATGAGATCTTTCTCCCAGCCACAATTTCTGTATCTGATATTGAATACTTAGTGTATACCATGCCTTTTGCTAAGTGTTTTACATATTGTATCTAATGTTTACAAGAACTTTGCAATATAAATGCTATACCTCAATTGTACAAATGAGTAAACTAAGATTCAGAAAGTTTAAGTATATGCCTAAGCCATTTTCTTTATATAAAGATAGGATCTAAGTATTGCTAAAGCAAGGGCTATGTATCAATTCTGTCTGGAAAGATGAAGTAATCATAAGGATCATTTGGAAAGAACAAAAGTCTTTACCAACGAAACAAAGCTTAAATTATTGATCAACTACGTCTTAGAAAGGCAGAATAGAAAGACATGAAAAATTACAGTAACACAGATAGAAAAGCATGGGAAAGAAATGAGGCCCTTCGTCTCAAGGTTTGCCTTTCCTGATGATGAAGTCAAGAACTTGAGACATCACTGATGAAGCTCAAACTGTCTACAGAGACAATGTATGTTTTCTTAAAGGCATCTAAATAAAAAATGTGAAATAATAAACTATATTTGCTTAGTGTGAGTCTGATATATAACTGACCTTGAGTTTTGAGAACCTCCTCATTCCTAAATATAAACAATAATGTTCAAAAATCCACACTAAAAATTAGTTGGCAATTTTTTAATCATTTAACTTTGTAAACTAACTGCACTCTTTAAGCAACAGAAAAAAAAGTGTAGAGAAATTCTCAGCAACCCTTAGAGATGTAACTTGAGAGCCACCAAAGTTCCTATATATAGCCTTGTAAAGATAATATGATGTAATTCTCCTGTAAGAAGTACCTATGCATGGGTATGTGTTATTCTTTCCCTGAGCATCTCTGTTTCTAGTAACTGTGCTTAAGCTCTATGCTAAAAACGTCCATTGATAAATCTCCATCTCTGCTTCATGGTGGTTCATCCTGAAATTCCTTTCTGGGTTGAAACCACAAATCCTAGTTTTACATAAATGTATGGCCCTGGATAAAGGGAACTCTACAAGCTGCTGCAGGTGAAATAGTAGAACTATGTCACCTTCCTTGTCACAGCTGCTGAAAAATAGAGGAGTTAAGTGCAACAGTAGCATGTAGACTGTTAAAAACTGTAGCATCTATATTTAGCCCACAGAGAATGATGCAGTCTGTTAGAGGATGTGGGAGTTTGCTACCCATTCCCTATTACTTAAAATTCAGCAAGACAGGTAATGAACCCATGAGAAACACCAAAATATGTCAGTCAGTCTAGGAAGTAAAGCTCATGGGAGATATTTACTTTGCACATAAAGCCAATTAGTTCTTATGATCAGTTTTAACTTGTGTTTTTAAATTTATAAAGATAAACAATTTTGACAAATGTTTTGTTTTGGGGAAAACACCATCTTTTACAAAATCTACAGACTGATGGTGTTTTTACTCAGGGGAAATATTGTAAACTGATTATGGAGTCCGCACAACTGTCATCATAACACTTAAGGATCACAAGCAAGGTTAAGGTAAGCCTCATCTACCATGTAAGTTCTATTCAACCTTGAGCTCAGGAATAAAACTGTGTAGCATGCAAAATTGTAAAGAGTCTCATGGGGCTAGATGTGTAGTTAAATGATAACGTGCTTAACCATTTCAGATTTACTAAACCAGAGAACTCTGGGGAAGAAGATCAGCAATTGTTTTTAAAAACAGGCCCTCTAAGTGATTCTGATACATGCTCAGGTTTGGGATTTACTACATTTGTTAATAATTCACATTCCTAGATCTGTGCTTGAGCATCACTTCATTGGTTTGTCAGGTTATTTTCGACTCTGCAGTACCCTTTCCTTCCTATTTACACACGGAAAGAGCTTATCATTATTAGTCATTAGGGAAATACAATAAAAATCACAATAATGTATTACTTCATACTCATCAGGAACACAAACCAACTAATTGTTGGTAAGAATCCAGAAAAATTTGGAAGCATCATGCATTGTTAGTAGAATATTAAACAGTTTAGTCACTGTAAAAGCTATTTGAATGTTCCTTAAATATTTAGAAATAGAATTGCCACATATCCCTACAATTCCACTCTTAGATACATAATGCAAAGAAACTAAGAATACTTATTAAAAAAAGAAATATACACATGTTCACTGAGGTATTATTCAAAATAATCTAAAGTAGGAAACAATCAAATGTTCATCAAAGAATGGATGAATGTACAAATTAATATGATTTAGTCATAAAAGGAACTGAAGTACTGATACATGGCACAAGACAGAAAAATGTTGAAAACATGGTAAGTAAAATTTATGAGGCACAAAAATTCTCCTATTACATGGTTTTACACACACACACACACACACACACACACACAACGCATATATAGCAAATTTTCAAATCTGAAAAATACAAATTGTTGGTTACCAGGGTAGAAGAGCAGTAGGGGAGTTGAAGCAATTGCTTAATGGATAAAGTCTTCCATTTCATAGTATTTAAAAAATATTTTATTAATTTTATGTGCATGAATATACTGCCTGCATGTATGTAAGTGTACCCATGTCATGCAATGCCCATGGAGATTAGAAGATGTCAGATGCCCTGAAACCAGAGTTATAAATGGTTGTTAGCTGCTATGCAGGTTCTGGGTATCAAACCTGGGTCCTCTGCAAGAGCAGTCAGTGTTTTTAGTTGCTGAACGCTCTCTCCAGCCTTAAATTTCATAGTATTTGAACTAGTCAGAAATGATTGCATAAAATTGTGAATGTTCTAAATGACACTAAACTGTTCATTTTGAATGGTTACTTTTATTCTATGTGAATTTCACCTCACTAAATTCTTTCAGAAATTTTATATATTGCACACTTTTTGTAGAAAAATTGGAAACAAGAAAATTATAGTTTTGAGAATATTAAACATCTAGTTCTGATAGGCACCTTATCTCTAAAAGCTTATCTTTCATTGTCTTGGACTCTCATATACCAAGCTTATTTGTGGAATCTGATTATAAAATGTTAGCATAGTAATATAGACCTGAATGACTTTTACCAGAGAAACACAGTTTTTTTTATTGGACCTTTTAAGATTCCACAAAACTACATATTTTTGAAATCAGTTATTAACATATTTGGACACAAACTTTCACAGGTGCTATGACACTGTAATTATTAATCCTCATTTTATAACCTAACTGGATTGAGAATCACCTAGGAAACATACCTCTAGGCAGATCTGTGAGGGCATTTCCAGAGAGGGTGAACTGGGGAGGGAAGACAAACTCTGAAAGTAGGTGGTACCGTTTCACAAACTAGGGTTCTGGACTGAATAAAAAGGAGGAAGGAAGCTGATTACTAGCATGCATCTCTCTCTCTGTTTCTTGACTGCAGTGTTCCCCACCATGAAGGACTGTATCCCTTCTTAAATTGAGATTCCAAATAATGTTTTTCTCTATAAAGCTGCTCTTCTCAGGTATTTTGTCACAGCAATTTAGAAAAGTAACTAATACAGAAAACTGTTAATAAGGAGTCATGCTGTTGCTGTGGTAAACTTGCCCCTGTAGTTTGTATGCTTTTGGAATTGTTTTGTGGGAAGACTGGGTAAGAGTTTAGAATTGCAGACTAGAAAAGTACTAGAAGCACATAAGCAGAGCTTAATTGGCTATTCTGGGGCGGAAGTGCTTAAAGGACCCAAATGCTGAGAAAAATGTGAGCAGCGCAGATGTGGCTCATGAAGTTTTAGAGAGGAACAGGACTTTATTAGAACTGAGCTAGAGGTCATGGATGTATAATTTGACAAAAAATTTGGCTTTGTTCTGTCTGTGTCCTGAGGACTTCATTAAAGCTGAAAGTAGAATAATGGATTAATTTGTTTGACAGAGAAAATTTCAAAATAAGATAGAATTTAGGCTATGCATGACTACTACTCAGGGAACTTATTCAGATCTACAATGAGAGAAAGAGATAGAGCAGAATGATATGAAAATGTACAGTTTGTTAAAGAAAAAAGCATGTGAACTAAAGAACGTTTAAAGTTGCAGACAGAGTTCAGAGGAAGCAGTTGTAACTGCTTAAAGAGATTAGCACCACCAAAGTGAGGCTTCCTACTCTTCACGGCACCCATTGTAGGTTCCAAATTCTGAAAATGCAAATTCATTTGAAAGCAGACAGCCTAATCTAAGGATGCCACTACAACGGTTCTCTGTTAAAAAGGAAAGAAAAGAAAAACAAGCAAGAAATATCTAAGAAATAATTTCACAGATCAACTTCAAAGACTCACAGACATTAGAACTATTGTGGTCTAGGAGGTCAAGCTACATTTCAAGTGAGCAGCAGAAGGTGGCAGCATTGTCTACGTGATACTGGGTTTGCAGACATGAAATAAGCAAGAATGAAGGGGCCATGGAGGCTTATACCAAGTTTCCAGATAGTTGGTAAGTCGATGAAATGTGTGAAAGGTTTGGATTCCCTGTAAGTCCTTGACAGGCCACTGTGTAAAGATGTGAAGGTGATGGCTAAATTGAAATAATTACCCCAAGGATATTGGAGATGCCAGGACCATGGGACATCCTATCAGGAAAGTTAAAGGCATGGAGAAGGGTCAGTCAAAAAAGAGGCTATATGTCCTACATCTGGCAGAACTAAAGGTCTGAGGCTTTCCAAGGCTCTTGGAAACCAGATGATACCATCATGATCCCAAGATCCCAGATGTAGATTCCAGATGCAGAGCTGAAGTTTAGTCTTACTTTGGTTCAATCTTTCTTTACTATCCTCTTGTTCCTCACTTTTGGAATGGAAATATTTATTCTGTGCTATTGCATATTGAAATTATATAGCCACTTTTTTGATTTTATAGGACCTCACAGTTAAGAGATTTCCTTGGGTCCAGAAGACACTGTTTTTGAACAGCGTTAGGTTTGTTAAAGACCAAGGAGACATCAATTAACGACACATATTGCGTTATGATATCAGAATTAGAATTTAGGTGACAGAGGTGGAAACAAACCTCTGGACACATTTCCATACAGGATTAACTGAGGAGGAGAGACTCACCCTAATGTGGGCACCACCATTCTCTTGGCTGTGGTCTTCAACTCAATAAAAAGGAGTAGCTAAACTGAGCACTGACTTTCATGTCTCTCTGCTTCCTGACTGCAGTGGAATGTGACCATTTTACATCACATTCTTGCTACCATTTCTTCCCCACCAAGATGGAACATATATTTTCTTAAACCATGAGTCGAATAGTCTTCAGTCTATAAGTTATACTTATCAGATATTGTGTCACAACAATAAGTAAAGAACTTATTATAGACACCAATAATAAGCAGGTAGTATCCTCAGCTAACATGGAGAACTTACCTTAAACTTCTTAAAGTTTGTACTAATTCATGGTGGGTAAAGGAAAAAAATCACAAAAAAGGAAAAATAGGGAGTGCAGGAGTTGCCAAAATGCCAGTATTAACATGGAATATAATAAATGATATTTAAGTAAATACATATTTTATATCACATTGTTGTTTCCCTTTCTATTGCATCACTCAAGTTTATTGTACTAAATAGTATACTTATAATCACTATAAGTATATAAATATTATACTCATAGTCACTATAAATCATTTTATACAAATCTTTTATAATTCACAACTCTCTAAAAGATCCATTATATTTCACCATATACTTCCTTATATCTGTTTCATGACTTCAGTATCAAATGTGAAGACACTTTTAAAAGACTATAAAAATTGATTCCTATTATTTACTTTTAATATTTGTAAAAAAAACAAACAAAAACAAATGAACAAAAAAGTAGCAACAACCAGAGGCTCTTTCATTACATTTGATTTTCCACATAAGTTTTACTTATTCTACAACATGGATAAAAATAATCTAGGCAGTTTGATATAGTAGAAAATAACGTGGATAAATTGTGATAGCGTTTCTAACTCCATTATGTATTAGTTATATTAGTTATGTGATTTTTGCAGAAACCATCTGGCCTCCTTGAGTCTCAGTTTTATTTTCTTATGTGAAGATAAATAATAAAATATTATTATGAGACAGAAATGAAATGCTATATCTTCAGAACACTTTGAAATGCAAAGGATTATGCTAATTTTACTCTCAATAAAGATACTAATGTGTTTATTATAAGTTACAACACAGAAGTCATGTTTCAATACTTGTAACATTGAAACCTCTTTATTATGATTAAAAATAGAATCACAGAGTATTGGTGTTGCAGTGGAACCTGGAAATAATCTATTCCCTTCTACAGCCCTATATGGAGTGAACTCCTAAGGTCAAGAGAGAAAAAAAGTTTAAGTTCCACAAACAGACTGCTGTGAAAATCAGGATTAGAACCCTAATTCTCTCTCATTCAGCTCAGTGCCTTCCTTAATGCCTTAATTGATGAACTTGCAAAGTTTATGACTTTTGTCCCATACTTTCCTTTCAGTGACCTGAACAAAAATAGCAACCTGAATTTCTAAGATGCTTTCTTTTTTAAATTATATTTTTATTAGTTGATAATTTCATGCAACGTATTTTGTTCATTTTCAGCCCCCTAACTCCTCCTATATCCAACTCTACTTCCCTAGCCAACCAACTTCACAAGTTCATGTTCTGTTTTATTTAATCCCATTCAGTCCAGTTTAGGTTATCCAAATACTCTTGGGTATAGGGCCATCCCTTGGGTTATGGTTGACGCACCATGGTCACATCATTAAATAAAGCCTACTCCTTCTAGCAACTATCAATTCCCAATAGCTTCTTGGTTAGGGATGGGGCTTTGTGCCCACATCCATCCTCCATGCTGGAATTTTGTCTGGCTTGAGCTTGAATAGGATATGTGCACACTGCCCTAATTGTTCAACTGTGGAATGGCACTGCTGTCTGGAGAACACTGTTTCCTTGAATTCATCTGCCACCTCTGCGTCTTACAGTCTTTCTGCTCCCTCTTTTGCAATGATCCTCGAGACTCTAGGGAAGAGGGTATGATACAGACGTTCCTTTTAGTGCTGAGCACTTCAAAGTATTCTATTCTCTGCACGTTGACCAGTTATGGGTCTCTGCGTTAATTGCCATCTACTTCAAGAACAAGCTTCTTTGATGAAGGTTGCTAGATGCAGTAACATGGGTATAGTGATAAGTCATTAAAAGTCAATTCTGGTACAGGTATGCTGCAACATGGATGGGTGAGGAACTATTGATAGTTAATGGCTACCAGGAGAGGGAGAGTCTTTTTCTTCTGTGTTGTAGCCACTGGTTAGTATCCCATGCTGCAACAAATAAATTCCCACCCATGTTTATGCAACCAACCCTAATTAAATTCAGTGGATCACAAGAAATTTTGGGAAAAATAATGGAATCAGTAAGAATAAGAAGGGGATAAGTGAGGGTAATGGTGTGTGTGTATATGATCAAAACACATTATATCCACATATGAAATTGTTAAAGAATAAATAATATATGTAAAAAGAAATCTTTGTTCCTGAGAACATGTTACTCTAAAAGAATGACTTAGAAGGTGATTCTTCCATGTACTTTTACCTTTATGTCAATGTATTTTCAACTGCTATGTAGCTTCTGATGATGCAACAGGTCGGAGAGGCAGGAAATGTGGACTACTTGGGAAGTCAACACGACTCTTAGGGAACTACTCTTGATCTTGCTAAGAGCAACAAAGAGAAAATAAGCAACCACCTAACACAGTGGCCATGAAATGATAAATATCCACCTAATGGCAATTTTATTCCATTCTCCTCACATTACTATGGAAACTTATTGTCCACAAAATATGTTCACATTTATTATCTCAGTTTATTTTCACAAAGACTATATGAGGAGAGGATAATGTTTATATTACTGATGAGAAAGCAGCTCCAGAGATAGTAAATTAATTGCCTAAATTTACAGTTTGTGAGTAAGAGACAGGATTGCAATTTTGACTTAGTTTTTCTGACTTCAGATACAGCATTTTTGACACCATTTCACAATTGCCCATGATTATGCTATACCTAACGAATTCTTAAAAAATTACAATTGTAATTAAAAGTTAATATATACCATAAGAAAGACATTCCAAGTCTTAAGTTGCAACTTAAAACAAAAATAGACTTATATATCAATCTTTTATTCAAAACAGCTAAATGGTTCTAAATTATAAAACTATAGAGACTTCAGTTCTGTAGACTGAGGTGTGTCTACAGTCAGTCAATGTACCTTGCAATGCTTCTTTTAACTAACTAATGAAAACTAAATGGAAGGCTTCATTTCTATAGCAACCAAAGACATACCTACTCTGGAAAATATAATTTCCACTTAAGTGATGTATGGAAAATGTAGAAGGAAAAAGTCAAAAAAGTCAAAGGCATAGCTTCCCTTTTTCCTTTTCTTTCTTCTGTCTTTCTGGTTTTTCTTTGCTTCCTTTCTTTCTTCTTCCCTCCCTCCTTCCTTGTTTCCTTCCTTCCTTCCTATATTCACTATACTCTCGTGATCAAACCCAGGGCCTCAAGCATGCCAGGGAAGCACTCTCTGTGTAGCTGGACAGATGTTTTCTATATTACTTAGAATAAATATTTCTTTCTCTAATGCTGTTTTTTTTCCCAAATTTTATGCACCAAGGTGGATGAAATATTTTCTGACAACATTGTTTGAACTTTCTTTGGAAAATGGAAATGAAGTAGTAATACAGTTCTTTATAGGACAATCACAAAACCGTGTAATTATAATTTTATATTGGCTATTTGGTTCTTTTTAATAATAGTGATAGAAGACAGAAAGATCTGGATCTAAATCCAACTTTGAACTTGATAAATGCGTGACTGTATGTAAAACAATACATATATAATTTCTCTACAATTACAGTGATGTGAGGATTAAATAGGCTATCAAACATATAAATCTTAGTATTTGGTCATTAAAGTTCAACAAATGACAACTTTCCTCTCACCATCTTCTAGGCTAATATCCTTCAAAAGATTGTGCATTTTTAACTTAATAAGATAAACTTATTGTATTCTTAAACTTTTTTCACTATGGTAACTTTGATATCTAAAACTTTCTGGAATTTAAAAAAGTTAGCTTACTTATAAAAGTAAAACCTCAACCTTTCATTTGTGCAGATCATCTTATCACTATAGCACATTCTTTCTAACACCTATTTGCCACCACCACCAGTAATAACCACCACCACAACTACAACCAAGTTACCCACCTCTTAACATATCAGTCATTCTCAATGTCTAGTATATATCTTCAGCAAGCCTTTACATCTTTGGATGCCTTTAGTCCACATCTGTAGTTCTTCCTAGTGTTGTTTATCCACCACAAAATGGCTTTTATCCACTGTTGCTAAGGCAGAAATGTCAAAAAGAGTCCATATCTTTGGGGAAAGGTGTTCTAATAGAGTCATATAAACAGAAGGCAAACCTACAGTAAGAAGTTGATACATTGAACTCTGAAACACATTTTACTAATTCACTTTCATAGTAAGGGTAAAAGAAGATTTAAATATAAAAATCAGAATCTTTTCAATAAATGAGCTGAAATAGAGTATAACATTTTTTTAGTCTTATACATATTAACACGGAGACTATTTCACAGGTCTAGGAAAACTTACCTTGGTACTGTGGATAAGACTCAGTCTAAAACAATAATAGCTAAATTATATTTCTAATTCTGAACTATAAATAAAACCAGAAATGAATGGTTTATTTAAGGATGCATATATCCTTTAGAATATATTAAGAAGCAAAATGTTTTTATATAAGCCTAATATGAAACTTTAAGATTAGGTATGACTAGTTCTCTATCTATCTCTTCTTGTTGACGTTTTATACAAATTAAATAATGCATTGAATATTAAAATATTGCCTTTAGAATATACATTAATTCCTAACCAGTTGACAGGTATCATGATTCACTCTACAACAATCTCTTTCTCTTCTCTTCTTTTTCTCCTCTCTTGTCCTCTTCTTGTTTCCATTCTTCCATGAACTGAAGTTGCCAGAAAAAGCTACACCTATGTTTAGTATTCTACAAGGTGGATTGATTAGAAATTCATGACTGTAGAGGAGGGAAATGTATAAACCCCATATTAAATTGTGATGGGCAATAACTATCAATTGGCAACCTCAGTATCTAACCTAATATCTTTTCAACTATATGGTAAAATTTTGGAATGTATTAACAGAATGCCAGCTTTTACAAACCCAAAGGCTAAGAATGCCATAATATCTAACTTATATCTTAGATTTCTTTCTGTTTTGCTGTAACCCAGCTACCTGATGTTCCCATGAATGAATTTGGAAAATGCCTCAATTTATGACCTTTTCTTGGTCCTGTACATATAGAAGCTTAGGCACCTACTTCACATGGGGAAATGTTGTTTGGGGTAATTTGAATACATTTTCATAGGCCACAGTCAGTCATATTTTCCCGAGTAAAGCATCTCATATTTCCTTTGAGGTGAAATTGTTTGGTATAGATAGCTTTGGTACTCAACAATGAGTCAAAATGATGAGCTTCTTTCACTGGAGAAGTCACTTGAACCAGTGCCAGGTACCAGCATGAACCTTTTTTACCCGACTGCCCGTATTGTCTCTTTATCCAGATGTTTATGAGATTATTTTTTTCTAGATCTTGGACCTCCTTTGTTTTGGCCATTGGTCCATTGGTTTTTTTTCTGAGCTGGCTTTGAATACCTTTTTATTTTGCTTGAGAGAATTCAGTCACAGAATTAGTTTTTATTCTTTGGTTCACAGCATTTAATCAGAGCACTTGTTTATTTGCTAGCATTCTGTCATTTTCTTTTTTCCTGAAACTCTTCCAGTATTTAATTCTGAGGATTTGGGGAAGGCCCTTTCCTGCTATTTGCATCATTGCCATTTTTAGTTTAAAAATTCTGTGAGTGTTTGAGCATAAAGACAATAAAGAGGTATTTGATTCCTTGAGTCCAACATAGTGGATGTGTCACAAGGAAGTCCCAAGCATGTGCAACTGCCTCACAGGGAAAAGTCAAGACAATGTATGCCTATTTGTGGGTTAGAAGACACCTTATTGGTTCAGTGGGAGAGCACAATTAAGTGGCTATCAGTGTCTTGAATCTTCTCATGTGTTCATAAACATGCAGAGAAAACATAAGACACAATGAGAAGAACCAATCTTGGTGTGAGAATAGAAGGGGCTACTCCCATAAACAGCTAAGATAGCTGATACAAAACACAAATCTTCCCAGCTAACAGAGAAGAATGCAGTTTTAGGAAAGAAAAGAGACACTAAAAAAAGGAAATATAAACTCAATCCAGAGAGAAGTGCACAGAGAAAACACCCACTGCTTGACACTCCAGCTGGCTTTATGCTTGAAAATTATGGTAATTTAAGTTGCAAGTACTTGAAAAAGGGAACATTTGATCTAATTTCCAAATTGGTGCGGGGTTTTTTGTTTTGTTTTGGTGTTTTTGCATGCTAAATTAGAATTTATAGGCAATAGAATGAAAGATCACTGTTATAAAGGATGATAAAGCAGCAATCAGTCTTCAAAGAAAGCTGACAATTCCTTTCTGTGGGATTTGTTATAATGAAAGTGCCCAAGACCACAACTGGGTGCCAAGGTGGGAGGGAGCACATCAGATGGCAACAATACAACATATGGAGAAATTCAAACATGATGGGACCTTAAAGAGGAGATGCTTGCATTTAAAACCTGGAGAGTAGCTTTATTAAGTGAAGAAAAGAAAGGGAGGGAGGGGGGAGGGAGAGAAGGAGGGAGAGAGAGGGAGAGAGGGAGGGAGAGAGAGAGAGAAATGTTATGAGAGATAGTGAGAGGATAGCAACTTTAGAGTGCAACATTTATCTGTGGACCAAATCTCTGAGGAGTCTTGGACCAATCTGGAGAATCAAGAAAAGATATGACTTTTACAAGTGGCAGGAGGCAGGAGATTTCACATAACGTGATTTAGGTCAGTAAATGGGACTATAGAAGTTCAGACACCTACTTCACATTGGAAAATGTTGTTTTGGGTAACTTGAATACATTTTCACAGGCCACAGTCAAGTTACTGTACATAGTGCTTTTTAATTCTTTGTGCCAGAGAGAGCTAGACAGTAATGTGGCCTGATTCATGCTATGAGGTCAGGTCTAATCTATCAGCGTATTTTATTCAGAATTTAAAAGTACGTAGAAAAAGAATAATAAAATTGATTGTTAAAAATAAAAATTATATCAGAGAATGTGGAAATGACTTTTCTGGGGATGCCTTCTGTTACAACTGGAAATTTTACTTAATCTTGACCAAAGCTAATGTTATGTTTGAGATTATTCCATGCTACCAGTAAAATATGACTTTCTTCTCTAATCAGGTTATTTAAATTAAGCTAGTTTTTAAAAATACAGTGTAAACAATCTTACTAGGCCATGGGCTCCTTCTTTAATCAACATTTAACAAGCTAAGCTAAACCAGTATCTTTAATCTTAGATTACAATACCCATTTCTTCCTCAATGTTACCTTGCCCCAGGACCAGAGAAGCATGTGTGTGTGTGTGTGTGTGTGTGTGTGTGTGTGTGTGTGTGTGTGTTGGAAAATCAACACCAAAAGCACTAGAAGCAACGAATTATCCACATGAAAACAGTAGGTGGGATTAGATTGATAACATCTATTTGTGATTGTGTGTGCTACTCTGGGTCAGTAGGGATAAGAAAGAGAAAATTCTTCCCTGATAAGATAAAATTCCTCATTTCTTTCCCATATCATGTGAGTGTACTCTTTAAATAAAGAAAGTACACCCTTGGTTGGAAGAATAGTTCTGAGAGAAATCCAAAGGAACAAGTTCTGAGGACAGATTGGGCTCACTCGGTTTAAAGGCCTCCAAGAATCTGCCTGTCTTTGTTTGGGCACTGCTGCATTGTGGCTTCCAGCAGAAGAGAGGAAGAGGAATATTAACCTAGGAAATTAATAAAAATAGCTTAGTTCTTTGTCAGAACTAAAGATGGATTCTGGGTAGTCTTACTTTTGCAACTCCCTGTGCTCATCGTCCCTCCTCTGAACTTTCCTCTTTCTCTTTCATCATTTTCTTCTCCTCCTCTAATAATTATCAAAAGGAGCAAAGGTCTATATTGAAAAAGAGAATGCTTCCTTTAAGAAATCTGGAGAGAGAAGAGACAGACAAAGTAAGAGCTAATAATTTTTGGTTTGGGTCTTTTCTGAGTCATATCAGTATCCTCTGTAATTTGCTAAAGATCACACTATTGACCTAAAAACCAGAATTTTGCTTACATTTACCAATGAATTTCACATTATATTTTGTAAATATCCTCCCTCTCTATCTGCCTCCCTCTCTGTCTGTCTGTTTCTCTCTCTCTCTGCAGCTTACTTTTTGAAAAAAGCAGAGATAATATGTAGGATAAGATGGCAGACAAGAATGGTATCAGCATGAATCAGTGAAGGGAAGAATCAGAACGAAAAGCAAATTTATCTAAAAAACAGAAATAGAGGAAACATTACAAATACAATTGAAATCTTGACAGTTCTCCCTTCAGAGCAAGCCAACAGTCCTCACAAGCTACAAATCCAGTTGCAATTTTTCTTGTGACAGTGGTTCCCTCAGCAGACACATTGCCTTATGAGTCAAAGGGCAGTGACTCCAGAAAGAATCTATTATTAAAAACTGGGCTACACAGGAGACTAAGACCAGGAAACTTTCACAGATTGGAGAACTTCATTTTATTATTCCTCATGCCTTCGGTGAGGTAAAGTCCTGAGAAATGGTCATGCAGAATGGAATTACTGGACCATGACAAGATGAGGAACGTTTATGGTAGCAACCTGGGCTCTGCCTGGAAAGCATACATAATAAAAGAAGCCCCATCCTTAGTAGCCAAGAGCAGAACTCAACTGAAAATAACCCTAGAGTTTGACAGTTCTGAACTTGAGGCCATTTGGTAGATAAATTATGGAGCCACCTATACATCTTTCACTGTTGGAGACAATGTTGTAGAGTTATTTGAAGTTTCAGTGGGTATACATAATGTCCTGTTCCTCTAGCAGGGAGATTAATACTCAAGAAATCTTCAAAGAACAAAGACAGGCTCTCCTCCTATATAGATCTCAGTGTTGTGATTTGTGATTACTTCTGACACTCCCAACGTACTTGTGAGATACTCCATCTAAAACTTTAGCTACTAAGGGGAGTCTCAAGAGGGTGAGAGCCTAAGCTAAGTGGGGCGATGAGAGGCTCCTTGTATACAAAGAAGGAAAGTTGACACTGTGAAGACAATTTTGGCAGACATCAGACACTTGTTGATTAACTGGTTTAGTAATGTCATACATAAACCACTAGAAAGGAAAGGGCCCACAGTTTAACTGACCTTTGCACCCTTCCTTGCCTATAACTGGACATCTCCAATTTTCAAGGACTCAGGACGATGCTTCCCTAAAATGTCATTATTTTTTCTTTAATTTCCCCCTTGTGATTCTTTTGATAAATACGTGTTTGTTAGGATTTTTACTTAATTTTGCTTTCATTATTAATGCTTTACTTCATTGTTTCCTTTCATACTTTCATCTAACTTTGTTTCTCCATCTTTTTTTCGTTTTCAGATTTATTTTTATTTATTTTTAATGATGTGCATGTTTATGGGTGTAGGTGCCTGAGGAGGCTAGAGGCATTAGAGCTCCTGGAGATGGAGCTACAGGCAGTTGTGAGCCACCTGATGTGGGTCCTGGGACTTGAACTTGGGTCCTTTTACAGGAGCAGTATGTGCTCTTAACTGCTGAGCTCTCTTCAGTCCTCCACCTTTGTTTTTCATTTTGAGAGTTTTCCGTTTACTTCGCTTTGTCTTCTTTCTTTTACGCCCCCAGTGCTTTTTCCTGATTCTCCCATTTCTACATACACAAGTATTCCAAATTTACTTCACTGTTTTTAAAATAATACTCATACTTCTATTTTTCTATTCTCCTTAAAATAATCAAATTTTATTCTTGAGCAGTTGTCTTATTGAAGATTTTTTTTTGTTTTTGTTTTGAATTTTCCTTTTCTTTCCTAATTTTTTGCTTAATCTTGTCTTCCTCCATAAGTCTTTTCATCTCTCTTCTTTACCTTTAGTTGATTTAACCTGGCTTCTCTTTTCTTTTTAAAAACGATTTTATTTATTTATTATTATTTTAAGTTTTTGAGTATGAGTGTATTGCCTGCATATGCACCTGTGTGGTGCAGAGCCTGTGGAGTTCAAAGAGGGTGTCATATCCCCTGGAACTGGAATTAGAGATGGTTGTTGGCTGCCATGTGGGTGCTGGGAACCTCACTCAAGAACAATGAAGGAGAAGCCAGTGCTCCTAACCTCTGAGCCATCTCTGACCCTTTTGTTTCTCTTTTCATTCTCCCTTTTCTTTGTCTCAATTCTTTACCTCATGCATTTTCTATTTCCAAATTTATTCTTGTAATTATTTTTAACTTTTACAGCACCTTGTCTAGTAGTTTTTACCATTTTCACATTTATGATCATCAGTGTTATATTTGGAGGCTGTAATAGATTTTAAGTGTATTTTTATACCTTGCATCATTTGAAGTTGTTGCTGCCACAACAATTTGTTTTCTCCTCATGAAAGTATATTAGGAATTGAGCATCCAACAGTGGACTGTTAAATAAGTTTATCCCCTTAAAAACTGGAGGAGTTAGCCAAATAAGCATATGTGAAAATCAGAACAAAGAAACATAAGGAAAATTGTATAAATTTAATACAATCAAGTAGAAGTAACAATATCAGGTGGGAGATACTTAAAGGAATATTATACACATAGAATGAAGAAAAGTATCAATTATGAATGCACAGGCAGGAATAAATTCATGACAGGGATGGTGAACAAAGGAGAGCTAGGAAGATTTTCAGCAAGTCCCAGAATGTGCACTCCAGATCCGTGATATTAGTAGGGGAGAAATGAAAGAACAAACAATAATATAATTAAGCAGAAACTCGTCCAACAAAATTATAATATTAAATGTATATGGTTTCAACTCATCAATACAGAGATGCAAACTGTGATTGAACTAAAAAAACTATATACAAGTACCTGCTATCTCCAAGAAACAAACCATAAAGGAAAGACACTCAGAGATTAAGAATCAAAGGACTGAAGAAATATACCAAGCATTAGAATAGAAACTGAAAATAGGGTGACATAGCTATTCTGTTATCTGATAAACTAGATTTAAGTCAGAAGAGATAAATAAGGTGACTACATATTGATAAGGTGAACAATTCATCCGTAAGTTACAGCAATTTAAAATACATGCGCTCCCAATATTGGTCCTCTAAAATTCATATAATAAACACTAATGGACAAAGGTCAAATAGATCCTGATAAAATAATGATGAATTATTTAAATATCCTGCTCTCATCTCTGGATAGGTCATACAATAAAATCATGGAGTTAAATCACATCATAGATAAATTAGACTTGGCAGATGTCTAATTCCATCCAACAGAAACTGCACATACATTCATCTCAGCAGCACATAGAACCTTCTCTAAAGTAGACCACACTCAAGGCGACAGACCTTAACAAATAGAAAAGAATCAAAATAATCTTTTATATTTTATTACATCCTAGTGCAACAAAATTAGAACTCACTAACAAGAAAAATCACAGAACCTAGACAAATACATGGAGACCAAACCTCTGAGTGATCAGATGGTCATTGAAGAAATCAAGTAAAAAAATGTGAAGTTCTGATATTCAAATAAAAATGAAAAGTCACAACTAATCAGAATTTGGGGGATATAGTTAAAGCAGCTCTAAAGGAAAAGTTTTAATTATATGTCTTTACATTAAAAAAATCAGAAAGAACTCAAACAAATAATGTAACAATGCATCTCAAAGACCTACAATAACAATAACAACCTAAAACCCAAAGCAAATAATGACATGAACTAATGAAGATCAGAGCTGAAATTAATGAAATGGAGAATAAAGAAGCAACATATAAAATCAATCTTTTCTTTTTTTTTGGTTTTGGAAAGAAAGATTGACAAATTCCTACCAAAACTCATCAGAAGATGACCCAGTTTAATAAAACCAGTGATATAAAAGGGGAGGATACTACTAATTTCAACAAAATAGAGTGCTCTGAAAACTTATATAACTTAAGTCTGGAATATATAGGAGAAAAGGATAAATTACAAGACTCACGTGTTGCATGGAAATTAAATCAAGAAAACACAAACAATGAGACTGTAGAGATGGCTCAGCAGTTCAAAGCACCTGTTGCTCCTACAAAGCACGTGGCAACTAACACCCACTGTTACTCCAGTTCCAAAGAACTTGATGCCATCTTCTGGCCTCTGTGGGTATACTACATGCAGGTAAAACACTCATACGTATGAAAATATATTTTTATAAATAAGTTATATAAATAAAAAGTAAGAAAACACAAAAAAGCAAAACCTTAGGCAGATATACGACAAACCAATGAGACTGAAGTAAGAATAAAAATGCCTTCCGAAAAGTGAAGCTCCTGACCAGATGGACTCATTGCTGAACTCTACTAGATATTCAAAGAGCTAACACTGATGGTATTTGAGCTGTTCCATGAAATAGAATGGGAACGAACACTATTAACCTTATTTTACAAAGCCAGGATTATCCTGATACCCAAACCAGAAAAGAGTTTGCGCGCGCACACACACACACACACACACACACACACACACACACACACCCCTACAGACCAGTTTCCCCTGATGAACATAGATGCACATTTCTCAATAATTTTTTTGTAAATTAAACTTAAAATATCTTAAAAAGATAATACAGCATGACCAAGTTCATTTCATTTCAGGGATGCAAGCTTGTTTCAACATAGTAAATCAATAACTATAGTCAAGCACATAAATAGACTTAAATACAAAAATCCTATGATTACTTCAGTTAGAGAAAAGACACTAACAAAGTTCAACATGCCTTCATTATAAAGCCACAAAGAAACTAGGAACAACAGAAACATGCTTTAACACAATAAGGTTAATATATGGCAAACCTACAGTTAATATACTAAACGGGGAAAATTGAAAACTTTTATTCTAAAATATATAACAGAGTAGTGCGCTCACTCTCCAATTAGCTTGAAGTCTTAGGTGGAGCACTGAGACAAGAAAGCAAAATAAAAGTGATGTAATTAAGAAGGGAAAATAAATTTATTCTTATTTCCAGATGACATGTTATTATATGTAAAAGATCCCAAAGATTCCACCAGAAAACTCTTAGATGTGACAAACACTTTCAGCAAAGTCTAGGTACACAAAGTCAAAATATAAAAATCAGTACTGTTTCTATACACAGATAGTGAACTCACAGAGAAAGAAATCACAGGGAACCCCCTGGTTAAAAAAGACAGCTGCTGGGGCTGTTCAGCAATTAAGAGCACTGACTACTCTTGCAGAGGATCTGGGTTCACTTCCCAGCACCGACATGGCTGCTAACAACTGCCTGTGACTCTATTTCCAGGGAATCCAACACCCTCTTCTGACCTCCACAGACTCTGCATGCATGGCACTTGCGTACATGTGGGCAAAATACTTACACACATTAAATAGAAATAAATAAAAATTTGAAAGACAGCTGCTTTAACAAATTGTTCTAGGAAAACTTGATTCTCACATGTAGGAGAAGGAAAGTTGATCTATATGTTCTATTCATAAAGATCAACTGAAAATTGATCAAACCGTAATGTAAAACCTGAAAACTTGAAGGAAAAGCAGAGAAAACATATCAAGATGAAATTCCACAAAGAATAAATAGATTACAAAAATATTATTAAAAAGTTATAAAATCGGGGGTTTCTGAAAAGTATTCCAATACCACAGGAAATAATCTGAACTGTCAACAAATTGTATTACATGTAATTAAAAATGTCTACCCAGCAAAGGCAAAAGTCACCATAATAAGGAGATAGCAAATTGTAATAAAATATAATGTACATCACAGGATTAACATCAAGAATATATGAAGAACTGAAAATACTAAACACACACTCTTGGATGGTGAGACGGCTCAACCAGTAAAGGTTCTTGGTGTGCAATCCTGGCAGCCTGAGTTTGATTCCTGGATCCCAAGGTAACCAACTCCTGAAAGTTATCTTCTGACCCCCATATATATGGCACCTGTATTTGCACTCACTGCCACACACAAAATTATCACCCACAATAATAATAAAAACACATGCACAGAATAACCAAATCAAATTTCTCAAAGAAGAAATACAAATGGTCAATAAATAGTGCCAAAGAATCTTAAGCAGGCTGTGGAGAGAAATGTGATCAACTTTCGTACCTAGCTATGAACCCTGTAAATTATAGTAACAACTGTTCAAGTAAGATATATCCATAAATTTTAAGGAAGTAAACAATATCTTTCTGATTGGGATTAAGGCCTGCTCCAAAGGAGGAACTCATACTTGGTGCTGTAAACCTGGTCAAGAACACATTGCTGGAGAAGTCATAACTGAGGGGAGAATTCATTACTGTTACTTTTGCTAAATGGATATAACATTAAACTGACTCTAAACACTTATCTTTATACACATAGATCAGTGCTGCTTTCACTACCCATCAGAGAAGCTTCTTACTTCTGTGAATAGCAGTTAACACAGAGTCTCACAACTAGTCAAAGTGCAAGAACAAGTATCTGCAGAGTGCTCAGTCATATGTGGAACATCTACATCACTCCTTCACCAAAGGCTCAAGGAACATCATTGAGGAAGGGGTGGAAAGATTATAGGAACCAGAGAGTGCTGAGGACTACTGTGAAATAGTGTCTTCTAGACATGACAGGGTTGTTTCACTCATGAACTCATAGTAGCTGTGGTTGCCCACACAAGACCAAGATCAAGCCAGTTAGTATTCTAGGAAGAATGCGGGATGGGCCCTAGCTGTGAGCTATTGATAAATTATAACTATTAGGGTAAGGGAGTTAGTTTGCTTTAGGGATGTGGCCTCTCATGGTTTTCTGATGCACACTGGACTCAGTGTGTTATAAAGGAATTAAAAAACAAGAGACCATGACCTTGGATATTGGGGATGTCTGGAAGAAGTGTGTGTGGGGGAGAGGTGTATAGGATAAAAATACATTATATACATTTAAATTATTTCCAAAGAGAAATTAAATTTAATTAAATTTAAAAGCCACCAAAAAGTCTATGTAGGGTCTCTGTTGTTGTATGAAGCAGTGTGTAAAGTGCTGTGTGTGGCAATAAATGTCACAGCAGGTGTACAGGGTGCTTATTTGAGCCATGATTTAAAAAACACTTGAAAAAGTGTTCAATATCCTTAGCCATCAGGAAAGGCCATGATATTCTGTGATTATATCTGACCTCAGTCAAATGGCCATTGTCACAGAAACAAATGGCAACAGATACTGGTGAAAATGTATGGAAAGAGAAATTCTTATTCACTACAGGTGGAAATGTAAAGTTGTGCAGCCATTATGGAAATAGATATGAAGGTGAAAGAGAGAAAGAAGGAATAAGAGAAAGAAAAAACAAAGAAAAAGAATTGCAATGTGACAGAACTATACCACACTTATTAGTAACTTTCTCCTTGCTGGGATTAAAATACTCTTCCATCTGAGGAATAAAGGGTTTGTTTTGACAGAAGAATAGAGTACATCATGGTGGGGAAGACATGACAACAGGCAGGGAGGTATGGTGACAGGAGCAAAGGGTGGAGTGTTGACCTTCCGTCCTCAGGAAAGAAGAGAGTGAATAGGAAGTAAGGCTGTGTTACAATTCCTTAAGTCCTACCTTCAGATGCCCACTTTGCCCAAGGTGACTGCATATCGTAAAAGTTCTACAACCTTTCCAAGTGGTGCCACCAATTGGAGACTAAATGTTCAAATGTGTGAGTCTATGGGAGAGATTTCACATCAGTAGCTCTCTTTTTAGTTTTTGAGACTGGTCCTTAATGGCTTCATCTGTTTACATTCCATAAACAGTGAATATGGGTTTTGCTTTCCTCACAACCTCACCAGCATTTGTTGCCATTTATTTTCTTGATAACAGCCATTTTGAGTAGTATAAGTTGGAATCTCAAAGTAGTTTTAATTTGAATTTACCTCGTGACTAAGGATGTTGAACACCTTTAAAAATATTTATTAGCCATTTGTATTTCTCCTGAGAACTTTCTGTTCAGTTCATAGCCAATTTTTTGGATCAAGTTGCTTGTTTACTTTTTTGAGTTCTTCCTAATTCTAGATATTAATCCTCTGTCATCTCTGTTTCTATTTCTATCTATCTCTATCTATATATAAGCAAATTATGAAAATCTTTTTTTTGTACAGTTCTATACCTGGGCCCTCTATTCTACTCCATTGAGCTACTTGTCGGTTCTTGTGACAGTGCTGTTTTATTATCATGGCTCTACAGTATAATTTGAAATCAGGCATGGTGATACCTCTAGTAGCAAACTTTTTGTTGAGACTTGCTTTGAATATCCAGGGTCTTTTGTGCTTCCTTATGAATTTTAAGATTGTATTCTCTATATTTTGTGAAGCATGGTGAAAGCACTTATTAGGATTTTTGCATTGAATTTGTAAATTGCTTTTGATAAGATGGGCATTTTACAGTATCTATTCCTGACTTTAGTGGAAATATTTCAAATTTATCTTCATTTATCATGATGTTGGCGATAGCTTTGCCATGTATAGCCCTTATTATGCTCATATACGTTCTCTCTATCTCTAGTGTCCCCAGGGAATTTGTCATACTGAGATGCTGGATTCTGTCAAAGACCTTTTCATTTATTATTAGCCGTTTGTATTTCTTCTGAGAACTTTCTGTTCAGCTCATAGCCAATTTTTTGGATCAAGTTGCTTGTTTTCTTTACTTTTTTGAGTTCTTCATAGATTCTAGATATCATGTGATTTCTGTGCTTGCATCTATTTACATGATGAACTCATAAATTAATTACATTTATCACAATGAATTCCTTTTCATGTGGTCTTGAATTAAGATTGCAATTATTTTATTGAGACTTTTGTGATCTATTTATCAAGGAGGTTGGTCTATAATTTTTCCCCCTTGTGTCTTTATCTGGGTTGGGTGGAAGTATAATACTGGACTTATAAAAAGAAAAAATTGGAAGCACTCCAACATTCTCTGTTTTATGAACTAACTGGAGAAGTATTGGTGCTAGTTCTTCATTGAAGGTTTAGTAGAATTATTTGAAGAACACATTTGGACCTGTGAATTTTCCTTATTTTAGTTTAGTTTACTTTTTCTTATCTATCCATCTGAAGTTTTATTGTTCAGAAAATACCTTCTCATTTCTATGGAAAAAAATTCTCATATGCTACAGTAAAAGAATATTCAACAACTATTTGTAACTCTACATTTGTTTGGTTCTCTATTAAACTTTCTAAATTCTACATCCATATATTTTTGAGGGCAAGATAGAAGGGGAGAGAAGGAAATAGACAAATAGCATGATAGGAAAAAGGAAGTAGTGGAAAGATAGGAAAAAGGAAGCAGTGGAAAGACTGGAATGGACTGTCATTTAAGTTGCAGTAGATTTAAGAATGTCAATATATTTCATGATTAGAGATAATTTCTTCAAAAATATTCTTTGACAATTTCATACATGTGTATACTGTATTTTGATCACATTCACCCAGCATTGCCTTCTCTTATCCCCTGCCATTCCCTCTGGACCCTTTCTTCTTTACCATAAATCCTACTCCTACTTTCACGTCTTTCTCCATAGACTGTTGTGTTAAATTAGAGTTGCTTGCATGAACATGGGCATGGGGTTATTAACTAAAGCTTGAACAACTTACCAGTGGCTATAAGACTGAACAAAAATAACTCCTCTTCCCCTATCAACCATTAACTACCACAGCTCCTCAGCTGTGGTTGAGGTCTTATGATCTCTCATCCAAGTTGTAATGATGAAGAGCTTTATCTTGTTCAGGTCTTTTCTTTTTTCTTTGGAGCTGAGGACCGAACTCATGGTCTTGCACTTGTTACTACAACTGAACAAAATCTCCAACCCATTGTTGAAGTTTTATGCAAGAAACCACAGATGCTGTGAGCTCATGAGTGCAATGGCCATATCATTACAGAAGACAGCATTTCACAGGAGTACTCCTTGTCCTCAGGCTCTTACATTCTTTCCATTCGTTCCTCTAGAATGTTTCTTGAGTCTTGGGAGCAGGTAATATAGATGTGTCATTTAGGGCTGATCACTCAACTGTCACCTCTACTCAGCAGTTTGAACAGTTTCAAATATCTGCTGAGCTTTGTTTACTTGGGGGAGTAATTTGTTTTATTGTTCCATTCTTGTTGCTTATTGTAGATAAGTTCAAATTGGTTATCTCATCTTGATTTAACTTTGATAGGCCATATGCATGTGGATACTATTTCATTTCTTTTACATTTCCCGATTTCGTGGAATATACATTTTGAAGTATGTCATAATTTTTTGAATTTTACTGTTATTCTGTTTTATTATTTTTCATATCTAATCTTATTAAATTGGATCTTTTCTTTCTTTTGCCTAATTTGGCTAAGGCTTTGTCAATCTTTTTTTTATTTTTTCAAAGACTTAATTTTTGGAGTTGGAGAGATGGCTCAGCAGTTAAGAGCACTGGCTGCTTTTGTGGAGGACCTGGGTTTGATTCCCAGAACCTACATGGCAGCTAACAACCATCCATGACTCCAGTTCTAGGGGATCTGACACCCTCCACTGTCCTTCATGGGTTTTGCATGACATGGGTACACTGACACAAATGCAGGCAATACGCTCATATGGATAAATTAAAAAAAGAAATAAATTTTTTAAGAACTGACTGTTGCACTGATTATTTGTACTTAAATTTATTTCCATTTCATCAATGTCCTGATCTGAATGATTTCCCCTATCTACTGCTTTCGGTTTTTTTTCTTGTATTTTCCAGTACTTTAAGAGGCATCATTAAATTCTTTGAGATCTCTCCTAGTTTTTAATGCAGGCCTTTAAACCCATCATCTACTCTCTTATAGATGTCCTTTATTACAACCCATAGGTTTTAGTATGTTGTGTTTACATCTTCATTCAATTCTCAGAATTTTTTATTTTCTTCTTGATTTCATCAATGACATATCCGTCATTCAATTGTGTTTCTTAATCTCCATGAGTTTGTGTATTTTTTTGTAGTTTATCTTCTGCTGATTTCTAGTTTGATTTCATTGTGGTCAAGTAGAATAAAAGATGTTATATCAACTTCCATATATTTGTTGATACTTAATTTTTTCCTAATATGTAATGTGTTTTAGAGAATATTATAGGAAATGATGATATGAATATGCATTCTGTAAGGCTCTGGTGAAGTTATTTGTAAATATTTGTTAGGTCCAGGTATTCTATGATGTCATTTAACTCTGTTGTTTCTCTATTATTTTTTTGTCCAGATTATCTGTTTAATGGAAAGAATGGGATATTTGATTATTCCACTATTACTGTATAAGGTTAATCTGTGACTTTATATATAGCAGTAATTTTAAAATAAAATGTGTGTATGTATGGTGCATATATATTTAGAATTGTAATATCTTCTTAGAAGATTGTTTCCTTGATCAGTGTGAAATGATCCTATCTGTTTCTTCTGATTAGATTTGGTTTAGCTCTGTATTGTCAGAAACTAGTATAAAGTTGCCTGCTTATTTCTTGGTTCCATTTGCTTGGAATATCATTTTCCATCCCTTTGCCCCAAGACAGTGTCTATCTTTGATGGTAAAATATTATTGGAGGCAGTAAAAAGAAAGATGCCTTTTTCTAATCCTGTGCCTTTTGATAGAGGAATTGAACATTAATTTGAGTTGTTATTGAAAAGTGTTTATTAATTCATGTACTTTTGAACATTTGATTTTTTTCTTAGTCTTCTTGTTTTAAAAACTCTCTTAGCATCATTTATTTTTCCTTATGGCTTCTTGAATATGTTTATTTCTTTCTTCAGTCTGAAGTCTTCTTCCCAATATCTTCTATATCATTGGCTTCATGGTCATAAATTCTTTTAGCTCGATCCTTATTCATTTTATTTTTTGAGAAAGAGTCTCACTATGTAGCCCTTGCTAGCCTGGAACTTGCTATGTAGAGCAGGCTGGTCCTGAACTTGGAGAGATCTGTCTGCCTTTGCCTCCATAGGACTGGTCTTGGCATACTTTAAAAAATATTACATTTTATTTATTTTACATGTGTGTTGGGCAGTGTGTATGCCATAGCCTGCTGTGGAGGTAAGAGGGCAATTTTCTGTTCTGTGACATCCATATGACTCCTGTGGCTCTAACTCAGGTCATTTGGGCTTGGGAGCTATTGCCTTTACATGCTCAGCCATCTCCCCAGCCCTAGCTTGTTTTTATCCTGGAAATTTTTTCTTTCTCCTTCTGTGAGGACAGTTAGTTTTGCTTGGTATATTCGTCTGGTTTGGCAGCTGCAGTCTTTCATAACTTGAAATACATGTTTCCTAACTCTTCTGGCTTTTAAGATTTCTATAGAAATATCTACTATTAACACCTCCTCTTTGTGTGTGTGTGTGTGTGTGTGTGTGTGTGTGTGTGTGTGTGTGTATTGTGATGTATGGGTGCTTGTTCCTGCGCATTCATATGTAGAAGAGAGAACAGGATTTTGGGTGTCTCCTCTATAACTCTCCACCTTATTGTCTCAAGAAAGGGTCTCAATTCAAGAGAAGCTCATGATTTACACTAGGCTGTCTGGTCAGCAATCTCTTAGCTTTTGCCTGTCCCCCAGACTCCAATGCTGGGGTTTTGGGAACATGCCACCCTGCTAAGTTTTTTATGTAGAGCTAGGAATTTTAACTCAGGTTCTTATGCTTGTAGCTCAAGGACTGTAACTTACTGAGCAATCTCCCCAACCCCTCACTTATTAGCACGGGTTTGTCTAGATATTTGATCCTTCTCTCTTGTAGCTCTCACTATACTTTCTTTTCTCCATACATTCAGTATTGTAAGTATAATACAATGTGGGGAATTTCTTTTCTTGTCATGTCTGCTTTGTATCCTGTGTGATTTCTGTATCTGGATTGTACCTCTTTCTGTAGATTTGGGAAATTTTATTCTATGGTTTTTATTGGGGATATTTTCTATGTCTTTTCAATGGATTTCTTATACTTCTATTTTCCATAATTCATAGATTTGATCATTTCATGTTTCTTGTATGTTCTGTTGATACATTACAAATATCACTGATATTGGTTGAATGATCCAGTTCTCTCCCTTGTCTTCAAGCTGTGACAGTCTGTCCTCTGCATGACCCATTATACTGCTAAGGCATTCCACTGGTTTTTGTTTTTTCTTCTCTTACTGAATTTTTTTATATTCATGATTGTTTCTACTTTGTCTTTATCTTCATTATTTTCCCATTAGTGAATTGTATTTTCAGATCCTGAATTCACTTCTTTATTTCACTCAACTATTTGTGTTCTCTTATTGTATGCTCACTTTAAAATCATGCCTTCTTTGAACATATTTAGAACTGTTCATTTGATTTCTTTTCTACAGTTTCATCTAAGTTATTGCATTTGGATGTTATTATGGGTTTGATAATTTTTGGATGATCCATATTTTCTTGATTTCACATATTATTTATATTTCTGCTTTGTTAGATTATTTATTATTATTGTTGTTATTAGTATTCTCATCATCATCATCATCATTATTACATTTTAATTATTTTGTTTGTGAATGTGTGTATGTGCATGCACGTATGCCATGGCATGCATGTGGAGGTCAGAAGACATCTTGTGGGAGTTGGTTCTTTCCTTCCACCATGTGAATTCTTGGGTTCAAACTCAGGTTATCAGGCTCGGCTGCAGTTGCCATTACCTGTTGAGTCATTTGTTTTCATTTTAAGAATTCAGTTTGCATGTTTTTGTTCAGTGGCAGTTTCTGCAGAGTTCTGATTTTCCTCAGAGCATTTTTTCACAGCAATAGGAATAGTAACTAAGACAAAGTGGGAATAAAACATGGGTGGAGATATAAGATACTGAAACAGACTGGCCTTAATATTACATCTTATCTCACTGTTGTGAGATCTTCTGTGTTGCTTTCCCCTCTGAGTTCAGCTCCACATTACATGTTTTATTAATTTTCAAAAGATAATTTCTTTCACTGCAGATTAACAGAGCCACACTTGTGCTAAATTTACTTGTGACTCTGTTTTGGGAGCTAGGGATAGCTCAGATGATCTTCATGCAACCACCATTACTATGACCAGGCCAAGTGGGTCACTGCGTGGTGGCTAGGGCACTGCTTGGAGCTTGTATGCCATTCCTGACCCTTCTGGGTTCCCCACTGAGGCACCAAGGGCAGTCCTTGGGTCAATGATCACTGTGAGCCTCTTCAATAAGATCCCTTGCAGCACAGTTTCCTTGAAGAGGTTCCTAAGGTTGGTCTGCCAGCATCGTTGCATACAAAGTGCCAGCAGGAGCAGTGGTAGTAGCTTTGGCTTGGATGCAGTAGTGACTACAGTTCTAATCTCCAGTAGTTTATTGGTGGTGATAAGGCAGTGGATCCATGATATGGAAGAAAAGGCTAGTAGAGTGATAAAATAGTCCCTTTTCCTTTGTTCTCTGGCTTGGGCTTGTGCAGATCTTGTGCATGCCATCAAAATGTCTGTGTGTTTATATGTGCCACTATCATGTGGTGTCCCAACAACGTAACAAAGAGTCCTTGTCTTAAAAAAGAAATACCCTAAATCAATAGTAGAAGCTGTAGCATTGAAATTGAGGCAAAATTTTGATGTCATATATGGACAGCATTTTTTGATGGTTAAATCTCTTCTCTTTTTTCCTCTGTAAAAGTCATCTGGGAGGGACTTCACAGTATGATTCTAAACACTCCAACAGCTATCAAAGTACCTGAAATCCAATCCTGTGGTTATCACTCTTTAAGTCAGCTTTGGAGGCCAAGAAACACCCCCAGAAAAGACACCAATAGATGAAAGATCTTGCAAACCTATAAAGGGATTTTAATGGACTTTGATTTGGACATTCAAAAATATTCCTTCTTCTGGCTTCCCCCGGTCCTCTGCCTAGTTCTTGCAATGTTAAGCTGTTGTATTAACTCATGCCTGCTCCTGGTAGGATAGGATCATTTCCTGTGATCCAAAGTCTCCAACTTCACTTGTCCTTGATGCCTTCCTCTCCTGCCTTACTTCCCCCTCTATTCAGGTGCCAGAGAAGGAATTTCTTTCTTCCCTAAACCTGGCTGTTATGTACATGGAACTACCAATGTACTTTCAGGGCCCACTAAATAGTCCCCTTGAAGGGATACCCAAACTGCCACACCTGATGATCCCACTCAGCTCAAAGAAACTATATAGATTGATACTCCAGTTCCAGTTAGTGTTACCTCTTTAGAGTGGGGAATGATGAGAACAGGAGATAGAAACTGGTGAAGCAGAGTCAGGCAGGGATCCCTGATGACAACAGTTTAAAGAATATCCTTGTTTCTCCAGTCAGGAATGGCAGAAAGGAGCTATGGTTTCTTATCTCCCCCTAAATGTTCACCCCTGCCTGGAGGCTAAATGTGAGGGTGGAACTGAAACACCAGTCAACACTTTACTGTCTTCTGATGAACAACTAGACCTCTAGATTGTCAAGTGGATTATATCAATTAGCCAATTTCAGTCCATTTTGTAAATGATTTTGTGGTTATTTCTTCAAAGGGGAGACCGTTACAGTGAAGAATGGAATATATTTCTAGGTGGATACATAGCATTGTCTCCTCTCTTAAGAGTCAATCCATTTGACTCAATCAATTACCTGGTGAAGGAATCACTCCTCAGGAAGGCAGGTTCAAATTAAGCTATGTTTTAAGAAACAGAAGAAAGAATTATTGCCATAAAGTGATAATGTACTTTTCCTTCACAGGTCTCTGGCCCTCAATGCTGCTGCTCCAGAGCATCTAAGAGGTTCTGTTCTGCCTTGCTGCCTTTCTAAATCTTGACTCAAAGGATTTAAGAAAATCAGCAATATGGGTTGGATGATAGGTACCCTCTCTTAGGTTCATCTGCTGATGGGGATGTTGTAAGATGGTAAAACATCTAGGCCTTTTGAAAAGAAGTTAGGCATTTGAGAGCATGTAATCAGGGTGTCTGGAGTACTAGAACAGTAACTTCTTCCGATTTTTCTGTATCCCAGCTACAATGAGGTGAAAGCTATGATTCACAATCTGCTCCTTTCCACAGTATTCTCTCTTGTCCGAAACCTCTGAAACTCTGAACGAAAATATTTTTCCACATTTTAAGTTGATTCTCTCAAGTATTTTGCACACTGACAAAAATCTGACACAATAAGACAAACGTGTAATTGTCTTCAACCACAGAATTCCACATAGGAAACTGTGTGTGTGTGAAGCATGTAAGATTGTTTATAAAAATTGTATAAGGATTTTTAAAAACATGGATAATCTTCATTTATTTATTAATATTTTTGTATGTTTGTGCATGGGCATATTATGCATTGTGTGTGGAGGTCAGAGTCCAGCTTGTGCTAGTCAGATCTCCCCTTGTAGCATGTGGTTTCCAGGGACTGAATTCAGGTTGTCAAGCTTGGTGGCAAGAGCTAAACCAAATTATCAGTATTTCTCTCTCTCTCTCTCAATATGGAATGGAAACATTCTAGGTGAGTGCCCTACTACTGAGACACAATATATGGCTCACAAATACATTTTTTATTTGGAATTGTTTGGGAGATATGGATAAAGAAAGTTTGTGACTTGGATCACTCAAAAATTCTGTTTCATTGAACTTAGAAATGATGTTGTTATGAAGGTCATTTAAATAAAAAGGGAAAGAAAAAATGCAAAAATACTTCAGGATCTATCTTTGATATGGGTCTTGTGTATACTTTCATTATTGCTATATGTTCATGTGAACAAGTTTCCAGTTGCTGGAAAACTGTTTCCTTGTGGTCATCCTCTATCCCTGCTCTTACAGTCTTTCCACCTCCTCTTCCCCAATGGTTCCTGAGGTCTGGGTGGCAGAGGTTTAATATAGGAGTCCTGTACAAGGACACACACTCTGTAGTGTCTTATTCTCTACTTTTTGTCCAGTTGTGACTTTCTGTATCAATGACCAGCACAGCAAACTATAGCTCTTGGTTCAGTAGTGGCATTTTTATCTTCGGGGTAATCAGCAGCTATCTAATTTAACTTAAGGCTGGAGAGGTCATAGATCCTAGAGAAAAACCTGTACCTGTCACACTTCTAAACAGTATATGTAATTTCATGCTCTATACTAAATATTAATCCTTACATTTATAGAAAAATATACTTCTCACTATTCATCAAAAAAGATTCTTTTCCCAACAAACAGGGACTATTACAGAGTTCTATAACTGGTCAAGAGCAGAGCATAAGTGTCTGTGAGATGCCTAACCCTAAGTGACACACCTACAATGCACCTTCTACAACTAAGATTCAGGGAACAGAATATTCTATTTGGGTGTAGCAGAACAGGTGGCAAATAGAATATTAATACATCTCTCAACTCTAGTCAGTGAAGCTCCTTCAGGCTACTGAAAATTTTTGAGTGCTGAAAATGATGCTGTAGGACTAGGGATGTAGTTCAGTGGTATACAGCTTCCCTAATATGCACAACTAACTAAATTTGATCTGCATCACTAGTCACACACACACACACACACACAGACACACACACAAATTACTCGGCCAATGATGCTTCAAAATCACAAACTATATTTGAGATAGGGTCTTATTTGCAGCCTAAGATAGTTTCAGATAAAAGATCTTCTGTATGAGTATATCTACCTCAAATCTGAAAATTTTTGAATAATGACAGTGACAGGAGAAGTGGAAAATTCCACACCTGAGCTCATATGGCAGGTCATAGGTAAAATAAAGGTACACTGAAAGTATTGTATAAAATTACTTTTAGGGCACATGGTATATGAAACATGTATGAATTTGATATTTAGGTATGTGCTCTATCACCAAGATATCTATGTAAATAGATATGTGAATATTTTGAAATCAACAAAAAATCCAAGTCTGAAATATTTGCTGTATCAAACATGTCAGATAATTGATACTCATCCTGTATATGTTTGTGCTGTACAGATACAGTTGTCAACATAAGACACACCTGGGAAGAAGGAACATTAATTGGGAAATTTTCTCTATCTGATTGGCCTTTGAGCATGTCTGTGAGACATTTTCTTGATTATCAAGTATTGTGGGAGGATACATCCCATTGTGTGTTATGCCACCTTAGCACTTGATCTTGACTTGTACAAGAAAGCAGTTTGGACACAGGCTAAAGGAGCAAGGCAGTAAGCAGTATTCCTCCATGGTCTCTGTTTTTGTTCTTCCCTGCTGGAGGTTCTGTTCTGACTTTGTTCAGTGATGGACCTGGGAGAGGTAAGATGAAATAATTCCTTTCCTCCACCAAGTTGTTTTTGGTAAGTGTTTTATCACAGCAAAAATGAAGTAATTAGTTCAATGTTCATAAGATACAAAGTGATTATATGATTTTTGCTGCAGTGTAGTGTAATTAAATCATGCTAAATAATATATCACCTCATATATATATGTATATACACACATTTATGTATGTGTATTTTTTCCTTCTTTGAGACAGGGTCTTAAACTGTAGCTCTAGCTAGCTTGGAACCCACTATGAAGCCCAGGCTGGCTTTGAACTCATGGCGAAACATTTGCACAAGCCTCCTCAGTTCAGGGATTACAGGAATGACTCACCCCAGGTTTAAATGCTACACATTTTGTGATGAAAACATGAGAAACTTTCCATAGTATGTTGAATATAAATGGTGAAAGAGTGTACTCTTATTTTTTAGACAGTGTCTCCCTGTAGTCCCAGCTGGTCTGGAACTTGCTATGTAGGCCAGGCTGGCCTCAGTCCTACAGAGATCTGCCTGCCTCTGCCGTCCCCCCCCCCCCGGGCACCACTATGCCCAGCAAGTGTGTATTATTACCTCGTTCTGGTTTTTGCAAGAAAAGGCTTCAACTTTTTAATGTTGTGCATAATATTAAGTGTGGTCTTCTGACATGTGGCCCTTACTGTGTGGAGTACATTATTTCTATATCTAATTTGTTGAGTGATTTTTTTAAGCACAGAAAGATTTATTTTGGCTCACAGTTTGAAGAAACAGTCCATCCTGGCATAGACAATATAACAGTGAGATCAGCTTATGTCTCTTGCAGCAGAAGTATATTGCTGTTTGCTCAAAGCTTGGTGAAACAGGAAGCAGAGATGCCATGTGAAGTGAAGCTGGGCTATAAACTTCAAGGCTAATACCCCAGAGATCCACTTCCTTTAGTATGGCACCACCTCCCAAACGTTCCACAACCTTCCAAAACAGTGCTGCCTGAGGGAAATTAAGTGTTCAAGTACATAAACCTGTGGAGGACATTTTATATCCAAACCACAAAATCTTGGGTCAGGAGCTCAAAGGCTCATGACTTCCCCATAGAGCAAAATTCAGTTCAACTTCAAAAGTCCCCATAGTCTTAACAGTTTGAAGACTGTACAGAAGTCCAAAGTCCAAGGTCTCTTCTAAGACAGTCTCTTAACTTGAGCCCCTGTAAAATCAAGAAACAAGTTACATACTTCCATTACACAACGGCAAAGGGTAAGCATTATTATTCCAAATGAAAGAAAGGGAGAGAGAGAGAGAGAGAGAGAGAGAGAGAGAGAGAGAGAGAGAGAGAATAATGTAATACAGGTCCAAAGTAAGACTGAAACCCAGCAGGGCAAACACCAAACACTTTAGCTCTATAACCAGCATCTAGAGTTTTTGGTAGCATAACCTTGAATTTAACAAGTTTGGACTCTACCCCTGCAACTCTGTGGCCTGCAGCATAAATGGCATGTAAGTTGTGCCAGCCCAACTCAATGCATGTAGTGTCATTGAGCAAATGTTCCACATTTCTGCCTTCTCCAATATACTGGAGTCATCATTGCAACTTCACCTCCACCGCTTACTTGCACTCACAAGTTTTACACAGGCAATTCAACCATGCTATACACTGACACATGACCTTGACACCTTGACAGCATGCTAGAACCTTGGTGAAAGCCTTCTTGACTCCCTCAGTCTTTCATCTTGCATGGCTACCATGCCAGTACCATGTGGATGATGCAATGTTTTGCTGCCAGTTTCAGACTGTACACTTATGATCACAGCTGTGGCTGCTCTCTATGACTTTGCAGCTGAAACTGGGGAAAAACTCTCTTTTAAAATATTTTATTTATTACTTTTATGTGCATGTGTTCAATGCCCACGAAGGTTAGAAGTGGGCATCTGATCCCCTGAAACTGAAGTTGTGGATGGTTGTTAGCCACTGTGTGGGTGCTGGGAACTGAACCTGAGTCCTCTGTAAGATCAGCTAGTGTTCTTAACCAGTTAACCATCTCTCCAGCCCCCAAAACACTTTCTTAGGCAGTGACCTAAGAAACTATCCAGAACACTGTCTTTCAGGAGCTGTCCTTCAAATGAAATTGAATCATTACTGTCTTGCCAGGCACTTTTCCTATTGTCTCATTTCTGGGTTCATGATATCTCTTTAAATGTGCTAATTTCACTAACTGTTGTAGCCACTTGTCTGCTCATTCAGCAACTTCTTCCTGGTACACACTCCTTTCCATGCCAAACTGTTCAGTTTTTAAAATCTTCTGCTCTTTCTCAGTGTAAGCCTGAGTAAATGAACTCAACAATACTGTAACCTGTAACCATACTATATAGACTGAATGTTTTGCTCTTTTCACTATTTTTTCAGCAAACAAATTAGTTTACTACTTTTTAAAAAAGATTTATTTTTGTTTTTCATTATGTGAGTGTATGTGTGTGTGTGTACGTGTGTGTGTGTGTGCATGTGAATGTGTGTGTGTGTGTGTGTGCATGCGAGTGCAGTTGCCTATGGAGTCCAGAGGCATCAGATTCCTCTGGAGTTGGAGGTAAAAGCAGTTGTGAGCCACTCAACAATTTTTCTGGGACCTAAACTTGGGTCATCTGCAAGAACAGTTGGCACTCTTAACTGATGAGTAACCTCTGCAGCACCATGGACAATTACTTTTGAATCTTGCGTCACTCATGATTTTAGGGGACATGGGACGAAAACATCCCGATGCTTTTTCCAGTATATTACACAATTGACCTGTAGGTCAGTTCATGACAGTCATGGTTCCCCGCTCCCTTTGAAACTTCAAGAGCTGGGTTGCCACTATCCACAATTCTTTTTTTTTCTTTTTTTCTTTTTTTTTGGAAATCTTGTCTTCCTAACTTCCACCAGAATAGCTTAATAAGTTCAACTTGCAGAATTTTAGGGCTTTGCTAGCCCACAGCTTTCAACTCCTATACATTCTTCCCACAAACTTATAAACAACATTGTTATTTTTCATAGCAAGGATCCCACTACTTGATACCAATTTTCTGCATTAGTTATATTTTTAGTTGCTACAACCTGATACCTAACAGGGGGAAACTTTAGGGGAAGGATTTATTTTAGCTCATGGTCTAAGGACACAGTCTTTTATGGCGGGGAAGGGTGGTGGAAGTGGCTCTTGTTTGTGGTCGCAGAAATATGACACTGCTTGCTCATGTTTCAGGGGAACAGAACAGAATATTAAGTGATCTTTTATTGTCATAAAAAGATGTTGATTTTTATCAAATGTAGATTATATATATCATTTTTCCTTAATTCTCTTAATGTGGTTTATCACACTGTTAATTAGCAAATGTACCATTCAAAAGATATATCCTAGGGTCACTTTCCATTTGATCATGGTAAATTATTCGTTTAAAGTTTTGAGAATTCGCTTTGATACTATTTTGTTGAGGATTTTTATGCTAATAGGCACAACACATATTTGGTGGGCCTAGGGAAGCTAGTGGGGTGTACAAAATAATCCCAGGACTCAGGAGCGTAATGCAGAAAAATTAAACTTTTAAGACCAGACTGGGCTAAATAGTGAGACCCTGTCACATACAAAAACCACACAAAGAGAGTCAGAATATCAGTTTTCCTTTGATATATATCATTGGCTTGTTTCCACATAGGGTGGATGGATAAATAATTCAGAAGGATTTCTTCCTCTTTGATTTTGTTGGTAAATTTTATAGAGAACTTTTATTAGTTCTTTAAATATTTGATAGAATTAGCAATGAATAAATCAAGTATACTTTTCTGCAACAGGTTTTCATTACTTATTCAGCATCGTTGGTTTTTTATATTTGACTTTTAAAATTTTATTTTATTTTAGTGCGTGTCATTCCATGACATACATGTGGAAGGTAGAGGACAACTTAGTGGGGTTGATTCTCTTTTCACCTTTACATGGTTATGATGTGTCAGCTGTAATATATGCCAGATTTGTACGTTTATCTTTTTTTGTATGTGGGTGTGTACCTACCATTCCATAACTGTACCCACTATTTTTTCAAAAAGAATGAGAAATAGTTTATTCTGGAGCCAAATATGAGTAACTATGTCACAGAAACACTGATTAAAGTCACCCCAAATACCACATTCCATCATGGAAACAATTTGATGAAATTTACTCTTTCTGTCTGTGTAAAGTGCATTATCTGCATGTATGTAAGTGTACTTGTGTCATCCAATGCCCATGGAGGTCAGAAGATGGTGTTATATTTCCCTGAAACTGGAGTTATGGATGGTTGCTAGATGCTATGTGGGTGCTGGGAATCAAATCCAGGCCCTCTGCAAGAGCAGCCATGCTCATAACTGCTCAGCCATCTCTCCAGCTCCTCATGAAGTTTTTATGATAACAGAACAATAACAGGTATACATCAAGGCAATTTTAAGTACGTGGGTAGAAATATCAAGTAGGCAGTTTACAGAAAAATGCAAAAATCTCTGCTATTTAAACTCAGGTACTGTTTGGTGACATTATTAGCTTTCGGGTTGGAGGCAGCTAGGGATCTCTGCACATTCCAAATGAATTTATGTAGAAGTCAAAAGGGTGTAGATCATATAAAGAGGAGAATAAAAAATTGCCTATTTAAGTGACTAAGACAGTTTAAGATAATTTGGCTCAGGATCTGCAACTATCCAACTCTCCAAAATCATTGTATTTCTAATCAGTCAATTATCCTGTTAGAGTGATCAATGTAACTGTGGTTTCTTTTCTTGAAATTTCATGTCACCGTTTACTTTGAAGGTGAATCATCATATTTTGTGAATGTGGAAGGCAAATATTGGGTCATGTCCCACAGTACTAGTCAGGGTCATTCCTGGGATCTGAATATGTTGTGGCTGAGTATAGAGGAAAACAGGTTTCATGTGAGAGAAATAGTTCATAAAGCCATTAAGCAAGAAATAATTGGATTATTTAAAACTGATCAGCCATTAGGGTCCAGGTCTGATTTTTTTAATCTGATTTTTTTATGAGAGAGAGAGAGAGAGAGAGGTTAGAATAATCAATAAATAGTATGGCTTAAGAAACTGATTGAAGCAGATGAGTAGAACAGAAGTTTGAACCAGTCAGAATTATATTTTATACCATCTTGAGTATATGTTTCCCCTGTATCATACTCCGTGAAATATTTTCATGTTTAGAGTATCTAAAACAAGCTAGTATGTTTTAATCATAGATTTTCTTGTGACCAGTTTGATTTAAAACCTAGAAGTTCATGTGTAGTGGCTATTTTTAATTCTAGGAACTATTGGTCTTAATTATTAAAGACCAATAGTTGTTATGACTCTATCGATAATGATTTGATCTGTCTATGATCTTTCCAATGTATCTGATTTTATTTTGGAAAGCCATATTACAGAAAAAAAATCATTTAACAGTCCACTACTACTTAAAAATTTCTGTTAACAGTCGATTTTGGTTCTTGTGTACTAAATATGATTAATAACAGAGATAGAAATATGAGGTCAGAACCACTGGAAATTAGAATTTATGAGCTTTGTGAGAATAACCAAATATTGTTTATTTGATAAATAGAATGAGTAATGATACTGCAATGATAGTCATTTTGTGAATTTCCTTTTAGTTTTTATTGGTAAAATGAGTACTGTTTAATAAATTTTTAAATTTCTGCCAACTATACTATAGGATAACTTAAATAATCAATCAATATCAGCTCTTAAATGATAAACACTGTGGAAGTTGTTTTTGTTAGAGACAGATATTTTTGGTATAATTTGGATAAGAATACATCTCAAATTTATAGGTATTTTTAACATGAGTAAATAGAATTAAAGTTATTTTAAGGCAGCTATATTTCTGAGTATGCCATTAGGCTTTTCAGAGTTTTTACATCTTTTGCTATCTCCAAGAAACACACATCAGCATCAAAGAGACATCACCTTAGGATAAAAGAATGAAAAATGGATAAGGTAGCTATTCTAATACCTGATAAAATAGACTTCACATCAAAACTAGTCAAAAGAGGTAAAAGTCACTTCAGACTCATTAAAGGAACAATACACTAACAGGGTATTGCAATTTTAAACATATATGCACCAAATATAGTTGCACCCAACTTCAAAAAAATGTACTAGTAGACATAAAATCCCAGATTAACCCAACATAGTGATTCTGGCTGACTTTAATGCCCCAATGTAATCAATAGACAGATCATCCAGGCAAAAACTATATATAAAAAATCTGAATTTAAATGATATCATAAATAAGTAGACCTAACATGCATCTACAGAACATTCCACCCAAGAGCCAAAGAATATGTGTTCTTCTCAACAGACCATGGAACTTTCTCCAAACCTGATGTCATATAGGACCAAAAGCATGTCTCAAAAATTTTAGAAAAATTAAAATAAGATCCTGAAAATATAAAGTTCGATAACAACAACAGCAGAAATGAGAAAAGTACACAACTGTATGGAAACTCAACAGCACACTACTGAATGAAAACTAGGTAGAGGGGAAGTCAAGATGGAAATTTCAAAAGTCCAGGAACTGAATGAAAATGAAAACATAGCATAAGGGAATCTACTGGACACAATGAAGTCAGTCCTAACAGGAAGGTTTACATCACAAAATGCTTGAATCCATAAAATTAGATATGTCATATTAATGTTTTAATAATTTACTTGAAGGCCTTAGAAAAAACAAGAACAATGATGACCAAAATAGACTTGACACAATGTGCCTTAACAGAAATGACAGAATGTATGAATTCCAGTAGGGGGGCTACGGGAGGGTGCCAGTGGGGAAGGGATATAAAGATGATTAAGATTGATTGTGTAGTTCTGTATGAACCAAACAAAACTTCAATAAAAAAATTAAAAAGTTAAAAGAGAGTATATGGGAAAAGATGATAAAAATCAGGGCTGAAATGAATAGAATAGAAATGAAAAAGCAATACAAAGAACCAATGAAACAAAGAGTTCCTCCTTTGAAAAGATTAACAACATTGAGAAACATTTAGTCAAATTAACAAAAAGAAAGACATAGTGGACGCAAAATAGATAAAAGAGAGAGATGAAAAGGGAAACATGACAGTAGTCACTGAGGAAATTCAAAGAATACTTAGATTATAAAGGTCTATATTCCACTAAGCTGGAAAACCTAAAAGAAATGGATGGATTTCTAGATATGTATGACTTACCAAAATTAAATCAGAACGAACTAAAGAATTTAAATAGTCCATAGCAAAAAATGAGATAGAAGTAGTAATATAAAATCTCCCAACTATAAAAGCCCAGAACATGATAAATGCAGTGGAGAATTCTACCAGACATTCAAAGATGAACTAATACTCTTCAAATTATTCTTTAAAATATAAAAGGAAGGAGCACTTCTAAATTAGTTATATGAAGCCAACATTACCTTGATATCAAGAATCAGACAAGAATTCAACAAAAAAGAAAATTATAGACCAATTACTCTGATGAATATAAACACAAAAATTCTCAATAAAATGCTTGCAAACCAAATTCAAGAGCACATCATAAAGAATATCCACCATGATCAAGTTACTTACATCCCAGAGATCCCGAGATAGTTCAATGTATGTAAATCAATTCATGTACTCCTCTACATAAACAGACTCAGTAGCTAAAACTATTGACTATCTCATTAGATGCAGCAAAAAAATCTAACATTTTTTCATAACAAATGTCCTACAGAAAAGAGGGATATAGGCGACATATCTCAATGTCATAAAGGTGGTGTACAACAAGCTCACAGCCAGCATTATACTAAGTGGGGGGAAAAAATCAAAGAATTTCTACCAAAATCAGGAATAAGACAAATATGCTCACTTTCTCCATTCCTGTACAAAATAGTACTTGAAATAATAGCTAGCATAATAAGACAAGTAAATGAGATAAGGCGGATACATATAGCAAAGGAAGAAGTCAGAGTCCTTATTTGCAAATTATATGATTCTAAAGAGTCTATCAGAAAAGTCCCAAAGCTGACAAACACATTCAGCAAAGTATGTTACAAAATTAAAACACAAAATCAGTAGCCTTCCTATGTACAAATAACAAACATACTGAGAAAGAAATCAGGGAAACTATCTCATTCACTATAGCCTCAAAATGTCTTGGAGTAAACCTGAAGGAAGTATATAATACAAATTTAAGACATTGAAGAAAGAAGTTGAAGAAGATGGCAGATGATAGAAACACCGCCTGTGCTCATGGATTGGTAGAAAAAAATGTAAAAATGGTCACTCTACCAGAAGCAATCTATAGGTTCAATTCATTCACTATCAAAATTCCAACATAATTCTTCACAGAAGTCGAAAAAATAATCTTAAATTTCACGTGAGTCCATGTGTAAATGTGAAGGCTACATAAAAAGAAACAGTGCCAGACAGGAGAAACCTTCCTTTGAGTTGTTGGCCAGGGCCAAAAGACTATAAAAAGTACAAAAACTATTGCCACAGTCTTTGATTGCCTCCCAGAACTTGAAGGTAAGACCCTATTGCTGAATACAGGACATACTTAGGACACAGGATTTGGAGAAATGGACCTGGAACTGCGATGGAAGACATTTCCCCTGAAGGCTAGCTCTCATAGCTCTGAAGAGCACTACACAAGCTGATAAGGGAGAATATCAATCGATGGCCCAATACTACCTACATGACCAAATAACCACATCCATACCTGGCACAGCATATGACACTGGTGCAGTAGTGGTGCATTTATCTTGGGGACACTCAGTGGCTACTTAATTGGACTTAAAGCCCACTCAATGGGAGGAAACTCATGTGTGGTACTGTAATCATAGCCAAATACACATGGCTGAAGAGGTCGTAGATCTTAGAGAAATACCCAAGACTTTCACATCCCTAGACTTATGTGATGCCTTCCTAAGTGCAAAATATGTATCCTTATATTTATAGTCAAGTATCCCAGTCACCACTCATCAAAGAAGCTTCTTTTCCACCAGACACAGACTACTACAGAGTACCACAATTCTTCACACAAAGACATTGTCTGTGAATTTCCCATACCTAAGCAGCACATCTATTATGCAACCACTGCAACTAAGGCTCATGCAACATAGAACAAGGGACAAAGAGGACACGAATGAATGTCTTAACTCTCATTAATGAAACTCCCTCATGTAACAGAGGGCCAATAACACAAAAGGTCACAAAAATGGTCAAAGAATGGATTTTAGGAGTCTGCAGAGTGTGGGTCCCTCGAGAGGACTCCTGTATTGAGAGTCACTCACCCAGGGCTCAGGGACTATTGCAGAAGACGGGGTGGAAAGACTGTAGGAGACAGGAGTGCATGACCATAGGGAAATAGAAAATCCTACAAGCTTCTGGGACCCTGCTCATATGAATCTACAGCGATGGTGTTGGCATGCTCAAGACCCATACAAACTCAAGCAGACTAAAACCCAGCATGAAAATGGGCAGCAAACTCCAATCTTAGTTGAAGAAATATTGACTGCTTATTATTGTTGGGTGAGGAAGAGCTAATTTTCTTAAAGTGAGGGTCTCTTAATTGGCTGACTAGACCTCAGTGGATGAACGTGCGCTGATGCTTGTTTGGGAACACTAACTTGGTACAATAGGTCTTATCACAAATGACAGAGTGTATGAATTCCGGGGAGACGGCTGTGGGAGGATGCCAATGAGGAAGGGGATATAAAAGTGATTAATAATAGTGGTTGAGATGTTCTGCATCAAATATACAAAAATTCAATAAAAATTCTATAAAAATAATTTAAAATTTCATATGTATACAACAACAACAACAACAAAAACCCAGGATAGCCAAAACAATCATGAACAATAGAAGGACTACTGGAGGTACCACCATCCCTGACTGCAACCTATTATTTATACCTATAGTAATAAAAACAGCATGGTACTGGCATAAAAACAGACACAGCGATCAATGAGATTGAGGACCTGGATATAAATTCATGAACCTATGGCCAAAAGTATGCACTAGGAAAAATAAAGCATCTTCAAGAAATGGTGCTGGAGAAACTGGATTTCAGCATGTAGAAGAATGAAACTAGATACTTATCTCTCAACCTGCAAAAACCTGTGATAAGTGGTTCAAGAACCTCAATGTAAGACCTGACATCCTGCATATGATAGAAAAGAAAGTGGGGAACTTACAGGCATAGAAAAGGACCTTCTGAACAGAGGTTCAATAACATAGGCATTAAGACCAACAACTGATAAATGGGATGACATGAAACTAAAAAGGTCCTGTATAACAGCCTACAGAATGGGAAAAATCTTTACCAGTTCTACATCTGACAGAGGATATATACCTAGAATATACAAAGAACTCAGAAAATGAAACATCTTAAAACTACCAACTCAATTAAAAATAGGGCAGAGAATTAAACAGACAACAAAAGAGGAAATACAAATGGCCCTGAAACGCAATAAAATTCAATTTCTGTACTTAATGAGGTAATGCAATTTATCTTGGTCTACATGTTTAAGTGTAGTTAAAATACTAGTATGCTTAGTCCTTAAACTAAACCAAAGCGATGAAAAATGTCATTTGGTCTCTTTGAAAACTGAAACATGGAGACAAAGTGAATTAAGCACCTTATATTAAGTTACAGTGTAAGTGGTTGAACTGTCAATTCAATCCATGTAGTCAGTCTCTAGATAGACAAACAGGAAAAGAAGACAGAAAATAAGCAAAGGATATAAATAAGTGCCCAGTAAACAAGGTACTTTAAAATTTGAGAGTAAATGAAATTATTGCTCTTTCAAGGGAAAAGAAATAAAATATAGTGGTATAAATGGAGAAAACAGAAGAATTAAATGGGGTGGGGGATGGGTGAGTAGAATAAAGGAGGGAATATGAAGATGGGTGATTAACACTATAGGCCTTTGGAAAAACCACATGGAAAGTTACTCTTGTAGAAGCTCTCTAAAATATCTACATGTGCATATATAGAAAGAGTTTAAATGAGGTTACTTCATAAAAGGGAGGCAATAGTCCATGTATATGTCTCATACTAGTTAATAAAAATTTCTGTACCATAAATGGGTTACTTCTTCTTGAGTTGTTGGCCAGTGGGATACCATAGACCACCAAATATTACAGGCTACTGCCATTGCTCTTGATTATCCTTCAGAACTTGACAATAAGATCTTATTGCTTAAGACACCACATTCTTGAGTCATAAAACACAGAGAAATCAAGCTCGTATTGACTTAGACGCTTCATTCATACTGGCTAGCATTCATAGTGCTTGAAGGTGTTATATAAACTACCGGAGCAAAAAATAATTGTCAATCTTACTGAGCTGTAAACTCTGCAAGCTAGCAAAAGCAACCGACCTGGCAAGATATGCCCACTAGAGTGCAGGAATGCTATGGAGCAACCAACTACTCTCTGATTGGATTTGAGACCCATTGTCTGAGGATGGAACTCATACCTGGTACTATTATCATTGCCAAAACCCTATGGCAAGCTAGGTTATGAGTCCTAGAGGATAATCTGCTACTAATACGGTACTAAATGAACAGTATTAGAAAGACTATTAGTGACTTACTGCTACTTCCATAGAATAATGCCTCATCAGAGAAACTTCTCCTTTCAGTAAAATACAATGATTACAGAGAACCACAACTGTTCAACAAGCACAAAATAAGAGACATAAGAGAGGGAGGAGCACTCACTCCTGCCCCCAAGGCTCAGAATCTTCCTGAAATAGGGGAGAGAAAGATTGTAAGAGCCAGAAGTGGTTGGTGACTAAAGGAAACAGTTTTTTTTACAAACAGCATGACAAGTGCATGTATGAGCTCACAACAGTTGTGATAGAATGCACAAGACCTGTTCAGTTCTCAAACCTGACCAAGTCCCAGCTTGGAGGGAGTGAAGGAAAGTAGGAAGTTCCATTCCTAACTAAGGATCTATTGAGAGCTAGTTCCCAACTCAAGAATATTTGGGGCAACACAAATTGGACTTAACGATATAAAAAGAACATGAAGGCAGGCAGGGAGGGAGGGGAAGATAGATCTTGGAGGAGATGGGTGAGTGAGAAATCAAAATGTTGTATGAAACTCCCAAATAATCATTAAAAATTAATGTGTATAATAAAATTAATTTTGATATCAGTACTCTGCAATGGTGGACAGTGATACTCCCAGAAACCCTAGGTTTTCAAATAAAAGTTTTGGCTATTGTTTTGGATTTTTTTGCTAGAACTAGATGAAGATACCTGATTGGGGACACCACACACTTTGGATATAGAACACAGAGAAATCAGAATGGAGTCAAGTTTAATATTTCCTTCCTGCTGGCTAGTGTCAGAAAATGCTAAGCAGATTGTTGCAAGAGAAACCTAGTATGGTACAATACCAACTAGTCAGTCAGAATGCACCCAATTCACTGATGCAATAGTGTCATGACTGGGGTGGGGGGTAATCAATTGGATAGTAGGTTGGTTTTATGGGAGGACATATATACCTGTTACTGGAAATTCAGTCCAAAGTTTATGGCTGTAGAAGTCACAGCCCATAGTGTGGAATTTACTACTGATGTTTTGGTAAATGAATAACAGTTGAATGGCCTTTTCAATTTGTATCTACAAACAGACTAGTGTTGCTTTCAACCTTGATTAGTGATGGTTCTTTTTACGGAGGGTGGTGGCTAATGCAGACAGCTATAACTGGCAAAAAACTGTAAGTGATTTTTGAGTCCTCATCCTAAATGGGACATCTATAATTGCCCCTCCAAGGTCTAAGGAACGTAATGAAGAGGGGAGGAACTATTTCAAGATCTGGAGGATGAAGAGGACTGTGGCGAAAGACTTAATTCTGGGTATGACACCACCACAAATGCAATCATGAACACACAGCCCCGGCAACCTGCACAAGACCTGCACAAAAGAAGATATGAAAACAGGATGAAGATTTGTTCAGAGGATAAAAGCAGTCAATCAGAATGAGGTGATGGAGGTATTAGGGGTAAATTGATGACCATACACGTTGTATACATGCATGAAGCTGACAACAATAAAATAAAATAGATATATCTAAAATAATATTTTTTCTTAAAAAGCATGACTCAAAAGTAATAAAAACTACATAATTTATAGAAGCACTTGAAGACTCAAATCTTTCAAAAATCTTTTTGACAGGGTCTCACATGTAGCCCTGGCTAGCCTGGAACTTGCTGTGTAGAACAGGCTGACTTTGAACTCACAGAGATTTGATGGCCTCCTCTTGCCAAGTTCTGGAATTAAAGATATATGCATGTGGTAGCACCTTGCCAAAACTCAACTTTCACATGAGGAGTGTGAATGAAAACATCAGGGGACAAACTAAGAAAGAAATTATTTTTTAAGTATTATATTTTTGTTTTATGTGTATGAATGTTTTTCCAGTATACATATAAGTGCACCATGTGCATGCAACCCATGAAGGCCAGAGGAAAACAGTAGCAAATACTTTGAAAACTTATATTTTTATAAGAGAAATATACAAGAAATTTATTATTGCTAAATACATATGATCTACTAGATTTAACCCAAGATAATATGAACAACTTAGATAGATACATAAAAGATGAAATGTAAATGTAACAGTCTAAATATTAAAAGAAAAATCCAAGACAGATTCAATGTTGTATTTTATGAGACCTGTAAAGAATAAATGTCATCCATTCTCCTAACATTGTCCAATAAAACAGAAATGGTTGGAATGCTACCAAACTTACTACATGAACCCAACATTAGCCTGAGGCCAAGATGCATGACACAATGAAAAAATAAAGAAAACAATAGTTCAATTTCTTTTTATTGAATTTTTGCAATTTTCATAAAATATAATTGATGGTATTTAGATCCCCTCCCTTATCCACACTTCCCCATAATGCCCCCACCCAATTTAATGCACTCGATTATACATAAAAATAAGGCCTATAGAATCTAATTTGTGTCCTCAAATGTCCCTCACTAAGGGTCTTTCCACTGGAGCCTGTTCAACCAATCAAGAGTTGCATCTTTGAAAGAGACTGTTTCCCCTGCTTCCCTGCAGCGTTCAGTTACCAAAATTTCATTAGGTTGACTTGGGGTTTATTTCCCACTTGCATGGGACTTGTGCTTGCTGTCACCATTGCTGTAAAGTTCATGAGTTACTGACCAGCTCTCTGGAAAACTCTGTTTACTTGAGGTAATCCACCTCCTATGGTTCCTACAGTCTTTTCATCCCTTCTTCCCTAATGATCCCTGAGCTTTGGGAGGCAGAAGGTTGAAATGGGTGTCCTATTTAGGAATAAGCAGTCTGCGGCCTCTTTGTTCTGTGCACATTTGCTGATTGTAGTTCTCTGTAAATCTCCATCTGCTCTACAGTAATACTTCTCTGCTGAGGGTTCAGAAATGAATTAGTCTATGGATATAACAAGGATTCATTAGAAATCAATTTAATACTATAATTATTTAGCAAAATAATTGTATTAGGCTTTGTCATAAGGCCTGCGGGCTGCCTAGTCTCAGGTTCCTAGGCCTAATTATCAATGTTAGGTATGGGTTTGATCTATGAATCAAACCTTGGATGCAATGAAGGAGTGGTTGGTTACTCCTATATTATTAGTGCCACTTCAGTGGGCATATCTTGCTTGCTCAGTTGTTGTTGAAGCTCACACGATTCACGTCTCATGTACAGTGTCTTCAGCAGTAGTGTTGTACCATCAAGTTCAGTGGTAACCGAGAGCAGAGGTATTGACCACTATTATTTGAGGGTCTATTAGATTTCTGGTCAAAGGCTTCTAAAGGGGTGGGTGTGTTCCTGGCACCGAGATTTTGTTTTGTTAGCTTATGATATCAAAAAGGGACAATATTCCCCCTTTATAAGGAAACTCGTAATCTCTTTTTAAAATGTATGTGTGTATACTTTAAGAAGTTTTTACAGTGATAGGTTTCCATATGGCATTTTCTAAAGGCTTTTAGTGTTAATTATCCCTTCTTATAATCCCTCCTCTGCCCTGCCCTCAAATCTCCCACCTCATTTTATCCCTTTATATTCTGTAGGTTCCAATATATTCCCTACTTTCTCCAGTATTTGATTCAGGGTAGCATATGTTATGTTGAGGTTTTTGATTATTGTGGAGTTGAGTTTTGCACATAGTGGGAGATAGGGATCTAGTTTCATTCTTCATTGTGCTCTTCAATTTGACCAGCATGGTACTGGCATAAAAACAGACAGATTGATCAGTGGAATAGAATCGAAGACCCAGATTTATATTGATGTATTTACAGCCACCTGATATTTGAAAAAGTGGTCACAAATATTCACTGGAGAAAAGACAGCATGTTCAACAAATTTTGCTATTCAAAGAGCAGAACTCGCAGTCAAAGGAAATGACTTTCTAAACAGGATATCTATAGTGTAAACATTAAGTTCAACAACTGACAAATTGGACCTCATGAAACTAAAAAAAGTATGTACATCAAAGGACATCATCATTAGAATGAAGAGGCAGCCTACAGAATGAGAAAGATACGTTTACCAGATATACTTCTGACAGAGGATTAGTATCTAGAATACATACAAAGAACTCAAAAAACATCAGGGGTTGGGGAGATGGCTCAGCAGTTAAGAGCACAGGCTGTTCTTGCAGAAGACCAGGTTTTGTATCCCAGAACCCATATGACAGCTAACAGCCACCTGTAACTCCAGTTCTAGAGGATCTGACACCATATTCTGTCCTCTGTGGGCACTGCACAACACAGGTGCACTTACATACATGTAGACATAACAGTCATACGCATAAAATAAAACGAAATTTAAAAAATTTAAAAACCAAATATAAAAAAAAACTAATTAAAAGTTGGGGTAATGAGATGAACATGGAGTTCTCTAAAGATTAAATACATATGGCTGAGAAATATTTTTTAAAATGTTCAACATCTTTAATCATCACAAAAGTAAAAGAAAATTGAAGCCACTTTGAGACTTCATCTTATCCCATTCAAAATGGCTAAGATCCAATAAACAAAAAACAATGACAAATGCTAGTGAGGATGTGGGGAAAGAGGAACATCAATCCACTACTGGTGGTAGTGCAAACTGGTGCAGTCACTACGGAAATCAGTGTGGAGACTTCAAAAATCTAGAAATTGATCTGCCATTTGATTCATCCATACCACTCTTGAACATATACCTCAAAGACTCTATACTCTAGTACAGAATCATTTGTTCATCCATGTTCACTGATGCCCTTTTTATAATAGCTATAAATTGGAAACAACTTACATGTCCATCAACTGATGGATTATTAAGATATGGTACACATATATAATAGGCTATTAATCAGATCTTAAAAATGAAGTTATGAGGCCTGGAGTAGTTAAAAGCATTGGCTGCTCTTGCAGAGGACCCAATTTCGATTACCATTACCCACCTAGTGGCTATCAACCATTCATAACTCTAGTTCTAGGGGAATACAATGCCCTCTTCTGTTCTCTGTCGGTATTGCATGACATGGGTACACTTACATACACACACACACACACACACACAAGCAATACATTCATATACATAAAATAAAAATAATAAATAAAATATGAAGTTACAGGGCTGGAGAGATGGTCCAGTGGTTAAGAGCACTGCCTGTTCTTGAAGATGACTCATCATGCGCATGGCAGCTAACAACAGTCCATAACTCCAGATCCAGGAGATTGGATGCCCTCTTCTGAACTCTACAGGCATTGCATGACATGCGTGCACTTACATACATGCAGGTAATACATGGATACACATAAAACAAAAGTAAAACTAAAAAATGAAGCTATGAAATTCACAGGTAAATAGATAGAACTGGAAGCAATTATCTGGAGTGAGGTAACCCAGACTCAGAAAGACCAACATCATATATTCTCTCTCATAGATGGATGCTAGGTTTGAAACCTTTGATACACAATTCTCAATTTAAAAATCCAGGGAGTTAAAGAAACTAACAAATGGCCTTGGGTTGGTGGAGAGGCGGATTTTTTGAGGTCAGGTAGAATGCACAGCATGCACAGGTCCTAGATAAGTGCAAGCCAGACAAAAAGCCCAGGTGAAGTTTATAAAAAACACCAACCTTACCTGAGGAACGATTGGCAAGTGATGACCACTGGGAAGGGGATATTTGGGTTTTTCTTTAAGGGTGAGGCTCTTGGAAGGTTGACCAGGCTCCAATGGTTGAACCCACATCAATAGCATTTGGGGACACAAACTGGATTTTATAAGCCTTTGTGGTGTGTGTGTGTGTGTGTGTGTGTGTGTGTGTGTATCTGTGTGTGTGTATCTGTGTGTGTGCGTATGCACACGCTAGGGTGCAGGAAATTTGATGGGAGGTAGTAAGGGGGTCCAGATATCGGAGTGGATCTAAATATGTTTGAAATATGTTGTGTGAAATTTGCAAAAATTAAATAAAATAATTTAAAAAGAAACAATACGAACTTTTCCTGCAGAATATTATCCTATACATAAAAGACCTCAAAGACTCCACCAGAAAACTCTTAGATCTTTTAACTCTTTCATTACAGTGATTGAATGTAACCAGGATACCATTAATGAATATGTTGAGGAAAATATCAGGAAAACAATCGTATTCATAAAAGTGAAAAAAAATTACCTAAGCATAAACTTAAGCAAGTTGTTGAACAATTGCTAAATGAAAAAATTTCAGAACTGAAGAAGAAATTAAGGAGAGTAGAAGATGGAAAGTCCTTCTATGGATTGGTTGAATTACTATTATGAAATTAGTTATATTACCTAAATTGATCCACAGATTCAGTGCAATCCCATGAACATCTAATGATGCTTCACTGATTATCTTAGTTACTTTTCCTATGGGTGTAATAAAATACCCAAACAAATGCTCATAGTTCAAGATACAATCCGTCATGGCAAGGAAACCAGGGGAGCTTTAAATGACTAAGTAGTCACAGTGCCCCTGCAGTCAGGAAGAGAACAAGGACTTCTTGTCCTCAGTTCCCTTTCTCCTTTTTATACAGTACAGGATTCTAACTGCAGGAGCGGCGGCGCCTACAGTGGGCTGACCTTCTCACTTTAATTACCCTATCAGGTTAACCCCTCAGAAACATTCCAAAAAGATCAATTATCACAAAAATGTAGAAAAAAATCTAAATTTCATATGGAAGCACAAAGGTCTGAAGTCATGGAAGTAATTTTAAACAAAATGAACAATGTAAAAAGTATAATGCATGATTTTAAGCTACATTACAGAACAATACTGTCCTAGTTACTTTCTACTGATGTGATAAAAATACATGGACTAAAACCCACTAGGAGAGGAAAGGGTTTATTTTTACCTTAAATCTCTCTGTCACAGTTTATCATTGGGGGAAAGTCAGGGCAGGAACCTGGAGGTAGGAGCTGAAACCCAGATCAGAGGAGTGTTGTTTATTGCCTTGTGCCTCTGGCCTGTGCTCAGCCTGCTTTTTTGTACAGCTATGGATCAACTGCCCAGAGGTGCTACCACCCACAGAGGGTTGGGTCCTCCCACATTACTCAACAATCACAAAAGTGCCTCACAGATATGAGAGGAGTCCAATCTGATAGAAGAAAAATCCCTGGGAGATTCCCTCTTCCCAGTTGTGTCAATTACTAACAAAAATAGGGTGGTACTCTCTTGGGCATAATGCAAGGTGGGCCTAGCCAGGCCACCTGCTAGGAGGAATAGAGGAATGGCTCCTGTGGGTGTGGTGTTCTGCTCTGGCTAGTTGTGAGACCAGCATCTGGAAAGAACCTGCCTACCTGGGGACAAACTTACTATTGGCTGTATTTGGGACCCCACCCCGTAAGGTGGATCCAGACCTATAAGAGCTTGTAAACTTATTCAATAAATGAGTATGCAGTGCCACGCGCTTGGCCTGCTTCCCATCCAACTGCCAGAGTCTGCGGCTTGACTCTGCGTCTATTCACCCCCAACTCCTCGGGCTGGCCCCCCAAAGTCCACTCGGGGCCAGCCTGAGTGAGGCACGATGGTAACTGACACGACTATAGCACTGGCACAAAAGGCAGGTAATACAATGGTTTAAAGTAGAAAACATAAAAATAAACCAATAGACATATGATTTTAAACAAATCACCGCCCCCCCCAAAAAACATTGGAGGAAACATAGCCTCTTTAACAAATGGTGTTTGAAAAATATATGGAAAAATGAAATGAGATTCTCTTACTCTTCATAAGCATCAATGTAAAATGGATCAAAAGCCTTAATTGGAGACCTGAAACTTTGAAACTGCTAGAAGAAAACATAAAAATAGTAATTCAAGATTGGAGCTGGAGAGATGGCTCAGCACATGAGAGCACTGGCTGCTCTTGCAGATGACCTGGGTTTGATACCCAGCACCCACATGGTGGCAAACAACCTTCCATAATTCCAGTTTCAGGGGAATCGGACAGCTTCTGATCTCCATGGGTACTGCACGTCATGGGTGCACTTACACACGAGCAATACGCCATATACAAAATAAAATTTTTTTAAAAAATTAAAAAAAATTACTTCAAGATATAGGCACAGACAATGACTTTCTGAAAAGGACTCTAAAATTCCAGCAATTACTATTTAAAAATGACAAATTGGGAAGAGATAACCTACAGAGTTGTCAAAATGATTTTGTCAGCTATACGTCTAATAGGGAGTGATATTTAGAAACTCTAAACAACTTTAAAGAAACAAACCCTCCCCCAAACATCTAAAGACCACACTATTTAAACAAAAATGGGATAATATAATGGATAGTTATCCAAAGATGAAGTACAAATGGCCACACTTGACATCTTGTGTTAGTACCAGTTTTGTAAAAAACCCTGAAATCAGGTTTTATCAAACTTCCAGCACTGTTAGTTTTGGTCAGAAGTGTTTTTACTATTTAGGGTCTTTTTTGCTTTCTTCCAATCTTTAGTTATAAGCAAAATGAAAATCAAAGCTACATTAAGATTCATTGTCACCCACTCTAGTCAGAATGGATATTGTCAAGAAAACAAATATCAAGAAACGCTTGAGGTGATACAGAGAAAAAGAATTCTTTATATACACTCGTGGTGAGAATGTAAATAAGAGCAGCCACTATGGTAATCAGTATGAAGGGATTCACAGAAAACTATAAAATAGAACTACTGTATATCATGAACAGTCCAATCCTGGGAATACAGCTGAGGAATCCAAGCCAGCATACTACAGAGAAGCCGTCATATCCTTGTTTATTGTTTTAGCATGCATAGTAGCTAAGATACCTGATCAGTCTAGGTGTCTAGCCACAATGAATAGATAAAGCAATTGCAGTATAGAAAAAAGGGGAGTTTTATTTAATCATAAAGAAGAATGAAATTATGTCATTTCCTGGAAATGGATGGACTTATGGATCATTATATTAAGTCAAATAAGCCAAACTCAAAAAGACAAATATTGTGTATTTTCTCTCATGTATACTCTAGATTTAATATAGAATGAAAAGTACAAGTTGAGGGACTGGGAGAGATGACCCAGCAGTTAAGAGCCCTGGCAGCTCTTGTGGAGGACCCCATTTTGATTCCAAACACCCACACGATGGCTAACAACTGCAACTCCAGTTCCAGGGGATCAGACCCTCTCTTCTCTCCTCCGAAGACATTGTATGACATGTATGCACTAACACACATGCAGGTAATACACTCAGACCCTCTCTTCTTTCCTCGAAGGACATTGCATGACATGGATGCACTTACACACATGTAGGTAATACACTCATACACATAAAAATAATAAAATACTGAAAAGTAATGGAAAATCTCTTGGTGCCTGGTAATGGGAGAGGTCCAACAAGAAGGCCTGGATTTCCAGGATCATATGTGGAGTGAGGACCACAGCTGGGCCTCAGGGGAGGTGGGAGGTCTGTTTCAGAGAAATAGTCCTCGCAAGACAAGAATCTGCAAATAACAGAGGCCTTGCCTGTCCCCAGCATAAAATGAAAAGCCTTTGCCTTGCATAACCTGGGACCTCAGGGGAGGGGACTGTGGGGAATGCAGTCGCTCAGAGAAGGCTGAAACTGCTGCCCAACATCAGGAAGTCCTCCATGCAGGACTCTGCTCAATCATCAGCCTACTCCAGGGGGATGTGGAACAGTGGCTTATGGCAGGGCTCTAAAGCTTTAGGCTCATATGAGGTGACCCGAGCCCCAAGTTTATCACGACGGGACCACAACTCTAGCTAACAGGTGGGAACCACAGCTCCAGGTTCATGGGCAGAGACCATAGCTCCAGTTCACAGGACGGGATCACAACAAGAGCTCACAGGGAGGGACCTCAGCTCCAGGTTCATGGGAGGGGACCACAGCTCCAGCTCGCAGAAGGGAACCACATCTTTGGTTCAGTTGAGGGGACCGAAGTTCCAGCTTACAGGAGGGAACTTCTGCTCTAGGTTCCTTGGAAAGTTTCTCAGTTGCAGGTTCCCAGGATGGGTCCCTACTTACAGGTTCATGGGAGGGGTCCACAGCTCCAGTTTGGTGGGAGGGGACTACAACCCGAGCTCACAAGAGGGAACTGTAAGAGAGGGAATCATACCTCTCTCTCTTGCAGGAGGGGACCACAGCTCCAGCTCATGGAAGGGGGCCCCTGCTTCAAGGTCCCAAGAAGAGACCTCAGGTACAGGTTCATGGGATGGAACCACTGCTCCAGGTTCACAGGAGGCAATGCCACGCCCCAGCTCACAGGAGGGGTCCACAGCTCTGGTTCACCTAATACAGGCATAGCTGCAGCTCACAAGAGGCTCATGGGAAACAAGCACAGTTCTAGCCTCATGTGACAAGACCACACCTCCTGGCTCATGAGAGTCAATGGTCACGGGACAGGAAAACAGACCTCAACTTCAAGTTCACAGCAGGTGAGCACAGTATCTGGCTTCAGGGTGGAGGAGGAGATCACTATTTTGATTACACTGGTTTCCATTATTTTCCTGTCTCTGTTGTTCTGCCACACTATTACAGTTGTGTTTAAGAGAGAGCATTTTGGTTTCTGTGAAGCAAAGGCAACAGTTACTTGCTGGTTTGAATTTCTTGCTTGAGGGACATGGATGCTGGAGAAAATCACCTTTCACTTTCACTCAAAGAGACAGATGGATCCTGTGCTTTGTTGTTGTTTTTCATGATTAAGTTTCTGGTTGGTTATTTTTGGTAATTGCGGCTTTCACATTTTCCTCCCTGGCCTGGGGGAGTCAATGATGAAACACCTTACTCAGAGTTTTGCTAAGAGCCACCATCACTGCCATCTTGACTCTTTAGCCCTTTTCTTTCTTAATACAAAGTCCTATCTTGCCTACACCAAGCTTGTCACCTGGATGATGTTGATTGCTGGTGGACAATGTGTGCATAGTGCAGTAGTCACCTGCAGGCCCAGCCCCTGGCAAGAGAAGTTCACCAGCATTCAGCACAGTGGGGTGGTCACAACTATCTTCTGGTTGTACGTACTGCCAAGTCCTTGCATCCCTGCCAGGGCATGGGCAGTGTGGGACCCTACACTAACAAAATTGTTGTTAGGTTTTATTGGGGCTTCTCGAATCAGTATCATAATTCTGTCTTTGAAAGGACACAGGTGTAATCCACAAGAGTCTCTCACAGTTAGATATAGTTAGCCCTTGCTGTTTTATGGAGATTACAATAAGTCTATGAGACAGTACCTTAAAATATTTAGTTCTTTTATTGCTTTCTTCAAAATGTAATAGCTTTCCTCATATGTTGTAACTATTTTGGCTGAGTTATACCTAAAGACTTCCATTCTTTGTGCTAATGTAAATGATATAACGTTTTAAATGTCAAGTTCCACTTGATAATGACATCTAAAAAAGCACTTGGATTTGGTATAGTAATGTTATTTCTTGAAACTGCTATGAATTAGATCTTAAATGTTCCCCTAAATTCATCTCCAGCTATCCTGGAGATGTAGCTCAGTGGTAAAACACTTGCCTGGCATGTGCAAAGTTCTAGGTTCAATTTCTGGTGTGGTAAAATACCTTTGAGCTAAACGTTAAATGTCTCTTCCAGGGAACCTCCTACAGATGTGGCACCACCTTTGAATTTCCACTACAAAGGGATCCCATCACCACTGCTTCTGCCTTGTTAGCACAGTGAAGACACAATTGCAGCATCACTGTAGCAGGACAATCTTTGTCATCGCAGCTGTTGCCAGGCTGCAGTCACCTAAGCCATGCCACAGATCAGCATCAATTGTCCCTGTAAGTGAACTTCATACAGGTTCATTACTAAGAGTCTCATAGAAAAGAATTCTCTTAGTGAGAAGCAAACAATGAGAGGACATCCAATCAAGGTAAGCATGTAAGTGCAAATACATAAAGAAAGGCCAGGAAATCTGAACACTAGAATGTCAGACAGAAAAATACCACTCCATTGCCCATAATTGCTGGGTCAAGTTACGTGGGGGGTGCTATGCTGCGGAACCCAGTGCTCTGCTGGCACACAAGGATACTCTAGTAGGAGTGCCTTCCAAATACCTTCAGAATCTGGATAACAGGAAACTGTCTGTTTAAAATTTGATCCCTAATTTGCTAGGGGCTATAGTGTTTCTTCAGGGAAAGAAAAACACAGGCCAAGAAGCTCTGGCAGAAAATAGGTGCTTACAGAAGTCCTCTGTATTTGAAAGCCACACTGACTTAATTTGTCTGAATTGCTGAGCTTAGCAGTCTTTCCCCCTACCTATAGAGACCAAAAGAAATGATGTCTTAGGGGAGGAAGAAATCACATCATCCCACTATGGATCAAGGGGATAATACTTTCTATTTCTGGTATGGCCTGTTTATTTTATTTTATTTGAACTTTTAAAACCTCTTGGTACATTAGTTTCTTTTTTTTTTTTGGTCATTTTTTAAATTACTGTTTCTAGTTTTCTATGTTGTTAAACTACTGTCTTTAAATATCTAGAATATCAGGCAAGATCCTCATGACTGTCACTTGTCTACACTGACAAAACCTTTTGTACTTATATCTATAATAGTCTCTTAACTACTTCTTATATTTCTTATACTACTTACATCTATATACACTCCTCATTCAAACTTTTAACCTCTTTTCTTCATTTCTCCATTCTTTTATAATTTCAATCCATAAACACTGATATCTTTTGCTTTAAAAAGCCTATAAACTACACCATCTCCAACCAGTACCATAATTCTGTCTTTGAATGGACACAGGTGTAATCCACAAGAGTCTCTTACAGCTAGGCATTGTTGGGCCTGCTGGTAATTAAGTACATGAGACAATTCTCATGCAGAAAATATGATTCACAGTGAAGATTACAATAAAAAAACGTGGGGAAAATAAGGAAGAATTAAAACTGGAAGACACTTTCATTCCCAGAGAGGTAAAAACTACAAAGACTATGAGACAAAAATCCCACTACCACACAGTCTTAAACATTCTACTTCTCTAACATGGAACCTAAGACCCCCCAAAATCTGAAATGTCTGAGAGAGAAAGAAAAGAAAGACCAATGATCTAGCCATCCAGAATATCACCTACCACACTAATAGTAAATGTAAATCGCTTCAACACACAAATAAAAAGATGTAGACTAACTGAATTTAAAGGAAAAAGACCAAACTGTTATCTTAACAATGCACTTCAAATAAACCTACCAAGCAAACAGAAGTCATAAATAGGCAGCCATAGCAATTCTTATATCTGATAAATTAGACGTCAAACCAAAATTAGTCAGAAGAAATAAGGAGGAACACTATGTATTAATAAAAGTAATAATTCATAAAGAAGACATAGCAATTACAATAATTTATTAACTAAATAATTTCACTTTTAATCTCATGAAACAAAAATTAAAAGGCATAAAAATTCACATAAGTCTAGACACAATGGTAGTGGCAGACTTTAATACTCTACTCTCATAATCGGTTAAGTATTCCAAACTAGGAATTAGCAAAGAAACTTCATAACTAAATTATACTATAGAAGAACTAAATTTATCACATATCTGAAAAATAGTTCATCCAACATACAGGAAGTACACATTCTTCTCAGTGGCACCTGAGAAGGGAACCTTCTCAAAACTAATTACATCATAGATCATAGGCCACAAAGCAATCCTTAAAAAAAAAACAGAGAAAATTCCTTGTATCATAGCAGACCACAAAACTAACAGCAAGAGAAACTTTAGAAAATACGCCAACCCATGGAGACTGAAAAATAACATTTTGAATGAAAAGTAGGTCATTGAAGAAATCATGGATGAAATAAATTTCTAGAAATAAATGAAAATGACACCACGACCTTCCTCTAATATATACCACACAGCAGTCTTAAGCAAAATGTTTATAGCTCTAAGTGCTCACTTTAAAAAAGTCAAAGGGATGTCAAATAATGATACAGTTAAAGGCTCTAAAAATAAAACTCCAACCCCAGACTAGCAGATGACAAGAATAATAAAGATTAGGCAGAAATTAATGAAATATAAACTAAAACAACAACAAGTGTTGATTCTTTGAAAACAAGATTGAGAAACCATTTGGAAAAAGAGAGAAGACCAACATTAATAAAATTATGGATGAAAAAAAAGTTATGACAGGCCCAACTAAAATCCTTGTGCTTATTAGGAGATATCATGCAGACTTACATTCCAAACAGCAAAAAAAATACCCTAGAAAAATGGATAAAATTTTAAGAGCACATGGGCTATCGCAATTAAGGTCAGAAGATACAAAGAATTTAAACACATACATAACAAGCAATGAGGTTGAAAGAATGGTTAAATTTCCCTCACAAAGAAAAGAGCAGAACTGGATGAATTCTAACAAACTTTTAAGGAAGACTGAATACCAACATTAGACAAACTGTTTCACAAAATAGAAAGGGAAGGAACATGGCCAAGCACATTCTGTTAAGCCAGTATTACCCTGATATGAGAACCAGATAAAAAAATAACAAAAAGAAGAGACTACTTCCCCCCAATGAATATAGATGCAAAAATTCTTAACAAAATACTTGTAAACTGAATTCACAAACACAGTAAAATCATGACCAAGTGGGCTCCCACAGTCATGCGAAGTTGGAGAGAACTTACATTCTAATAAATTGTAAAATATAGAAGAACTTGGGAAATTTCTAAACAAAAAAAGCCTTATATAATTCAAGAGGAACAGAAAACACAAGCATATCTACAACAAACCATGGAACTGAAATTTCAATATGTCTCTCAGCTTAAAAAATTCTAGGCTTGGATAGATTGACTACTATACCTGATGTTTAAAGAAATGACACCACTTCTCAAACTATTCCATAAAACAGAGAAGGAAGGAATGATGATACCCAGTTCATTTTTTTGAAGTCAGCATTACACTGGTACAAAATAAAAAAACACAATTATAGGCAAATTTTCCTGATGAATATGGTGGCAAAAATTCTCAAAATACTGTTAGGGGCTGGAGAGATGGCTCAGCACTTAAGAAAGTGTACTGTTTTAGCAAAGAATTCAAGTTTGCTTCTCAGCACCAATGTCAGGTGGCTCATAACCACTTGTAACTTCATATCCAAGAGAATCTAATATCTCTGGCCTCTGCACTCACATGTACATATCATGTTAATACATATAATTAAAAAATAAAATAAATCTTTAAATGCTGGCAAACAGCATTTCAAACAGAAAGCAGTAAGGCCACCCATGATGAACAAGTTAACTTCCTTCTAGAGATGCAAGAATGGTTTATCCTAAGCAAAACAAGCAAAGAATAAAAGCTTCACTTTTTTGACTATGTCGAAATGAGTCTGAAGAATTGATTCTTTATACTTAGGAAAACACAACAGCATAAAATAAACATCAAACCTACAAGCACTTGAATCACGGTATTCTTTTGTGAGCTTTGTGACTTGCTTTCACGTAATTATTTCCAGTGCTTGCTGCACTAGATAGTAGTCATAAGAGGAAACATAAAATGAGAAAGGAAAGGGAGATGGTAGGAAGGGGAAAGGAAAGGGAAAGAGAAAAGGAAGCAGTGAGGAGGGAAACAGTAACACATAAAAACTGACACTCAGCTCTGGTGGATTTCACTGTGTGCGTTCACAAATATGCACACACACACGCATATACAAATATGCAAAACAATAAATGAAACAAAATCACATCAGTACATGGAGAAAAGCAAAGTCAAACATTCCTTCAAGATTTTTATCTTGAAGGAACTAAGGGTAGAAGGCCTCAACATATTAAAACATATAAGCGTTTCCACTAAAATCAGAAATGAGACAAGGTGTTTATTTTCTCTTTTCCTATTCACAGTAGTGAATCAATTCTTTAAAAATAAGACAAGAGAATAGTAAAAAAGTATACATTAGAAAAGTAGCAGGTCAAATTTTCTCCATTTGCAAATCATATTATACTTCATCATATTATACTTGAGGTCTGAAACACTGTATCAGAAAACTTGTAGATTGAATAAACACTTCCAGGATACAAAATCAACATACAAATATCAGTAGATTTCCTATGCAATAATAACAAGAATGATGAGAAAGAAATCAGGGTAATAATCCCATTCACAATAATTTCAATAATGAAAATATTGTGAAATAAACCTAACAAAGAATGTGAAAGATTTATGTATTGAAATATTATGACATTGAAGAAAGGGATTGAAGAAGTCACTAGATGATAGAAAAGCCTCCCATATCCATGAATCTGAAGAATTAATATTGTGACAATGGTTATTATTACCCAAAACAGTCTACAAATTCACTGCAACTCTGATCAAATTTTCCATATCAGTCTTCAAAGAAATAGGAAAAATAATTCTGAAAATCATATAAATGTATAAAAAGACCCTTAAAAGCCAAAGCAACCCTGAGGAACATCAACAATACTGAAGGTATCACCCGTCTGATTTGAAGATATGCTACCCACCCATAGTAGCAAAACGAGCATGGTGTTGTCACAAAAGCAGATATATGGAGCAAGTGGAATGGCGTAGAGGACCTAAAATTGACTCACAGGTAGTGCCACTTGACTTTTGACAAAGATGCCCCAAACATACATTGGATAAAAGGGCGTCCCCAAGAAATGGTGCTGGAAGAATTGAACATTCACATATAGAAATATGAAGGCATACATATCTATACATTTTACCCTGTATAAAAATCAAGTCAAAATTTTTCTGGAAAGATGGTCCAGCAGTTAAGAGCACTTGCGGGTCTTGCAGAGGACCCAAGTTCACTTTCTCAGTACCCACATGGCAGCTCGAGTTCCAGGAGATCCAACAGCTCCTTTGGTCTTTTGGGGCACTGTATGCTCGTACATACATGCAAGCAAAACACTCATACACATAAAATAAAAATTAATTAGTTAAAATATTATAAATAAATTCAGTTCAAATAGATCAAGGACCTTAATGTAAAACTAAAACTCTGAAATTGCTAAAACAAAGCTTAGAGAAAACTGTTCAATATATCAACATTGGTAATAACTTTTACAAAGAACTCTAATAGCTCAATAAATAAACCCAAAAGTTGAGAAATATCATTTCCCGAGATTACAAATTTTCTGCACAACCAAGGAAACGACTTAGTGAAGAGAGAATCAACAGCCTGAAAGTAAATTTTTGCTAGCTATGTATCAATAAGAGCCTCTGTTCAGATTCACATCTACAACTTGTAAAGAAATTAGAAAAAACACCTGAAACCCCAAACAATCCAATAAATAAATATGCGAATGAAACAGACAGTTCTCAAAAGATGAATAAGTGGCCAATAAAGAAAAATGTTCAGCATCCTTAGTCATTAGTAAAATGCAAATTAAAACAATAATGAGATTCCATTTCACCTTGGCCTAAATGGATATGATTTAAACAAATAATCAATGCTATTTAGTATTCAGGGAAGAGGTAGCCTTTGTATACTGCTAGTGAATATGTAAACCAGTGCAACCACAATGTAAATCACTATGGAGGGTCTTCAAAAATCTAAAAAGTAAAACTACCACATCATCTCCTGTGTATATACCTGGTGAACTCTAAGTTACCATGGAACAGAAATACTGGCACATCTATATTTATTGTAGCACTATTCATAATAGGCATGTTACGAATTCATTGAAGTATCTGACAACAGATGAACAAATAAAGATTATATGTATACAAAATAAAGTTTTATTCAGTATGTAAAACAACATAAATTATGTCATTTGAAGTAAAATGAAAGCAACTGGAGATTGTTTGAAACAAAATAAGTCAGAATCAGACAAATACTACATTTTCTGGATCTGACATTTAATGTAAATACATAAAATAATATATACAAATAATTTTTTGATCTTTTTGGGACAGAGTTTCCTTGTAGCCAGAACTGACCTAGAACTTGCTATGGAGAGTAGGCTGGCCTCGGACTCACAGAGATCTACCTGCCACTGCCTCCCGAATGCAGGGATTAAAGTTGTGAGCCCCCACAGCTGGCACAAAAACTTTTCCAAACCATCTTTCTTTATTAATTTTATTCTCTGTGTATGAGTGTTATGACTGCATGTATCTAAATGCACCTGTGTTGTGCAGTGCCTGCAGAATCCAAAAGAGGCTATTGAATCCTCTGGAGCTGGAGTTAAGGGCAGTTGTTGGTTGTTATATGGGTGTTGGGAATTGAACTTGAGTCTTGTGAGAGACCAGCCCAGTGCTCTTAACAGTTGAGCCATCTCTCTGGCCCTTTATAAACAAAATTTTATTTTTGATAGACAAATATAAACATAGATTTCAATGCGTATATTCATATGTAGTCATATTGGCATTTTATATTGTTTTAATTCAACGAACTGCCCTTGGCATTTCTCAGAAGACAAGTCTACTAGTGATGATGTCTCTCAACTTTCAATGGTCAAGGAAAGTATCATTTTTGAAGTACAGACTTGGCAGTCATAATATTCTTATTTGGTAGGTTCTTTTCTTTTAGTGTTTAAAATATATCATCCCACTCCCTTATGTTTTGTTAGAGTTCTAAGAAACTGATAATCTTAGGAATTTCTTTTTTTGTGAAAAGTCATTTTGCAGCTTTCAAAATTCTCCCTTTGCTGATGAATTTTAATGACTTAGTTAGAATGTGGCTGTGGTGTCAATTTCTTTGAGTTTATCTCCTTTCATTTTGGTTTAGTTAGTTTTTTTTTTGCATTTGGATGTTTATTTTCTTCCCCAGAATTGGGAAATGTTTGTGCATATTTCCTTGGAGTAAACTTTCTATAGTTTTATTTTTGTCTCTGCTCTGTGAAATTCTATAGTGCACATATTGATCTGTTTCATAATGTTCCATATGTGCCTTGAGCTTTTTAAACTATTTAAAATTATTGTCTATGCTGACTCGATAATTAAAGATTTTTATTTGTAAATTCACTGAGTGAATTGTATATGTGATGTATAATACTTTCTGATTTTTAAAATTTGTTTCAGTAACTTTAAAATCCAGGCTCTCTCCAAGAGTGTGTGGTCATAAATGATCTTGTTTTCCATATATGTTGTGACAACAGGTAAATAAAACTGACTACATCTAACTCTAGCCACCTTTTCGGCAAGAAACAGTTTTTACACCAACTCAGATTTATGAAATCATCTCCCTAAGTTTCCAAACTAATTTGATGCCTCTAAGCTCTTCACTGACAGTTGTTTGTGTGTCACTTTCATTACAACATTTATACTTAGTGGAAAAAATAGACCCAAATATTGAGAGAGGGTCTTTGATTTCAATGAATTGTATATACTATTTAACAAAATGTGTCTGTCATTTAGTTCTAATATTCTTTCTCAAGGCCTTATGAAAAGTGGGAATGAGAACTGGATGAATCCTTTACTGCTTGCTACAGGAATCATATAGCCATCACCACCAGTGACAGGGTGCCACTTCTAAATTCTGTATTGCTAGACCTCCACTGTCATTTTAGCTGCTGTGTTTAACACTTGTTTCAGAATGGTGGTAAAATCACATTGCTCATATCATATTTTCCATCTTGACTCATTTTTATCCTTTCTTTCTTTCTTTTTTTGTTTTGGTTCAGGGTTTACTATAATAGGCTTCAGTAATAGCGCTGACCACTATAATTTTGCTGAAGTGAATGTAGTGTGACTTTTAACAGTTCTTGTAGACACCTTTCCTACAGTTTCTATCAGGATTAACAGGTGTGACAGTCCAGAGTGCCACGTTATTGGGCCTGACTTAGCTGAGTGTACATGAGCTGAGGAAGGATGAATAGACATGGGATCTGGTCGACACCAAATAATGGTAAGCTTGGCCCTTATAGAAACGAGCACGGGTGCCAGGAGGATGTTTGGTTTCATATATATATATATATATATATATATATATTTTTTTTTTTTTTTCTTTCAAACTATTCATGCATTTTTCTTCTGACCTTTTAGATCACCTGATCACCTTTTTGATGGTTACTTTGAATCTCTGTCAGGATAAATGAACATTTTTTGAGATATTGTCTTGCTATATAGCCAAAATTGGTCTTGAACTAAAGACTTTTTTGAGTTAACCTCCTAAGTGCTGGGATTACCAACATGTATCACAATGCCCAGTTCATATATTTTATTTTCATTAGGATATCTTTTTAAACATATGTCTTATTTCTTTACCTGGAAAATGTTTTCATGTTTCCTCATTTTCCTTAAATGTTTGTGCTTGTCTATGCATTATACAGATCATTTCCTTGTCTTTAGAGAATTACTCACAACTGTCAGCTTGACCAGAAGTCCTTAACACTGTTCAAACATTCATGCTACTTCAAACATTTTATTTTCAATGATCCTTGTACTTCTAAACTATTTGAGGTTTCAATAGTGATATGGGACAATAAGACATAGGCGAGTGCTTTGGGAAAAACACAAGCCCAAACAAAATGGATAACCTTTGATGCATTCCTTTCTTACCTATTGCATGAGAACAAATCATGGAAAAAAAGCATCAAGATAAATATGAGAGAAGGCAGTTGTCAGAAAGAGTAGAAATCGCTCTACATCAGAGCTACATGCAATGAAATAGAGTCTGAGGAAGAAAACACCTGTAACATGTCCTAGAGAAAACTGTGACACGTAAATGACCTATAGTGTCATAACACTTGGTTTATGGATTCTGAGTCTCAGACCTGTCCTGGCTCTGTAGTCCACTTCCATTCTTGGGAGTGCTTTTCTCTTCTTTCATAAACTATTTGTTTCTATCACCATACATATATCCTGAGTTCATTGATTTATTCCAGGACACAAGAACCTGAAAATCTCAGTGGGTGTGTCTCTGGATGCAAATCCACACCTAGAACAGTTGACACCACCAGCTAGGAGGTAAGACCCGTGATATTTCTCCCCTCATTATTTCCCTACTCCTTGCAGTTTCTCTGGAGCACTGAGAAATTGTGAGAAAGTCCCTGGGGGAGATATGATGACACCCTGGAGGAACTAGATGAGCTTCTCTTTTATCCCTCTTTCCTTCCCATAATTATGGAGCTGTGCTGCTAGCGGCTAAGGGTGTGCCTGTAAAGATGTATGGTAGAATTCATCTGCTACTCAGGCCATGAACCTGCAGCAACTCTCCCCATCTCACAGATAACAATAGGCACATTATTGAGATGTGTGTGAATCTCTAGCTAACAGACTTCCAGGTTCCAGAGTCTCTCACTTGGAGAAGCTATTTCACATTAAAGGGGGTACTGGGGGCGACAAATGCTGTTCCCCACCCTCTTCCATGCCTCTTGCCTGGAAATCAGAGAGCCTGGCTACGGTCTTACTGTAAAACTACCCTCATCCTCAGAAAGGTAATAAGAAGAGACTGTCACTTTAGCCACATGGGCCCTGATTTTCTCTCTTCAGAGACCTCACCATGTTGCCTTTGGTACTAAGGCTTGAACTCTCACTACCATACTGTCTGTCAGTCTGTCCATGGTGTTAATAGCTCTTATAATAAACTACCACCCAGTAATCTGTCTCAGTGTCTCTTTGAACCTGCATCTGAGACTTTTTTATTGCCTGGACCCTCTTCCCTGCCATGATGGGATATGAACAAGAGCAAAGACCTATGTATTGGTAAACAGGTGCTGAGCATACAGTGAAAACTTGTAGGCAGCTGCCAGAGGGTCTGCATTTCATGGGAGTTCCATGTGGATACACAGTGACCCTGTACTGAGCCTCAGAAATTCATGGTGCTGCCTGTAGACCACAGACAGGGAGCAACCACATGAGTGATCAAATACAGCAGTAGTCACATGGACAAACAAGATAGCAGCATCCACGTGGAGGAAGCCAAGATGATGCCAATGGAAAAAAACATGTACATGGATATTTAAGGTTCACAATGCTACTAATTTTTTCAAGAATCACTCTTGGACTTTCGTACACTGCCAGCACTCACTTTCATTCTTCCTTCTCATCTCCCAGTGGCCCTCAGGGATGATGGGAACAGGAGTTAATAGTCCTCGTTAACACCCTCCACTTGAGTTCCCTGCCCAGGATTCCCCAGAGATCCACCCTGCGTCTACGCTGGGTAGCGGCTGCAGACTCCATCACCTCACCCGCTCAGGTGACTCCTAGCTACCTTTGCCCCACACTTTCCTACTACTGTGCTATATTTCCCTCTGCTTTGTCATAACTGCTCTCAGTTTTTCCCTTTCCATTGAAATACTGTCTTCAAGGATATGGAGATACTTCCCAGATAACAAGGTATTCCCTTGAGTTTGCAGTTGAAAGGGAAATACCTATTTCATTTTTAATCTGAATGACAAGTTAAACAAAAGAGCTGGAGTCATTCATAAAGTAAGCCTTTTCTCTGAATCTAGCAGCCTAACTGCTTCACCCTATTTTTATAGAGTGTTTCAGGAGAACTGATTTACCAAGGTAAAAGAAATAACCTCAGAAATGCTCATAGTAGAGATGATCATCCCAATATTGTGGGACTAAGTTGTGTGAGAGAGACAACATGAACAACAGGTCCAAATCATTGACAAATGAAGCACAGAGGAATTGGGAAATCAAACCAGTCTCTCACTCTCCTGTGGCTACTTTGAAACTTACCCAGGGACACCTGGTTATAAATGATGGAACACGGAGTTCAAATTCATCAAATCTCCTTGAGGACTTAGAGTGGATAAGAAGGATGCTTTTCTACACTCAAGAGGCCCTGGTACTTTTCTCGATACTTGGGATAGTCACAGAAACTTACTTTCAGTTCCCTTGAATGTCACTTTACAAAGCATACTAAAAATTTTTGAAAAGGTTGATTCTGAGACTCTAAAGAAAATAAAAAGAATGTTTTACTCTAACACCCTCATGGGAGAAAATTGGCTAAAGGATGGAAGCCTAAGATAATAACAATACTTTGCAGCTGGACCTGTTTTGTAAGAATCAAGGGAAACCATCCAAAAGTTTCTATGGTCCTCTACCAGCACAAGAGCTAATATGAAGAAGAAGAAGAAAAGAATAAACAAAAGAAAACCCAACCCTATGAGGTGTATAAGCAGAGGAGCTGCCTAATTGTAGGGCACAATGCAGGATGGGCCTTAGCCAGGTCACCTGCTATGAGGAATAGAGGAATGGCTCCTGTGGGCATGGTGCTCTGCTCTGGTTAGGTGTGACACCAACCTCTGCCCCACACCTGGACGACCTGCCTAAGAGACCGAGCACGAGTGGCTGCAGCCAGGACCCCATCCCATAAAGTGATTGATTAACCAGACCTATAAGACCCCTTGCACTTCCTTGAATAAATGAGCTTGCAGTGGCTTGCCACGCCTGCTTCTCACTCAGCTCCCAGAGTCTGTTTGTTGATTCCGGCCTACTCACCCCCTCACCCCCACAGTGGCAGAGGCCCTTTGTCCCTCTAGGGAATGCAGGAGACCCCAACATCGTGCATGATGTGCGTTGTGCCCTACACCTAATTACCTTATGCCTGTGGACCTGCCCTTAAGAGAAGTGACTGCCCCCTTGTGAAAAATTAGCCGATGTCTATTTTTCATTTAGGATCCCCAACCATGTAAGGAGAAGACAGGAAGCTTCTCTGAGGCGCCATCCCAATTTGTCATTAACTTACAGACCTTACATTTAGGTTAAGACTCTACATAAAACAACCTATCCTTAATCCTGAGTACTTGCTGTATTCCTGGAGAAAAATAGAGGATCTGGAGGAAGTGGAAAAGACCGCAGAACAACAATTGAGGCAAAGTGCTAATGACCATTACCAGGTTCACAGGACCTCTCAGATCAGAACTTCATGGCTTGGGATTATAATACACTAGCAGGGACTCATAGACATTAGATGACAATAGAGAGCATAATAAGAATTAAAATTGTACTTAAATCCTGTTGATATGATCAGAAATGTTACTTGTGACTGGAACAATCCCTGACTGAAGGTGTCCAGTGAAATATACTGGGGAACAAGAAAAGCAAAGATGCGCATAGAGACTCTGCACAGACAGAGAAAAAAGAATTCTTCTTAACATCAGTGTAACTGTCTCATGTGTGTTCATACTTATGTTCATGTAATTGCTTATATGTCATTTTATGTTAAGACAGAATGTCCCTCAAAGTCCCCAACATAACTGAGTAAAAAACATGTGGCCACTTTGTTTACTCCATTTTTAGCACAGTTAAGTCTGTGGGGGGGGGGGTAAATCAAATACGTGTGTGTATGTGTGAATGTAAGTCTTTGGGGGATTTTTTTTAAAGGCCTCCTAAGGAGCTAAACAGATAACCTAGCAGTTAAGAGTGTTGCCTGCAGAAGTTGGGTTTGGTTCTCAGCACCTACATGGTGTCAAGAAACCAAATGAAACTCCAGTTCTAGGGGATCCAACACCCTCTTCTGGCCTCTGTGGGCACTGGATGATATGGGTGCGCTTACGTACATACAGGCCGTAACTCACGCATATAAAATAAAAATAAATAAAAAGAAAAAATTTTAAAGACGTGATAAATACATTCTCCCTTATAAACTTGTACTCTCAACTTCTTAAAATCTAGTAAAATGGTATTTTGGAATCTATTAAATGTGTCATTAAACCTTAAAAGTGTTGTTTATACCAACTACACTCATAAAGATTTACTACAGCATGAAATTTAATACTAAATAGATTTTCATAATGTTTTCCATCTAAAACAGTATCTAAAGAGAAAAAAATTAAAATTTTATTTCATTTTTAGTAGCCATTAGTAACAAAATTAGGACATAAAAATGCTTTATGTTAACTAAAATATCTCTATGTAAGGCACATTAAAATGCTTTTATGAATTAATTCTTACGGATTTCTTTTATAGGAATCTTTCTTTCTTTCTTTGTTTCTTCCTTTCTTTCCTTCTTTTTTTTTTTTTTTTTGAGACAGGGTTTCCTTACAGCCCCAGCTGGTCTCGAACTCATGTTATGTAGAACAGGCTGACCTCAATCTCACAGGGATTCACCTGTCTCTGCAGGAATTAAAGGCATGTACCACCATGCCCAGGATAAAATATTCTTAATATACAAGTTATAAACCTAAGATTTTTCATTAAAATTGTGATACATGCAAAATTATGGATATATATGTCAAAGATCTTTCTACTGAATTTCTTTTTCACAACAAAAAATACAATAAATACAATCCCAAGAAGCAAAAATATTCAGTCTGAGTGAGTTTACTCTGTATGTATTAACAATGGATATGTTATTAAGTCTTACAATAAACAGTCATAACAACTAATACAAAATAAATATTTTGCATTTTAAGATAAATTTTAAAATGCAGGTATAATACTAAGATATAAAAGCTATTGCCCATCTATGCATGCTCTCCTTTCAAAAATCCAAGTTTTTCATGGTTATTTTGTCAAATTAAAAAATTAAAAAAGTATTTAAAATGAAGCTGTTCAGGATGGCCCAGCAGTTGATAACTCATGTTGCTCTTGCAGAGGACCCAGGTTCAGCTCCCAGCCCAAGTCTGGCAGCTCACAGCAAATTGTAACTCCAGCTTCAGGGAAATCCAATGCCTCTAGCTTCCCTGAGCCCCTGCATTCACATATACATACCCAAAGAGACACATACACAATAAATGTTAAAAAACAACAGAACAAGCTGTCGGGCCTGGTTTAGTAGCATATGCCTTTAATCCCAACACTTAGGCGGGGAAGGCAAGTAGATCTCTACGAGTTCAAGGCAAGATTGACTTATATAGCAAGTTTCAGGTCAAACAAAGCAATTTAAAGAGGCCCTGTATCAAAAACAACAAAATGTTGATATCTGCTTAGAAACATCAATAATCAGAGTAGACTCTGTGTCTTTGAGTTCTCAAGTCTTCTTATATTGAGTCATGCCTAGAAGTATAGATTTTTGTATTAAGGGTTGCTTAAAGACATTAAAAATACACTAACTTAAAACTGAAAATTGATACAATATTTTCAGTTTTTCAAAAACTATAGTTATGGGGCTGGAGGACCTGGGCTCTGTTCCCAGCACTCACATGGTGGCCAACAACCATCCTTAACTTGAATTCCAGGGGTTAAGACATACTCTTCTGGCCTCTGTGGGCATTGAACTCATGGGTACATTTGCATATATTCAGGAAAAATACTCATACATGTGAAATAAAAATAAAGAAAAATACATTTATGTGTGACTATGTGTATGTATATGTTAATATTATCTATATGTACTTATGTTTTTATATTGAGAACATTTGTTCATAAGATATAATTAGTGTTCATATAAATTTGTAGGGATGATTTTTACAATATGGATATAATCTGGACTAACAACTTTTACCAAATCCCAACCAATAAGTTACTGTTGATAAGGTAAACAAACTGCTGAGCCATCTGCTCCTCATGTGACCTAGGCACCTGACCTTAATTTCTCAGGATCCTACCCTGCCCTCCACCCAAGATAGTGAATGAATGTGGATATGCATTATGATATGATTAACTGAAAGCACCGAATTTTTTTCTTTGAAAACAGTGAGAGAAATTGAGAAGTCCATTTGTAATTGTGTGTGTGCCTCTGTGTGTGTGTGTGTGTGTGTGTGTGTGTGTATTACATCAAACATCAAGGTTCTCTGATAAGATCATATACTTTTCCAATTCAATTCAAAATGAGTAAATCCTGACTGGAGAGCACAGTTCCTAGGGATATATGAAAGAATGAGTGCTCAGGAGATTGGGCACACTTTTGGCCTTAAAATGAATACTAAAATCAGGTTGTTTCTTTATTCAGGCATAATTGTAATGTGGCTTAGAAATACCACATAAATTAAAATTGCTAAATTAGCACAATTTCCTTTTATTTCACACAGTAAAATTTTGTTTTTACTTATGTGTGTAGGCATGCACATCACAATGTGCATGTGGAGGTCAGAGGACAACTTTGTGAAGTCGATTCTCTCACGTTTTGCTTAGGTTCCAGGGATTGGATTCATTGCCAGGCTTGAACAGCAACACCTTTACTCACTGAGCTGATTTACAGGCTTGTAACTAGAATTTTAATTTAAAGAAATCCCGACCCTAACAGGGTAAACTTGGCCATCTGACCCAACATATTAAGAGAGAATAATGGTGAAGGACAAAACTAGAAAACTTAATTCATGTAGACACATTTGGGGAACAAATAGAGAGATCCAATAATGCCAAGTCTGTCTTCAGTACAAGGTTGAACTTTAAACTTACATAAATAATTTGAGCAAGGTCCTGGTCAATGCGAGTTCTCTTCTATTTTTTTTTCTCATTTCTCTTTCTATAAGATGATTCAAGCAAGTCCTTTTTTGTTTAGGGTAATGGACGGACTCTGGAGATTTTTCCTGCTGCAGGGTTCTTCTTTGTCCTCATGAGGTGATCCTGCCAGAATTGTTGTTCTAAGGTTTAGGGAGATGACTTCTTTCTGTGTTCTCAGATTTCTTTGGGTAATTATTGTGCTTACTTGCCAAGGTAAGCAGATAACTCAATATAAAGGAGAAAATAGGACCCAGGAAATCCAAGCTAACTTTTAAATTTAGCTTTTGTAATTTTCAAGAACATAAAAAATGTAGTTCAAAAGGCCAAGAGGAAATGATTCAGATACAAACCTAATTCAATAGACAGTCTTAGCCCTGTGCTACCTCAGACAATCCCTAGGCTGAGGAGAGATAAACAGTGGCTATTCTTGCCAATGCTCTGGAAGCCACGGTTCTGGAAAAGAACTACCTCCAGAAGGGTTCTAAGAATCAGAGCTTTTTTTCTCTCTACCAAGAGGGAAAAGAATGCTAAGTGCTAAAACCCTATCCCCCAATGGGAAGACGGACTTTTAGCTCTAGCGATAGCACCTATAAAGATTAATGCTGCCTAAGATTCCCTGCTAAAAGCCTTACTCAAATGATTACAGATAGCTACAAAAATACCTATGATGGTTCTTGACATGACAGGTAAAATTGTTAATTTTCTTTCCAACACGAAGGGTTTGTTTTTGGACTTAAATGATAACCCAGGTGTCATTACTAAATGAAATTTGCATTAATCAGTGTTAGTGAGAATGCTCAAATGCAAAAACATTATTGTGGACAGCCTTACTCCTGGAGATTCTTCATTAAGAAGACTTTTGCCTTCTATGTCACAGAAATACAATACAGTGTTAACTAGGAGTCTTCACCAAGTCCCAGGAAGAGTCATCACTAAGATAGCCAGAAGGCTTACCAACTAATGCAGCTCATAGTAATACCCTGAAACTACAGGCATCTATTGGATGATTTCCATGCCCCTAAATTAAATAAAAACTCTTCTTTTACAAAAAACATAAGAAAATGTGCCACTCAGCAAAGAAAGTATATGGTAGTATTGAGTCTAAATGGTTTAAAAATAAGGGACTTCATAACTCATGTAATCTGAAATGAAATATGTTAACTACTTCAGCCTGTCTCTGTAATAAGTCAAGAGGAAAACCACCACCTATGATTAGACTAATACAAAGGCCAGATATACTAGGAGGAGGAAGGAAAGGATAAAAAGAGAAGAGGAGGAGGAGGAGGAGGGGGGGGAGGAGGAGGAGGAGGGGGAAGAGAAGGAAGTTTCTCTGTCAAGGGTGTGAATATCTTCTGAGATCTGCTACCAGTTACTTAGGGTAAAGATCTTCTTGTCTGGATTAAAAGGACTGAAAAATTATTCTCTAAAGTAAATCTTTACCTTTTTGACTCTCCACAACTTGAGCAGGGTGGTATTGCAGGGTACAGCATTTAAGGTTAAATATTATCTTAAATATTTAATTCTGTTCAGAATGGTTTCTGAAGAGAAGATAGTTTTAATTGTTCATGCTCCTCTTTTAGTAAAATGATTTCTCCCTCTGGAATCTTTAACTTTAAAAAAAGTTTAAAAGTTTCATTTTACTTTTACGTGTATGTGTGTGTGTGTGTGTGTGTGTGTGTGTGTGTGTGTGCAAGCCACATGCAGGGAACTGAACTCCGGTCCACGGCAAGAGCAGCAAGCACTCATAACTACTGAGACATCTCTCCAGCCCTCAGAAAACTTTTAATTAAAAAAATTATCATGTAAATATGACAGACCTAATTGTAATATTTTTCTTCACATTTTATTCTGTTTGGTGTTGTCTGAGATTTCTGGATCTCTGGTTTTGTGTTAGACATCAGTTTGGGGAAATTCCTAGTTGTTATCATTTTAAAACACTTCTAAAGTCAATGTCTCTTTTATTTTTGGTATTCCCACTGAGTGTATGTTACATGTTTAGTTTTGTTATGAAAACTATTAGATAGTTTATTCTCTCTCTCTCCTGTATTTTTCTCTTTGTATTTTGATTTTGAAAATTCCTTTTTGCCTATTCTCAACTATAGAATTTCTTGGTTCAGTTGTTCTCCATATATTAATGTGTATGTCAGAAATAGTCTTCCTTTATTTTACATTAAAATTTTTCTAGTTCTTAAAGTTGCTGTTTTTCTGATTCCATTAAGAACTATTTTTGTATGTGGTCTATTTTTTTTCACAAATTAGAACTCTTTGTATATACATCATAATTTTTATATTCATGGTGTGATAATCTTTGCCATATTTGGGTCTTGTTTTGGTGTTTTCTGTTATTAGAGTACATTTTTGTCTTTTAGTATATTTTCTAGTTTACTCACATACATAGTATACAATAGTGAGTGTGTGCATATGTGTGTGTGTGTGTGTGTGTGTGTGTGTGTGGTTTAGTGTTTTTTACACAGGAAAGGCTGCTGCTAACATAACCTGGCTATTTCCGTCCTCAAAGGTTAATCCTTAATAAAATTTCATTCGGTCAGGCAATTCTGAAATAGTTTCTCCTGACAGCATGCATGCCTTGTAAAGAAGAACGTAATTCTTTAGAATACTTGAAGCCAGTTACTTTTCCCTTTCCTATGACAGATACCTAAGGGGATTGTATAGGTTGGGTAAGGTTCAAGGGTTCATGTGTTGCAAGATTGGTTCCCAGGGTGGTGGTGTTTGGAGGGAATGATGGACCTTTAAAGAAATGAAACCTTGCCAGGCATGGTGGTACACAGTCCTTTACTCCCAGCACTCTGAAGGCAGAGACAGGTGGGTCTCTGTGATTGAGACCAACTTGTCTTTAGATCAATTGAAGACATGCTCTCTAAAGCAAATGTGGGATGCAAGTTACTCTTTTCAGTTTCCTGTCTGGCAATGTATTTTCCCCCTCTAGCATTCTGATGCAATTTCACATGGAATTCTCACCAGAACAGAAGCAGTGTATTCAGTATTTGGTTATTATGACCCAGTGAACTTTCCTAAGCTCGTTAGGTGCTGGATTGCATACCAAAAATTTCCACATTGTCTTAGTTACTTTTCTGATCAAGGGCATTCATAAAAGGACAAGTTTATTTTGCTTGTTGTTCCAAAGGGTCAAGAGTCCATCACGGCAGGGAGGCATGGTGGTAGAAGTGGCTAGAGTAAGAGCAGAAACTAAGTGCTCATATCTTCAATCAGGCACAGGAAGTAGAGCATGACTGGAAATCCAGCAATGCTTAAGATGTGCTTCCTCTAGAAGGACCACACCTTCTAAGACCTCCCAAAACAACACCACCAACTGGGGACAAAATATTCAAATACTTGGGGCCTATGGGGACCATTCTCATTCAAACCCCTGCACATGTAAAGATATTTTATTTGCTTTAGATTATTATTTTATGAGAGGGTCTTTTTATATAGTTCAGACTGGTCTTAAACTTGTGATCATCTTGATGTAGTGATGTACCCTAACACCCAGCTCATGAGATTTTAAGCGACACATTCATTCCTTGAGTGATCCTTAGTATTTTGAGTCTTTCAGGGAAATCTTCATTTCAAGAGAGTGGTTGAGCTAATTGGCATAATGTTTCTCATTATTCATTATCCTACCCATTTATGATGGCTGTCATCTATCTTGACCCTACTTCTGAACATGTTAATTTCTTTCATGCTCTTTTCTGTTCAGTTTGAGTAAAAGATTTAGCATTTAAACATATATTTTTATTGATTTTTTGTGCATTTCATATAGTAGGTCTCAATCAAATTTAGACCCTCTCCCCATCTGCACATGCTCATAGTCCCCCACCCAGGGTTTCATGCATTCTGTCTTATAAGGCCTATCTGATCAAGCATTTGTATCCAGATGTCCCCTCAGTGCAAGTTCATCCACTGGAGTCTAGTCAGCCTATTTAGAGTCACTCCCTTAAAGAACAACAACTCTCCCTCACCAAGCAGTAATCAATTGCCAATAGTTCCCCAGCTAAGGAGCCTGATGCCCATTTCCCCAGTTCTATGTTGTTTTTTTGCCTGATTGCATAATCATGGGTCATGGGTATGCTGTCACCATTGTTACAAGTTCATATGAGCAAGTTCTCAGAGGCCTGAAAGCCTCAGTTTCCTTATGCTCTTGCACCGAGCCTGCTTCCTATAATTTTTTCATCCTGTCTCCTGCAATGGTCCCTGAGCCATGGATAGGTGAGGTTTAATATAGGAATCCTATCCAGGGACATGCACTCTGCCAACTCTTGTTCTTTATGCCTTGCCCAGTTGTGGCCTTCTGTATGCATCATACTCTGTTGCATGATGAAGCTTACCTGTTGAGAGTTGAAGGATGTATTATATTCTCTCTACTCCCTGTTCTGCTATGTTCCATGAGCCTTAGAGGTAGATCCTCTACTGTAGACATGTCACTTAGGGCTGGGCATCTCTTAGACATATATTCTTTATGTGTGACCAGTTTCAGAGCTCTGTAATAGTCTTTATCTGTTGCAAAAAGAAGTTTCGTTGATAAGTGGAGTATGGCATACTTGTCAGAGTAGTGGGCAGGTCTGTGGAAGCCAGATAAGGAAGCCAATTGCAAGGTGGGGATGGGGATGGCCTGTAGAGGGTCTAACTAACCTGGAGGATGCAGCTAGTCTGGTATAGGGGAGCAGGACATAGTGGGCAGTATCTGGGTTAGGAAGCTAGTGCAGAGACCTGAGGCAGAAGAGCAGGAGCAGATCTAATCCTAGGTCTAGAGTGAGGGGATGGAGTGGAGCTGCTCAGGGTACAGGGGAATCAAGGCACAGTGGGTGGGATCTCTCTCTAGTGTTTTGATGTAATGTCTTGTAGATGTATGTTAGGTCCATTTGTTCTATGATATCACTTAGCTCTATTATTCCTCTGTTCATTCGTTTGTCTGGATAATGTCTATTGGCAGATGTGGTGTACTGAAGACACCTTCTATTAATGTGTTGGAGCAAATCTGTTGCTTTATGCCTAGTATAATTTGCTTTGTGAAATTGGATTCACCCTAGTTTGGTGCATATATATTTAGGGTTTCTTGGTTATTTGTTCCTTTATTAATTATGAAACATCCCATTTATCTCTTCTGATTAGTTTTTGTTTGAATTTTATTATGTTGGTTTGTTAGAAGAACTCCTGCTTATTTCTGGTTCTGTTTGATTGCAATACCTTTACCCACCTTTTCACACTAGGGTAGTGTCTGTCTTTGGTGGTGATGAGTTTCGTAGAGGCAGTAAAATGATGGATCCTTTTTCTTTTTAAATATAGTGTACTAATTTGTGTCTTTTGTTTTATTTTTATTTTTTTGTATCTGTTATGCCTCTATGTATGTAAGTGCTCATGCGTCATGCAATGCCTGTGGAAGAAAAAAGAGAGAATCGGATTGCCTAGAAGAGCAGTTGTTGTCATCTATGATGTGGGTGTTGGGATTCAAACCCAGGTCCTCTGCAAGAGCAGTCAGTACTCTTAACCGTTGAGACATCTCTCCAGCCTCTTATCTGTGTCTTTTGATTAAGAGACTTGAGACTATTGTTCAAAGTTATTACTGAAAGATGTGTATTTATTCCTATCATTTTTTGATGTAATAATGTTTGTTTTCTTAGCCATTCTATGCTCAATCACTGACTTAAAACTTATTTTTTCAATGTCATCTTTTGGATATGCTTACCCTTTTCCTCAGCCCAAAGCGCTCTTCCAGTGCTCTTCTAGGTCTGGCTTAGTGGTCAAGAATTTCTTTGACTTGCTTTTTGCATGTAAAGTTTTTCTCTCATGCAGTTTTCTGTACTCTTTTTTTAAATTCTGTATTGTTGTATTGGTTATTATATGAAGTGGTGAATTGCTTTCCTGGTTGTATTTGGTGTCCTGTATGCCTCTTGCACCTGGATAGGCATTTCTGTTCCCAGATTTGGGTAATATATCATGATTTTACTGAGAATATTTCCTGTGCCTTTTACCTGGATTTTTCTCCTTTTCTGTACCTATGATTCATTAATTTTGTCTTTTATAGTGTCCCAGAGTTCATGGATATTTCATTTATCTTTTTAGATTTATCATTTTTGTTGAGTGATCTAATTCCTCTGCCTTTTCTTCAAACCCTGATATTCTGTCTGCTACTTGATCCATTATATTAGTGAGGCTTTTTATTTGACTTCCTGAATGTTTCAATTTTTGTTCTTATTTGGGTTTTCTTCAAAATTTTCTCTTTATTGAATTTGGTTTTCATGCTCTGAATTGTCGCCTGTATTTTTTCTTGGTCTTCCTTCCAGCATTTAGATATATCCTTTTGAGTTCCTGGGACACATTTATAAATGCTATTTTGAGTTCATTGCCGTGCATGTCATCCAGGTGCTTTCGTCAGAAAACATTACTATGTAGTACTAATTTTTGGAGGAGAAAATCCTTTGGATTTTCATATTGTTTGTGCTTTTGCAATTGGACCCAGTAGTTTTGAGTTAGGTCCCTGTTTATGTCTTTTTGTATGGATAGCTGTCCCACAGTTTAAGTGGGCATTTGGATCTCTACTTGCTGTTATCTTAGCTTCACCAGTACTGTTTCAGCTGGGTAGTTGCTGATGTTCAGTCTTGGGGTCACTGAGTGGTGATGTGGATTGGGGTATCAGAAACAGTCCTAGTTCAGCTAGGGAAGGTGCAGTTTCTGACCATATGTATGAACTCTCCACAGACCTAGCAGGTTCTCTATGAAGTTTCTGAGAAGTCCAAGTTGGAGTGCCAGAGAGTGGTAGGAGTGAGGTTATGAGTAAGAGGATTATGAACCCAGCACGGCTCTTCAGCTGACAGTGGGTAGGAGGAGAGGCAGGTTTCTTTGGCGTCTGCCCAGGACTGATTCTCTGGTCCCAGACAGCAGGGGTATGGGGCCATAGGGGAGGGGGAGATAGTGCTTACTGTGGAATGCATGCCTGCCTTGACCATCATGTGGCGGAGATTTGGAGTTACTGGTTTAGGGGCTTTGTTTCTTGTCGGATGCAAACATGACTCATTCTGATGGTCCTCAAATCCTGTTAGCAATTCAAACAAGCTAATTAAGTTTGTCCTGAGAAAGAGAGAGAGAGGAGAGAGGAGAGAGAGAGAAAGAGAGAGAAAAAGAAAGAGAGAGAATTTCTCTGGCAGAAGATCACTTTCTTTGAGATTTCCCTGTCTGATTTCTCCAGATTTCAAATTACAAACCTATCTCTTTGAGGGTTAGTCCAGTCTGTGCAAGACTTCCTTTGTCAAGCCCTGAGGAGTGTGAAGGGCTTGTCTACTTGGGCTTATTCTTTTTTTGCTTTTCATGATACTGTAGGGAGTTTTTTCATAAGATTCTGATGTAGACTCAGTAGTTTGTCTGGCTATGACAGGGGACAGGAAGGAGTGGAAGGTGTTGAGAATCACTTTCAGACTTCTTTACTACACTTCTGCTATATCTACGCCATCTGTGCTGCTTGGGTTTTGTTGTTTTTACCAGGACACTACAACCACTCCATGTTCTGCTGTGCTTTTCCTGCAATCCTAAGCCTTTGATCCTCTGGGAAATGTCTGGGTTGAGAGATAGTGAGGGCAGAAGATTGCTCAATTTCAGATTCTCATACTTCTTTTCAGTTTCTGTGTTCTGTGCCCTCCTCCCCAGGTATGGTGAAATCAGTTACATATCTGAGCTTTCTGCAATGTGAACTGACTCTGTCCCCACTGCTCAGAATCCTTGAACACACTTCCTTAGAGGGATTCAGCTCAGTGTAAGCAGCTTGGTGAAAGTGGGGGTGCCAGATGGTTTCTTTGCAAAGAAAGTGCCACCTAGTTCTACTGCTCTTTGCTGTAGATATCTCTTATTTTTGTATTTTTAGCATCTAGTGCAGAACCTCTACACTTAAGGCTCATGGAACATACTGGAACAAGGGGTAGAGAGAATATCAGTGTATCTCTTAAGTCTGATCAATGAAGCTCTCTCATGCAACAGAGGGCGGTGAACACAAAAGGACACAAATGGCCAAAGATTAGAGAATAAGAGTCTGCAGAGTGTGGATCCTTGGACAGGACTCCTGTATTAAACTCCACCCACCCAGGGCTCAGGGATATTTGTGGAAGAGGAGGTGGAAAGATTGTAAAAGCCAGGGAAGAGGTGCACGGACATATGGAGCTAGGATCCTACAGGATCTTAGGACCCTGCTCATATGAACCTATAGCAATGGTGTCAACACATACAAGACCCATGCAAACTCAAAGAGACAACATAGAACTGTGGAAATGGGCAGCAGGCCCTAATCTTAACAGAATAACTCTAGGCAGCTGATAACTGCTGGGTGAGGAAGAACTGATCTTCTTAAAGGGAGGGACTCTAGATAGGCTGACTAGAGCCCAGTGGATGAAATTGCACTGAGGGATATCTAGGCACACTAACTTGATTCAGTAGACCTTAACACAAATGACAGAACGCATGAAATCCAGTGTGTGTGTGGGTGAGGTATGGGATGTTGCCAATGGGGAAGGGAGTATGAAGATGATTAAGATGTTCTGTATGAAATACATAAAAATTCAATAAAAATGTACAAAAATCTTTTCTGCAATCCTGCTTCAAAAACATGCTAATTTTTAATGTGTTTTTAAGCTCACTTTGATATTTCATTGAGAATTTTTGTGTAAGAGTGCATCAGAATTATAGGTCTGTAATTTTCTTGTCTAAGGTAATCCTGCCCTTATAGAATGTATTTGGAAGTGTTTTATATATCTGGGTTTTTCAGAGTTTAAGTAGAATTGTTATGAATTGTTTGTAATTTTGGTAAAATTCAGTCATAATGCAATCTATTGCTCTGCTGTTTTTGTTAGGTTTTTAGTTAAAATGTTAACTAAAATTTTAACTAAAATTTAGTTAAAAATGTTATTGGTTCATGTCAGTCATTTCTTCTTGATTGTATATTGGTGGGTAATATTTTTCCATTTCTTCTCAATGATCTAATTTTTGGAAGTCAGTCTTTCATAATAGTTCAATGTGATATTTTTTGAGTTGTTTGTTACAATGTCTCAGATTCTATTTCTGAGTTTATTTGAATCTTCTCTTTTTCTTTATCTTAGTGGAAGTAGAAGCTGCTTCAACTTGTGGTTTTTATTGTATATATTCCATGTTGCTGGGGGTTGTGTAAATACATTTTCACACAGATATATTACATACTTTGAGCATACTTCCATACATCTCCAGCTCCCCTTTCACCCTTCCACCTTCTCCTTAGTTACCCTTGTTCCTGTAGACAGTTTCATTTCTACTTTCATGACTTGTATAAATAATTTTATATATCAGTATAAAATCTAGGAACTTCAAATAAGAGAAAAATCTGAGAAATTTATCTTTTTGAGACTGATTGAATTCAGTTAATACATTTGTCTCCAGTTGCATCCATTGTACTGAATAATGTGGCTTTCTTCATGGCTGAAAAAAATCCAGTGTGTGTATATCATATTTTCTTTATCTTTCCTGTGTTGCTCAACACGTGTATTGGTTCTGTGACTTAGCTATTGTGAATGGTGCTGCAATCAACACCGATGTGCAAGTAGTGCAGTAGTATTGTCTTGAGTTCTTGAGGTAAACACCCAGGAGCAGTGTTGCTGGGACACATGGTATTTTTTCTTTTTGGATCCTCTATATTTCCGTATTGATTTCCATAGTGTCTGAACTAGTTTACATTTCTATCTGCACGATTTAGAGTCTCTCTTTTATTCTTCCCAGCACTTGTTATTTGCTTTCCTAGTGATTGTCATTTTGACTGGGATAAGATACAATCTCGGTGTAGTTTAAATTTGCATTTTTCTGATGCATAGTGAAGTCAAACATTATTTCATGTATTTATTGGCAATTCGACTGTCATCTTCTGTGAACTGTCTGCTCATTCCTTTAGACCACTTATTAACAGAGTTTTTTGGTTTCTTCTTATGTAATTTAGTGAGTTCTTTGTGCATGCTAGATATTAGTACTCTGTTAGATAGTAAGAGATTTTTTTTTCTCATTACATAGGCTGTCTCTTCACACAGTAGTTTCCTTTCGTGAGCAAAAGAACTTAGAAAGAACCATATCTTCCACTGAATCTCCTGTAAGGCTGATTAACTGATATGAATTATGGAAATGTTGAACCTAATTACAATTTATTTTGGGCTATCTTTAGCCCACTAAAACTAGTGGATTTTTAAAAAACAGATTAAAAAAAATCTATTTTATATGTATGAAAGTGCACCATGTATATGCCTAGTGCCTGAAGGCCAGAAAGAGTCCCTTGGAAGTGGAGTTATTGAGAGGTATTAGCTACCATGTGGAGACTGGGAACTGATCTCTGAACTTGGGTCTTCTGCAAGAACAGTAAGTGCTCTTAACCACTGAGTCATTTCTGCAGCACCAATACTA